>JAMJFZ010000705.1:815000-1415000 GCA_026225945.1 Cricetomys ansorgei
ATTTGGGAGGATGAAGCAGGATGATTGAGTTTGAGGCCAGCTAGGTCTAAACATTGAAACTTTGTTGTTTAAAAAAAAAAAAAAAAAGCAAAGCAAAGCAAATGAACAACAAAAGCCAAAGTGGAGTGTGAACTCATTTTTTTTAAGGGAGAATCTCAAAAGGGTAGATCTGCCCACATTTTAATGGCACAGCTAAGACTAGGAATTCAAGTTAGGGCATTTGTTCTACAATGCCATGTTGCATGGTCCAACATGGCTATTTCAGTGAAGTCCCAAACTCAATATGGTCAAAATCTTCATTTATTACCAGTCTCCACCTATCCCTAACAAAAAACAAATATAAATAAAAATGAAAAACCTGCCATCATGGTTCAAGGTATCTATCCTAGTTACCTTTCTACTGCTGTGAAAAGACATCATGACCAAGGGAACTTATAAAAAAAAGCCCTTAATTTGAAGACTAATGGTTCCAGAGAGTTAGAGTTCATGACCATTATGGTGGGGTCCCTGGAAACAGACAGGCAGACATGAGGCATGATGCTGGAGCAGTAGCTAAAAGCTTACATCACACACACACACACACACACACACACACACACACACACACACGACCCAGGTTTGGTTCTCTGAACACAGTGACTTACAGTCATTTGTTAACTCCAATTCCAGGAGAACCCAGGCACTCTTCTGGCCTCTGTAGGTAGGTACTAGGCATGCATGTGGTACACATGTATACTTGCAGGTAAACACTCATACACATAAAATAAAAATAATCTTTAAAAAAGTTTTATTTGTGGGGCAGTGGTGGTGCACACCTTTAATCCCAGCACTTGGAAGGCAGAGGCAGGTGAATCTCTGTGAGTTTGAGGCCAGTCTAGTTTACATTGTGAGTTCCAGGACAGCCAGAGTTACAACAGAGAAACTCTGTCTCAAAAAACCAACCAACAAACCAAACAAAAAGATTTATTTATGTGTGTGTGTGTCCACAGAGGCGAGAAGTGGTGTGTATGATCCATTGGAGCTAGAGTTACAGGCGTTTTTGAACCACTTGTGTGGGTGCTGGGATCTGTCTGGACTTAGGTCCTCTGATAGACCAGTATGTGCTCTTTAAAATTTTATTATTTTATTCTATGTGTATGACTGTTTTGTCCACATGTATGTCTGTGAATCACATGTATACCTGGTGCCCACAGACACCAGAAGATGTCAGAAACCTTGGAACTGGTTACAGATGGTTGTGAGCTGCTATGTGGGTGCTGGGATTCTAACCCAGGTCTTCTAGAAGAGCAGCTGGTGCTCTTACCTGTTGAGTCATCTCTTCAGCTCCACTGTTTTGGTCCTTTCTCCTTCTTCTCCTTCTTCTCCTTCCCCTCCTCCTTCTTCCCCTCTCCCCCCTCCTCCTCCTCCTTCTTTTAATAAGACAGGATCTTTATCTGTAATCCAGGCTGGCCTGAAATTTGGGGTGATTCTCAGTCTTACTATACTGGCTCCGGTTATCTCACTCTCCCAATCATCAAAGCTAAAAGCCTGAGCCCCATGCTCAATTCTTTTTGCCACCTCTCACTTCCACCATTCACCAGCTCCTGCACACTTAACCTTCAAAATCTCTGAATTAATTTTGATGTCTAAAATTTATTTTGAAGCAAGGCATGGAGGTACATGCCTAGAAACCCAACACTTGGAAGGCAGAGGCAGGTGTCTTTCTGTGAGGTCCAGGGTAGCCGAGGCTACATAGTAAGTCCCTGTGAGATATATATATATAATTTTTATTTTTAAAAATATTTTATTTTAAATTTATCTATTATTATTATTTATTTTTGTTTTTTCAAGACAGGGTTTCTCTTTGTAGCCCTGGCTGTCCTGGAACTCACTCTATAGACCAGGCTGGCCTTGAATCCATAGAGATCCACCTGCCTCTGTCTCCTGAGTGCTGGAACTAAAGACGTGTACCATCACCACCCGGCTAGATTTATTTTATATGTGTGTATGTTTTGCCTGCATGTATGTCTACACACCATGTGCAAGCTTGCCGCCCTCAGAGGTCAAAAGAGGGGGCCAAATCCCCTGGAACAGGAGTTACAGATGATTTTTCAGCTACCATGTGGGTGCTGGTACCTGAACCCAGGTCCTCTGCAAGAACAGCAGGTGCTCTTTACCACTGATCTATCTCTTCAGTTCCAGTATATTATTTGTTTAAAATTTATTAATGGTATGTGTGCACGCATTGAGGCCAGAGGAATTGGTGGATTCTCTCCTTTGACCATGGGCTCTAGGGATCAATCAAGTTCAGGTCTTCAGGCTTGTGTGACAATTACTTTTACCTAAAGGGCCTAAAATTGTATTTAATGTTTTCCTTTCCTCCTGCAAAAAAATGTTTTTAATCCATCTTTTATCATTCCCATCACTACAGCCCTTGTGAAATTACAGTGTCTTAGACATACTCCTTTCATCCATCTGCAGCTTTCAGGCCTTCCTTTTCATTGCTCTGGGGATCTTATCCTTGAACAGATCTGAGCATGCCACTCCTCAGTTGAAAAATCCCAGTCTTGCACCCCCACCTCTAAACTTGTGGTTTCCCAATCCCTCCCATTTTGTCTTTGGGGCCCAGGTCAAATGATCCCTCCCTAGTGAACTCTCAGCCTTACTATATATAACCTTGAAAGGAGGTCCATAGCCCTATTTATTTCATTCTGCCTGTACCATGACTGTGTTTGTTGGTCCCCTAGACGGGAACCCTACTGGATACAGGTAACAGGTTTAATCAATGTCTTTCTTGAAACACATGTGATCTAAGTCTTTAAACCTTAGAGATCTTTAACAGATGGCTATCTTGGTTTTTGTTTTGTTTTGTTTTTTGTTGAGACAGAGTCTCATGTAGCCCATGCTGGTCTCAGAGTTGCTGTGCAGCTAAGGATGACCTTGAAAGAATTACTGGCATCTGATCAGTTTTATGTGTTGCTAAGGATTGGACCCAAAGCTCTTTGCATGCTTGGCAAACACTCTACCAACCGAAATACATCTCGAGCCCCTGCCTGCCCCTACTTGAGACAGGGTTTCATATAGCCCAGGCTTGCCTTGAACTTGCCATGTAGCCAAGAGTGACTATGAATTCCTAGTCTTTTTGTTTCTACCTCTCAACTTCTGGGACTACAGACCTGAGCCACTCCAGGTCAATAAATGGCTGTTGAAAAATAATTTTTTTCTGATGTGTCTGAAAAAATGTATGACAAAAATTTCTGATATTTGTTGGATGAGGTAAGAATGATTCTCAAGGATGCATAGTTAGTGTTAGTCTAATCTCCCACTCCTCCAAAGCCAGCTCTTCCTCCCCCAGAGAAAGCAAAGGACAATTTTAACTCTTTATTTGAAACAAACAATTCCAGAGACAGAAGGTTAGTTGTGACAACAGTTTCTCACTACAACACAAGGGTGGGCATGGCTCACTGAAGGAACAGGCCAGGCACCTCAGTACAATATATACAATTTAAACAGTGGCTAAACTGGTGACAGTTATAAAAACACAAAAATGAGGCTGGGGAACAGCAAAGCCAACAGGGAAAGAACTGGGCACTCCCTCTGTCAGACACTAAATTTTCTGGGCACACAAAGGTAAGATAGGGAAAAGAGAAGATGTAGGCAGTAGGAGCAGTACCCTTGCCCACAGCTCCTCACCTACCTTTTAATCACAAACCCCATCCTAGATGACCTAGGCCCCCATAGGGTGGACCTGGTTCTGATGATAGGGGGAGAACAACATCAGGGAACCCAGCCCTAATCCAAGTTAGAAATTCGTTTTTGTCTTGGGAGCTCTGTTCGTTGAACTAAAGGGAGGCAGTTACAGAGGGGCTAAGCATGTTGACACCATGGCTCATGCCACCCTAAGATGGCAGAGAGAGACAAACACACAAACCAAGGGGACAGGAATTTGCACAATAGGAGTCTGCTCCCCATACTGAATCATTCTCTGCCTTTGAGAAAAAGAAAGCATTTGGAACCGTTGAGAAACTGTAGCACCAAGGAGTGGTGCTTGAAGGGTAGAATAAGGGACATGGTGGTAAAGGGTGCCAACAATCACTTATTTCAGGAGGGAAAAGTGTCTGAGCTCTGTGCTTTAGGTAAATGGTCCCCTCATTTCTTTCACACCTCTCAGACAAGACCCTTTCACATGATACTGGGGAAGAGGAGAGAGAGAGAGAGAGAGAGAGGACACAGGGCAGAGAAGGCAGCTGGGTTCTTCCCTAGGTCAGACCTAGGAACACCGGGCTTCACCTACATAGATATAGGTCAGGAAACCCAAAGCCAGCAGGATCACCAGAGCTATTATCACTCCATCAGAGTCAGTCCCCAGCAGAAAGGGTTTACTGTGAAGCATAAAGAAAATGGATTACCTGGTTCGTGCCCATCACTGGGGGACTAGCCCCTGAGTACAGAAGATTGGGGCCCTATGGTTATCAAATGGTATGGAAGAAGGTTAAAGCCAGGGGTTCCTGGAAAAGGCAGGGAATGAGAGAATAGAAAGAGGCAGCCAGGGCCCTTCAGAATGGATAACATCAGTTCCTGGGCCAGTTACCCCATAGGACAGACACTGATGTGAATGATGGATACAAGATACCATATGGATTCAGTCCAGGTCTTCTTCCCCAGGACGACCAAGTTCTTCATAAATCTCACGCACTGCCAGAATGCGATTGAGCATGCTCTCCAACATGCTTCGGTCCATGGGGATCACAGAATACCAGAGAGGTGACTCAGCAATGCAGGAGCGTTCAGGTTGCAGGTAGAAAACATCATTTCGAGTTCGGAGGCTTTCAGGACTACAATAGTGGGGATGGGGATGGGAAGACAGACATTAGTAGTACCAAGGCAAATCAGGCCTTTTAGGTTCACGTGGTAGGTCATTCCCATAAACTCACCAACTCACCATTTTGAGAGATAGAACTCATAGAACTTGACAGGGCAGCGAAGGGGATTCATGCGATTCTCACGCTGCTCTAAGATAGTTTCATCTTCTCTCTTCCGTTTCCCAGGACCAGTGTCTATAGTGGAGGGAAATGACCAAGACTCATTAGAACACAGGCCCAATGAGCCACCTCCCAGAGCACAATCAAGGGCACAGAGATAAAGCCACAGGGTCACAAAATACAGTTTCATAAATAAGTGGAGAATAAAGGAAGGCTGGTAGTATAAATAGATGGAAGAGTGCTTGTCTAGCATACACAGGCTCTGCGTTCTATCTCCATTACCACAAAATAAGGAGAGAAAAGAGGGAGAGAGAGAGGGGAGGGAAAGCAGTTTGTTAGTCTTTTCACACTAACCAAACATCCTATAGGCTTACTACTCTGCAGCCCTCTCCAGTTCTTCCTGCCAAAGTGTTTATAATCATTCCTAAATTGATTCTTAAAGAGGTAATCTCACAGATTATACAAAATAACTGGGAAAATAGATAGTTAGAAGGTTGGGTTCACCTTCCAGGTCAGATTAAAAATGATGACCACAACCTTTGCACATCAATTTAGGTAGAGGCATACAGAAGGGGCCTTGTGAATCACATGCAGACAGGGCAGAATTCCAGGACCAGAAAGAATGGAAACCATTATGCAGTTTCTTTTCCTCCCTCTGTATAGTTTTTATTTTATTGTTATTTTGTGTGTATGTATGAGTGCATGCTTATGTTGTGCTTGTAGGCATGAGAATGCAGGTGCATACGTGTGTAAGTGGTGGCCAGAGGTTGACAGTGGGTATCTTCCTCTATCCTCTATATTATGTTGAGCCATAATCTGTCACTGAGCCTGGAGCTCACCGACTAGCTGGACAGTGAGCTCTGGGGAATCTGCCTGTCTCCACCCCTGCCTGCTCCAGCTCTATGTTATAGACATAAGCCACCATCCTAGGTTTATGTAGGTACTAGGAATCCAGACTCAGGTCCTCATGCTTATGTGGCTTGTACAGGTATTTTACTGACTAAGCCTTCTCTCCAGTCCTCAGTATGTTGTTTTTGAATCACAGAAAGTTTGTTATTCGCACCCAACTCTCCCTGATAGTCAGACACACCTAACAGCTTACTACCTATCCACCCTCATTCTCTCATAATAAGGCAAGCAAGTAAAGTGCCTAGGAATGATGAAGTGGGCAACAGGCAGTTAACTGTCCTCTATTATAAAATAGCCAGCCACTATCTATCAGAACTGTTTATATCTTTTCTGCAAATACAGAGGGAAGCTAGTGGCGAAGCAGTGGATCAGCCTGGCAGGTACGTTGGGAATGCCAGTAAGAACATAAAGGACAAAAGCAAAGGAAGGGGATAGCCCATACCTCGCCCTTTCCTCTGTCGGACGGGGGGGGCATAGTAGCGGATGCTCACCACCTTAGTGGTGCCCCGAGGAGTGGTACACTTGCGAGACTGCCGTACCACATTAGTGAAAGAGAGCTGCATGTGTTCCTCAGCTGTCTGCAGTCCAAAAAACTTAGTGTTGAAGAACATGAGGGTGTTGAGAAGGACAAATGGAGAATAGACCCCCAGCTGCTTGCACTCCCAGAGGTGTTCTTCCTCCACACGGGAGAATACCGTATCTGTGACAGACGAAGAGAAAAACAAAGGGGATCGGCGTCCCAAACCCACTGAGGTCCTATACATCCATACACTTAACTTTAGGCTTACTGTATATAAACCCTGACACCTGACCTACACAGTAGGAGTAGGCAATTTCTGGGGTGGAGGGTGTTGAGACAGGGTTTCTCTGCATAGTCTTGGCATTTTTATATTCTTTTCACCTGCATATAACACTTCTCTGACCACCTCCAAGTTATATGCATGTAGATATAAAGCTTAGGATTTCCACATTTTGCTTTCTTGTTTTAACTTACCACCCAAACCTGGACTGTCTTTTTCTGGTCCCAGAGATAAGTCTACAGACCTGATCTTTTTTCCTTTTTGAGAAAAGGCTTCCCCTATGTAGCTCAGGCTAGCCTTGAACTTGAGTTCTTGTCTCGGTCTCATGAGTAGCCTGAACTATAGGCACACATCATTGCTCCTGGATAAGACTGAAGTCTTGACCTTCTCCTCATGTTCCTTTTTCAGTTTTTCCATAATAAAAAAAGATTTCAACCTGTAGCCCTGGCTAGTCTGGGACTCACTATGTAAACTAGGCTAGTCTCAAACTCATAGAGATCCATCTGCCTCTGCCTCCAAAGTGCTAGGATTAAATGAATAAACCACCATGCCCAACTCACATTCTTTTTTTTAAATGACAGTGTCTCACTGTATAGTCTAGGTTAGCCCAGAACACACAATTCCGCCTCAGCCTCCCCAGTGTTGGAATGATAGGCATGTATCACCACACGTGGCTCTCCTCCTCATGTTCAAGGGCAGGGACTCTGGCTCCACTAGCTTGAAATCCTACCTCTTACCCTTGAACCCTAGTGAGGAGTAACAGGCCAGACAGTACAAGACTCTTGCAGTGGTGTGTTGGAAGAAGGGAAGAGAGGGAGAAGAGGTTGCTAAGTTCCTGTCCCTTACTGTTGGGAAGAAGTGTGGGCTGCCAGGTACTCAGAGACTTGTTGAGTTCTTGAACGAAAGTCAAGTAGTAAAGGTCCGTGAAAATGTTCACCATTCGGTTATTTTCCAGCAAATACTAGAGAAAGAAACACAGACACACATAAAGCCAGACTGTGGGTCCTAGAGGAAAGAGAATGGTGATGAAAGCTGCAGTCATGGTCCTTGATAATTAGAAGAGGATGGGAAACAACTGCTTGAGTAGATGACCCGGAGTACTTTCCCTCAGTTTTTCTGCATTGCTGATGCACTGAGGCTTTGCTGGAAGAGTCAGAGGCTTGGAGACATTCCTCACAAGTTTAGATATCCCTATCAGGTCAAAGTTGCTAGCCTCTCTAGAGAGGACTAAGCATTACCCAACTACTCAAGGAACTCAGTCCTCATCCTTCCTCAAGACTTGATTCAAGGGTGACCTAGAGGATCCCAGATAGCAATGAAGACTGGTGCTTGAACAATAGTCCTGGAATGAAGCACTGATTTTTAACATAGGAAGTTTAGGCAAACTGTCTATTCAGGGTAAGAGACAAGTGACAAGAAGAAGTGGGCTAGAAACAGTTCCAGCAGAATCTTGTATACTGTGTTGGAAGTGATAGAAAACACGGTGGTGTGCAAGAGGTACCTGCTGGATGCCAAGACACAGATAGTAGATACTGTCGGGTTCATATCTTTCACCATTGGGTCGAGTAATTTCTCTCACAAACTGGGCCAGACCATAGTTGAGCTCAGCAGCTGAGCAGGCAAGAATATCCTCTTTGATACGCATGGGTTTGGCTGTAGTGAGATGTAGTAGAGGTGGACAGAATTAAGAAAACTCCATGTGGAGAATTTCACTTAGCACCACTTTAACCCTTTAGTCACAGCTAGCTCTTGAAAACAACTCATCAATTACAAAAGGAGCCCTCAGTCTTGATCCTAAACAGGATCTTTCTTCAGTCTACAACTGTTCACCATCTTTGCTGGATAAGGAACCCGTAAGTGATCACACCCTTACCGCCCCTATACATTTTCAGCTGATCCTAGGCATAACCCCTTTCCCTTTCCCTCCCTGTGCCTTCTTCCTCCCAAGTACTTACGGCCAAAGCGTAACTCATCACCCTTGCTGGTTTCTCCATTGGCATATTTTGACTGTACCCAGCACTTCCAAGCATTGACACCATATGAATAGTTGAGACCAGTACAACTAGGCTGGCTGCTCAGAGAGTCCCGGGAACAGCTTTCAGAAAGCACCAGCCTCTTTTGACCCTGGAAAGGAAGACAAAAGGAGGATGGTGGCAATGGCAAGGCCAGGGCACCATGGAAGCTACTCGGGACAGTGCTCACCATTAGGGATGGGAGCACTGACGTAAGAACACAGAAAGCTTCCATGGCAGAGAGCCCCAGAATAGCTTTGATGACCTTGTGACCTGGGAGAAAAGCAAAGTTTGGCTAGATCTCAGTACTTCTACTGTTGGAGAAAGGAGGCCAGGGAAAGTCAAATTAAACTTTCGTGCATAGCTATGAGAGCAGCCCCACCCCTTCAGATGTCCATTTTCTTTTTGTGGATACAGTAACCCCAGTCCTCACCTTCCTCATGGCTCGAGGAAGGTCTTGTTCAGTAGATACATCCTCAGGCCCTACAAGGCCACAATCAAAGAGGAAATCTACACTTGGGTTAATGTCCAAAGGATCTAATAGAAGGGAAAGAAAGAAGAAATCAATTTCTTTAGGTCTCAACTCTTAAGTCCTCTCATCACATCCTTGCTCCTTGCTCATTCAACTCAAGAGGGCCCCGTTGGTCAGCTTCATTGAACTTAATAGGAACCAGTAAAGCCATATGAAAGGTAGTCAGAGGCACAGAAACACCAGACACAAGCTTTGCATGGTGGCACAGGACATTCTAGGCTACAGAATGAGTTCAAAGCCAACCTGGGTAACTCAAAGACCCTCTCTCAAAATAAAAGCCAAAAAGCAGGGCTGGGATGTAGCTCAGTAGTAGAACTTGCCTAACATACACAGGGTCCTAGATTTAACTCCCACAACCAACCACACAAATTGAACACAAATACTCACAAATTCAAAGCAATATGAATATGTTTAACATGACTGAACTATACACATAGAAATGTTGACAATGAGGACAGGGGAGATGGCTCAGTCGATAAAGTGCTTGCCATGACAGCATAAGGACCTGAGTTTGATTCCTTAGCACCCACATGATAAGCCAGCAGGCCATGGTGGCATGTACTTGTAATCCCAGCACTGGGGAGAGAAGGACAGGAGGATCCCTGGAGCTTGCCGACCAGCCAGCCTAGCCTACTTGGCAAGCTCCAGGGCAGTGGAAGGGACCATCTTAAAAAGGAGGTGGACAGTGCTTAAAAAATGATACCCAAGGATTTCCTCTAGCCTCAATGTGGACCTGTATACACACGAACAGCCACACATTCCCATATGCACACACACTCACACACAACTAAAATAAAAAGCAAAGGCTAGGGGATGTAGCTTAGTAGATGCACACCTAGTATGCATGAAGCCCTGGATTCAATCCCCAGCATCATATAAACTAGGAATGGCAGTATACACCTATAATTCCGGCAGACTAGGAGGATCAGAAATTATAGGTCATCCTCAGCTACAGAGTAAGTTTGAAGACAGCCCGGGCTACATGAGACTCTGCCTCAAAAAATTAAAACAAAAACAGAAACCAGTACCCTGTCCTGTCTTAATGAGCATGATTTAGGGTTATGCTCGGGGTCAGAAGAAACACTCCTTTCCTAATAGCACAAATGCTACCGTATTCAGTGGGCATGCCTTAAATCCTACTTACTCTTGGGAAAATCTGCCTCCAAGTCTTGCCCAGGCTCATCTAAGACATTAGCCATCTTAACAGCCATGGCCAGAACATCATCTCGAGCTGTCCCAAACAGATCACAGTCTTCTAGAAGTCCTTCCGCACTCTGGTTGCTTACAAGATCTGGGAGGCAGAGAAGTCACCTCATTCACTGTAGTTCTTACCCAGTATGCATACAGGCTCTCAGGGGTAGATCCCAGCCACCCCTCCCATCCCACTTAGCACCAAGACCACACTTCCCAGCCTCATAAGCAGACAGACTGGTAGCACATTTTCTACCACCACCACTATCCACTGCATACCACAGAGATCAGAAGAGGCCTTGTCTAACTCTTCAGCCTCTGCAATCATTTCTGCCATGGCCAGGATGTCAGCCTCCAAGGGGTTGGAAGGGATCTTCACCTTCAGCTCCTCAATGGTCTCCACGATCTTGTCTGTGCTCTCCAAGGTAGTGGGCAAGAACATGGGCACAGGCACCTGGGCCGACAAATTCCAAATAAATTTCAAGAATTACACCAGTGGATAAGGGTACCAGCTTATGAGAAAGTCAGAGAGGGTGGGCCTCAATCCTAGAAGGGTAAAGGAGGACCTGATCAAAAAGGGCAAGGGAACTCACCGGGATAGGCATCGAGAAAGGCACCGGGACTTTCTGGCAGTATAGATGCATAGGCACTGGCACAAATATGGGCACTGGGATGGGCAGCACAATCACCTGTGGCTTCCACTCTTCTGCAAATAAGAAAAGTCTTTTTAGCACCCCTACTGGATGAGTGATATCTGATCTAGGACCCGATGCTTATCTGTCATCCCCCAGAGCTCTAAACATGTGTTCAATGTCACAAAACTGCCCTTGAACAGGTTGAGAGAGAGCTACCTAAGAAAATGCTCTAGTCCACTTTCTGGACACAAGGCTGAAGGCTTAGGACTTGGGACTACAGTCCGTGGGATGGAGAGATCATGGCACTCACCTGTCTGACTTCCTTTGGACTTCATTTCCACCTTGCAGGAGACTCCCCGGTTCTGCATCAGTGGCTTACACATGGCAGCTTTGTTTTTTCGGGGCATTGCTGGGGGTGGTGGAGGTGGAGGGGTGGGCACACTTGGAGCTGACTGAGTCTTCACAGGGATCTGTAGCATCAAAGGAATGTTAGTTGCAGAACTAACTAATTATAATGCTCTCCTCTGAAATAATCCTCTCTCTTGGTTTTAGTCCTGACCTTGTTCAAATTCCCATTTTCCTCTGGGATCCTCACTGTGGTGTTGTTTTCCACTTTGGTTTGAGACGGTGTCTGGGGCTTTGACTCGGAAGACTGACCTGTAGAATCAAACAAATAAATGCTCTTGCTGGAGGAACCAACTGTTTTCCTTACCTCTTTCTCAAGGAGATGTTTATTAAAGAACACAGCAAAGAGAAAGGCTAGGATTTCCCTTACTTCCTACCCATAGTCTAGTCTTCTCTGGGCCCCAGAACAGTAGCCAAAAAGATTCTTTGCTTCTGGCTACCAAGAAGAATGAAACACTGTATTTAGAAAGCAACAACACCTCCTGCCCCTCACTTTATACCTTCCATTTAGATAGCCTTCAGGAGTTAAGTAGCCCTAGAGTGACTGGAGCGCCAAAGCAACACTCTAGAAATGGTATCAGTCTTCATTGTCACTAAAGGTAAAGCTTATGCTAATACTTCCCTTTCTCTGAAAACTGACCATAACCATCACAAGTCCCATCCTACTTGAGTACACCTTAAACTATCATTACAGAAAACCAGAAGACTCTCACTCCTAGAAGATTTAAACAAGAATACCCAAAGAGTCCAGAAGATAAAAGAACGTATACCCGGTACTCTAGCTACAGAACAGCTAAAGGGGCTTGACCCCAAATTGGAAGATCCCAGGCCAGTTCTAACAATGTCACACTGTCCAGACTCACTGTTCAGGAGGCTCTCTGGCCCACTCTGGGTATCCAAGTTAGGTTGGTTCTGCTGGCTGTAGAAGCGCAGGAGACACTGTTGGTTGCAGAAATGACGGATTTGCCCACGCCAGTGGATGGTTTCCAGCAGCTTCCCCTGGCGCTTACAGGCATGGCACCGGGCAGCCTGAGGGCATTGACAGAATAGTCAGACCTGCCTCTTGAAAATGTACTGAGCCCTCTCCTCTATGATAAGCCATGTTTCTCTCTTTGGAGACTGGACCAGCTTAGAGATTGGAGAGGTCAGCTCCCCTCCCTGGAGATCTGATGCTGATGTCATTACAAGAGTCTGTACCCAAGCTCCCTTCTTTCTGGCATGTTGACTCTCCTTACCTTGCAGTACCATAACAGGTACTTGGTCTTACAGTCCTCACTGCAAAAGTCCCAGGTGCTGCCATCCAGTTGCTCAGTGACTCCACGCTGGCAGGTTTGGGAGCAATAAGTACAAGTGATACAGCATAAGCCCAGCTTCTTAGTGAAATCTTGTTTGTACAGCAGCACACAGCCTAAGAAGGGGAGAACAGGAAAGGGAGTCTGGAGACAGAGTTACTCACAGGTATAAAACCCAATCTTTTCAAAGTGCTACATCTGAAGCCTCCTCTAAATAGTCCTTCACCTAAAGCCTTAGCATACATAGATGGGGTGGGGCATTCTGACAAGATCCTACCTTACACACTGCTTTCTAGGCCTTGTTCCTCTGCCATCCTCCCTGGTCATAGGAGACAGGGCCTTGGTCCTAGCTCACTGCCTTACCTTCGCTGCAGAAGCTCTTCTCTACCCCACTGAATCGAAGTTTCTCATGCAGGAGTTTCTCCTGCCGGCAGTGCTCACACTGGGACACCACACCCCGAAGCCGCTTGAAGTCCTCACAGCAGTCACGGCAGCAGAACTGGAAGACCTGGTCCTGAGGTGGAAACATAGGGCAGGGAGGGCAGAACTCGGACATCTGCACCTGACAGGCACAGCTCGAGAAGACTTCTTCAAACATGTGGCAAGATGTGGGTTGGGGATCTTACCTGCCACTCCAAGACCTCAGGCTTGCCACTGAAGAGGCTATGGCAGTAGTGACAGCTCAGGTGAATGCCCCCCTCAGGGCTAGTATGCTGGAGGGAAGGAAGACAAATAAGGGGGCAAGGTGTGTGCAGGGCTGATGGGGAGGTCAGGCTTATTCTTTGCTCTACCCAGGCCTACCTATCCCAGTTCTCCTACCCTTTCCCTGTTGTCACACCCTTTATCCCTGGTCCAGGGTCTGGAGTACCTGGAACTTGGTCCAGCAGCTGGGGCTGCAGAACTGGTAGACTGTGCGATCAACTTTGTTGTAGTAACAAGGGTCAGAGAGGCTGCGGCGGCAGAAGCTGCAGGGTCGGGGAGGGCCTGGGGCATAGAAAGAAAGAGAGAAAGAAAGAGAAAGAGGAAGAGAGAGCACATAGAAGGTATAAGGCAGGGCAGAGATGGAATAGAAAAGCCATGGGAAGATGTGGTTGGGGCTGAGGTTGGGCAGCAGAAATTACTCTAGAAGAGGGGAAATATGGGAAGTAGAAGGAAGGCCAGCAGGGATCTCAGAGAAGAGGGCTTTGCACCTACCAGTGAGCCCTGCCTGCTTCACTTTGTAAGAAGTGGTACAGCACAGGGAACAGAACAAGCTGGTCTTGCCATTACGATCCACATGTGATAGCATCTCAAAGTTCTTACACAGGGTCTTGCACCAGACACATGGGTACACACGTGTGTTTTTCTGTGAGGATGGGGAAGGAGAGGCTGAGGCTGGATTTGTCCCTTCACTTTTATTTTTAAAATTTTTAAACATGAAATATTTCAGGCATACAAAAAAGTATAGATGATGATATAACAAAGACCTGTGTGTCCACCAGCCAGCTTCAAAAATAAAACATAACAGATACAATTGAAACCCCCTTTATTTGTTTTATTTTTCCCAGCCCTCGACCCTTCAGGCACCTTTATTTATCACCCAAGAACCACACCCCCTTCCATAGCCCTCTAATGCACTACTCCCTCGGCCCCACCTTCTTGTATGCCCCCAAGCACGTTGTGTTGCAAAACCGCTTTTGTTGACCATCATGGAAGAGGAGCTCTGGGCCAAGGCTCCCAGGCCTGGCATAGATGTAAGCCCCACACTGGTCACAACAGTTGGTTTTCAGTCCCTTGTTGGCTCGGAATTTGGAGAAGCAAGAATCGCTGCAGAGTCGGTGCACCACGCTGCCATTGCTGACCTCATGTAGGACCTGCCACACATACATACACACACCCTGAGCTGAGGCCAGGCCACCACCGCCCACCCCAATCAATGCAAGGACAGAACTCCCACCTCACCCTAACCTTCACAGCAGACAGTGGGCCTAGGACCCCCCAACCTGTGCGTCAGGCTGTAGACTTGATGGCGAGATCCTGGGAGGTAAGGAAGGTCAGCTGCATACATCCTGGAGAAGCTCTATCCTTGAATTTGCCCCCTCACGATGGCTACCTTTTCCACCCAAATCCCTTTTCCCCAGGGCCTGGCCCCTGCAGCTCCAGAACCAGAGGGGCAGGTCAGAGCCAGCAGGCTCTGTAAATTGGCCTGTGGTGAGTAGCCTCACCTCTCCAGTCTTCTGGCATATGCTGCAGCGAGTGGCATCGGCAGGATCCCCAGACTGGGGGATTGGACGCTGCTGCTGGGCCTCATACAGAGAGAGACAGACAGATGTGCAGAACTCATGGAAGGAGCCTCCTGAACCAGTCTGTACCACAACTGAGTCCTTGGTGTTCCAGATCTCCCTGGAGGTGGGAACAGGTTTGAGTATTCCCAGGACCACCCTCTCATTCCAGCAGTAACCCCTACACTCCCTAGGATTTGGATTGAGTCAAATGTTCTAACCACTTATCTAAATTAACCCTATCATCTCCACTCTGCTTGGTTTGCCAAAAGAATCTCTCTTACCCATAACTCTCTCCCCTGGTCCCTGCCCCGCCCACCCTAGGATCTCCACGCACTTCTTGCAGAAGGTGCAGGTTTTTCTGCCCAAGGGCCTCTTGGAGAAAGTAGTGAGACAAGATGAGGAGCAGAAGAGCTGAGGCAGACCCTTGCGCTGATAGGCCGTCTGCCCCTTCTGCAGTGGTGTCCGGCAATGTGCACAAGACATCTTGGTGCCCATTGAAGAGCGCCCAGCCCTTTGTGCCATACTTGAGCGCAGGGACATGCGAGGAGAGCGCCGGGGCCGGAATGGCACAAAGTCCTCATCATTGGGGTCATCTACCATGGCATCAGAATCCTCATCTGACACTGGAACTGTGGGAGTAGGCAGAGCAGTGAGAAAAGACTATGAGAACAGATCTCCAGTCATTTGATGACCAGACCAACAGTAAGATCAATACTGATCCTGAGATCTCTGGGACTCTTCTTGATCTGTCTGTTATACTTCCTCTCCCATTATATTGGTATTTTAAGCTACCCATGGTTATTCTGCAATATTCAGGAGAGGAAGGGAGGTTCTAAAAGAGAAGAGTGAGGACAGGGACAGTATAGTTGAAATATGAAACTTTCTATTCTTACTGCTCTTATTTTCAATCCCCTGCCCCACTACCTCTTGGTTCTCATGCCAACCCACAGCAAAGACAGGCACTTCTTTTTCTGAAGAAAGGAACTACAGGAGCCAGAAGATCCATGCCCTGTCATAATCCCACCTTCAGCTCTTCTCTATACCCTGAATTCCCAGGTCACACTTCCTCAAATCCTACTTACTGCTCTCAGTGGAATCCACAACCTCAGGCTTTGGAGGTTCTGCTCTTCTAACGCGCTCGCTTCTCTTCTGTACCTTGGAAAGAGGGGCAGGGGGGAAAGCTGACATGACACTAGTGGCAGGCTAACTGAAGTGCAAGGTTTGGGAAGGAATAGGAGATAGAAGGTGGGGTGAAACAGTTGGAACTCTTGGCCTATCTCTGAAGAGAAGGGGGGAAATGGAAGCTGGCCTTCATTCTTAAGAATCAGTAGACACAAGAGCTCCTCCCTTCTCTGACTCTCCTGAGAGTATACCCCCAACATGAAAATGGAGGTGGTCTGTCCTTATCACAGCTATAGGGGGAACCAGACTCTTTCCAACTCCCCGCCCTCACCCTCTCAGGTGGCTTCTCGCTCTCCTTCCCAGTCAGGCCATCTCCTGCAAAGAAAGCAGAAGGCAGCCTAAATCTTGAGCCAACCTGGGCCCAACCCCCACCTCCATTCCTGGGGAAGAATGTGCTCAAAACTGAAAGGGAAAACTCAGTGCCTGTGGCTTCTAACCCTTTCAGGGTTACCTCAGACTCCGTACTAAGGTGGAAGTGGGGAGGGTATGTGTACAGCTATTCTCCATTAAATAAATGCATTCTCTTACCCTTCCAATCATTTCTGTCCCACTGTTCATGAAGAATTTATATTTTACCAACAAAAACAAATGTAACCACTTAAAGGGAGCAAGAAGGAAAAAAAACCCATCAATGTATGGGTAGGTTCCTCTGGACTTTGGTGATTACATAAGTCTGAAGACCCTTGTCACAGCCTAGAGGAAGGATACCACTAGGTAGATTAAGGGAAAAACTAGAGCCTTAGGTCTAGGTTGCCCCTCCCCTATCAGAGATGCAATCCTAGATCCTGCCTCTGCCGTTCCCCTGAAATCAGTATGCTGTTAGGGACTTCAGAGCAGAGTTACCATTCATCAATCCCAGAAACTCCACTCCCATTTAAAACCAAACAGCTGAAAAATCTTAGAGCCTAGAAGCCTGCTATTTTTCTTCAAGTCTTGTAGGAAGGATCCTGGTACCAAAAGCCCACTGGGATATGAAAAAGGGAACCTCTGCCATCAAATCCATTCCCTTATACTACCCCATTCATCCTGCACAGCCCCTTCACTCCTCCCACCTCTGTTTTCCATAATCTTCACCACACCCCACTCCTCAACCAAAACCCTAACTCCTTCCCCACACAAATCCCTACTCTAGTCTTTACACCCTCCTGTCCCCTCCTCCTCCACTTCTCAAAGCATATAGCCAGCCTTCCTTACCCCCACCCTTTCCCCACCCCCCTCCAAATGATTAGGCAACCTACCTGGCAAAGAAGGATGTGCAGCAGGGTTAGAGACCTCAGGTTTGGTCTGAGAACTGTTGATTCCATCCCCGAGAGTCTCTCCCACTGAAGGGCTAGGGGGTGCATTTGGGCTCTGTGGCTGCCCTTGGGTATGCTCCTCCTCCTGCCCAGGGGAGCCCCTTCTCCTTGTAGCTATGCGGGGTATCTCCTCCTCTTCAATATGAGGAGACTCCAGGATTATTGGAGAATCAGGAGCCAAAGGTTCTAGGAGCCCCTCAGGTGAAGGAGGACAGGCCCCAGCCCCTGGATCAGGTGGCATCACCTCAGGGGTCTGGCACCCTGGTCCAGGCTCTAGGGTCTGCTCCCCCGAATCCCATGCAAGGGTCCCCTCAGGACCATGGTCCACTTCTGGGGGAGAGGGGGCTTTATAGAGTAGCCCCCCCAGCCCCAGTAGCTCAGTGGCTCCATCCAGGACTACTCCAGGGTCTTTCTCCAGGCCAGAAGGGGTATCAAGCAGGTCCAGGGCTCCAGAAGATGGAGACGGACCTGGGGGGGCCCATCCTCGAGTTGGGGCAGTCTGAGATTCCAGCAGATCCTCTCCAAATTCCATGTCTACTGGAAGGTCTCCAGCCAGGGGCTTCTCTGGCAGGGTCAATGGGTCAAAAGGACTGGGGAAATCACTGGGGTCCATGGCTGGGTATGGGCTGCAGATCGGAAGAGGGGGCAGTAGAGGTGGTCTTAGCCTGAATTTCTTATATAGGCTATGGGACACACCCCGTCATCCACTTGGATTTCTCATTAGCAGCCGCCCCCCACAACCGATAGGCATTTCCACAGGGTTCAGTCCCAATGTCCACTCCCCCACCCCCATACAGCGCCCTCTGTGGGGAGTGGCATTCCCCGCCCTGGCCCGGTGCCCTCACTCGCCAGGCAATTGGCCTCTAACCCGCCCGACACCCCCCACCGAGACTCGTAGCTCCTTCCTTCCTACCTCTCTCACACACCCCCACCTCAGACAGAACGCCCCCTCAGAGTCTCCTCCCGCAGCTGCAGCCCGAAGCCTTTCCCGCCCCAGCGACCTCAGCCCCTGTTCGCTCCTCACTCTCCAAGAACCCCTCAGGTCCCCAGTCTCTACCCATCCTGTCTAGCCCCGCCGTCCCTCCCCGTGGAGCCCTGTCCACCCTCAGCCCTTCCCCGCCCCCACAAACTGCCCTTCCTTACCATTCCCCTGCTTGGTTACCTTTCAGGGTGTACCACTTCCTCAGCCCCGTCTTCCTTCCCTACTGCTCCCCTAGTCTTTCCCTTCTCCTGTTGCCCACCCCCCACCTCAGGCATTTACAGGAAGACATTTTGGAGCTACGATTTCTCCTCAGACCCCCCTCCAGGCTCCTGCAAGATCCCGCCTGCAGGTTCGGTTCAGCTTGATCAGGCCCGACCCCTACCTGAGGCAGGGTTAGAGTAAAGGCTACAAGCCTAGAACTGCAGACAGCGACGGCCCCGCGCTCCTTCTCCACCTCCCTCCCTAGCAGCCGGGACAGGGGTCGCGGCCCCTTTAAATGGCAGCGCCGCTTGCAGCGCGAGCGCTCTGCACCAGGCAGGCGGGCGGTGCCAGCAACCAATCCCATTGGCTGGCTGCAGGAGGGGGCTCGCGAGACAGCGCCGGCCCCCGGCGCGAGACTCCCAGCCCAGTGGCCGCCTGGAAATTGCGGAGTGGAGCGCAGTCACTGGGGATGGAGCTTGAGCCCCCGCCCGGGGCCCCGTTAGTTGAGGAAAAGACAGCCTCTGGAGCTTTGAAGCCCGCCCCCGGGGAAGGCGGCGCCCCCTTTCTACCGAAGGGCCTAGTGCACTAAAGACACAAAAATCAGAAAAAAACAAAACAAAACCCAGATCTACGCACCTGCTTTCCTTACCTGGCTCGAGTCTGGCCCTGTCACACCCGTGCCCGCCCTACCTCCAGAGCCCACTGTACCCGTGATCCCCACCTCTCATTCAAATGGTTCCCGGTCCCCTCCCCCCTCTCCGTGTGTCTCCACTGCCCACTCGTGTTCAGCGCCACCTCCCCCGCATCCCCCCTCAGCAGTCCCTACCTACGCCATGAAGCAGACGCCTGCCAAGATTACCCTCCCCCATCCCCACCTCTCCGGGGCCCGCCCCCCCAGGCGACACTTGGGGTCGTGAGTGACAGCTGAGAATGGGGGAGGCATAGACCCAACCCTTATGTGCCCCTCCTCCCCTTGTCTGCAGCCTCAGCCCCCCCCTCCGACCTGTCTAAGAGTCGTAGTTATGGGGTGTCTTAGGCTTGCTTTCTAGCCATCCTTACCAGTTAAATGGATCTGGCTTAGTGACAACGCCTATGCAGTAACAGTTACTGCCTGATGACCCCCCCCAAAAAAAAGCAGATTCTACAAGGCTACATCCCCCTCTCCCTCCATGGCCTTTGGGTAAGTTCTGGGATCATTTCACTGTATCTTCCTGTAGGAGCTTGAATTATCTCTTGAATAGTTTTCCTCACCAGAAGCCCCCTAGCATGCCCTCCCCAGCACACACTCTGTCCTTCCCTCTTCCCTCTTTTTCTGTTCTTGTCTATCTCTCTCTCCCTCACTGTCTCTGTCTCTGTCTCTGCCTCTCTGGAGCACTCAGGCAAACACAGGCCCCTGGGACCCTACTTGATGGTGGGCGTGGCTATGGTTAAGGCTTGAGTAGTAGGGTAGGGGTATGAGCCACTAACATTAGGTCCACTGACTTAAAAAGAATAGGTGCCAGTGTTGATTCTCATGATGGAACACTTTTACATTTCCTCTCCCCATATTTCCACGATAGTTCCTAAAGGCTGCAAGGCATTTACTAGCTTAGAGACTAGAAGCTCAGGCAAGAAGGAAGTCCAGTGTTGTCCATTGCCCCTCTAGCCTGTCTCTGGCCTTTCCTTCTTCCCACACAAAGCCTGTCCAAGCCTAGTCCTTGGGAATTTTACCCACATTTTCACAGAAACCTTGTCTTTCCTAGCCTCCTGCCACCCCACCAACCTTGAAGTTGTCTTTGCTCTCTCCTACATAAGAGATAAATGTAATTTTTTTATGTGTAGGTTGCTTAAACCCAGGTTTCAGTATCTTAATCAGTATGCTGTGTACCCGTCTCCCACTTTCTGTTTCTTTCTCCTTATCCTGCTTCTTTTTATTTTTTTGTTTCATTCTTCTCAGTTGGGCCACCTCGTTCTTTATTTGTCCGCCCCCCTCAATGCATGCCTGAATCCTTGGCTGCTCTGGTGGTATATCTAATCACTAATTTTCAAATGGAGTGAAGACTGTCTAAAAGGGAGGGGTGAGTTCTGCTCTAGTGTGGGCTGTGATCCCAGCACCTAGGAGGAGTCCAGAAGATTCTTTGAGAATAGCCTGGGCTACATAGTGAGACCCTGTGTCAAAACAAAAACAAAACCTGGGTGTGGTGTCATACCGGGGAACTTGAGGCAAGAGGATTCCCTGCAGTTTGAAGCCAGCTTGGAATACATAGCAAGCAAAAAACAAAACAAAATGAAACTTCAGTCACACTAAACAACAGAGGGCAGTGAGGGCCTGCAAGTTGTCTTTTCACCTTTACACCTGTGATGTAGCATGTATGCACACACAGGCACACTAAATAAATATATTTTAAAAAACTAATCACAAGGAACATAGGATTTTACAACAGTAACATCACTCTACATGATATAATAATGGTAAATACAGGTCAGTATACATATTCAAATATAATGTAAAATACTAAGAGTAAGCACTAATGTAAATCATGGGCTTTGGTTAGTAATGATGCGTTGGTGTCCCCTCATGGATTGCAACAAATATACCTATCTTGCCTTGGATGTTGATAGTTGGAAAGGCTGTGAGTGTGTGGAGACACTGACTATACAGAAAAGCTGTATTCTGCATAATTTTACTATAAAACTAAAATTCTTCACCCCCCCCATCTTTGTTTGGTTCGGGGTAAAATTTTGTATTTCTTTTTTCCTGTTTTGGGTAAGGGTCTTATGTTCAATATGGTAGTATTGAACTTGCTATGTAACTCAGGCTGGCCTAGAACTCCTTCTGTATCCAAGGATGACTTTTAAATTTTGATCCTCTTGCCTCCACCTAGGATTACAGGTATGTGTCAGAGTGCCTGGTTTCAGATCTCTGTGAGTTCAAGGCCAGCCTGATCTATAGAGTGAGTTCCAGGACAGCCAGAGTTACAACAGAGAAACCCTATCTCAAAAAAAAAAACCCAAAAAGAAAAGAATGTCTGGTTTATTCTATGCTGGGGATGAACCCCAGGGCTTTGTGAATGCCAGGCAAGCATTTGACCAACTAAGTTACACCCCAAGCCTAGAATATTTTATTTATTTCATTTTTGCAGTGCTAGGGCTTAAACCCGAGCCTTACACATGCTAAGTGCTTATATAATTGGGCCATACCTCCTTCATTTTTGTTATAAATAGGGGCTGGAGAGGTGGCTCAGTGTTTAACAGCACTGACTGCTCTTCCACTGGCCATGAGTTCCATTCCCAGCAACTACATGGTGGCTCACAACCATCTGTAATGGGGTCAGATGCCCTCTTCTGGTATGCAGGTGTACATGAAGATAGAGCACTCATAGAAATAAAATCAATAAATCTTTTTTTTAAAAAAAGTATAAACATATCAGGCATGGAAACACAAGTCTGCAATCTCAGTACTCAGGAGGCTGACAGGAGACTACTGAGATCAAGTCCACCTAGGCTACATATTAAGAGCATTTCTCAGCCAGGCCTCTTAGTGTAGATGGATAAGGCTACTAGGCTACTTGGGAGATTCAGACAGAATGATGGAAAGCTCAAGGCCTATCTGGGCTACAGAGTTAAATTCAAGACTGGTGGTACATGCCTTTAATCGGAGTGCCTGGGGTGGGGGTGGTACATAGTGGTAGGTCTCTGAGTTTGACGCCAGTCTAGTCTACACATTGAGTTCCAGGTCAGCCTGGGCTACATAGTGAGATCCTATTTCAAAGAAAGAGAGGGAGGAGAGACTATTTCAAAATAAAAGGCAAAAAGAGGATTATGGATAAAATTCAATTGTAGAACATTTGCCTTATATTTGTAATAGGCTCTAGGATCAATCCCCAGGGCTGCTGGTACAGTGGCCCCTGGCACTTGAAGCAAGAGACAGGCAAATCTCTGCTCTGGTGGATGGTGCACACCATTAGTCCCCAGCAATCAGTAGACAGAGGCAGGCAGATCTCTGTGAGTTTGAGGCCAGCCTGATCTACAGAGCAAGATCCAGGACAGCGAGAGTTACAACATAGAAACCATGTCTCAAAAAAAAGAAAAAAGAAAGGAAGAAATTTCTGTATTTTATATGATATGAGTTGTCTGCATAAGTGTGTGTGTGTGTGTGTGTGTGTGTGTGTGTGTATCTTCATGCAGTGACTAGAGAGACCAGAAGAGGGCACAGATACCCTTGGTCCTGGAGTTACAGATGGTTGTGAACCACGACGTGGCTGTTGAGACTCAAATGCAGTCCTCTTCAAGAGCAACCAGTGCTCTTAACCACTGAGCTATGTCTCCAGCCCCCAGCCCCAATATTAATTTTTATGTGTGTATGTATGTGTATGTGCATGCATGTGCCACTGTGATTAGAGGACAACCTATAGTCTGTTATCTTCTCATTCATGTCACTTCTAGGAATCAAACTCAGATTAAAAGCAGACACCTTTACCCACCGAGCTACCACGATAATCATCGTCTCAAACTCTTGATCCTACTGCCTTATCCTCTCTAGTGCTGGGATTATAGGTCTACACCTGCAAATATGTGGCTAATATTAACCTAATTAAAAGGAACTGGAAACTGTATGTGATGGTACAGGCCAAGTCAGGAGGATTGAGAATATGAAGCCAGACTAGGCTACATAGTGAGGTTGTGTCTCACCCTCCAAAAAGAAAGGAGTTCTAGTGGATCTGTGTCTGTATGACAAGATAGCTAAATGACTCACATAACACAGGCCTATGGTCTCAGGTACTCAGTAGGCTGAGGCAAGAAGGACTAAATTCTAGCGTGTGCAACATAGACTAGCTTTTCTTTTAAAAAAAAGAAAAGAAAACAAAAGCAAAAACAAAAACTTTTCTGTAGCTGGAGGATGGCTCAATGGTGAAGAGAACTTCCTGTTCTTCCAGAAGACCCAAGTTTGGTTCCTGACACCTAGATGGGGCAGCTTACAACTACATGTAACTCCATGTGGCACATACCATACACAATAAATAAATAAACTTTCCATTCCATTTATGTATTTATGTGTATGTATGTGTGGAAGTATGTAGGTGTACACAGACCATGGCACATGGCACATGTGTGGAAGTCAGAGGACAACTTTCATGAGTTGGTTTTCCCATTCCACCATGTGGATCCTAGTGATTGAGCTCCAGCTGTCAGGATAGTGGCAAGTGCCTTTACCTGCTATCTTACTGGCCCTGGATTTTTTGTTTTGTGTTGTTGTTTTGAGACAGTCTCACTATGTAGCCCTGGCTGGCCTGGAATTCACTAGTAGACCAGGCTGGCCTGAAACACACAATGATTCTCCTGCCTCTGTCTCCTGGGTGAATGCTGATATTAAAGACATGAGCCACCAAATCTAGCTTTAAAAAAGAAGCAAAACAAAACAAATACAGTTTCATTATGTTGCCTGATCTAGCCTCAAACCAAAGAGTCTCCTTCCTCAGTCTCAAGAACTGAGATTACAGGTGAGCATTACTGGCATGCCCAACTTTGCTAAAGTGTTCTTTTTTAAAAATACTTGTTTTATTTAATTGTGTGTGCATGTAGTGTGTATGCATGTTGTGACGTTGTACATCGCAAGTATGTAGGAGCCTGAGGGAGGTCAGGAGAAATGTTAGATTCCCTGGAATTGGAGTTACAAATAGGTGTTAGTTGCCATTTGTGTGCTGGGAATGGAACCAGATCTTCTGCAAGAGCAGTAAGTTCTCAAATCCTAAGCCATCTTTCCAGCCTCTGTATTATTATTTTTTTTTCAAGAAAATCATGCCTTAGAAAAAGTCACAGCTGGGGCTTCAGGGGTGGCTCAGACCTACATGGTGGCTTACAGCTATCTGTAACTCCAGTTCTAGGGGATCCACCATTATCTTCTATAATCCTTTGGTACTGCACGAAGGTGGTGAACTTACACACATGAAAGCAAAACACACACACATAAAATAAAAATAAATCTTTTGCCGGTTGGTGGTGGCACATGCATTTAATGATAGCACATGGAAGGCAGAGGCAGGCTTTGTGAATTTGAGACCAGCCTAGTCTACAAAAGTGAGTTCCAGGACAGCCAGGGCTATTACACAGAAAAACCCTGTCTCAAAAAGAAAATCTTTTCGTGGTTTATTTTTTCATTTTATGTGTATGACTGTTTTTGGGTGCATGTGTCTGTGTACTACATGCATGCAGCACCACCAAAAGCCAGAAGAGGGCGCCAGATCCCCTGGAAATTGTAGTTACAGACAGTTGTCAGCCACCAATGGGAGCTGGTATAGGAACCTTAGTCCTCTGGAAGAGCAACCAGTAAGTACCCTTAACTGCTAAGCCATTTCTTCAACCCCCAATAAAAATTTTTTTAAACAGAAAAATTCATGGCTTAGAAAAGTATATCCATCTTTTAGTTCACAAATGCATATACATGCTTGCATGAGTTGTTTTGTTTTGTTTGAGGCAGAGTGTTCCACACTGGCTAGTCTGGTACTCAACCATGTAGTCCAGGGTAGCTCCTAGGCAATCCTTCTTTCTCAGCCTCCTCAGTGCAGGGATTACAGGCATGTATCCTGGCATAATGATTTCTGTTTGATTGGGTCAGTCAGACATAGAAAACAATGGTCATAATTGCGTAGTGGGTATTGGAGATGAGTAGAAGGGATAAGGCTTTTCTCTGTTAAGCATTGTTTGATTTCCCCTCCACAAGTAGGAATTTATTTTCTTTTTTCATAATATATGTGTTATTTTTTCTCTCAAAGAGTTTGGGAATCATTGGGCTAAATATACCTAATATAGTAGCTAGTTGCCATATTCTTTCTGGCTCTCTCTCTCTCTCTCTCTCTCGCTCTCTCTCTCTCACACACACACACACACACACACACACACACACACACACACACACACGGGGTGGGGTGGGGTAAGAACCTTCCCAACATTGTTAAGTGTTATTAGACTGCACAGGTCTAGATCTTTGTGTTTCCATGTCAGGTAGGTAGTGCCTGTTGGGATAATCTGCCATCCAGAGTATGAATTCATTAGTGGGAATTAACCACTGATGCTTATCAATCGAACCTTGTAATCCTTAGTTAACCGCCTGGGTGAGTTAGGCATTATGGAACAACCAAGTTTATTACCTGATAGTCTTTCTATGGGATATAGAGTAGGTCTGATGTGAACACCTCTAACATACTGGCTCAGGCACTGCCAATCAACCTGTTGAATCTCTGCAATAGGAACCTTAGTGATGTTTAGCCTATGGGGTGGGGGGGGGGTGTTCTCTGGTTACCATGGAAATAGTGCTGCTAACAGTTCTGGGTAATCACACAGAAATTAAAGTGTCAATATCGCTTGTCCTCCTGCGCCTTTCTATAATTATGACCATTTTAGTTGCACTTCTCGAATACACACGACCCTGGAAAAGGAAACCAAAAAGGTACAGGCTGTCAGGGTGCAAGCTTTGAGGAAGTGTGAAAAAGAAACATGGCGGGGCATTTTCTTTTTCCAGTAGCAAACGGCTAGCTCTGCCACATAGAACACAATGACATTGTTATGCTTGATTTTTGCACAGGCGCAGTGCATAAACTCTCAGCGCACGCCTACGCGCACATTTTCTCCCCTTTTCCCCTCTCACTAATTCCCTCCTTTCCTCCTCCCACCACTGGGTCTTTCAGTCCTTCCTCAGGGCCCTTTAGTCTCTCCTTCCGACCCCTACCTTCCGCCGCTAGCTCCCCCTCCCCCTTCCTTTTCCGTCTCTCGTGCAGAGCCTCTAGAGCATGCGCATAAGATACAAAGCCTTGCTCTTTGTCCCCCATCTGTCGTTCACAAGAACCCAAGGCTTTGACAGTCGGCAACCAATAGGATCTAAGAAATGGCGGCCAAACGGTTCCGCCTCTTGAGATAAACCAGATTGGCAGTTCGCGTAGCCAATCGGGAATCCAACATTGACCCCCTTGGGAGGCACCGAGCTCCGTCGGCTCGTTTCCGGCGGTCGCGCGCTCTTTTCTCGGGACGGTGGAGGCCGTGTAGCGTCGCCGTTACTCTGAGCAAAGAACTGTAGGCGGAGGGTGAGTTCTGGGACGGTTTGGTGGTTGTTTGGGGCGATAGAGGGACTTCCTGCGACGGTCCGCGAAGGAGGGGGATAGGGCGAGGCCGAGTTTGGACAGAGGATGTGGTTCGAAGGCCCTGTGAGGCCTTTCCCCCTCCGCGCGCGCGGCCTTCGCAGCCCACCCGTCGGGCCCGGCGCGCGCTCCACGCCCGGGGCTTTAGCCCATGACTCTTCGCTTTCCTGTCCCGGCCCTTTGTGCTACTCGTCCCGAATTTTAGCGACAATTAAGTTGGTGGCTTCTGAGCCTCCCTGGGTCGGAGGGTGTGGGGTCTATTATGCGAAAGCTGTGAAGTCCTGGTTGGAGGAGGTGGCGCTTTGCTTTGTCGGACGCTCCTCCTCCTCAGCCCCGCGAGGCCATTAATTGCGAGAGGGCCAGTGGGGCCCCTAGAGCTATGTTTTCTTTGTGAAAACAACTTTTAAGTAGGAAGTTTGCTAGTTCAGTCCCCTTGGCTTTTGAAGCTCTAAGTTCATGAGACACCCTCCACCCTAACCTCGCGCGAGAGCGCGCGCCTTTTTTCCAAGCCTTTCGCTGCTTAAGCTTTTCCTAGCCATTTGTAGGCATCACTTTTCTAAATGAAACGTGTATATATGGCTTAACTTGAAAGTATTTTTCACCTTGCGGAAGTCTTGCTGTAAGCTGACACCTTTCTTTGTGTTTTTAACAGAAGTCGAGGTTAGAGAGGACTGGGAGACAGACACTTTGCTGTGTTCAAATCGAAGTCAAGGTAGGTGTAGGAAGTAGGGTTACCAGGTAAAGTGCAGGATGCTCAGTTGAATCGGATTTCACATCGACAACAAATTAATTTTTGGTGGACTTTTCATGTTGTTTAAACTTTTAATCTAAAATTAAAATGTGACTGAGCTGTGTGGTTTTTTTCCTTTTTTTTCCTAATTCTGCTACTTTAATAGGGGATGGTGCTTAAATTTACATTTGTCCAACTTCGTTGTTATTAAATGAAAAGTCCTAAGCAGATCAGCAGCAGCCTTTACCATGTTTGTGTTTTACAGCTTTCAGGGTGGCCCACTAGGCGGCCATCTCAGCCTGGTAAATTCACACTGGATTTCTCCAGCAGTTTTCCACTTAGTAATTTGACTCTTCTTGATTTAAATTTCAGATACCTGGGATTAATGTGGTCCTGTACCTAAAGTGAGTGGTAGCTCCAGTCTTTAATCATGAACACATGATCAACAATCCTTTTCATCATGGTTAATCTTAGGACACATAAGTAGACAGAAATTCTTACTGCTGATCTCTTTTTGAACCCCAATAGTTAGGGGTTCATAAATTTGTTTCTACATATATCTTGAAATTATATTACGGTAGTTCATGGTAGGAAGTACTTGGGTGCCTGTGTATGCAGTGGTACTTTACGTTCCTTATGCAGTATTATTTAACCTTATCTTCATTGGTAAATGTGAACTTTGGGGACAGACTACATGGCAGGGAAAGTTTATAAAAGCTAGCCTTGTGAGGATCTTTATTTAGAAACATAAAGGTGGGCAGTTTGGTTTTTAAAAGTTATTCATTAGTTGGGTGTGGTACTCCACACCTTTTTAAATTATTAATGAGTCCTGAAATACACAATTTAGGATCTTTAATGATGACATTTAACATTCCTATTCCTAAGTGGAAATAAGGGTAGTGGTTTCCTTCAAGAACAAGTGTTTTATGTGTTCCTGAATGATAGCTAAATGCCTTGTAGTAATATCTCACTTAGGCCTTAAAGTTAACCACCCCTGTAAAGTTAGTAAGTGTTACTTATACCCCCATCATCTCCATCATAACAGGTTGCAGAAGTTAGATGACATAGCCAGTGAGTTTGTTGGTGTTTAAATAAGATTTGTTGCATAGTGGTTTTGAGTTGTAGAGGTCAACAGATCTGGGTTCCATTCCTTACACTGGTGTGGCCTTGGGTGGATAAAGTATTTTTTAGACTTCTGTCTCATTCAAAAGAATAAGTAGCACATTTCCTGAATTTTGTTTTTTGAGGCAGGCTCTCACTAGAATGGCCTGGCTGGAAGCTCATCATGTAGATGTGGTTGGCCTCTATCTCACAGAGATGCACCTATCTCTGCCTCCTGAGTGAGAGCTTGGAGTAAAGATGTGCACACCACACTCGGCTTGTTGCCTTTTTTTTTTTTTTTTTTTTTTTAATGAGACGGTTTCTCTGTTGTGACTCCAGCTGTCCTGGACTCACTCTGTAGACCAGGCTAGCCTCAAACTCATAGAGATCAGCTTGCCTCTGCCTTCTAAGTTCTGGGATTAAAAATCTTGTACCACTATGCTTGGCTTCATTGCCTGGATTTTAATGGGCAGTAAATATATTATCTTAATTTGTAGAGTGTACTTACTACTTTTTTCTTTTAAAAAAATTAAAATATATTCTTTCATACAATATAGCCCAACCACACACAGTTTCCCCTCCCTCCACTTCTTGCAGCTCCTCCCAACTCCCCCTCTGTTGCCCTTCAGAAAAGAGCAGGCCTTCAAGAGACAACACCAAAGCATGACAAACAAGGTACAAGAAGACAAGGCAAAAATCTCTTATCGAGGCTTACCAGTTTTGTTCTTTGACAATTTCATACATGTATATGATGTATTCTGTTACTCTTCCGCTTTCGTCCTCTTTATTCTCTCTCACCTCTGCTAGCCCCAGAATCCATTTTCTAAAGCTAAAATACAATCTCCCTTGAAATAAATGATTTAGAATATCCTTTTTTTTTAAGGCAGAATCACACTGTATAGGTATGGCTGATCTGGAAAACTCACATAGATCAGGCTGATCTAGAGCTCAGAGATCTACCTACCTCTGCCTCCTTGGTACTAGGATTAAAAGAGTGGGCTAGGATGTCCGGGTGTTTTTTTTGTTGTTTTGTTTGTTTTTGGAGACAGGGCTTCACTACATTGCCCGGATTGGCCAGGAACTCTGTAGCCCAAGCTGGCCTGAAACCTGGAGTTGTCCTATCTCAGCCTTCAGAGTGTCATCATTTTAGGCCTGTGAACCACTGAGCTCAGCTTTTATAAAGATTTCTATCAACAAGGAAATAACATGTTGTGGATTCCTTTGAGTGAAACTACGGAACCTGGGTCCATTAATTTCTAATTAAAGGCTAGAGAAAAAAATGTTTCTTGAATTCCAACCTGAGAAAAGATAATTTAAGACAGTTCTGCCTCTGGCTACTTTGGGGTCAGAGGGAGACATTTAATAACTAGACTTAAAATAAGAAAAGATTTCATTCTAATACCTTCCCCCATTTCCAACTGTCTCTGGAGTGGGTCGTCTTTTTGGAGGAGGGTGAGGTGTTGAGTCTTGATACATAACCAAAGCTTTCCTGAAACTGTCTTTCTCAAGCCTATACAGCACTGAAATTACAGGTGTGCAGCATCACATTTTGCTTTTTTTTCCCTTTTGAGACAGGTTCATACTGTAGCCCAGGCTGACCTCAAAACAGCAGAGGCTAGGATTATAGGGATAAGCCACCATACCCGATTTATTTACTTTAATAATCATTATTTTTATTTTATGTTCATTGGTGTTTTGCCTGCATGTATTGTCTGTGTGAGAGTGTCAGATCCCTTGGAACTGGAGTTACAGACAGATGTGAGGATCCATGTGTGTGCTGGGAATTGAACCCAGGTCCTCTGGAAGAGTAGCCAGTGCTCTCAACTACTGAGCTTTCTCTGTTGCCCCAGTTTATTAATTTTTAAAACATTTTTTGGAGCCAGGCGTGGTAGCACATGCCTTTATTCCTTCTAGCACTTCCAAGGCAGAGGCATGTTGATCTCTTGAGTTCAAGGCCAGCCTGTTCTACAGTGCAAGTTCTAGGACAGCCAGGGCTACACAGAGAGGAAACCCTGTATTGAAAAAAAAAAAAACAGAAGAATTTACTTTTTGGGGAATAAAAGATGCTTTATTTGTTGTTAAATTACTACACTTGTCAGTAACATTTAAATTTTGACTTTTCAGGAAAACTACACTGGCAGGAGTCACAAAGCTAAAAGCAGGAAGATACTACAGTGCTGTAATAGGAAAAAACTGGAAGCAACATAAATTACAGTGGCAGTTTAATAAATTAGTATATCCAGATGTACTTTATATTGGCATTTTAAATTATGTTGACATTGCAGAAATGAAGAAAAGCTGAACATAAATGGTGCATTGCTGTTTAAACTAAAACAGTAATGTCTCAGGAAATAAATAAGCAAAGATGGAAGTGGTGAAAAGAATATTTAGGTGCAGATGTACCCAAAGATATATCTATGTGCATTGATTCTAATAGTGAAAATTAGAAACAATCTAAAGTGTCCAACACAATAGGGGCTTGATTGACAGCTGAATATTATCCATTCATGTCAGTTTTTATTTTTTGGAAGGGTTGATGGGGAGAGACAGAATCTTTTTATGTAGCCCTAGACATCTTGGAACTTGATATGTATGTAGATCAGAGATCTGCCTGCTTCTGTCTCCTTAACGATATGCACCAACATGTCCAGCAATGTTAAAGATTTAATTACATGAAAATTGTTCGTGATGTATTGTGAAGTTTACAAACTGGTTTCTTTTTGTATTTTTTTTTTTAATGTATGGATGTTTCATCAGTATATGTCTGCACTTCATGTGTTCATGGAGGTCAGAAGAACTGGAGTTAATTATAGATGGTTGTAAATCACCATGTAAGTGCTGGGAATTGAATTGAGGTCCTCTGCAAGAGTGACAAGTACTCTTCAGCCTCCCATAAAGTGGTTTCTTTAATATGCAACTTTAGATAGATACAGATGGGGGCTGGAGAGATGGCTCAGCTATTAAGAGCACCTATTGTTCTTGTAGAGGACCTGAATTCAGTTCCCTAGCAACCTCCCTGGAACTCCAGTTCCAGGGGCTGCTATATGCCCTCTTCAGATACTGTACTTGCATGCACAAAACCACACAGACACACAAATATACACATAATGAAAAAATTATTTTTAAAATCTGTATTAAATGACTAGATGGGTATATTACGTTTCTCTAGAAGAACAAAACTGATAGAATCTATAGATATAAAGGGTTATTAGAGTGACTTGCAGGCTGTTGTTCAGTTAGTCTAACAATGGCTGTTTACCAGTGGAAAGTTCAAGAATCCAGTAGTTAGTTGTTCTGTCCACAAGGCTGGATGTCTCAGCTGGTCTTCAGTATGCACTGGTATCCCAAAGAAGTAGACTCTAATGACAGTGAAGTAATGGACTTGCCACGGAAATTGAGGGCAAGCAGGCAAAGAAAGCAAGCTTTCATTCTTTCATGGCCTTTATATAGGCTGCCACCAGGATGTGTGGCCCAGATTAAAGGTGGATCTTCCCACTTCAGATGATAAAGGCTTTCAATCCCAGGGAGGCAGAGGCAGGTGGATCTCTGAGAGTTGGAGGACAGCCAGAGTTAAACAGAAAAACCCTGTCTTGAAAAACCAAAAGGAAAAAGAAGAAAAAGAAAAAATTCCTCACAAGTATGCCCAGCCTCTTGGGTTTTAGTTAATTCCAGATGTAGACGAGTTGACAAACAAGAACAGCCATCACAAAGGATGTATCAAAATGTTAACAGTAATTGTTAGTGTGCTTTTTTTTCTTATGTATATCTGTATGTGGGTATGTGCACATGTATGGAGGTACCCAAGAGGGCTAGAGGCATCTCATTCCCTAGAGCTGGAGTTATAGGCATTTGTGAAAATGTCCAATTGTGGGTGTTGGGATCAGACTTGGTACCTTTCTTTTTCTCTCTCCCTCCTGGTCTCTCTAGTCCGGGTTGCCCTCAAACTCATGATTTCCTGCCTCAGCACTCTCAGAGTGCTGGAATTACAGGCATGAGCCACCATCGCTGTCTTGATTTGTAAATTAATTTTTTTTTAAATTCAGAGGCCAGGCATAGGTTTCAGGCCATCTAGGGCTATATGGACCCTTCCCAGACTTAAAACAGCTGGGCATGGTGATGCATACCTTTAATCCCAGTACTCTGGGGGACAGATGAGTTTAAGGCTAGCCTGGTTTGTACAGTAAGCTCCAATATAGCCAGAGCCATATAGAGAAACCCTGTCTCAAAAAAATTTGACCATTCCTTGGGAATTCTAGAGGTGACAGGTTTACTCCTTGGGTACCTCAGAATGGTCCTAATCAGAGTCCCATCTTTCTGGCCGGTATTTAATTTAATTAAAGCTTGCTTGCTTCAAATTTGGCTAAGAAAAATGAGGAAACAAAACGTTTTGATTCAGTGTGTGTGTGTGTGTGTGTGAAGTCAGAGGATAACTTGTGGGAGTCAGTTCTCTCCAACTACAAGGGTCCTAGGGATTGAACTCAGATTGTTAATAAGCACCTGATTGTAATTTCTGGTGTTTTGTAACATTGCTGAGAAATGTGGTTGATATGTTGTGAGACTTCACTAGGCATGGAGATGCAAGCCTTTAATCCCAGCACTCTGGAGACAGAAGCAGGCAGATACCTTAATTCGGGGCCAGCCTGGTGTACAAAGCGAGATCCAGGACAGCCAGGGCTACAGAGAAACCTGTCTTGAAAAAAAGAAAAGAAAAATGTTATGAGAATTCAGGTCTAAACCTAAATGTCAGTTTTTCAGTGAGATAATTCAGAATCATGTTTAGCCCCTGACACCTCATGTGTGCCTCATCTCTCCAATTTAAAAAAAAATTATTCTCTTGGCACTTAACTTCTTAAGTCCTGTGTAATTTGTTTATTATGTCTATTTTCTCTTCACAAAAAAGTAGGCTCTGAAGGCCAAAATATGGTGTGTTCATCTAGGATAGCACCTAGCAAGTAGTAGGCATTCTTTGAATATGTTAAATGAATTGGTTAAATGAAAAAATTATTAGTCTCTATGAACAAGGCAGGTACTTTTATTTTTTTTAATCTGAATCTGTTTCTCTTTTGACCGATCAATTTTCTCTCTCTCATATACAAGTATGACAATGTAGCCCTCATAGTTTTCAGTGCCATGTGATCCCCATCGTGCAGATGTTTCAGAAATTTAGTACAACCTTTTCCCTTTTGGGGGGTTAATCTTTGGTGGGTAATTCATTTTTGTTATCTCCATAAAAGGTATTATAGTGAAGATTTTCATGGCCATACTTTAAATTTTTCATTATTTGCTCTTTTGTGATTTTTAAAAATACTATTGTAACCTTTATTTTTTTATGTGTGTGGATGTTTTGCCTGCGTATGTATCTTTTTTAATTGAATTTTTTTCATCCAGTATATTTTGATCACACCCCTCCAGCTCCCCTTAGATCCTCTCTACCCGTATAACTCCATACTTTTTCTCTCTAAAAAACAAAGCACACACAAACCCTACAAAAAGGGAAACCAAGTTTTGAAGCCATCTGATATTGGTGTTAGGAACTGAACTCAGGTCAGTCCTCTGCAAGAGCATTGAGCCATCTCTCCATCCCTGTGCTAAAAGTCTTAACTTTATACCCCAGGGTGGCTATAATAGCTCTTTTGTGTGTGTTGTCTTAATATTTTTTAACTTATTTTGTGCACATATCTATATATGTGTGTATGAGTTTTTATGTACCATGGTATGCATGTAATAAATAGGATAGTCACGTAGTTTTGGGGATCAAACTCAGGACAGGCTTGGTAACAAGTGCCTTCTACCCACCAATTCAACTCTCCAGCCCATTTGCTGTCTTCTAAAGTCTTCGGATGTAAAATATTGAGCAGGACTCTTACTGTAAAGCTGAGGAATCTTGCCTTTCTTTATAGTTTTCAAATGACAGTGAACGTTATTTGTCTTTTTATATTTGCTTCTCTTTTTCCTTGTTAGAAATATAAATTCATTCATTCTTGGGCTCATCTAGAACCTGTTCTCAGACCCTTTTAAGTGTCTGATGTATTAGTTCTTTTATTTAGGTAATCATAAGAATTACTGTAGGGGCTGGAGAGTTGGCTCAGCCATCAAGAGTACTTGTTGCTCTTCCAGAGTACCTGGGTTTGATTCTCAGCATCCACGTGACAGCTTACAACTGTATAACTCCAGTTCCAGAGAGAGCCGCCTTCTAGCCTCAAGGGGTATAAGGCATATAACATACCTGGTACACAAACATATATGCAGACAAAACACCCATACACATAAAAATAAATCTTTTTAAAAAACCTACTGAGTGCTCAATATATGTCTGTATATAACAGCAGAAGAAATAATGCAGAGTTCACTAAGTAATGCATATTATTAGGACCATGATTTGAACTTAAGTCTTCAACCCTATAATCCATACTTTACTCACTTAATTTTGCCATATGGTATATTTTGCCATATACCATGAACTTTGCTTTAGGTGATAGAGATCAAGACTTTGAGTTGTAGTTTTGTTTACTCTTTGAGATAGAGTCTGTGCATCCCAGGCTGTTTTATTGAGACAGGATCTCTATGTAACCCTGGCTGTTCTGAACTCATTATTGTAGACCAGACTGACCTTGAATTTACAGAGATTCGCCTGCCTCTGTCTCCTGAGTGCTAGGATTAAAGGCATGCACTATTAGGCCTGACCCTTGTGTTTTTGTTTGTTTTGGTTTTTGGATTTTTGAGACAAGGTTTTTCGGTGTAGCCCTGGCTGTCTTGGAACTCATTCTGTAGACCAGTCTGGCCTCGAACTCAGAGGTCTGCCTATCTCAGCCTTCTGAGTGCTGGGATTAAAGACTAGTGACTCCACTTCCCGGCCATGACCCTTTGTGTTTTTAAAATGTGCTTTAATAGGGCCAGTTTGGGGAAAAGGATTTTTTTAAGACAGGGTTTTAAATATCCTAAGCTGTCCTAAATTGTGGTTTGTTGGTTTTTTTTTTTTTTCCCTAATCCAAGAAAAAAGAGAATACCAAGATAGTTTCAATGGAATGTAAGCCATCAGGATAGTGACTGAATCCTAAATACTAGATATTTGACCTTCCACATTTTCCTTTAGGTTGCAAAAATGCAGAGCAATAAAACCTTTAACTTGGAGAAGCAGAACCATACTCCAAGAAAACATCATCAACATCACCACCAGCAGCATCATCAGCAGCAACAGCAGCAGCAGCAACCCCCACCAATACCTGCAAATGGACAGCAGGCCAGCAGCCAGAGTAAGTAGATACTGGGTGAAAAGATGTAAATATGTTCCAATGGGAATGGTTTCATGGTTTTTAGGATTATAAGTGATTAGGCCTTTGGAACCATACTTTTTAAAAAATACTATATGTATATGAGTGTTTATAGATGCTTGTGAGCTGCCATGTTGGTACTGGGAATCAAACCCAGGTCCTCTGAAAGATGAACAAGTGCTCTTAACTGCTGAGCCAACTTTCTAGCTCAATTTGGTTCTTAATTGGTATTTATGATAGAAGGGGGCTGACTACCTGAAACAAAAGAGCAGCATCAGAGTATAGGTTAGTTTGTCATACTGGCATTTGTCTGTATGTAGTTTGGGTCTTAAAGATAGTCATCAGAGAATATAGGAGAAATTTTTTAAGTCTTAATGGAGAGTCTTATAGTTATAAGACTTAGTTTGGGAGGGGCTGGAGAGATGGCTCAGCGGTTAAGAGCATTGACTGCTCTTCCAGAGGACCCTAGTTCAATTGCCAGCACCCACATGACAGCTCACAACTCTGTGTAACTCCAGTTCCAGGGTATCTGACACCCTCACACAGATATACATGCAGGCTAAAACACTAATGTATATAAACTAAAAAAATTTTTTTTTAAAAAGACTTAGTTTGGGGCCTATGCTGAGCCCACTTTTTAATCCGTAAAAAGTCTTTGTATGTTCTCATTCCTTTAGGTATGAGTACCTATAAGAATAGAAACCTGGTGGGGTGGTTGCAACTGGAGAGATGGTTCAGTGGTTAAGAGCACTTCTTGCTCTTCCAGAGGCCTTGAGTTGGGTCCCCAGCACCTACGTAAGGCATCTTAAAGGGGAAGCGATAGAAATAAAGGCTGGTGAGGTATCTCAGCAGTTAAGAGCTCTACTGCTTTTTTGGAGAAAATCCATGTTCCGGTCTGGGCACCCATATCAGGTGGCTCACAAATCACCTGTAACTCCAATTCCAGGGGATCTGCTGCATATAATCTCATCCAGGCAGACACATATACACATTTAATTTAAAAAAAAAGGAAAGAGAGAGCCAAACAAACAATTGGGCTCACCAGGTGACTCAAAGCACAAACCTGAGGACCTGAGTCCTGGAACCCACAGTGGAAGGAGAAAGTCAACTCCTTAAAGTTTCCCTCTAGCCTTCACATGTGTGCCTGACCGCATATATAGCATTCGTACCTAATGATAAAAATTTTTAAAATAACAAAGCTTACTACAAAAAACAGCACAAAAACAACCTGTCTAGGTTTGAAGATTGGTAATTGGCTAAGAAAATAACAATTTTCAAAGTCTGATTCCTTAGGACATAGGTCTGCTTAATTTATCTGTTTGTTTATATCATTTGATATAATGATATAATCAGTTGCTATATCATTTGACAGTTTGTCGCTGGCTTAGCTAGCAGTTAGCTAGATTAGTTTTTGGATTGTAGTAGGGCTGTTGAGAAGCTACTTTCCCATGCAGTTTACTGATGAGTTGGATAAGTTGCATTGGGAAGTGGTGTTTATCTTCTTTATGGAAACATTGTTGAGGGTATGACTAATTCTTTGCACAATCTTTTGATTGATTGGTTTCTTTCAGATGAAGGCTTGACTATTGACCTCAAGAATTTTAGGAAACCAGGAGAGAAGACCTTCACCCAACGTAGCCGTCTCTTTGTGGGAAATCTTCCACCTGACATTACTGAGGAGGAAATGAGGAAACTTTTTGAGAAATATGGAAAAGCAGGAGAAGTTTTCATTCATAAGGATAAAGGCTTTGGCTTTATTCGCTTGGTGAGTGAGCTTTGGAGCATTATGCTTTCAAAGATAGGGAAGACTTGGGAGTGATGAATATGGGAAAGATAGCAATGAAAATACGTTGTCTATATACTAATAGTTAATGATTAGAAACAAGGTTATTTTCCCTCCGGTTTTAAGGCTAATAGACGTGTATTTGCTTGGAATACAAAGGTTAAAGTAGTTTTGTGAGTTATTTTTGGTTTCAGATTTCATTATGTAACTTCAGGGTATTCTTGAACTCACAGACTTCCTATCTCTACTTCCCAAGTGCTGGATTATATGCCTGTACCACTGTGCTTGGTTTAAGTACAAATGAAGTTTATTATAGTGATTATCAGGGCTCATATACTTTATTTCCAAAGCTCTTTCATGTGTGTTGTCTTATTCTATAAATGAGCAAAATGTGACAAGAGCCCTGGGTGATGGTTGGATCTAGCTTTCATTCCCATCTACCACTAACTCAACACCATAAGCAAGTCATTTTCTCAAGGTATTTTCTTTGTTAAGTAGGGAAGAGATGTCCTGTTAAAAGATTTCTGGTCTTTATTTAGACAAGAAGCTTATTTGCTTTGCCTTCTTCTGACCTCTATAGGCATCAGACACACATGTGGTGCATAAACATAATGCAGTCAAAACATTCATACACATAAATATTCTTCTTGAAGGACAGAAGTAATCCTGCTGTGTTAGTGAAAGTTAAAATATTCTGAGTGCTGTATTATAAGTATACATCTGTGATCCTGCCCTGGAACTTACTATGTAGACTAGGCTGTCCTAGAGATTTCCCTGCCTCTACCTCCTGAGTGCTATTAGAGGCATATGTCACTACACCTATAAAGATTTTTTGAGGGACATTTTGTTGATGGCTACTCAGTTGGTCTTTGTTAAATTGTAATTATTTTTGTTTTTCCCAGGAAACACGAACCCTAGCGGAAATAGCCAAAGTAGAACTGGATAATATGCCACTCCGTGGAAAGCAGCTACGTGTGCGCTTTGCCTGTCATAGTGCATCCCTTACAGTTCGTAACCTTCCTCAGTATGTGTCCAACGAACTACTGGAAGAAGCTTTTTCTGTGTTTGGCCAGGTGGAGAGGGCTGTGGTCATTGTGGATGACCGAGGAAGACCCTCGGGGAAAGGCATTGTTGAGTTCTCAGGGAAGCCAGCTGCTCGAAAAGCTCTGGACAGATGCAGTGAAGGCTCCTTCTTGCTAACCACGTAAGTAGAATTCTCAGACAATGGCTTTGGGTTCCTTTTTCTTGTTCTTCTTTCAAGAAAGGGTTTCTCTGTTGTAACTCTGGCTGTCCTGGAACTCAATCTGTAGACCAGGCTGGCCTCGAATTCACAGAGATCCGATTGCCTTTACCTCCTGAGTGCTGGGATTAAACGCTTGCACCACTACTGCCCAGCAGTGTAATCTTAAATAAAATTTAAAATAGTTACGTATGTCTGTGCGTGTACATGCTATGGTGCACACATAGGAGTCAGGTCAACTTTGGGAAGTCAGTTTTCTCCTTCCACCTTTACATGAGTTCCGGGACCAAGCTCAGGTTGTCTAGCTTGCAAAAGGAAGAACCTTTATCTATTGAACTATCTCACTGGCCCTAGATCTTAAATTAATGGAAGTGGTATAAGGGTACCTTTTCAGGATGGAGAGATAGATGAGTGATTAAGAGCACTGGTTGTTCAGTTCCAGCCTTGGCAGACACCAGACCCAGATGTGGTACATTAACATAATTTCAGGAAAAACACTCAGACACATGGAATAATAATAGCTTTTCATTGAGCATGGTAGCCGATGCCTGTAATCTCAGCACTTGGGACTCACAGGCAAGGTTAACTTAAAGTTAACCTGAGCAGATTTGTGTAAGATCCCAACACTTGGAAGGTAGAGCAATATGAGGATCTGGAGTTGAAGTCATCCTCATCTATATAGTGACTTGGAGGTTGGCCTGGGATAGGTGAGACCCTGTCTCCAAAAGCCAAAAAAGAAAAATAAAATGTCTTCTAAAGTTTCAGAATTCTGGAAAATTGTTTTCTTGAATGTACTTTCTCTTAGCACTTTCCCTCCTTCGTTTCCCAGAGTTATCAAGTATTAGATAAGTACTCTACGTACTTGCTTTTAACATTTTTTGAGACTATTCAGAGATCTGAAACCTGGTTTCATCTGGGCTGTTAACCCTGAATTATCCATGATGGGTAAGAGGGACTTAGTTAGGGTTAGGTATAAAAATCTCTTCAGAAATATGTTTAGGTGTGGTAGTTAACATCTATAATCCCAACACTTGGGATGTCGAGGCAATAGGAATGCCGTTAACTTGAGACTGGCCCAGCTTACAGTATGAATCCTTGCCAAATTCTCATTCGTGTCAAGAGTGTTAGTTTTCCCATCTTGAAGTTCTGACCCCTAATTACTTCATCATGCCAGTGTCAGGCATAAGGAGGATGCTTGTTAAGATATAGCTTCATTAACACTAACTTCACTTCCTTCTTTCTCCCAGATTTCCTCGTCCTGTTACCGTGGAGCCTATGGACCAGTTAGATGATGAAGAGGGACTTCCAGAGAAGCTTGTTATTAAAAACCAGCAATTTCACAAGTATGTGGTCCAGATATGTTGACTCTTAACATTTCCTTGGTGATGGTGGGGTATGTATTTATGTGTGTGATTTAACTATACCTCCATCCCCTACTTATTTTCCTTTTGAAATTTAAGGGTTGCGTAAAAGAGACATGTCTTTGCTGTGTGTGTGTGTGTGTGTGTTTGTGTTTACTTGGCCCTTAGAATAGAATGTGATTCTAAGGAATCTTGGACAAAGTAAGTAATACCATACATGATATTGCCTATAGGGAACGAGAGCAGCCACCCAGATTTGCGCAGCCTGGGTCTTTTGAGTATGAGTATGCCATGCGCTGGAAGGCACTCATTGAGATGGAGAAGCAACAGCAGGATCAAGTGGACCGCAACATCAAGGAGGCTCGAGAGAAGCTGGAGATGGAGATGGAGGCAGCACGCCACGAGCACCAGGTTATGCTAATGAGGCAGGGTGAGTATAGGCCTATAAACCCGTAAAAGTAGAGTAAATATCAAATGTCATTTTTTTTGTTCAGTAATTTCTTTGTCCCTCAGTAGAAAAAGACACAAAACACTGCTTTTATTCCCTGAAATACTTTGTTGATCCTGGTAGGGAGGTAGATTTGGAGATACAGTTTAGAATATTGGATTCTGTGAAGAAGGAATGGGTTTGAATTCACTTGGATGGTCATTCTGGGATTATATATTGTCTAGTTAAGGTTTCTATTGCTGTGGTAAGACATCATGACCAAAATCAACTTGAGGAGGAAAAGTTTATTTTGTCTTAAAGTAACACGTAACAGTCCATCACTGAGGGAAGCTAGGGCAAGAACTCAAGAGTAGGGCAGAAACCTGGAGGTAGGAACTGATTAGTGCTGTTTATTAGGTTGCTCCGCACAAGTTGTCCACCCTGCATTCTAACTTTTTTTGTGGGTGGTGGTGTAGTGCTGGTGGTTGTTGTCTGTTTTGAGCCATGGTTTCTCTGTGTAGCCCTTACTGTCCTGAAACTAGTTCTGTAGACTAGGCTGGCCTTGAACTCAGAGATCACCTGCCTCTGACTCCAGAGTGCAGGGATTAAAGGTATGTGCCACCATGCATGACTCACCCACCACGAGCTGGGCCCTTCCACATCAATCAAAATGCACCACGATCTTGTCCATGGAGCAATTGTAATCGAGGTTCCTTCTTCGAAAATGACTATAGCTTGTATCTAGTTGACATCTTTGGTTTTGAATATTTATGGAAAATTGTTGTTTATATGTAAAGAAAATCAAATCTCAATCTGTTGCTAGATTTGATGAGGCGTCAGGAAGAGCTTAGGAGAATGGAGGAGCTCCATAACCAAGAGGTTCAGAAACGAAAACAGCTAGAGCTCAGGTAACTTTTCTTTTTCAACATTTATTTGGGTCCTGGGCACATCCCATAATGTGTGGAGGCCATAGGACAACTTTCAGAATCCGTTATCTCCTTCTACCATGTGGTCCTAGGGACTGAATTCAGTTATCAGCCTTGTAGTAACTCCTTTTCCTTAACCTTTTTTCTGACAACTCTCACCATTCACCCCGAATACTGGCAAGTATTTCTGCTGCTTCTCTGGTTCTCCCTTTGGGTAGATGTTTAGCTGCACTTGGTTCTAGGAATTGCCTTAGGGCTTCACTAAAGAGAAGAACTGAATGCAGTTTGATTTCTTTGGGCATTGCTCTCATTCTTGGCAAGCTGTGTTGGTTTTCAGTAGGCTTGTCTCTGCCTTAATATTCCTATTCAAGTGGTCTACTGGAGTTCTGGTATGTCTTTTATCTTCAAATGCCTTGGTGTCTCTATAGGCAGGAAGAGGAGCGCAGGCGCCGTGAAGAGGAAATGCGGCGGCAACAGGAAGAAATGATGCGGCGACAGCAGGAAGGATTCAAGGGAACCTTCCCTGATGCGGTATATTTCCCATGTGCCCATGATGTCATAGGCGTGGTCCTGATAAGACAAACCTACTTTGAAATGTCTTGTTAGGACACCAAGTTATGACCAACTTTTCTATGCTATAAAATTTGTTTTAGGGGGAAAATTGATAAAGGAGGTGAGGTAAGGTTTGAAGGAGAGCTCTTGTCTTATAGCAAATTTATGATAAAAAGCCAATATCACTGTTGTTCATATCCAGTGACAATGAGATAAATTGAGTCCTGTAGCAGACTTTGGCTAATCCACTGCTGCCCTTGTATGTAGTTAAATGGTTTGTATCCCTAAAAATTAGCTGTTTCTTGCCCCTGTTGCCTCTTTTTGTTCCTAATAGAAAATTTTAATTTGTTACCTGAAGTCACTATAAATGGCAAGAGGGCATATGCCATACTGTTTATTTCTTTCGTGTAGTCATCAGTAGATTGTAACTGAGTGACTGTTGCCTTGGACTGTGTTGAGTATATATTGTTTTTCAGAGAGAACAAGAGATACGGATGGGCCAAATGGCTATGGGAGGTAAGGACTAAGAGTTAAATAGTTCTGATTGCCTTTTATGGGGAGGGGAAAGGACAGTTATAGAAAAGAGAGGAGCAGTCATCTAGTAACTAAAGAACTTCCTCCTACCTGGTTTTGTTGTTGTTGTTGTTGTTTTTTGTTTTTGTTTTTGTTTTTTTTCTAGGTTGGCTGGCCAGTTACTGTGATCTGCCTGTCTCTGTTTCACAAAGCCAGGGGTAGCAAGTATGTACAGCCCTGCCCAGCTTTTTTTCCTAGACCAGGTGGTCTTAAACTCACAGAGATCCACCTGCCTCTACCTCCGCAGTGTTGGGATTAAAGGCATCACATCTGGCTTTTTTTTTTTTTAATGTGGGAAATAGGGATTTAAACTCAAATCCTCATACTTGCAGAGCCTGATTTCTTTCTTTTTTATCTTTAGTGGGTTAGGGTTAGGAGCTTCTACCTTATACACATTTAAGTGACTTGGTATTTCCAGGAATATTAGGGCTTTTAGGCTGGGAGTGGGAGATTGTTGATATATCTTAGTCTATAGATCCAACTGAGTTGTTTCCTTTGGTAGGGAAAGAGACTGATAATCTTTTTCCTCTATACTAATCATACTACTCTGCTTTAGGTGCTATGGGCATGAACAATAGAGGTGCCATGCCCCCTGCTCCTGTGCCAACTGGTACTCCAGCTCCTCCAGGACCTGCCACTATGATGCCAGATGGAACCCTGGGATTGGTAATAAAATGCAGGGCCTCATAGTAATTGTGAATAGTAGTAGGAGGAGCTCTCAATTTCTGGGGTCTAATTTTTGTAGGTATGGATGTGTGTATGTGCAGGTGTATGTACATGTAAGTATAGGCAAGAGGTCAACTGCTTTGTCATTCCTCAGGAACCATCTATGACTTAGGACATGCCAGTTAGGCTAGACTGACTGGTCTTTGAGTCCTAAGGATCCTCTGGTCTCTACCCCCCCAGCGCTGGAATTTCAAATGCATGCCACCATACCCTGCCTTTTTTTTTTTTAAACATTGAATGCTGGAGAATCAAACAAGTCCTCAAGCTTGTAGGACAAGCACTTTACCTATCTGCCCAGCATCTCTGACCTCTGAGTTTACTTTGATTGACTGTTAGGTTTTTTTTTTTCTTCTTCTTTCTTTAGAGACAGGGTTTTTCGGTTGTAACTCTGGCTATCCTGGAACTCTCTATAGACCAGGCTGGCCTCAAACTCAGATCCGCCTGCCTCTGGCTCCCAAGTGCTGGTATTAAAGGTGTGCACCACCACTTCCCACCTACAGTTCTTATCCTCAGTAAACAGTTGCTTTTTGCTTGGTTTTGGTTTTTAAGATAGGGTCTCTGTAGTCCTGGAGCTGACTATGTAGACCAGGCTGGACTCAAAATCTGAGATGCTCCTGCCTATACCTCCCAAGTGCATGTACCACCACACCTGGGCAGCAGGTTGCTCTTTGGAGGGAGAAGTTAAGGAAAGTTAGATATTATTATAACATTTAACAGATGTGACTCCCAGGGCCTCATGGTTGATAAAGTCCAGAATTTGTTCTGGTTTAATGTCAAAATGAAATGGGCTAAAACTGGATAGACTTAGGTTGCTGGAGAATGATAGTCTGTTCTTACTGGCTCAGTGAAAAGGACTTGGACAGAACCTATCCAAACTAGGAATTTGAATTGTATGTAAAAATGTGGATTAAAAAGCTAAATATAGGTGATTGAGCGGAGCCACGACAAGTTCAGCCATCCATTCCTCTCAAAGTTCTCCACTAGAGCTCTAAACAGACTTGGTTACCTGCCTGTAGCAGTCAGGAGTTTTGAATAGTTAAGTAGAAATGGCTTGTAAGTGAAAAGACATAGATGAACCAGAAGCTGAGGACAGATTCTATTCTAACATTGTTCTCTTTCTCTTTTTAAGACCCCACCAACAACTGAACGTTTTGGCCAAGCTGCTACAATGGAAGGAATTGGAGCAATTGGTGGAACTCCTCCTGCATTCAACCGTCCAGCTCCTGGAGCTGATTTTGCTCCAAATAAACGCCGCCGATACTAAATAAAGTTGCAGTGTCTAGTTTCCCGCAACCCTTAAAAGAAGGGCCCTTTTTGGACTAGCCAGAATTCTACCCTGGAAAAGTGTTAGGGATTCTTCCCAATAGATAGGTCTTCCCTGCCTGTACTACTCTAGGGAGTATGCTTGGAGGCAGAGGGCAAGGGAGGGGTGGTATTTAACAAATCAGTCTGTGGTATATTGCTTTATTAAAGTCTGTCTGGTGCATTCCTGAAGTATGTTGATTATTGAGGGCCTGGAGAACCATAGCAAAATGGACTCTGTTAGAACTCCATTAATCTTGATCATTCCTGTTTGTTTCTTTGTCCATCATGTTTTAATTTTTCATCTTTATTCCCCTCAACCCCAGAGACACTGCCATATATACCACAAAACCTAAACATCCTCCAATGACCTAGCCCAATTCCTCCATTCACTCCCAGGTGAGAATTCAGATAAATGTCCACAGAGGTTACAGCATACATACGGTTCTGTTTTATCTCATATATGACCCCTTTGTGTCCTAAGGAAGACATTTTCTCTTAGAGATTTTCAGTTTAGTATATCTTAAAATGTGTTAACTTGCCTTCATCTTTTGAGTAAGGACTACCCAAGAATGAATGAACATTTGTGTCTATGATGTTGCTCTTCACAGCTTTTCTTGATAGGCCTAGTACAATCTTGGGAACAGGGTTGCTGTGTGTTGACGGTCTGACAGTAGCTCTTAGCCTTGCCTATCTTAGGTAGTTATGCTGTGCATTTTTTTATTGGTGTACTATGTTTGATTGTTCCTGATAACTTCAATTTGAAATTTTTCTGAGAAATGGAGCAGTAATGCAGCATCACCTTATTAAAATACATTTGAAGCCTTTTAATTTTTCTGTGCTGTTTTTTGAAGGGAAGGGGAGGAAATTCTGTCTTGGGAGATGTGTACAGTAGACTGTATAAGGATGATCTTGTGATCTTTCAATCGAAATAGTAAACATCAAGCAAACATGGGCAAGGGAGGGTGAGATGCAAGGTGGAAAGGCTAGGATCAATGCTACTGGCACTTCGTGGAGTTAATAGCAATGGCAGGCAAGTTATTCCAAATGGCAGAAGAAGGAGGGGTTGTACCCATACCCACATAGGGAGGGGGGATCTTAATTAGTATTTAGTTTCTGAGCAGCTGCTGGTATGTCACAGGCTTGGAATTGGCAACATCTAAAACTGTTGTTACTGACCTCACCCAAGTTCCAAGGGCTCTTCTTCCTGATCCCTTTTTCCTGAGCCTCAGAGCTAAAATGCTCTGGAGTACTTTCCTATTGGCTGGGAAGACCAACTGAAGTTCCCTTGCCCATGTTTGGAGGTGGATGCCTCCTGGACTAAAGATAGAAACAGCTGGCTCTTCTAGGCAGCTAAAAGCCTCCAGACTAAGAGGTGTTCCCCACTCAGCAGCCAGACTCCTTGAAATACCCTTTGAGTAAGCTCAACCAAGGCCTCCATGTCTCTGCTCTGCCATAACAAAGGCTGTGGGCAACGCTTTGACCCCAGTACCAATCTCCCTGGTGAGTAAATACCTCAGGGGCTCTGAATGGGTATTGGGGGTTGTTTGGCTATGGGCCTAGCCATTGGGAACAGGAAGAACAAAAGTAGCATAATCTAATTGGTCTGAGTGATCTGCAGTCTGCTGATTTACTTTCCACCTTCTATGAAAAGCCATTAACCTGGAGAAAATGTGGGATGGTATTTGGTATATTTATCCTTCCTGCTTTGATCTTTTTGCTGGTATCTACAGATTCCTGTCGTTATCACCCTGGGGTCCCAGTCTTCCATGATGCACTTAAGGTGAGAACTAGGCCATGGGCCTAGCAAGTGCATTTCCCCCGAGGAAATGTCAGCTGATCTGGGTCTCTTGTTATCATCAGGGTTGGTCTTGCTGCCGAAAGCGAACTGTAGATTTCTCTGAGTTCTTAAACATCAAGGTAAACACTTTTCTTCCTTGGATTCAGTTCCCTATAGAAGAATTCTGCTTCTAATCCTTATCTCCTTATCTGTACTAGGGCTGTACTGTGGGACCACACTGTGCTGAGAAGCTTCCTGAGGTCCCTCAGCCTGAGGGCCCTGCCACAAGTTCACTTCAGGAGCAAAAACCTCTGAATACAATTCCAAAGTCAACAGAGACCTTGCTCCGAGAAAGGCCTAAGTAAAGAGATCCGGGGCTTTTTTCTATATCCATGCAGCTTCCTAGGAACTAATGGCCCAATGGGGTTTAGAAACTAGGGGTTAGGGATGTGAAGAGGGCCATGTGTTGGCTTGCATGATGGATCTTTTGTCATAGGGGAAATTTGTGTCAAGAAATGTCCTTTGCTATAAGACAGTATAAAGATGATGGAATAGATATACCTTTATTCCAGGGACTAGATACATACTTAGAATATAGCAGAATAGTGACTAGATAACCTTTGTGTTTTGATTTTGTTGAGATAGGCTCTCTATGTAGCCCAGTCTGGCCTAAACTCTATCCTCCTGCCTTAACTTCCTGAATGCTGAGATTATAGTGTACTACCATACCTACTTGAAAATGAAGTGATATTTTTATTATACATTTTCAGTTTTTTTCAAGACAGGGTTTCTCTATGTTACAGCCCTGGCTGGCCTGGAACTCCATTGGTAAACCAGGCTGGCCTGAAACTCACAGAAATCCCCCTGTATCTGCTTCCGGAGTGCTGGGATTAAAGGCTTGCACCACCACCACCTGGCAGCATTTTCAGGTTTTTGTTTGTTTTGGTTTTTGAGACAGGGTTTCTCTGTTGTAACTCTGGCTGTCCTGGAACTCACTCTGTAGATCAGGCTGGCCTCAAACTCACAGAGATCCACCTGCCTCTGCCTCCTGAATGCTGGGATTAAAGGTGTGCACCACTACCACCCAGCAACATTTTCAGTTTTTAATGATCATTTTTTTAGTTAGTGTAAAAAATAATGAGTTTTATTATCACATTTTCATATGTGTATATCGTGTACCTTGCTCATGCGCCCTCCCTCCCCACAATACACTTGTTGATCTCTTAAAGCTAGGTGTTTTGTTGGCTCATTCCTGTAATCCCAGCACTCAAAATGCTGAGTCAGTAAGATTACTGTTAGATACTGGGCTGGCCTGAGCTACAGAAAATAAATCTTAAATTCTTGGACATTTTGGTCTATGCCTGTAGATTTCAACACTAGGGAGGCAGAGGCAACAGGATCACCACAGGTCTGAGGCAAGTCCATTCTATACAGGTCATCCATAGTTACCAAGTGGTAGCCTATCTCAAAACAACAGGAAAAGGTGATTCCTACATAATCCTGATGACCTCAGTTTGATGCCTGAAACCTACATAAAGATGTAAAGAGAACTGACTCAACAAAGTTGTCCTCTGACCTCTGCACATGTGCTGTAATATATATGCCTCTCTGCTAAACTAAACTAAAATAAAAATTAAAAACAAAAGCTCCAGCCAGAATTACAACAGAGAAAGAAGCCCTGTCTGGAAAACAAAACAAAACAAAAAAGCTCAATATTTTATTTGAATTTCTTTTTGAGACAAGGTAGTCCTGGCTGGCCAGGAATTCATAGAGATCTGCCTGTCTTGGCCTCTAGAGTAAGTGCTGGAATTCCTTACTTGCAAAGCTAATTTTTTTATATGTCCATTTGCGTAGTTACACACAGTTGTGAGCCATCTGATACAGGTGCTGGGAACTGAACCCAGGGTCTTCTGGAAGATCAACAAGGCCGAGCCATCTCCAACCCCTTAAAAAGCTACATCTTACATCACAGAAAGGAAGTAGTATTAGCAAGGCAGGAAGCTGTAGAGAATAATACAAGCAAGAAAGTCATTAGGTCCACAATCAAATATAGGAAGAGGAAGTGATACAGTTCCGCAGAGAAATGTGAGAAGATTGGACGCAACCAACCAAAAGGAACCCCTGGGCACTTCTCCAGTGTTCTGGAATTTAAATGTCCACAGAGATGAAAATTGCCAATGGGGTTTGCTACCTGACTCTCTAACCCTGACTCACTTTGACCAGACCTACTTGATTCTACTACCATGGGTAGGGGTGCTAGAGCTGGTAATGCTGATGAATGGACCAGAACTAAATGCCTGCCTTTTACCTCTAGGTCAGAGATGCCTCCAAAACTCCTGCCACTTATTATATCTCAAGCCTTGGGAGTGGCATTAGAACAGAAGGAACTAGACCAGGAACCTGGAGCAGGTAGGTGGGTCTTTAATAGGACAGGTCTCAAAGACTGGAATTTCTTGTAAGCAGCAGTAGGGTTGGGGAAATAGAAAGGTTCCTGACTGTTTCCTTTGTGCAGGACTTGACAGTAGTCTGATCTGGACTGGTTCCAGCTGCCAGAACCCAGGATGTGATGCTGTGAGTGAGAGTTTTGGGGAGTTCGAGCATGTGGCTGAGAGAAACCTGAGGGATGCCTGGGTGTAGGCATGAACTTGAATGACCTGATTCTCCATTGGCCTTGTTAGGTTTACCAGGGCCCTGAGAGTGATGCTGCTCCATGTACCTACCACCCAGGGGCACCTCGGTTTCATGAGGGGTAAGAGAAGGGATTGGGCACTCCCAGTATGGATGAGAGTAAAGGCTTAGGGTGTAGGATTCAAATAAATTATCTTCCTCCTTCAGGATGAAGTCTTGGAGCTGTTGTGGTATCCAGACTCTAGATTTTGGAGCATTCCTGGCACAACCAGGATGCAGAGTTGGCAGACATGATTGGGCAAAGCCGGTAAGTCCCACCTTTCTTAAACACTTGGTTAGGACTCAATTACAAAGATAAGCTCTCCTCTCAGGACCTCATGGCTGACCTCTTGCTTTAATACAAATCGAGTAAGATGCTTCTCTTTATCCCTCTATAGCTCAGAGTCTTGACCATAAGAAATAGTTAATCTTTCTGAGGTCTGAGGTCATGGGACTCCTCTTAGGTTAAGAGTTGATTCTTACGGTCCTCATTTCACATCTCTTTAGCTGTCAGCATCTTGCCGCCATGATTGGCACCAGACAGATTCCTTGGTAGTGCTGACTGTATATGGCCAGGTTCCACTTCCTGCATTCAACTGGGTAAAAGCCAGTCAAACTGAGGTAAGGAATGATCTGAGGCAGGATGGGGACCTAGAGAACTCTGGTGGTAGTGTAGTCTTACAGGGGAAATGCTGTGTGCTATTGCTCTTTAGGTTCCACAGTCCCCTGAGATGAATGGAAAGTTATTATATCAGGGTTATCTGGCTGGCCTGTGGAGCTCACCTCTGACCTGGTTCTGTAGTAATGACTTTTTCTGACCTTCTGGAATTGACACTACCCTTATAATTCTTTTCTTTCAGCTTCATGTCCACATTGTCTTTGACGGTAACCGTGTGTTCCAAGCACAAATGAAGCTCTGGGGGGTAAGTGAAGAGAAGTGGGAAGAGGCAAGTGAGGGATATAGAATAAAAGGAGGGCCAGATTGAGTTGATAGAGGGTATGCTTAAAGAGTTACAGTGGGGAAATAGAGGATTTCTCTTTAACTGCTTTGGTTTTCCCTCCTCCCTCTCCCTTCCCTCTGTCCTTCCCTATTGCATTCCTGTCTTCCCCTTTCTTTTTCTGTTCTTATTCATCACCATTCCAATCCCAAGCCTGTGCTCTCTTCATTCTTTCTGTCTTTCCCTCCTTCTCAGGTCATAAACGTGGAGCAGAGCTCTGTCTCCTTGATGCCATCACGGGTTGAAATCTCCCTGGTCAAGGCTGACCCAGGATCCTGGGCCCAGCTGGAGCACCCTGATTCACTAGCTGAAAAGGCTAGGGCAGGGGTTTTGTTAGAGATGGATGAGGAAGAATCTGAGGATTCAGATGATGATCTGAGCTGGACAGAGGAGGAGGAGGGGGAAGAGGGGGAAGAAGCTATGGGGGAACAGTAACAGCAGACAGTTGAGTTTCTAGATAGACCCTCAGTGACCTCCTTAGAATCTCAGAGATCAGGATATGGTTGACCATGTGATGCCATTGAGCATTAGGAGACTAAAGGAGGAGAGAACAAAACTGTCCAAACTGTGCTGCTGCTTCCCTAAATAAACCTTATATTCTGCAGTTTCACATAAGTGTCATCTCTCACCTCATGTAAGGGCCCAAACCCAACTACATTTGGCTGTGTGTTTGACACACACGTGAAAACAAACATATGTGTTCTGTTCCTCACAACCACCAGGCACTTACTGAATACTTCCTGTGTGTCCAGTTACATGTTAGGTAATTTACAGAAGCTGAGAAACAGAGGTTTCTTCTTCATTTCTCTCAAGAGAAAGACCTGAGCTGGGCATGGTGGTATATGCCTGTAATTCTACCACTTAGGAAATGAAGACAAATGATCAGGAGTTCTAGGTCATGCTCACCTACATAGCAAATTGGAGGCCAGCCTGGGCCACAGGAGACCTTAAAATCCTCTCTCTGAATAAAAGGAACAAAAAGGGGGAAAATGACATTCTAAGCTGGATCTAATGGATTATACACCTCTAATTCCAGCGCTGAGGAAGCTGAGGTAAAATAATTGCCAAAAGTTTGAGGCCAGCCTGGACTACATAGCGAATTCCAGGCCATCCTGGTCTGGATTAATCTCAAAATAAGTGTAATGGTTTATTCCTATTATTCTAGTAATCAAGAGACTGAAGCAGGAGGATTGCAAGTACAAGATCAGCCTAGGCTACATAGAAAGTCCAGGCCAGCCTGGATGACATAGTGAGATTCTTGATGACCTTAATGCTTTGGCTATTGTTTACCTCTACTACATATCAGTGTGTATGTGTGTGTGTAAAGGAAAAGACAAAAAAGTTAGTGGGGTGTGGCTAGATTTAAAAAAATCCTAAAATTATAGATCATTATTTTTATAGTCTTGCTATGTGACCCAGGCTGGCCTCAAATTAGCATCTTCTTGCCCTGCCTCCTCACTGCTGCAGCTACAGGTGCAGGTCCCCATGCTCAGATCCAATGTGTGGTGGTTCTTTTGTTTGTGGTGCTGGGGTTACTCAACCAAGGGCCTCCCACATGCTGTGTAGGCATTCTGCCACTGAGCCACAACCCCTGCTAAAAGGGAAATTAAAAAGCAGTATGGGGCCTTGAGAGATGTCTCAACAGCTAAGAATGTATACTGCTTTTTCAGAGGATCTGAGTTTGATTCCCAGTGCCCACATTGTCGCACAACCTCCTGTAACTCCAGTTCCAGGCGGATCCGACTCCTGTGGCCTCTGTGGGCACTTGTACACATGCACATACCCACACACAGACACATACATACTCATAAATTTAAAAAAAAAAATATATATATATATATATATATATTGCTGGGTGGTAGTGGTGCGCACCTTTAACTCCAGAACTTGGAAGGCAAAGGCAGGTAGATCACTGAGTTTGAGGCCAGCCTAGTCTATACAGAGTACGTTCCAGGACAGCCAGGGGTACACAGAGAAACCCTGTCTCAAAAAAACTGAAAGAAAAACATCTAAAAAATAAATAAAACTACACAATTGAGTAATGAAAAAAGTTACAAAAACAAGCAAATAAAAGACATCATGGTTAGCTCACTGTATCTGCAGATTCTGCATTCGTGGATTCAATGATTTTGAGTTAAAAATATAAAGAAAAATTTTTACTGAATGGTTATAGATTTTCTTGTGTTCCTTAAATAATAGTGTAGCAATCATTTCCAAAGCATTTACTTAGTACTATAAATTAGAGATGGATAGTTGTAGGAGAATATGTATAGGTCATGTATAAATACTATGCCATTTTATATAAAGGATTTGAGCATCTTCCAACCTTGGTCCACACAGGAGGCTCCGTGGTGAACTCCCTCCTGCTGATATTAAAGGACAAGTAATGACTGTATATACCTTTCTATTTGTTTTTTTTTTTATTTTGTTGTTCTTGGTTTTGTGGTTGGGCTCTCACACTATCGCCCAGAATAACCTGGAATTCATTAGATATAGATCAGGTTGGTCTCAAACTTGATAACAATCCTCCTACCTAGACCACTGAATATTGGGGTGACAAGCATGAGCCATACCCAGCTGAAAATGTAGACTTGTAATTTATTTTGAGTCTCCCTCAGCAGAATAGTCAATCTGAGAAAATTAAATTCAAAGAAACAGGACTAGGAGGATGGCTCAGGGGATAAAGGCAGTTGCTACACAAAGCTGGTGACATTTACTGCCTGGAACCCATGATAGATAACTAAATCCTGAAAGTTGTCCTCTGATCTCCGCACATGTGCTACTGCACGTAGGTCCCTGCACTCACACACACAAGGTGTAACACACATACACATACAATAATAATAAATTTTTAAGAAACACCTAGCAAGGAAGCCCTTCAAACTTAGGGCAATCTCAAGTTCTTTATTTCTCCCAAGTCCATCTCTCCCTCCTGCCCCCTCCCTCTCTCCTTTCTCCAGGTTATTATTATGACTGGCCTGGCACTCACTATGTGAACCAGGTGAGCCTTGAACTTGTAGAGATCCTCCTGCCACCATACCTGCATCAGGCTCTTCAGTTGGTACCTTTTCAGTTCCTATTGAAGAAAGCTAAGATGTGATTGGGATCCAAGAGTAAGATGAAGTGAGAGGACAAGAAAACGTGGAGGCTGAGAGAAAAATAGGGGATAGCAGGGGATGTCTACCCACAGAGAAGTTTGATCAGAAGTGAAGGGACTTCTGGGTTCATAGGATACGTGTTAATTCCCACTGCTCCCATTCTGTGGATTCATAGGCCAAATAAAGTTTTTCCTTTGAACTAAAACCTCAAGAGTGATGTCTTCCTTCTTCCCTCCCTCCCTTTCTTTCCTTCCTACCCACCTATCCCTGCCTTCTTTCCTTCCTTCCTTCTTCCTTCCTCCTTCCTTCCTCCTTCTTCCTTCCTTCCTTCTTTTATTCCTTCCTTCCTTCCTTTCTTTTTCTGGGACAGAAACTGACTGAAACTGAAATAGAAAATGTAGACCAGGCTGACCTAACTCAAAGTGATCTGCTGCCTCCCAAGTGCTGGGATTTAAAAGGTGTGTGTGCCATCATACTCAGCCAGAGTACTTTCAAAACCGGGAAGTAGTTTACCTTTAAAATCTTTTTATTACATTCTTTTTTTAAAGATGGGTGAGATACCACACACCTTTGATCTTAGCACTTAGGCAGAGAGAGGCAGATGGATCTCTGAGCTGGAGGCCAGCCTGGTCTACATAGCAAGTTGTTAGCCAATCAGAGCCTGTCTCAAAAAAAACTAAATTAAAAAATTTTATTACAATTTTAACTTACTTTGTATATACATGCACAGCATATGTATGGCGTATGTAATGGTGTAGAAGTCAGAGCACAACTATGGCAGTCAATTCTCTTCTACCATGTAGATTCTAGGAATTGAACTCAGGTTGTCAGGCTTGGGAGCTAGTGCCTTTACCCTCTGAGCCATCTTACCCTTACCAGCCCACAATTAACTCTTACTGTTTTCTTTCTAGGGGTGAGTTGACATTGATAGATTTGGTAATAAGGTTAGAGGTAAAACAGGTGTGGGCTGGATGTAGTAGCACATGCCTTTAATCCTAGCACATAAGAAGCAGAGGCAGGCAGATCTCTGTGAGTTCAAGGCCAGCCTGGTTTACATTGAGAGTTCTAGGCCACCGAGGGCTGTATAACAAGAGGCCCTATCTCAAAAATCAAAATGAAACAATGAATGTACCCCCTCCCGGCTCCCCCACCACCTACTTGGGACACTGTGGCAGGAAGATTATGAGTTCATGGCCAAGCTGAACTACATGGCAACTTTAAGGCTGCCCTGGGCTATGTAACAAGTTCAAGGCCAGTGTTAGTTTATTAGGGAGACTTTGAAACAAACAGAAAGTTTGAGGTAAAATGACTATAGAAAGATGCATAATATGAATTAATCTTAACTATGTAACATTTTTGTATTTTATCAAAATCAGGGTAACAACTGTCCTGAAATCTTGAAAAGAGGTGACGATTCAAATAATCCAGGTAATTCATGTATATAAAGTTTATATATAAAATGTCAAATGTTTAGTGTTAATAAAGTATGGTACTAGTTCATTTTATAAAGCCAAAGCCTCAACTATAAGAAATTTCCAATTGTGTGATCTGCATAGTAACAACAGTAACCAGCCACACAACTACTGTGTGTGTGTGTGTGTGTGTGTGTGTGTGTAGGCCAGGAGGTCAACATCAAGTATCTTCCTCAATTGTTTTTCACCTTAATTTCTTAAAGACAGTCTCTCACTGAAGCTATAATTCATTATTGATTTGGCTAGTCTACTGACCAGTGAGCTCCACATACACACACGTACTTTTTCAGTGCTGGAATGATTTTGTTTTATTTATTCTTTTGAGACAAGGTCTAACGTCGCCCTTGATGTCCTGGAACTTGCAAAGTAGATCAAACTGGCCTCAAACTCATAGAGATCCTCATGCCTCAGCCTCTTGAATGCTGGGATTAAAGGTGTGTGCCACCACACCCAGCTTGGAATGGCTACTGAGGATCAAAACTCAGGTCCTCATACTTGTACAGCAGACACTTCACCAACCTAGCCATGTCCCCAGCCTTATTTCTTTATTTTTTAAAAAGAAAATGTTTCTTTGCCCATGGTTCCAGTCCATAGTTATTCTATTGCTTCTCCGTATGTGGAAAGGAGAGCATCAAGGTAGGCAGGTTGTAGTAGAGACAAGAGTCTCACTCTTGGCAGACCCGAGGCAGAGAGGTAGTAAGGGACCTCCAACAAGTATACCTTGAGGGCTTCAGCCCAGTCAAACCTACTTAAACTCCAACTAGGCCCATCTCCTGCCTTCAATCCCCTGACAATAATGGCCATCCATAGGTAAAATTTCTGATACATACAAACTAACATGTCAGGCCTTATACTAAATGCTTTGTGTGCATCATTTCAACTCCCATCTCCTACTATCAGATCTACGTTTGCTCACAGCAGCACAGATCCTCTCTCTACCTCCTTTGATACTTTTTAATCTATCTACTTTATCTATCTATCTATCTATCTATCTATCTATCTATCTATCTATCTATCTATCTTTGTGTTTTTGAGACAGGGTTTCTCTGTTGTACCTCTGGCTGTCCTGGAACTCACTCTGTAGACAATGCTGGCCTTGAACTCAGAGATCCACCTGTCTCTGCCTCCTGAGTGCTGGGATTAAATGTGTGTGCCACCACTGTCTGGTTTACACTTCTTTTTATGAATAAAGTGTTTGTTTTGGTTTTTAGTTTGGGGCAGTGTGTAGACAGAACCCTGGGCCTTGCATAAGCTAGGCAAGTACTGTACTGCCGAGCTTCATCTCTGGGCCTTACACTCTTCTTTGTACCCATATATACATTGTATGTGATCTGATCCCCTCACACCTTTCAAGCCTTATGGTACACTTTTTTCTCTTCTGTTCAGTCAGCCCTCTCCTCTCATTGGGATGTCTAAACATGGTCAAGGCTCTCCAGTCTTGCAGTTTCTCTGAGTTCACACCCCTCCCTAGCTACTGCTTAACTGCCTTCTCTTTTTCTTCTGGAGTAACGATATACATTTTCTGTTCCTACTCAAGAGCCCTGTCCTTCTTTCCTGTCTGTCTTTGGGTTTGGTTTTGTTCTTTGTGTGTGTGTGTGTGTGTGTGTGTGTGTGTGTGTGTGTGTGTGTGTGTGTATGTGTGGGGGGGGGCAGGGTCTCATTTAGCTCAGGTTGGCCTCAAACTTGCTATGTAGCTGAGGGAAGATAAACCTTGAACTTCTGGTTCTCCCACCTCCACCTCCCAAGTGCTAGGATTACAGGTGTTTGTCACTGCATGGCTGCTTGTTTGCTCCCACTCTGTACAACATTCTAACCTGACTTCCAAACCTCAGTTTATAATAAGGTCATAATTGACAATCAAGTCACTAATCCAATGTTTAGTCCTCATCTTCCTTGTCCTCATCTTCCTTGATCTATGAAGCAAGATGCAACACTCAAGGTTGTTTCTTCCTTGAAACACCTTTCGTACACAGGCTTCCTAGGCCATTCTTCATTGTCCTACTACTCCAGCCACACCTGTTTAGCTTCTATTTTTTCTACCTTTTTCAATCCTAGCCTTTCTCTTATGTAACTCCTCTTCCAAACATGCCATTTTGCCTATGACTTCGAACATCTCGGGTAGCATTTGCCCACCTTTTTATCTGTGGCCCACATCTTCCTCTGTGGTCCAGATCTAATAAGTATCATGTAAATGCTTACTATTGCTCTTACTAGTCTATCCTTTCTATTCATTAAAAGTTTTTTTCTGATTTCTATTGAAACATGGCCTCGGATTTGAAGCCCTTTTCCCAAGTGCTGGGATTACAGATATGCAGCACCATCCCAGCCTTTTACCATACCCCTTTATTTCAGCCTCTTAAGAAGTTGGAGGTTTTTCTCCTGAGAAGGAAGGATGTAACTCTAAAGTCCAATTTTATGTTTCAGTAGTAAAATAAGGTTTTGTCTAGGCATAGTGGTATAATAATGTAATCCCAGAATTTAAGACATACAGGCAGGAGGATTAGGAGTTCAAGGTCAGGCTGGAGAGATAGCCAGTACCCACATGGCAGGTTACAACTGTCCTGTAACTCCAGTTCCAGGGGTTGACACCCTCCAATAAAAATTTTAAAAAATCATTAAAAAATTTTTTTTTTAAATTCAAGGTCATTCTCATTGACAGAATGAGTTAGGTAGCCAGGACTATATGAGATCCTGTTTCAAAAACTCAGAGAACCAGGCATGATAGTATACCCCTTAATTACCAGTACTAGGGAAGCAGAAGCAGGTGGGCTTCTTTGAGTTTGAGGCCAGCCTTGTCTACATAGCAAGTTTCCAGGCAGCCAAGGCTATATAGTGAGACCCTGTCTTAAAACACCAACGGGAGGGGAAAAAAAAACTAAGGAAGTAAAGAAAGATTCGACTTCTTTATTTCTTTTCTTTTTTTGGGGGGGGAGCAGTTTCAAGACTGGGATTCTCTTTGTAGCCCTGGCTGTCCTGGAACTCTGTAGACCAGGCTGGCCTCGAAATCACCTGCTGCCTTTGTCTCCTGAATGGTAGGATTAAAGGTGTGCACCACCACCAGGCAAGGTTTGGTTTCTTGACAATCAGGTTTTACTGTTCTATGAAGTGATGTCATTTTCACTGCTGTTTTGCATCAGCTTCAAGATTAGGGGGCCTGTCATTTGCTTGTCCACTGTGTTACACACATTATTTTACCTAATCATTAGAACTGTTTTGATGTAGATATTACTTGCCTATTGTTTTATTGTTTAATTTTTGACTTTTTGACACAAGATCTCACTATATAACAGCACATGCTGGCAAAGAACTCACTATGTAGTATAGGCTGGCCTTGAACTTATGATCCTCCTACCTTAGGCTAAGCACTAGAATTACATGTGTTTATCACCACACCACTTCCCAACTTTTTAGATGAAGAAAGCAAGGCACAAAGAAAGAAATGGGGTGAGAGATGTGGTTCAGTTGGTAAAACACTTGCCTAGCATATAAAATCCTGGGCTCTATCCTAAGCACCACATAAACCTGGCATAGTAGCATACACTTGGAATGCCAACACTCAGGAGCTGGATGCAGGAAGATGAGGAACACAAGATGACCATTGACTATATAGAGAGTACAAGGCTGACCCGGGCTACATAAGACTCTCAAAGAGAGGGGGCGGGGGAAGAAGAGAGAGAGAGAAAGGAGACAAAAATGGTAGGCTGTGGGTATAGCTTAGTAGTAAAGTATGCCCAAGGTCCTGCATTCAATCACAAGTATACAAACAAAAAGAGATACAAAGAAAGAAATGAATTGCATGGGTTGCTTCAGATCACATGGCTAATTAAAACCTCAGTCACCGCTAAGAGCTATCTTAGTGCCATCTGAGAACATGCAAAGTCTAAGACCCTGAAAGGGATCTTAGAAGAAGAGCTTAATGTGGCATCCCCCAGCCTCCCAGTCTGTCCCTTTGACCAGCCTAACTGGGGACCAGGGAGCCTCTTGATCAGTGTTATCATACACCGATGTGAGCCCTTTCTAAGCCACTCTGACCACTCTGATGCCTTGATCTCTGACTTCAATGGGACTGCAGCCACCATGCCCCCTACTTCCCCCAAGTGTACTTGACTTCACACTTCCTGGCAGCAGCCACTTCAGTGTCACTGCCTCTGGGACTCATTCACTGTCTTCTCTTTCTCTTTCTGCTCCCAAAGTCCCAGGTCACTGCTAGAGGGGGAACCAGGCAGACAAATATAAATTCATGCTGTCCAGTTTCAAGTTGGCTCTTGCAGCTGCTCAGCAACCCTTTATTTGTCTCATACATTCCCTGGCACTCTCCCGCAGGGCTGTTCAGACCATCCGTCTTCTGAAACTACAAATTCCTATCTCATTCCTACTTCAAAAGACTATATGCTGGTTCTTCTGAGCAGATTAACTGTTATGTCTGTAACAAATTAGTATTATCCATCTGCCTTCCAACATTGTCGCTTACCTATCCAGTTCCCTTCCTGGAAAAGCAATCAACATTATTTCTCTCATTTATTCTTCCTCGATATTTTATGACCCTATCAGTAAAAATATGGAAACAACAGAACATGTATTGGTTGTTGTACATGAAGAAAGAGACATTCCCACAGAGGACTCATCCTGGGCAAAGGCACAGAGGGAGATAAGATATATTTAGAAAACAAGAGTAGTGAGTAGAGTAATCCCCTGAGCAATAATCTCAGCTGCTGCCTCAACTGCTGCTTCTCTTTTTCCAGCTCTGACCTCATAATGTTCCTTGCCTGGCCTGGTCCACATGCCAGCTGTGTGGAAACTGGACACTATGAGGCCCCTTGTGCATCCTACCTTCTTTGGACCTCTATTACTGTTTATTGAGCTTTGACCCCAACCATCTGTTTCAGTCCTGGTAAAGAGGTTCCACTTCTATCCAGAGTCACTCTCCAAGCCAGTGAGCAATCTTCCATTTCTTTTGTCACACGAACAATTTCTTCACACCACTAAAAACAGGACAATAGATATAAAAGATGTTTTTATAAACATGTTAATACAAACAGGTCAAAAGAACAGGTTAAACTATACAACAGACATGCAGCCAGTAAAACCCAGGCTTCAAAACTACTGAGGATCAGTCCAATTTCTTCAGTAAGATCTTACAAGGAAGGTAGGTATGATGATGCATACCTCTAACCCCAGCACTCAGAAGACTGAAGCAGGAAGAGAACAAGTTCAAAGCCATCCTGGGCTAATAGTGAGTTCAAGATTAGCCTGAGTTGTATATACACTCTCTTTCTCTCTTTATTTCTTTCTTCCTTCTTTTTTTTGTTTTTTGTTTGTTTGTTTGTTTGTCTGTCTGTTTGTTTTTTCGAGACAAGAATTCTCTGTGTAGCTCTGACTATCCTGGAACTCACTGTCGACCAGGCTGGCCTCAAACTTACAGAGAGAGATCTTCCTGCCTCTGCCTTCTGTGTTCTGGGTCTAAAGGTATGTGCCACCATCACTTGGCCCATAGTAAGGTTCTTACAACAATTGCAAGGAAGGAAAAAAAGAGAATATGAACCTTTAGTTTAAGAGTGGCATATATAGTACTGTAAACCTAGTCAAAAGCCTATGGCTGGAGAGATCTTGGGCCCTGGCCCAAGTAGGGAAGCTACATTCTATTGGGGTTTTTGTTTGTTTGGTTTGGTTTGGTTTGTTTTTTTGCTACCTGGGCATGTTTCTATGTAAATGCCTTCTAAATAACTATGTTTATGCTCACAGAGTAATAATGCTGTCGGTTTTAGTCAGATAACTTCTTTTTGCAGAGACTCATAACTAGTCAAGGTGTTGAGAATAAGTAACTGCTGAGTGATCGCCCATAAATGGGACATTCGTATCATCCACTCCAGTGCCCAGGGAATGTTGGAGGAGATAGTGGAAAGAACGAAGAGATGGAGGGATGATGAAGGAATGCTCACCCCTAAACATTAACATGGCTGCTGCACTCTTGTAACCCATAGCAGCTGTGATGACATGCACAAGGTTGGGCCTGCTATCATCCTGTCATGGAAGGGGAGGGGCTTAGGACCTAACTCTCCCTGAGGATTTTTTCCCTTGAGACAGGGTCTCTCTACATAGTCCTGGCTGTCCTGGAACTCACTCTGTAGACCAGGCTGCCTTCAAACTCACAGAGATTTGCCTGCTTCTGCCTCCTCAGTGCTTGGATTAAAGCATGCCTGGCTCCTGAGGATTTATATACATTTAACAGCTGAAGGAAGAAGAGACTTGTTCTTTAGTGATGTAGCCATTGATAAGGTACCCAGGCTCCAGTAAACAATCCTAATGTTACTTATTGGATCACAAAAAGGAGGGAAAGAAGGACGAAGATAGGAAGGGGGTTGATTGGGAAGAGGAAGATTATCAGAAGTGGAAGGGATAAGAGAGTAGTTGGTATGTGTGTGTGAATATGATCAAACACATCATATACACATAGAAAAATGAGGGAAAAGTGGCACAGAGTACCTGCCCACCAATCACAAGGTTTGAATTTATTTGGATAGTTATTTTTTTTTTAATCTATATTTTACATTTATGAATCTTGCAAATACAGATAACGATTTGGTATTGGGTGTCATTTATTTTATGTGCTAATGGCATTACAATTGGGGTTATTACTTTTAGAGACACAGACTGAAATCTTTCAGTATGGGATGATACACTGTCTGGGATTCACTCCAAGATAATATAGGAGAAAGGAAATGGATGAAAGATACTTGATGCAAAATTGCTCAGAAATTGGCATTCCTTCCAAGTGCTTAGTAAATGATTCTTTATGTTATTCTGCCTACTTTTGTCCATGCTCTAAATTCTCCACAAAAAAAAGTTTTATAACAACACTGTGGAATTCTAAGCATCTGATGAAAGTCTATATATTAGTTTGAAAGAGTAGAACAGGAGGACGGGAATTTAAGATGAGGTTGGTCTGAACAGCCCTGCGGGAGAGTGCCAGGGAATGTATGAGACAAATAAAGGGTTGCTGAGCAGCTGCAAGAGCCAACTTGAAACTGGACAGCATGAATTTATATTTGTCTGCCTGGTTCCCCCTCTAGCAGTGACCTGGGACTTTGGGAGCAGAAAGAGAAAGAGAAGACAGTGAATGAGGGAGTCCCAGAGGCAGTGACACTGAAGTGGCTGCTGCCAGGAAGTGTGAAGTCAAGTGAAGTCAAGGTCTTAATTTGGAGGAAGTGTAAGGGGCATGGTGGCTACAGTCCCACTTAAGTCAGAGATCAGTGTAGTATTTATCTGTTGCTAGGGTAGCTCATGAAGGACACGGAGGCGTTTTCATATATGTAAACTCTTCTAGATTTCTGCAGAGGGAACCACCATCATGGCCAGCACCATGGAACCCCAATCATCTGATCTCAGGTGGTTTTATTCTTTAAGAACTTCTTAGGTATTCTACTGATAGCACATGCAGATCATTAAACATCCTTTCTCCTATATTATCTTGGAGTGAATCCCAGACAGTGTATCATCCCATACTGAAAGATTTCAGTGTGTGTCTCTAAAAGTAATAATCCCAATTGTAATGCCATTAGCACATAAAATAAATGACACCCAATACCAAATCAATATCTGTATTTGCAATAGAAATCCAACCTGCAGACAATATAAAATGCCAAGGCCTATGCATCCCTTTTTCCAACAGTGCACAAAAACAATTATTTTAAACACAACTAAAAATAAACTTCCACAACAGATCAGGACATCAGAGTGGTCAGAGCGGCTTTGAAAGGACTCACATCGGTGTATGATATTACTGATCAAGAGGCTCCCTGGTCCCCAGTTAAGCTGGAAGGGATAGACTGGGAGGCTGGATGATGCTACATCAAGCTCTTCTTCTAAGATTCCTTTCAGGGTCTTAGATGTTGCATGTTCTCAAATGACACTAAGACAGCTCTTAGCAGTGACTGAGGTTTTGTTTTTTCAATTAAAAAATTGCATTTATTTGGTGAGTGTGTGTGTGTGTGTGTGTGTGTGTGTGTGTTGGTGTGTTGGTGTGTGTTGGGAGAGGTTCACTGCATTCCACAGTGCTTGTATGGAAATCAGAGGACAACTTTAGGGAGTCAGTTATTCTTCCACCAGGTAGGTCCTGGTGATCAGAGGTAGTCAGCCCTGGAGGCAATCACCGTAGCTTATTAATTCATCTTGCCAGCCTAGAGCTGAAGGTATGTAGATCTGGCTGGTCTGGTAGGTAAGTTGACTACCCTGATTCAACTCACAGAGATCTGCCATCCTCTGCCCGTTATTGCTGGGATTAAGGGTATGTGCCAGCACATCCAGCTACCCAGCTACTTTTTTTTTTCTTTTTTCTTTTTCTTTTGGTTTTTTTCAAGACAGGGTTTCTCTGTTATAAATAGGGCTGTCCTAGAACTTGCTCTGTAGACCAAGCTGGCCTAGAACTCACAGTGATCCACCTGCCTCTCCCTCCCAAGGGCTGGGATTAAAGTCATGCCACTACCGCCCGACTCTCCTTTGTTATTTCTAAAGAAGAATATTTATTATTGGTCTGGAAGATAGTGGTATACAAACATATATGCAGGCAAAACATTCATACACATAAAATGAAAACATTTGAAGAATCCCTTTATCATGAAATCTTTCAACTCTCCATAGTTGTTAGTGGAAACTTATGGATAAGCCAGGCATGGTGGTGCATCCCTTTAATCCCAGCACTTGGGAGGCAGAGGCAGGCAGATTTCTGTGAGCTCAAGGCCAACCTGGTCTACACAATGAGTTTCAGGACAAAAATATGGCTGTGAGGGAGACCTTATCCCCCAACCTTCCCAAATAAAAGAGAAAGAAAACATGAATAATTTTATAATAGTGTTCCTATCAAAATAAGATTCATTTAATGAGGCAGGAGTGGTAGTGTGTGCAAGGTTGTAATTCTATCATTTGGGTTGTGGAGGCAGAAGGGTGAGGAGTTCCAGGTCTTCCTACATAGGGAAGTTTCCAGGCCAGACAAGGCTTCAAAGCAAAACCTTGTCACAAAAATAAAAGAAAAGAAAAGAAAGGAAGAAAGAAAAGAAAAGAAAGAAAGAGGAAAGGAAGACTAAGATGAAGAAATTGTAGTCAAATACTGTATCCAAGAGTGGTGACATGGACCCATAATCCTTTTTAAACTTTATTTATTATATATATATGAGTGTCTTGTCTTCATGTATGTATGTGTACCACATATGCACCTAATGTCCCTGGAGGTCAGAAGCCAGTATGGGATCCTCTGGAGCTAGAATTACAGTTGTGAGCTGCCATGTAGGTACTCAAAACTCTGGTCCTCTGTAAAAGCAATCTGTGCACTTAACCACTGAACCATCTCTCCAGCTGCAAGGGATTTTTTTTAGGACAGGGGCTTATGATGGCCTTAAGATTTGAGTTTAAGCTAGCTATCTTTCAAGTACCCTCACTAGTAGCTGGAGCTACCGGGATGTACCACCATCATGTCCAGAATAGGCCAAAACAGTCCAGACTAAGCAGCTCTGGTAGGGAGAATGAAAAGTATCTGGATGAACTGGAGCTCCATAGGTGGAAGTGAGGAAGTAATGTGGTCTTCTCTGTTCTTTTTATTCAAGATTTTTTATTTATTTATTTTTTTTTTTTTAGGATTGTTTTGGTTTTGGTTTTTCGAGATAAGGTTTCTCTGTGTGGCCCTGGCTGTCCTGGAACTTATTCTGTAGACCAGGCTGGCCTCAAACTCACAGAGATCCTCCTGCTTCTGCCTCTTGAGTGCTGGGATTAAAGGCATATGCCACCACCACCTGGAAATTTATTTTATTTTTAATTGTGAGTATATACACACACACACACACACACACACACACACACACACACACTATAGGCACCCTTGGATGTGAGAAGTGTCAGATCTCTCTAGATCTGGAGTTCAGGCAGTTATGATCAACAGGTGTTAATCATGGCTGAGCCAACACGGCAGCCCTCTTCTCTGTTCTTTAACATAACATAGTTCAGTCTCTAGTGTCTCTGTACTATCTGCTTCTCTTGCCTAGGATAATTTTCTTCCAGATTACTTCATGGTAAAAAATTGATTAATTAAATTGAAAACTAGCCAGTAAAAGGAAAGAATCTACCATTAACCTGCCTTCCCCAGAGGAACTGACAACAAGACATTAGTTGTATATTTTTACAAAATTATTCCAACGAATTAGAATATTACTTTTTTTTTTTTTAAATCTAGGTGCGGAGCAGGGCATGGTGTCAAAGATTTTTTTAACAATCACCTCTAAATCAGTACCTAATATCCCTGTTATATTCAGATTAGCCTTGATTATTTTTCCCATAACCATTATCAACTGAAGTTTCCTTATATGATAAGCAATAGAACAGAATAGTTAAAAGAACATACTTTTATGTCAGATTGAATTCAAGTCATTCATCTTCTCCACTTTTTGGCTATATGACCTTAAAGTATTTAAAAGCTATGTACCTCAGTAACCCTAACTATAAAATGGGAATAATAGCCCTGTATCATGAAGTATTAAATAAGCCAGGCATTAGTGGGACACACTTTTAATCCCAGCAATCAGGAGGCATAGGCAGGCAGATCTCTGAGTTAGAGGCCACCCTGGTCTACAGAGTGAGGTCCAGGACAACTGGAGCTACACAGAGAAACCCTGTCTAAAACAAAACAAAACAAAATATAATAAATAAAATAACATATAAAACCCTCAACATGGTGTCTGGTACAGGGCACACTGCTAAATGTTAACATTATTAAATGTTCTTTTATTGTATGATTGTTCATTTATTTGTACATTATTTCTTTCCCAGTAGGATAAAATGTTATATTAGTACAATATTCCCAGGACTAAAATTTACCTACCATATACATAATATGTGATCGATAAATGTTGTTGACTGAAGGACCCTAATTGAGCTGGCAAATAATAGGTAGTAGTCAGGTGCTGGAATGTGTGCTGTTATCCTAGCTACTTGAGAGGCTGAGACAGGAGGATACAGGTCAGCCTGCATTACATGAGACTGTCTCAGACAGCAAAACAAGAGCCATGCCTTTAATCCCAGAACTCATTGGGCAGAGGTAGGTGGATCTCAGTGAGTTTAAGACCAGCCTGATCTACAGAGGGAGTTCCAGGCCTAAGAGGCCTACACAGTGAAACTGTTGGTTTTTTTGGGGGGGTAAGTGGGGGGAGTATGTAGAATAATAACAGAGAAGAAGGAAATCCTGGAGCTGGAGGTAAAACTCAGTGGAATAGTATAGTTGAGTCTGTGGGAGTCTCTGGGTTTGTACCAGTGCTACAAACAAAGAAGGAAAGAAAAGAAAACTGAGTGTGGTGGTATATGTGTGTACACACACACACACACACATGTACTGTCATGTGAATACCAGGGCACTTTTTTGGTGTCAGTTTTCTGTTTCCAGCTTGTGGGTCCTGTGTAGATTGATTCAGGGTAGAAGGTGTTTATTCTTTCACCAGTCCTTAGTCCTGGAGCCCTGGAGTATTTCAGTCTCTTTACAATCTAGTCTTTAACCTAAAACTGGAAGGCTTCAGCCTCCATACAATCTAGAACGTTCAAGCCTCCAAGATTTACTGCTGAATGAGCCACTCAGACTAGCTCCTTCTGAACTCAGAGTTGAACTGAACTCTGACTCTTCTGGTTCACCTCAACTCACTTTCTGTTCTGGCTCAAACTCTTCTCCAAGCTGGTTCTAACTGACTTTCTGAGCCAGCTGATTCCTGCAACTTCTCTGAATTGCTACACTTTGGCTTCAAACTGACTCCTCTTCCCATCTGATACTGGCTTCTTTTGCCGAGCTCCCTCTGTATCTCTGCCTCAGACTCCTCAGACTGCCCCAGACTGCTTCCCTGTCTATCTCTGCCTCTGTGTCTTATCCTCATCTGCCTCTGAATACTGGGATTAAAGATGTATCTACATTCCATCCAGACTACACAGGCCTCTGAATGTGATCCCTTCATATAGATCCTTGGACTTGATCCCTTCATATAGACCTCTGGATGTGATCCTTTCCCAGAGCAGCCATGTTGTTGCTGGACTAAATGATTAAATATTCCTTTACAGTCCTGGGAACCAAACTCAGATCCTTAGGCTTGGGTGATGAGCACTTTTACCTGCTGAGCCATAGCCCTGGCCCCTGAACATGACATTTTTGTGGTAGAGTAAAAAATATATATGTAAAATTTTTTGAAGATTTCAAGTTGAAGTAAGTACTAGTACTAGAAGGCTAGTACTTTCTTCTTATGCCTGGAATTTTTTTTTAAGGACTCAAAATTTATTTTCTTTCTTTCTTTTTTTTGAGTCAGGGTTTCTCTGTTGTAACTCTGGCTGTCCTGGAACTCACTCTGTAGACCAGGCTGGCCTCGAACTCGCAGAGATCTGTCTGCTTCTGCCTCCCGAGTACTGGGATTAAAGACAGGCATCACCACCACACAGCTAAATTTTGTTTTCAATATTTATTTTATTGTATGTGTATTAATGTTTTGCCTGCATGTATGTCTGTGGACCATATGTGTACCTGGTACCTGCAGAGGCCAAAAGAGGGTGTTACACACCCTGGGACTGGAGTTACAAACAGTTATGAGCACTATAGAATTACGTAGGCACTATAGAATTAAACCTGGCTGTGCACTTAACTGCTGAGCCATCTCTCCAGCCTCTTATGCCTCGAATTTTAACTGAATACTCTCCCACTGAGCTCACCTTGAGCACAGAAAGCTAGGACCTTAAAAAGCATAGGAAAACAAGCCGGGAGTGGTGGCACATGCCTTTAATTTCAGGATTTTAGAAGCAGAGGCACCTGGATGTCTATGAGTTCGAGGCCAGCCTGGTCTATGTAGCAAGCTCCAGAACAGCCAGAGCTACATAATCGAGAGACCCTATGTCAAACAAACAAACAAAAAAACAAAGCATAGAAAAACAATGAATGAGAACTAATATTATTTGAATATTGTTGTGAGGATGTTATTTTAGAAATGGGTTTGAAAAACTGGCATGTAGAAATAGAAAGGCTAGGAGGTACTTATTGGTAAATGGAATATTGGAGTTTGCGAGAAAATTCAGCACTCAAAATAGGTATGAGTATTCCTGCATCATATGATACTTTAAAATATTTAACTTTATTTATATATTTAGTCTTATTTAATGTATATGACTGTTTTACTCCCATGTGTGTTGCGCACCATATGTATGACTGGTGCCGTTAGAAGTCAGAAAATCATCATAATCCCCTGGAAATAAATTCATACACAGGACAGCTGTGAGCCACCACTGTAATCACATGCACACATGATTCAAAGTAAATAAATAAAAATGAAATAATCTTTAAAAGATAAGGCCTCACACAGCAGAGTCTGTCCTTGAACTGATCCTCCTGCTTCTATGTTCTGAGTGCTGGGATTATAAGTATGTTCTACCATGTCTGGTAGTATTTAATACTTTGATAAAAGATTTCTAAAATATAACAAGTTTGTAGAAGTGAGTGAAATGAAAATTAAAATTTTGATTCCTCAATTTATTCTTCAGAGAAAGTCACATTTAGCAGTTTGGTAGACTCATCCATCTTTTTCCTTTTTGAGGTTGGGGTGGAGGGGTATGAAACAGCATCTGACTGTGTAGCCCAGGATTGCCTTGAACTTGTGATCCTTCTGCCTCTTTCTAATTATAGGCATGTGTCACCATTGCCTATGATTCATCTATTTTCTAGGCATTTCAAATATGCACTAGAACATTTAGAAGCATAGAAAAGTTTGAGCAGATGGTCACAATACCTAATATGAAGAAGTATTTTTTCTTTCTGGATAATTTGGAATAAAAAAAAATGTTTTGGCACTGGGGATTGAACCCAGGACTTTGAACATGCTAAACATTCGCTCTACCACTGCGCTGCATTCCCAGCCTATTAGCATTTTGTAAGTGTTCTGTAACTTCTGTAACCATTAACTATATCACATCATAATCCATTTTGTGTGGAACTAGGGATCAAAACCAGGATCTTATGTATGGTAGGCAAGCACTTTTTCACTGGCTACACCCTCAGCCTCCACATAGTGAAGATATTTCTTTGTCAATATGTAAAGATCTCTGATACTCATTCTTATGTTGCATAGTACCTTATTGTATAACTATTTTATAGATTGATTGTTCCCCTTTGATAGACACTTAGATTGTTTCATTTTTATTGAAAATAAATTTGTTTTCAGCCAGGTGTGGTGGTGCACACTTTTAAGCACATCAGAAACCATAATAGATGAGCAAAAGACATGGTAAAAAAAAAAATACTCAAAGCATGAGACAAAATACCTCCAAAGATGCCATTGAGTTCATTTTGTGTTGACCATCTATTGCTAGGCATGGTGCCTGCCCTTAAGTGTGGTTTGTTTCCCCAGTGAGACTCCATTGGAGAAAGTAAGTTTTCATTTGTGAGTGGTACCATTCATAGGCAGGTTTGCCTGGGCTGTATAAAAACAGCTGAACATGAGCCTAGGAGCAAACCAGTAAGGAGTGTCCATCCATGGGCTCTGATTCAGATTTTGCATCCAGTTCTTGCCTTAGCTTTCCTTGGCGGTGGACTGTAACTTGTAAAATGAAATAACGGCATTCCTCCCTAGGTTGATTTTGGTTATGGCATTTATCACAACAGAGCGTAAACTAGAACAATATGCAAGACTGCCCATGCTAAGCTAGCAAATATTTTTATCATGGAGAATCTGAAAGGTAGAAATTAGAAACCTATAACTTAAAATGTTTTTAAATTATAGCTAAACATTCATTTATATAATTTTTAAAATCAGGCATTATAAAAGGACATAGAACAAATGTTAAATATGAGAACTAGAGAGATGGCTCAGTGGTTAAAAATATTTACTGCTCTTCCAGAGGACCTGAGTTCAACTATCATCATCCACACTGTATTGTTCATAACTACCTGCAACTTCTGTTCCAGTGGATCCAATACCCTCTTCTGGAATCTCCTGGAATACAGATACAAACATGCATACACACAACACACACACACACTCAGAGATTTTAAAGTCATATTGCTTCAGTTCCCTGATTCTTTTTCCAGAGACAACCACTATTGCTAATGTTTTGTTGTTGTTATTTTGAAAGGGGGTCTCACTGTTTAGCCTCTGATGGCTTGGAACTCACTACATAGTCCAGGATGGCCTCAAACTGGAGGTGAACTTCCTTTCAAGTGCTGGGATTACAGCTTGTGCCACTGTGCTTGCTGGCACATGTGTTTGTACATCTGGCCTGATTTATTGATGGAAACAGAAGCTTACTTTCTTTTTCACCTGAAACGAATCAATATCTCTTTCTGCTTTTTCCAGAACAGGTTACATGCCTGTTCTGTAAGAGAGTAATACATTATTCTTTCACTAAAACATCTCTAAGATTGTGTCATGGTGCCTTATTCTTCTATATGGCTATATCATAATTTAACCAGTCCCTAGCATTTTAGTTATTTGCAGTTTCCTGTCATGCAAATTCCCTTGAACACACTTTTTTGTATACATGTGCAGTATAATGCAGGATAAATTCCTAGAGGTATTGCTGGACATCACATAGTAGTTGATGTCATTCCTTGGTCAGTTCATCCCACATCGTCCTCATTCTTTAGTACTCATAAAATTGGAGGTGGAGAGGCAGAATTGATTTCACCAGCTTTTAGAATGGTGTGCTGTGGGTGAAACCCAATCATTCCCTTAAGCCTCATAGATAGGTTCAGGCAACTCAGGCTTATCCCTGTGATAACATTTTCCTGTTCAAGGGGGTTGTTTAGGAATGTACCAGAGACCCAGTGAAATGATTGAAGAGATTTGCTGAAGGATTTTTTGGTAGAAGATGTTTATGTTTTTTTGTTTGTTTTTTCTTAGAGAGGTGCCCTTTTTTCTTCTTTTAGACAGTGTGATGTGACTATCTTCTAATACTTCATTCCTTTTGCTACCAAGTAAAGAATCAAATTTAAAATGAAGCTCATACTTTGGAAGGCTGATGGAAGGATATTAGGTCTTTGATATAGTTATCCATGGAATCAAACCAATATAATTCCTGCTCCTCTGAAGTTTGCAATTGAACTAGCCAAGAAATTCTCTTTATTGTTGAAGCCTATTGGAATTGGTTTTTTTTTGTTACCAATTTTAAAAGGATGTGTACTTTTGTTTGTTTTGGTTTGGTTTTTGAGACAGGGTTTCTCATTATAGCCTTGGCTGTCCTGGAACTCTCTAAGTAGACCAGACTGGCCTCCTAAGTATTGAGACAAAAGGTGTGCACCACTATGCCTGGCAAGGATGTGTACTTTGAAAATTTTTTGACGAGTTGCATTTCCAAAACTTATAACAACAATTGAACAACAAAATAGGGCAGTATCTGTTTCTCTATATTCTTGCTAAGATAATATATTATTATACTTTCTGATATTGTCATTTAAAAATACTTTTGTTAATTCTTTGAGAATTTCATACAATGTATTTTAATTATATGCACCCATCCCCCCAACTCCTCCCAGATCCACCGCCCTCCCTACCCACCATGTAGTCCACTTTGTGTTGCCCAGATACTCCTGGTGGGGGCCTGCCCTGGAGTATGATAGACCTACCAGGGATCACATATTTAAAAGAAAATTGACTCTCCCTTTCCCAGTAGCTATCAAAAGCCAATAACTCCTCAGTTAGGAGTGGAACTTCATACTCACAGCTGCAAACTCTACCCTAGTTACTGGGACTTTGTCTGATCTGAGCTTTCAAAGGTCTTGTGCATACTGTCATAATCACTGTGGGTTCACATGTGCAATGAAAACGTTTCCTTGTAATCATCCCCCACTTCTGCCTCTTACAGTCTTTCTGTCCCCTCTTCCTCAATGTTCCCTGAACCTTAGAGGAAGAGGTGTGCTTGAGATGTTCCTGATACTGCCATTTTTATAATTAAAATTAGTGTCTCATTTTGCATTTAATTTGTAATCTTTAGATGACCTGTAAAATCAGGTTTGTTTGTTTGTTCCACTGTCATATCCTTCATGGCTCCAGGGATTGGCCTAACTGGGGCTGCAAGAGAATGAAGAAAGGGTAAGTACAGGGATGCATGGAAAAGCTAGGATCTGGTGGACTAGGCTCTCTGATGGAGAAGCTGCAGCATCCCAGAAGCTCGGCGTATTTATTATATACAGTTGAACAGGGAGGCAGGCTTACTGCATACAACTGAACAAGGAGGCATGGGCATTATATGTTGGGGAGCAATCTTTAGGCCATAAATACCCAAGAGGAGAAAGCTTCAGTGGACATTTTCTACACAATAGTCAACATGTGCACTTGAATAAGAAGAAGGCTTTGCTATCCCTCTGAGCTTCACCCAGGAGGAAGGCTTGACCATTTATCTGAGACTAAAGTCCAGGACTTCACACACTCAGGGTTTCATTTGCCCTCTACATTTCACCTATTTAAAAACCTATATACTAGGCGTGGTGATACACCTTTAATCCCAGCACTTGCAAGGCAGAGGTAGATAGATGTTTATGAGCTTGAGGCCTGCTTGGTCTACATAGCGAGTTCTAGGTCAACCAGGACTATACAGTGAGACTGGCCTTAGGAAAAAAAAAAGAAGGCTGGCTGGGCATGGCAGTGTACAACTTTAATCCCAGTACTTAGGAGGCAGTTCTCTGAGTCAAGCCCAGCCTGGTTTACATAGTGAGTTCTAAGATAACCAGAGCTACAGAGAGACCCTGTCTAAAAAAAAGCCATGTATATTTCATTCCATGACCTCTGTCCAGTTTTCTGTTTCTTTTTCTTTATGTTTAAGCATTTTGTTTACTAAAAAAAATCCTTAGGAAAATTCTAAGGATGACCTTTATCATACAGGTTGAAATATGTTTCCTGAATTTTTCTGTCTGTTTCCTTTCTCTCTTCCCCCCTCCCCTTCCTCCCTCCCTCCCTCTGCACTCACAGAGATCCATCTACCTCCTAAGTGCTAGGATTAAAGTTGTGCAACCATATTCATCCTAAATTTCTCTTTTGACAAAAAAAGTGTTTTTTTTTTCAGGCAGTATACTGTTTTAGTAATTTGAAGTGTATAAATCAATGCTATTAAGTACTGCTTCCTATCTGAGTTTGCCTATTCTAAGTGGCTCATGTAAGTGGAATCCTGCCTCACTTTTCCTCTTGTCTCTGACTTCATTCGCTCAGCATCTTTCAAGGTACATTCATGTTCCCTAATTCTCGTTTTGTTGTCCCAAATGACAGAATTTCTTTAAAAAATTGTATTGCATGTATTGTGTGTGTGTGTGTGTGTGTGTGTGTGTGTGTGTGTGTGTGTGTGTACGTGCATGCACACATGTACTTGCTACAGTATGCATGTGGAAGTCAGAGGACAATTTGCAGGAATTGTTTCTCACTTCCCAGCATGTGGGTCCAAGGGATTGAACTCAGCTTTTGTCAGCAAGTACATTTACCACCTGAGCCACTTCACTGGCCCCAAAATTTCTTTTTAAAACCTAAATAGTATTTCATTCTGTGCATGTGTATCACCTTTCCCTTATCTATTCATCTGCTCATGTATGCTTAGGCTGATCTCTATAATTTGGCTATTGTGAATAGTGCTGCAATTACTGTGTTTTCTCAATTATAATTAAATTCAATGAATCAGAGAGCAGAATGGTGATAAGTAGATGCTGAGAGGGGTAGAGATAATGGGGAGATGATAAGCAAAGGTCTGAAGCCTCAAGTAGAATGAATGAGTTTAATTTTCTGTGAGCTGTATTATATTGTGTGTTGAATATAGTAAACAATAGTGTGCTGTATATTTCAAAATGGTTAAGAGGCCTGAGAATGTAGCACAGTGATGAAGTGCTTTTGTAGCATGGATATTTCACATACAAAACACTCATGGTACTTATGTACCACCTAGTTGCATTCCCAGCATCAGGACCACAGTTTTCATTACTGAAGCTTTTCAGTGAGTTTTGAAATCCAGAATTGTGAGTTCTCTAATTTATTTGTTTTGTTTTAATAGTATGTTGGCTACTTGAGGATCCTACATGATTGTTAGGATGAGTTTAATAACAATATGTTTTTGAGACAGGGTCTCACTGTGTAGCCCTGGTTGGTCTGGAACTTGCTATGTAAACCAGGCTGGCCTTGAACCCTCAACGATCTGCCTGTCTCTGTCTCCCTTGGAATTCTGGGATTAAAGGCATATGCCAACTGTGTATAGCTATTATAACAATATTAATATGGGAGCTACTCATTTTATACTATCTTTCAATCCATGATGAGACATTTTCCATTCATTTGTATTATTTTTTAAATGTTTTATGTGTATGTGTTTTTGTGCCTGCATTTATGTATGTGGCCTGTGTGCCTGAAGTTCCAATGGAAGCCAGAAGAGGGCATCAGATCCCCTGGGTTTTGTACTTTTCATTACCAGTTCATAGAATTTCACTGACATGTTTTTTTTAAAAGAAACTGGGTCTGGGATCTAGGGAGATGGTTCAGTAGGTCAAGTGAAACTGTGTAAAAGCTGGTCATAGCACCATGCATCTGTAATCCCATTGCTGGAGTGGAGGTGGAGATTGATGCATCCTTTGAGCTCAAGGGCCAGCCAGTCTAGCTGTATCAGTGAGCTTCAGGTTCAGTGAAAAATCCTGTCTCCAAAAAAAAAAAGATGTAAACCAACCGAGGAAAATAACTTGATTTTATCTTTGATGTCCACATGTATGTGTACCTTCCTATGCACAGAAACATATACAAACATACCACTGAAACACACACATACACACACAAAAGAAACTGGGTCTGAGCTAGGTGGGCATAGGGTTGTATAGTTATAGTTCTAGCAGTTGGGAGGCTGATTTGGGAGTATTGCCTTGTGTTCAAGGCCAGCCACAGCTACATAGTAAGACCATGTCTCAAAAACAAAACAAAGCAACACCAAATAAAAAAAACAAGACAGCCAGTGAGATGGCTCAGTGAATACAGTCACCAAGCCTGACTACCTGAGCTTGATACCCCAGAACCCAGAAGTTGTCCTCTGACTTCAACATGTGCATTGTGGGTGCACACTTGAGCATGCACACACAATGAATGTGAGAAATTTTTGTTTTAGAACATTAAAAACAAGGGGGAAAACTGGATCTTGTTATATTCCAAGGTTGGCCCAAACTCCTGGCCCAAGAAATTCTACCTTAGCCTTCTGAATATCAGTGCACACCACCATCTTACCTGGCTTGCATTTGATCTCTTTTAGTACTAGAAATTGATGCAGTGTGCATCAGCACTTTACCACTGAGCTACATTAGCAGTCCCTTTTTTATTTCAAGACAGGTCCTCACTAAGTTATACAGTTTGACCTCAAGCTTGTAATTCTCCTGTCTCAGTCTCCTGAGTAGGTGTGGCAAGTACATGCATGTTACTGTATCTGGCTTGCAGTTAATTTTTGTTGCTATTGCAGTTCTGGGGATTGAACCTAGGTTTTATATTTTTAAATTTATTTTTATGTGTTCAGGTGTTTTGACTGCATGTATGTCTGTGTACCATGTGTGTGCATGCCTATAGAAGCCAGAAGAGGGTACTAGATCCCCTGAAACTGAAATTACAGATGGTTATAAGCAACCACATGGGTGCTGGGAATCAAACCCAGATCCTCTGGAAGAGCAGCCAATGTTCTTTACTGCCAAGCCATTGCTCCAGCCTGTTGTGTTTTAATTTGTGTGTGTGTGTGGGTGTGTGTGTGGGGGTGGGTGGCTAGGTGCATGTGTGCCACAGTGTATATGAAGAAGACATCACAAGATAACCTGTGGGAGTTGGTTCTCACATTCTATCATATGGATCTTGGGGCTCAGAATTAGTCAAGCTTGGCAGTGAAACACCAGCTTAGCCATCTTGTTAGCCCTATTCTTTTTCTTTTAATTATGTGTGTGTGTGTGTGTTGTGTGTGTGTGTGTGTACGCACACGTGTTTGTGCAGTTGCGTTGGGTGTGCTGCTCTACCACTTTTTACTTTCTCCCTTGAAACAAGGTCTGTCTTGAACCTGAAACTAGACTGGTTGCCAGCAAGTGTCAGTGATTCTCCTGACAGTTACTCCCCAAGGTTACAGGTTATAGGTGTGACCATAGCCAACTTTCTGAAAACTGAAAATTTGCTGGTGGCACATGCCTTTAACCCCAATACTTCGGAGGCAGAAGTAGGGTGCTGGGAACTGAATCTGGGTCCTCTGCAAGAGTAGTAAGTGCTTTTAATTACCCAGACATCACTGTAGCCCCACCTCAAAGGTTTATTAAACTCAGCACTTGGGAGGCAGAGATATGCACATCTTTGTGAATTTGAGGCCATCCTAGTCTACATAGTGAATTCCAGGATAGTCAGAGCTACATATAGAAACTCTCTCTCTCCATATATATATGTGTGTGTGTGTATGTGTGTATGTATATATATATATATTTATTAATTTTATTATTTTATATGTAGTGTTTTGCCTGTATGTATGTATACCACATGTACCCTTGATGTCCTCAGAGGTCAGAAGAGGGTATTGATTCCTCTGTAACTGGAGTTACAGATGATTTGAAACCATTATGTGGATCTATAGGCATGTGCCACCATATCTGATTCATCCTAGATTTGATAAAATAAGTTCTTGTTCTGTTATCTCAGGTGAGTAATTTAACTCTGGCTTTTAGATGTCTATCACATTGCCTAAGCTTGCTTTGACCTTGTCATTCCTCTGCTTCACCTTTCCAAGCAGTTGGGATTACTGGCATATGTCACAGCACCTGGCTAGTAATTTCACTTAAACTCTCAACATTTTGCTTTATAAAATATGAGCAAGGGGCTGGTGAAATGGCTTAGCAGGTAAAATTCACTTGCTGCCAAGCCTGATGACTTGGGTTTGAGCCCTGGGACCCACATGGTGGAAAGAGTGAACTGACTCCTGTGAACTATCCTTTGACACCTCCCCCCCAACACACACAGTAACTTCTTTAAAATATGGGCACTACAACCAACTTCAAAAGTAATACTGTCTAGTAAGTTTCTGGTATGATACTAGAAATAGCACTTAGGTTTCAACCTGGAAACTAGGAATCACAGAGAAAATTTAGTAGTAACTTATTGACAAGTACAGAGAAATTCAATTGAGGACTGTGAATCAACCCAGGGACTAACAAAAGAGCTGGCATCACAGAGCAACCTCATCTGGAGCTGGAGAGGGGGAGAGAAGAAGAAAGCAGGGGAGGGAGGAATACCCTGCTTTTCCTTCATCTTGCCTGCCAGTCTCCTGCCACTGTTTCTGCCAAATTCAGCCTGAAGCCAGCTGTCCAGGGAGGCTGAGAGCCTGCTCCCTCTGGTGGCCATCCCACTGCAATGCAGAGCTTAGGAGAACTAAGGATCTGTGGCAAATGGCAGAAAATGACAATGAGGTGGAAATTAAACAGGCCTGGAAAGTATCTTTATTTAGAAAATCTTTTTGTTTTTGAGACAGGGATTCTGCCACCATATCAAGCTGGAAAAATCTTTAAAGTACTATGTACAGTTCAAAGTAACAAAAATCTGTCTTGAAAATATACTGTAATTAATTCACCAGAAAAAAGGAGTGTTTAAGACCAGCCAGGGCTACATAGCAAGTTTGGGACCAATATGAGCTACATGTTAGACCATGTCTTAAGAAAACAAGGGATATTGTAGAGATGGCTCAGTGGTTAGGAGCACTTGTTGCTCTTGCAAAGGAGCCAGATTCAATTCCCAGCACATGATGGTTCACAATCATCCATACATAACTCTAGTTCCAGGGGATCTGATGTTTCTTTCTCCTCCCCTATCTCTCTTCCTTCTCTTTCTCCTTTTCTTGAAACAGGGTCACACTGTGTCTTAGAACTCACTGGTAGACCAGGCTGGCCTTGAACTCACAAAGTTTGGATCCCAGCACCCAGTTCAGGGAGCACACAACAGCCTGTACCTCTAGTTCCAGGGCATCTGATGCCCTCATCTGTCCTCTAAAGTACCACACTGACATGCTCATATCCCATATAGACACACACATGCATACACATAAATGAAAATAAATCTTTAAAACAAATTTTTGGTCAGACAGTAGTCCCACACACCTTTAATCCCAGCACTCAGGAGGCAGAGGCAGGTAGATCTGAGTTTGAGGCCAGCCTGGTCTACAGAGCAAGTTCCAGGACAGCCAGGGCTACAAAGATAAACCCTGCCTCAATAAAGAGCTAGAAAAATGTTGGCTCAGCAGTTAAGAGCACATACTGCTGGCCAGATGTAGAGTCCTACACTTTTATTCTCTGTACTTGGGAGGCAGAGGCAGGTGGATTTCTGAGTTTGAGGCCAGTCTAGTCTACATAGAAAGTTCAAGAACAGCCAGGGCTACATAGAGATATTGTTTCAAAGTAAAAGTATATACTGTTCTTACTGAGGACCTGGGTTCATTTTCCAAAACCCTCACAGAAGCTCACAACCTCCTGTTATGCCAGCTCCAGGAGATCTGATGCCTCGGGCTCCATGAGCACCTACACCCAAATGCACGTGCACACACACATAATTTTTAAAAATTAAAATTAAGGGGGCTGAAGAGATGGCTCAGTGGTGGAGAGCACTGGCTACTCTTCCAGAGGATCTGGATTCAATTCCCAGCACCCACATGGACAGCTCACAACTGTCTGTAACTCCTGCTCCAGGAATCTGACACCCTTATACAGACATACATGCAGACAAAACACCAATGTACATAAAATAAAAAATAAACTACTAAAAAAATTAAAATTAAATGAAACTAATAGGAAATCTTGTCTATTAGCAGAAGTTTACCTGTGCTCACACTCCAGCCCAGTCCATTCCTCTACCTCTTTTCCACTTGGAAAACCTCCAGATAGCTTGTCCAAAGGAAGGCAAAAGCGACAATCAGCAAGATCCTAAGCTCCTTGGCAATGCTCTTCATAACATCAAAAGTGCTGGGCTGAGTCTCAAGGCCTCACAGTGTCTGCTTAATTTCTCTTTATAATCTCATTTTCATGATTTCTCTCTGTGTGTTTGTGTGTCTGTGTTTCTGTGTGTGAGATCAAACCCTGTGCTTTGTTTAATGCTAAGCAACTGTCCTACACTGACATTTCTTTTCTTTGTGGTTTTTGAGACAGCCTCCTGTAGTCCAAGTGGGACCCAAACTATCACCTCAAACAAGGTTGCCTTGCCTTGATCCTTCTGCTTATACCTCCTGAGACTGAGCTTCAGGTTTGCATAATCACGCCCAGCTTCTACCTTATCTTTCTGTCCACTGCCTTCTTTGGCTGTGTAGCTGCCTCTGCCTAAACTCTTGCAAGTGCTGCTGTCCTTTGTCCATTGCTTCTGTCTGCTCACTGAACATATTTGAGACAGCTGACTTGATAGGTTTCACTGTAATTTTCAATGACAGGGCTGCCTCTGATATAGATTCTGTCATATCTTTTCTCTGTGATCGAGCCATACTTTCTTATTTATTTGTAAGTTTTTGCTACTTTTATTTCTGAAATCTGGCTATTGGAAGTGTTCTATTATGGTAGCTCTTGAAAGCCAACTCTCCCTTCTTCAGGGATTAATGAATGCTACTTATTGAAGGTTACAACCATCTGTTTGTGACTGTTATAAACTACTTTTGCAGTCTCTATTCCTTGTTGTGTGTTGCTACTGACATTTTGTTGTTGTTGGGTTTCTTTTATTTTTCCTTCAGGGTTTCTCTGTGTTACCTTGGCTGTTCTGGAACTTGCTCTGTAAACCAGCTGGCCTCAAACTCCAGATCCACCTGTCCCTGCCTCTTAAATACTGAGACTAAAGGCATGCCGCATGCCCCATCACCACCTGGCAGCATTTTTAATTAAAAAAAAAAAAATTAGATTTACGATTTACAATTTATTTTGTGTGTGGGAAGGGACATGTTTGAACTCATGCCATGGCATGCTTATGGAGAGGATGATATGAAGGAGACAGTTTTCTCTACCACATGGGCTGGAGGGCCCGAATTCAGGCAATTAGGCTTGGGCAGCAAGTGCTTTTACCCGCTGGGCCATCCTATATACTCAGTTTAGGTTTTTTATTACCATGCTGTCTCATGTCTTCTGTTTTGTTTTGTTTCGTTTTTTTCTTAATTTGTCCCCTGACTTTTGCTTGACTGATCAAATTGTCTTTTTTCCTTTTTCTCTCTAGTTTTAGACACTCTTCAAAGCCAACAAATTTCTACCTTTTATATCTGTCTAAAAAACATTGTCCTGGCTATATTTATGTCAACTTGACACAAGTCATAGCCATCTGAGAGATGGGAATCTCCATTGAGAAAATGCCTCCACAAAATCAGGCTGTAGGCAATCCTGTGGGCATTTTCTTAATTAGTGATTGATGTGGGTGGGGCCATCCTTGGGCAGGTAGTCCTAAGTTCTATAAGAAAGCAGGCTGAGCAAGCCATGGGGAGCAGGCTGGCAAACAGCATCCCTCCATGGCCTCTGCATCAGCTCCTGAGTCCAGGTTCCTGCCCTGTCTGAGTTCCTGTCCTGCCTTTCTTCAATGATGGACTACAGTGTGACGTGTAAGCCAAATAAACCCTTTCATCCCTAACTTGCTCTTGGTCATGGTGTTTCATCACAGCAATAGTAACCTAACTAAGACAAATATTTAAATATTTTTTTCTGTACATAATAATTGGTCAATGTGTATAATCTTTTCCTCAGGTAAAATTTGTGATTTTACTTTTTGCCTCAATTTCTTCTCTACTTCTAATGCTTTTGTAAAATTGTTTGAGATTTTGGCTTTATAATGCATAATTTATAAAATTACATTCTTAGGGCTAGAGAGATGGCTTAGTGGTTAAGAGCACATAATGATCTTGCAGAAGACGTGAGTTCAATTCCTAGCACCCACATTAGGTGCTAGCTACATCTGTAACTCCAATTCCATGGAGACTTGATGCCTCTGGCCTCTGCAGGCACCAGTACTCATGTGCACATAACCACACACATAATTACAAATAATGAAATAAATCTTTTTAAAAAATTAAATTCTCAGCTGGGTGGTGATGATATACACCTTTAATCCCAGCACTCAGGAGGCAGAAGCAGGTGGATCTCTGTGAGTTCGAGGCCAGCCTGGTCTACAGAATGAGTTCCAAGGAGCCAGAGAAACCCTGTTTTGAAAAAACAACAAAAAAAAGATCCCCTGTCTCTCTTTCTCTCCTTGCACATACATATGTACATATATGCACATATATTTATATCTATTATGTATAATCTTGGGTAAATATAAAATTATATAATTTCTTGAGGCTTTATCAAACAACCTTGGTGTTTGCCCCTCATCCTTTCTTCCTATGTACTGACCTCCCCACTTCCTCCTCAATCGGAGCCTCCTCCCACTTTTTCTGTTTCATATTTCATATCACCTGTAACGTGTTATTCCCCTCTCAAGCTCAGTACACACCCCACAGTCCCTTTATACTTTCCTGATTTCTGTGGTTACTCCATGTTGTATACACACGGTCTGAGGATTTGGAGCTAGCAACCACAATGAGAACATTTGATACTTGTCTTTTTTGTGTCTGGGTTAACTTACTCAATATAATCTTTTTCCATGTCCACCCATTTGCCTGCAAGTTTCAGTTTTCTTTACATATGATTAGTATCTAGAATGTATATTACCACATTTTCATTATCTATTCATCTACTTAAGGACATTTAGGTTGTTTCTGTTTCCTAGGTATTGTGCATAGAGCAGCAGTGAATATGGGTGAACAAGTAACTGTGGAGTACACTGCTGAGTCCTTTGAGCATATGCTAAGGAGTGGTACAGCTGGATCATATAGTGGACTTATTTTTAGTTATTTGAGAATGCTACATCCTGATTTCCAGAGTAGCCTCACAGGTTTGCATTCCCAGCAGCAGTGATGAGGCTTCTTGTTTCTCCACAACCTCACCAGTGTTTATTGACCTTAGCCATTCTGACTAGGGTGGGATAAAAGCTCAACATTGTTTTAATTTGAATTTTCCCTAATTGCTAAGGATTATGAACACCTTTTGATGTATTTTTTAGCTGTTTTTATTTACTGAGAACCCTCTCTTTATATCACTACCCCATTTTTTAATTGGGTCATTTGTGGCACTCACATTTTCATGACAACAACAGCTGTCTATTAGACCTACTTAAAGGGAAGGAAATTGTGCCTGCTCCTAAAAACACAGCCATTTTTCTGGGGCTAGTGAGGTCACAGACTTAGAAAAGGATCTTGTACTGCCACTTTGCTGGACCAGCACAATTCCTTACTACATTCTATAATTTGCCCTTGTACCCACAGGTAAGTGTAGCTATCACCCCTCATCAAAGACTCCCTCCTTTTACAGCAAATGGAGACCATCACAGAAAACCACAGCTGGACACAATGCAGAGATAACTGATCATGAGGAGCCCAGCCCCAACAGATGGCATCTACATGACAGCTCCTACATCTACGGCTCAGGAAACAACATGGAAGAGCGGGCAGAAATACTGTAGAGCCAGAATACCAGAAGTCTGCTGTGAGACAGTCTCTCCTAGAATGTCTGCATAAACAAGACCAGAACCTTGCCAATATCAATGGACATGTTAATATGGGAGGGGAAAATTTCACAGGGTCCCACCCCTAGGCAAAGACCCACAGGCAACTTATGACTGCTGGGAGGAGACTTAGCCTCTCCCAGGGATGAGCCCTCTTACTAGTTATCCAGTGCAGAATGGTCAGCTCTAAAACAATATACAAACAACAAAAACAAACTAAGCAGGTTTTATTTATCATATATTTGTGCAAACACACACGCAAACATACACACATACAACAATAACAATAAAAAAAGAGGCTATCAACTTGAGGGGGGAATGGAAGGGATTGAAGGAGGGTACCTGGGAGGAGCTGGAGGAAAGAAAGGGAGGGGGAAAGTGATGTACTTCTATTTCAATTAAAAACATTTAAAAAGTAAATTCTTAGCCATATTTTATCTTTTTGTCTGTATGGAACAAGTTCTCTAGTAACTCAGGTTGGCTTTGAATTCAAGATTCTTCTACCTCTACCTCCCAAGTGCTGGAATTACAAGGATGTGCTACCATGGCCCTGGTTTATGCACAGCTGAGAATGGAGCCCAGGAACTCCTTCAATGCTGGTACTCTTATCAACAGAGCTACAGTCTTAACCCTGTTGTTTGTTTGTTGAGATGAGGTCTCACTATTTAAGTCAGGCTTGCTTTAAATAGGTGATCCTCCTGCTTCCACTGCCAGAGTCTCATGATCACAGGTGTGTACTGTTAAATTATATGTTCAATCGCTTAATAAGAGCCCATCGTTGAATTTTTCCAATGCTCTTTATTAATTATAAGCCATGTCAAATCTCAGGGAATTCAATACCCAGGCGGCTAGGCAGAGACTTCATTCCATCATCCTCTCTTGCTTCTCTTCTCTATTATCCTCCTTCATTCCTCCTCCCTCCTGCCTGCTTCTGCCTTAGACCCTTTAAAACTTTTTCCCCTAGCCCCCTCTCCACATCCAGGCCTTCATTACAACACAATAGTACTCGGCTGGGGGTGATCAGAGTCTTCTCTAATCACCCAGCCACAGACCCTTTGTCACCTTCCACTGTAAACAGTTAGTTCTATCTGTGAGATCTCAGCAGGGCTAGCACAAGGGTGTGAATAGGTAGAAGCAAGGCCTGGACCCCTGCAAGGCATCAGGCTTCACAGCTACAAGGCATCAAAGCCCTTTTACAAACCAAAACAGCACACAGGAGTAAAAATATCCCACAACAGTGTACCCCTATATATGGCTTAATAATCCTTTATTAGCAGTTATACAAGAGGGCCAGAAAAATTGCTCAGCTAAGGTAAATGTACTTGCCAACAAGTCCTTGGGCTTGGAACTCACGCCCAAGAATTGTCCTGTGTCACATTCATGAGGCAAATGCTCCTTCAAGAGCACACACAAAACAAATAGATGAATAACTAAGTGAATGAATGAGTGAATGAATAAATAAAAACGAATGTAAAAATTATGCTAAAATCACAACCAGGGACATGACTCAGTTGGTAGAGTGCCTTCCTAGCATGCAGGAAGTCCTGGGTTCAGTCCTCAGCACTGCATAAATTGTATGAGTTAGTGGATGCCTATAACACCAGGATTTGGGAGTTGATGTCAGGAGGATCAGAAGTTCAAGGTCATCCTCAGCTACATACAGAGTTTTGAGTCCATCTTGGGCTAAATGAGACTTTATCTGAAAAAAAGAAAAGACGGAATGAGAAAAAAAAATCAAAACTCTTTCTCTGGGCTGAGAGTATAACTCTGGTTGGTAGAGCATGTGAGAGCCCCCCTAGGTTTTATAAAACAATCTCCTAGAGACTGGGGAGTTGCATTTTTGGAAAGCATTTGGGGCCTCCAGTAAGCAGTAACTAGCTTCTCCATGTAGAACCTGGGGCCAGGAGATTTACAACTGAATCTCTCCCTCCTATCCTTGTTTTTATTATTATTGTTGTTATCATCATCATCATTATTATTATTATTTATTATCTCATACAATACATTCCAGCCTCAGTTTCCCCTCCCTCCACATCTCCCAGTCACCCCTGACTCCCCCAGTTCCAATTCCCCTTAAGCTTCCCTTCAGAAAAGAGCAGGCCTCCCAGGGAATCAAACAAACATGGCACAGCAAAATGCAATTAAGACTAGGTACATTTTTTTTAATTAAGATTTTTATTTTGGCTAGGTGGTGGTGGCACACTCCTTTAATCCCAGCACCCAGGAGGTAGAGGCAGGTGGATCTCTGTGAGTTCAAGGCCAGCCTGGTCTACAGAGTGAGTTCCAGGACAGAGTTACAACAGGGAAACCCTGTCTTGAAAAACCAAAAAAAAAAATTATTTTGTAGATGTGTGCATGTCACAACGCATGTGCGTGTGCGCATGCACGCACACACGCACGCGTGCACGTGCACACACACACACACACACACACACATGCGCGTTCATGTGTGCCATATGTGAAGATGCCAGAAGAGGGCATGGGGTCCCATGGAGCTAAAGTTATTTGCAGTTGTGAGCTGCCTGACATGGATGCTAAGAACAGAACCCAGGTCCCTCTGTCACACCTGTGCTGTGGCACATACATGCTTGTATGCTCTCCCTCTCCCTACACACACAAACACATGAAATAATAAAAAGAGTGTTTGGTTTTTTGTGGTGAGCCCTTCCGACTCTGGGCCTAGACCCTGCTGTGAGCCTCTGGCTATCGGGAGATCTTCTGAGCTAAACTGAGTCATGAATAATTAATGACTGCCCGAGAGCGGCTTGTTTACAGGGAAGCCAAAGCCCCATGAAGGGATACTTCTTCTCTGGCTAAACCTTTAACTTCACCTGGAGAGCTATTGTCCTAAGCATCTAACTCCACTGGAGAGAGGCTGTCTCCCCTAGGTAAACATCCCGCCTCAGCAGGGAAGTTGTCCTGCTCTGATACCTATCTCATTCAGGATGTTTTACTATGCACTGTCTCACCCTGTAATTAACACCTTGGTTCTAACCCCTGTAGCTGCACGTAGCCCCCTGATGAAAGGGGTATAAGATTGGAGGGACAAATAAAATTTCAGCTCCATTCCATCTGAGCTCAATGATACTGTGTGTGTCTGGCCTACTTCTTTTCCCTTGCGTCTCTTTTCCCCTCTCCTCATAAAGCCCTTCAGTCCCACTCTCCATCCAGGTACTGTCCGACTTGCCAGGCCGGCCCTGGCAGAGTGGCGCCCGGAACAGGGACCTGGAATACGGAGAATCAGTGAGGACCGCCACGGGAATAAGGTGAGTACTCAGTCAATTGAAGGTTGGTGGCGAAATGGGCAATCAGAATGGAAAGATGTTGTTTGCGCATTTATTAAAAGATAGGCTCTGAGCCCACGGAGCGAAAGTAGGCCAGACACAGCTGTATCATTTTCTTGAGTTTGTAGAAAAAATATGCCCTTGGTTTCCTCATAGGGGAACCATGAAGCTACAAACTTGGTTGGAAGTAGGAGAAGCTTTGCAACAATACCAGGAACAAAATAAGGAGCAAAATATGTCTGATACTTTTGAGCTATGGAAAATGATTATGATTGACCAGATCCAGGAGATGAATTTGATTTAAAAAGTGAGGCTGCTAGATACCAGGATGGGTCTATAGAAAAACAGCCTTCACTCCAAGAAGTTGTAGAAATTAAAGAGGCAGTAAATTTCAATGCTCTTCCAAGATTGTACAGAGATTCTAGGCCACCTTCACTCCCAGCTAGCCCTGACTGCCGCTCATATGGGAATTTGCAATTGCTAACAACACAATTGCCCCAGCTGATGCCAGTTCAGTTCTGGCACGGCCACAGTGGATAGCATGATTTCAGTTGTTGATGCAGCTAAGCTGTTGGCAGAGCCACAGCCACTGGGTCAGCTATAGCTAATGGTTCGGTCCCCGCCTCTGATGTAGCTAGAGCTACTGGCATGGCCACAGCCTCGGGGACGGCCACGACTGTTAGCACAGCCTACAACCACGGACATAGCTTCGGCCACTGAAGCTGCCGCAGCCGCTAGCGCAGCCCAGCTGCCAGCCGAGCCACGGCTGTCTGTGCAGTCACAGCCGCCGATGCAGCCCCAGTTACTGGAACCATTCCAGCCACCGGTACAGCGCCCTCCCCCACTGCCTATGCAAAGCAGAATTAACAGCCTAGCTCCTGCTTCTACCAAGAGGGCACAATTGAAACCTGTTCCACCTGAACTAATTAGTAAACTGTTTAAAGTGTATAAGTAAAATCTGGATACATGTTTTTGTAAAGTTCTGATAAATTGATCCTACTATTAGCAGGAACAAACTCAAGATTTAAAAAAAAATTTTTTTATAGATTTTAAGTACTTTACATTGGCAATATACCTGATTTTTTTGGATAATGGAAAGTGCTTCCTGTTTCACTTCCAATACCATTGATAAAAACTAAAGGTTATACTGCATTAACATTGGCATGCATGCCGCCCTGAAGCTTCAGAGATCTCTTTTTTTCCTGGGTGCACCCTTTCTTTAAAATTCATTTCTTTTTTAAGGGGCCTGATTAATTTTTTTGTCAGTGTCTTGATTTTGTTGTTCTGTCTGTTCTTATTTGTGCGTGGATGGTGTCTAAGTGTGTGAAAATGTGTGGAAATGATGGTGTCTAAATGTATTCATTTGAGTATCATTGTCCTGAATGCTGGATGGTCAAATGCAGGTTTCTTTGGAAATGGTTCTTGCTGCAAACTCAGAGGAGAGACTTCTTGGTGCAGCTTTTTGCTGCTAGCCAAATTACCAGAATGGTTTCTGCCCCTGTCCTGTTCACCTCTACTCCCATAAGCGCGCATGGCAGTAGAGGTAGAACTTTTAAAAGGACACAGGGCTGAACTGTTTCAGATTTCTGCTTATGCAGACAAATTGTAAAAAAGCAGCAGGTCATATCAGGAGAAGTTCTGAGGTCTCTCTGTTTTCTATCTCTGTGTGTGAATGGCAATGTTTTTTCTAGTGTAAGTTTGAAAAGAGAGCATTGAATTAAAGCTGAGTAACGTATGTGTGACTGCAATTTGGATGCGACTCCATTTGGGATGTGGACTACATGTGACTTGCTGATATGCTTCCTCCCTACTTGGGGAAGAAGGTGGACACGTGGCTGGCAAAATGGCCATGTGGACACTGCCATTTTTTTCCAGGGTCAAAGAGGACGAATGCCATGTGACTCCATCACCACCTAAATGGAGGTAGCCACATGTTGCCATTCAAGGAGACAACAGATCTCAGATATTTTAAATTAAATTGGATTTTGTATGATGTTTTCTTCTATGCTAAAAATAAGATAGGATTTTTAAGAACAGTGTTTAATTAGATATCAAAGCTATGCCTCTGCATTCAGATACAGGCATGTACTGCGTGCTGACAGCCAAATTTTTTCAGTGTGAGAGTTATGGAATTAAAACAAAGTAAATCAAGGCAGGTGAGGTTTGAGTAAACAACCTGGCAGTCTTTAGAGATTGAGAGGCCATGTGATGGTTTTTTCTATACTAAAAATCAGAGAGAATTTTTAAGAAAGCTAAACTGCCACTGCACCAGAGCTGATTCGAACAGGCCTGGAAGGCAGACTGCCGCAGAGGGTGTGACACAAGGAATGTACATTACAATAGGGGAACTTTATTTGTGGTGCTACAGGCACACAGTTGGGAGGTTTTAAACTACTTTTAAAATTTGGAATCTTGCAAAGATAAAGTTTAAGAAAACAGCTTTTTTAAGGTATTTAAATTTATGATTGGAAGTCACTGCAAAATGAGAACTATGTTATAAGTGTCATAACATCAGAAAGATTAAGAACCCCTGGCTTAAATTGTCCCTGCTTATGGAAGGTCTGTCTATTCGGGTGCAAAGATATATATTTTACCAGCTTGTCTTTGCTAGCTTTGTTAAGTCTTAGTTATTTTGATAATTAAAGTAGAAAAAAAAATTTTTTTTTACAATATTCTGGAATGATAGATTCTCAAAAGCCCAGAAAAGGAAAATTCCCAGTCTCTCTATAAATTATAAATTATAGTTATAAGTTAAAAGTTTTGATTTTAACAGGAGTTTCAATTCAGAAATTATTTTTAAAAGTTAATATCTAACAAGGAATAGGACAGAGCCAAACCCTGGAACAAAGTAGTAATATTCTAAATTGGAAGGATGCTGAAAGGCATCAGAGAACATTTCATACTTACATAACTAAAGATTACCTATAAATTTATAGAGAAGAAATGTTACAATAGAAATGGGAGTATACCTATATAGCCTCAGTAAAAAATAATGTTTATCTATCAAGGTTTGGGTCTTAAGGGACAAAGATACCCTTTAACTCCTTCTCAAAGGCCTTTATGAGATGGCTTAAGGATATTTTTAATACAGGAGCTACCAACCAACCTGTATGTACTCCACACAAATGCTACACTCCTGTGTGAGTGGAACAGTGACTTCTAAATACAGACAGATAGAATTCTCCTATTTTTTTTATCAAAAAGGAAATCTGGGATATAGAGATTATTACAGGATTTGAGAAAAGTAAATGAGACCATAGAATTAATGGGAGCCTTACTACCTGGGCTGCTCACCATTTCTGTTATACCTATAGATACTTATAAAATTATTAGATCTTAAAATTATTTTTACACTGTTCCTCTTGCTCCTGATGATTGTATATGATTTGCTTTTTAGTGTACCTTTTATTAATTTTAAAGAGCTTATGAAAAGATATTTTTGAGAAGCTCTTCCTCAAGGTATGGCTGGCTAATAGTCCTATATTATGTCAGAAGTTTGTAGCACAAGCAGTTGAGAACTAGAAAACAATTCCTGATTTTCTATTAGCTTTTGAGCAAAAAAGGAGTTTTAGTTACAGCATAAGCTCATTTACAGCAAGCTTTAAAAAGTCAAGGTTCAGTTATTGCTCCTGAAAAGGTGCAACAAGAATTTCTTTATCCATATTCAGGACAGAAGTTATATCTTCCAATTATACTACCTCAGGAAGTACAGATAAAAAAGATTAAAAACTCTATATGATTTTCCAAAAATTATTAAGAGATATTAATTGGCTTAGGCCTTATTTAAAAAATCTCCACAGGTAAATTAAAACCATCATTTTCTATTTTTAAAAAAAAATGTTTCACTTACATCCCCTAGGTAGTTAACAGTACATGGATAGGTCATTGAAAAAACGACAAGTTCAATGTATAGATTATAATCAAGAATGGGCTGCAAATATCTTATCTGCCAACTGCAGTTCTACCCAATGGGAACTTGCACTAAAATTGAATGCTATGTATGCATCATAAAAATAGTCAAAGTCTTCAAAAACAATTTAATATTACCAGAGATGCAACTCATCAAATTATTAAACAATGCATCTCGTGCCCACAACATCATGCAGTACCTCAGTATGGAGTAAATCCTGTAAGTTTAAAGCCTAGTCAAATATGGCAGATGGATGTCACCTGAATACCAGATTTTTGAAAGTTAGGTAAATATGTGTATGAGGTTATTGATATTTTCTCAAAATTTATTATTGCTTCCACATTAACTGGGGAAGCTATTAAACATCTTATGACTCACTGGTTAAAATGTTCTGCTTTAATTGGACAATTTTCTATTATTAGGACTGATAACAGCTCAGGCTATACAAGCCAAGCATTTTTTATGATTTTGGGCACAAACGTCAATTGAACATAAAACTTGAATTCCTTGTGATCCTCAAAGACAAGGAATTGTGGAAAGAGCCCATAAGGCTTTGAATTAATATTAGAAAGGGGGAGTTATACCCTCTGCCTTCATAATACTTTAAAATACGTTTTCTTTATTAAAAAAAAATTCTTTTTTAACTGTGGATTCTCAAGAATTATCTGCAGCTGAGCGCTTTTTGGCATCCAAACACAGAAACTGCCTATGCTCAAGTAAGGTGGAAAGATCCCCTTACAGGAAAACATAAATGGGCCAGACCCCATATTGAGATGGTGGGGAGGCCCTGTCTGTGTTTTTTCCACAGGATACTGGAAATGCCAGGTGGCTTCCTGAGAGACAAGTGCGGCTTGCTGATCCTCCTGCTGATGATGCTAATGACCCCCCATGACGAGTGATGCTGAGACATTCTGCACATACCTGCCTGACCCACCCTTGGGCCCATTCCATGGTTTGGGAAGGACCAGAGATTGTCATCAGAGTGAACGACACCCACCTTCTCAGAGGACCAGAGAAAGGACAAGAACCATGGGCAAGCAGGCACGGTTAATTCTACAGGACTTGGACATGGCCTACCCATTTGCTTTTCTAAACATACTCAGACCATTGGGTGTGTGACTTTAAACTGGGAATATCAGTATAATGGACATCAGAGAGTAGCTCTCTGGACTCCTTTAAAGAAGGAAGTTATACATTCCCCTGCGCCATATAATATTCCAGAATGTCCTGTTGAATATAGAACAGATACATCAAAGTTACTTTGGACTGAGTGCAGATCCAAATATCCATGGATGCAGCAAATTCATGGGACCAACAGAACTGTGATTGACTGGTCTGGAGGAGATCCAAATATCTCCTCTAGCGGTCCACCGACAAGCTTAACTGCTGGACTTTGGTGGTCTGATAACGGATATCCTCAGACATCCATTTGGAAACTGGCTGCCGCCCTAGGAGAAGTTAGCTATGACATGTTTATTAAGGAATTCACTCATCCTCCTAGTAATGTAAGCTCTGTCATGGCCTGTGTACAAACCCCATATGTTTTATTGATTGGTAATATTCAAATGCATTTTAAGGAACAATTGTTTAATGTCTCTTGCATTAGCTGCACTCTTTCTAATTGTATTGCAGCATGTAACCTTGATTTGTTTTTTTCCTCATTTGTCTGTTATGATTTTGCATCAGCCTGCATTTGTTATGGTTCCTGTTGAAATTTCTCAACCATGGTATGATGATAAGGGATTAGCAGTTATAAAAGAAATCAATAGGGCTTTAATAAGACAGAAGAGAATGGTTGGATTAATTGTTGCTGGCATTGTAGCATTAATTTCACTTATAGCCACTGCCACAACTGCTGCTGTCGCCTTGTCACAAACCATTCACAATGCTCCATATGTTAATGCCTTAGCAAGAAATACTACACTTGCACTGGGAATGCAAGAGGAAATAGACCTTAAATTAAAGCAAAAGATTGATGCCCTTTATGAAACAGTTCAGTTTTTGGGAGAAGAACTTAAAGCATTGAGAGTAAAGTAGATTTGATTGTCATGCTAGTTATCAATGGATTTGTGTTACTCCTAAGATTTATAATCAGACTGAAGAGGACTGGACTAAAGTCCAAGCCCACCTGCAAGGGATTTGGCATCATGAGAATTTATCATTAGACAGTTACATATGGAAATTCAGAATATCAGGAATGCTGGACCTCTCAAGTTTGATGCTGCCCAGGCAGCTAGTGAGTTTTTATCTAATATTAAAACTGTTAGTGAGATGGTCCCTTCTTTGGCTTCCTTTAAACATTTGCTTATCTCTGTTGGCATAATTGGCGGACTATTGACTCTTGGCTTGCTCTGTGCTCCTATATTAATGAGGCTGTTTACCAATGCCCTCTGGAGAATGAGGGTCCAGATGCATGGTCTAGAGCTAAACAAAGAACGGCTTTAAAAGTAGCGTCCAAGACAGGTATCCGCATGTATATGTCACCAAATTATCCCTAAGAAAGGGGTTATTGAAAGAACATTCATAATTTCCCAATGACGGGGGTAAATGAGTGATACTTATGCGAACCTAAGCCAGATGCTGCTTATTATATTATACAGAGAAGGGGGAACTGTGGTGAGCCCTTCAGACTCTGGGCCTAGACCCTGCTGTGAGCCTCTGGCTATCGGGAGATCTTCTGAGCTAAACTGAGTCATGAATAATTAATGACTGCCCGAGAGCGGCTTGTTTACAGGGAAGCCAAAGCCCCCTGAAGGGATACTTCTTCTCTGGCTAAACCTTTAACTTCACCTGGAGAGCTATTGTCCTAAGCATCTAACTCCACTGGAGAGAGGCTGTCTCCCCTAGGTAAACATCCCGCCTCAGCAGGGAAGTTGTCCTGCTCTGATACCTATCTCATTCAGGATGTTTTACTATGCACTGTCCACCCTGTAATTAACACCTTGGTTCTAACCCCTGTAGCTGCACGTAGCCCCCTGATGAAAGGGGTATAAGATTGGAGGGACAAATAAAATTTCAGCTCCATTCCATCTGAGCTCAATGATACTGTGTGTGTCTGGCCTACTTCTTTTCCCTTGCGTCTCTTTTCCCCTCTCCTCATTAGCCCCTTCAGTCCCACTCTCCATCCAGGTACTGTCCGACTTGCCAGGCCGGCCCTGGCAGTTTTTAGAAACTGTCCCTAAAATAATATCTTCTTACACAGGTACACGTCCACTCCATTCATATGTGAGTGAACTAGCCCACTCCCCTGACTGCAAAGGAGATGTCATTTAGTTGACTCCCTGAGGGAAACTTCCAGATACACCTAAGTGTGCTACATCCCACATTTGAGTGTGGTGTGGTCCAACACAAATACAGCAATGTATTTTTGTGAACAAGAGTTGGCATGTCAGATGTATCTTTAGAAAAAAAAAATGTTGTAATGGTCTTTGAGACGAAGGAGTGAGTGGCTGTCCTCTTGTAGCCCACGCTGGTTTGTTTGTCTGAACAATTGAGACTGGCCTTGAAAGCCTGCCTACTCGCCTCTACTTCCTGAGTCCTGGGACTACTCAGCCTATCTAATAGTTTTGTTTTTTTTTCAAAGTTCTTACTGTGGGTTGTTTTTGTGAACAGCCTGATATTTGAAATATTTTATTTCTATGTATTTTTGAGGTTTTTTGACATAGGGTCTCATTATACAGCCATGGCTGGCCTCAAACTCACAGATATATGCCTGACTCTGTCTCCTGAGTGCTGGGATTAAAAACATGTGCATCACAACCCAGCTGAAACCTTTTTGATTTTTAAAAATATTTATTTTATTTTGTGTGTGTGTACTTGAGTGTTTTGCCTGCATGTATGTCTGTTCACTATGTGTATGCCTAGTGCCTGTGGAGGTCAGAAGGCATTGATTCTCCTGGAACTGGAGTTACCGATGGTTGTGAGCCAACATGTAGGAGCTGGGAAATGAATCTGGATCCTCTGCAAGAGCAGCCAGTGCTCTTAACTGCCGCGCCACCCCGCCCTACACCTGAAAATCTTTTTTTTTAAATCAAAATAAACAAGTCCTTATGAACTAAGAATTTGGAGAGAGGAAAGAAGATATCTCCCTCTTGTCTTCAAATCACAGTCTCTTTCCAGAAAACAAGCTTCCTGCAGATTGTATATATACATACATACATGCATACATACATACATATGTATATACATACATATATACATAAAAAGCACATGTTTATAATCTTTGTTTTGCCCTTGTACAAATGATAACAAAATTTGCATCATTTTGAGTCTCGGGTATTTATTTATTTGTTTGTTTATTTATTTATTTTGGGACAGAGTCTTACTCTTCTAGAGCAAGAAGATATGCATGTGTAGTTGGTATAACAAGAGTTATATTTTATTATGCTGAGGGTCATTGCACAAAGTTCACACTGTAAGTTCCTAACTATGGTCCTAAACCTATCTCCCCAGTGCTATTCACCCGTGTGACATACCTTAGTTGAAGGTCAGGTACCCGTGAAGGTCAGGTACCCAGTCTGCTAGTTTTATTTAAGAAAATGAAAGGTAACCATAGACTGACAGAAAATACCTACAACACATGTCTATAACAAAAGAGTTGGATCCAGAACATACAAAGAATTTTTATATCTCAAAATCAGAAAGCAGCCCAGTAGCAGAAGGGACAGAGAGGGAAGGAGCTAGGGCATTACATGCTGTAGTTCTAGTGACCTGACCCCAGAACAGTAGTTGCTGCCTAAGCCACACAGCCCGACCCCATCTCAAAAAAGGATATTTTTAAAAGGAGCTGGAATCTGGGCATAGTGGTGCACACTTAATCTCAGCAGTAGGGAGGCAGAGGCAGGCAGATGGATCAGGTGAGTTCGAGGTCAGCCAGGTCTACAGAGTGAGTTCCAGGACAGCCAGGAGTTACATAGTGAGACCTCTCAAAAAACAAACAAAAAATGGAGCTAGAAGGTAGAGGGGCCGGTGGTGGTGGCACACACCTTTAATCCCAGCACTCAGGAGGCAGAGTCAGGAAGATCTATGAGTTTGAGACCAGCCTGATCTACATAGTGAAACCCTGCTGTCTAGGGAAAAAATAAAAAGAAACACCCTCCACCACACACACACACACACACACACACACACACACACACACACACAGTGGGAAGTGGGGAGCTGGAGAAATAGCTCAGTGGTAAAGAGCAGTGGTTGTTGTTCCATAGGATCCAGAATCAATTTCCAGCACCCACATGATGACTTAGCACAGGCTATAACTCCAGTTCCATGGACTTTGATAGCCTCTTATGGCCTCTCAGCCACTGAATAAATGTGTTGCAAAGACATGCATACAGGTAATACAACTATACACATAAAATAATAAAATTTAAAAGCAAAACAAAAACAATAAAATGAAATGAAACTAAACAAAATAACATTTTAAAAGGGCGCTGAGAATGGTGGTATGCACCCACAATTTCAGCATTTGGGAGGCAAAAAGAAGAGAATGACCATAAGTTCAAGGCCAGCTTGGTATACACTGCAAGTTCTAGGGTAGCCAAGAAAACATGAAATTCAACAACAAAAATCAGGACATTGCCAGGTGTAGTTGCTGAAGTCTGTAGTCCATGCACTCCGGGAGTTAAGGCAGGAAATTTAATATGAGTTTGAGGCTAGCCTGGGCTATATGGTGAGACCATATCAAAAAACAAAAACAGAAGACAAAAAAGCATAAAAAGGAGCACATCACAGAGGAACATATATGCGTAACTATAAAGGAGAAAGTGCTCAAGTTATTAGTTATCAGAGAAATGCAAATAAAAACTACAGTGACATATAAATATATATGCACAAGAATAGCTAAAATTAATGCCATTGGTAATTCTAAATAATGATGAGGATTTGGAGGCACTGGGAATTTCATGTCAGAGTGTGAAATGGTAGCTTATAAATGTTAAAATAGACAAATGTATACCTACTCAATAACTGGTATTCAAGATCAATGCAAACACACATCAAAGAAGACACACATTTATAGCAGCTTTACAGTGGCTGCAATGAAAACAATTTTCTATATATCTTTGCAATTGAATTGACTACCAAGCCACTAAAAGGAATGAAATATTGTTTTCCCCAACACTTTGTATAATTCTTATAAGATTGAGTAAAATTAGCAAACAAGGGGCTGGAGAGATGCCTCGGTGGTAAAGGGTGTGTAATGCTCTTACAGAGGCCCCAGGTTTGGTTCCTAGCACCCACAATGGGCAGTTCAGAACTGCTTGTACCTCCATCTCCAACTGATCCAATGCCTTCTTCTGGCCTGTGCAGCCACCATACACAAATGACATACACTCACACAGACACACATGCACATAAATAAGAGCAAATTAAGTCTTTTTTTTTAAACCAGTAAACAAAAATAAAAGTAAATCAACAAAAATTAAAAATAATAAATGAAAAGAAAAATCAAAATAAAGAAAAATGAACCATAAAACAAGGTACTAGAGAGATAGCTCAGTAATAAGAGCACCTGCTGCTCTTCCAGACCCAAGCTTGATTCTCGGAACCAACATCAGGTGGCTCACAACCACCTGTAACTCCAGCTCCAGGGGACCCTAAGCCTCTAGCATCTATGTGCACATACCCACATACAGACACACATACCTACAAGTAATTTAAAAAATAAAAATACATTTTATAAAAATAACAACAACAACAACAAAGAGGCCAGGCAGTGGTGGCTCACACCTTTAATCCCAGCACTCAGGAGGCAGAGGCAGGTGGATTTCTGTGAGTTCAAGACCAGCCTGTCTAACAGAGTGAATTTCAGGACAACCAGAGTTACAACAGAGAAAATCTGTCTCATAAAACCAAACCAAACCAAACCAAACCAAACCAAACCAAACCAAACCAAACCAAACCAAACAACAAAACAGAGAAGAAGAGGGAGAGGAAGGGAAGAAGAGGAAAAAGGAGAAGAAGGGGGAGGGGGAGGGGGGAAGGAGGAGGAGGAGGAGGAAGAGGAGGAAGAGGAGGAAAATAGAAAGAACACAAGAGTATGTGCTAAGCTGGGTATGGTGACACAAAACACCAGTAATCCCAGCATTTGAGAGGTCCATGCAGGATCTTGAGTTTAAAGCTAGACTTGGCTACAAAAGACCCTGACTCAAACAAAGCAAAAACAAAACAAAAACCCACAAAGGAATGTAATTAGGTAATAAAAGTAAACAAAGTACTGATTGCACACCATAATGTGGATATGGATAACCTTGAAATACTATTCTTGTGACTATTCTCGAAAGACTATTCTTGTGACTATTCTCGAAAGACTATTCTTGTGAGACTATCCCTGGGAGATATAAATTAACATGACTCTGCACTTGATCTTAGCCAAAAGGCGGAGAAGATCCCACATCTGACTCTGCACTGGGATGGGACTGACAGCTCATAGAATGGTGCATACAAGTACATCTTCAATAACAGAGTCTATGGGGCTGAAAATGTAATGTACTGTTAAGAGGGCTTACCTAGCATTGCAAGACCCTAGGTTCAAGCCCACTGCTGAAGAAAAGTTTACTAGAAAGTTGCTTACAGAGGGAAGGACAACTGTGGACAGTTGCATTTTCCCAAAGTTCCTGCCTGCTCCTATAGTTTATGGCTCTAAGGCTACAGCAGAATTAACAAACCTGAGTTTAGAGCGCCACCTAGTGTTACATCAACGAAGTGATGACAGGCTTGAACCATCCTCTGGGAACATTATCTTTGTGTGCACCCCATTTTTGTCCTTATATAGGGGACTTCTCTGGATTCAGCAAACCACTGTCGAACTGTGAGCAGTTTCATTGAAGTCTGGCACATAGAATAGCTACATGGTGGCTTATTACAAGATGGAGTTACTCTAGCTGGACCAAGGACTTGGCTCACTACATGTATGATCCAATTTAAGTGTTCAGGAAAGACATTTAGAGGAACCATAAATAGTTGCCTGTGCCTGGAGGTAGGAACATGGAGCAACTAATAATAGGCAATTTTGGAGCGTGATGAAAATGTTCTAATATCAGATTTTTAAATTTCTATTTTTATTCTTATGTTTTGCCTGCACATATTGTATATGCACCATTTGAATGCCTGTTGCCCAGAAGAGGGTTTTGGATCCCTGGAATTGGAGTTATAGACCATTGAAAGTCACTGTGTGTGTGCTGGAATGGAGCCTGGGTCTTCCACGGGAACAATGAATGCTCTTAACTGTTAAGCCATCTCTGCAGCCCCAAAAACTTTATTATTATCGACAGAGACAAGTTCTCTATGTAAGCCCTGGCTGGCCTGGAACTCATTATGGAATCCAGGCTGGCCTCAAACTTGCAGAGATCCACCTGCTTCTGTCTGTTGAATGCTGAGGTTAAAGGCATGCTCTACCACACCCAGGTAAACTTTAATTTTTTAAAAATAATTTTATTTTTTTCTTCAAAATTTCATACATGAGCCATGCATATACAAACATTTGGGCACCTTCCTTTTTCCCACCCAACTTTCCCCCAAGTTTATGCTATCTTCCTTATTATTATTACTTACACACACACACACACATACACATTATCACCTACCTACCGAATTTATTTACTTATTTATATGGGTTGTTGTTTTTTTTTGGGGGGGTGTCCAGACAGGGTCTCACTATTTAGCCTTGGATGCCTGGAAATCACTATGTAAACCAGGCAGACCTTGATCTACCTGCTGTTGCCTCTGCCTTCGAAGTGCTGCTACATGGTGTGAACCACCATGCCCAAGGGGTACAATAATTCTTGAAAACAGACTGTGTACCCTAAGAATGTTTAAAACAGTCAGTAAAATAACAAAGAATTGAAGTTTGAGTAGGAGTGGAGCTCAGTGGTAGAGTGCTTACCTAACATGTCTGAGACCCTAGGTTCCATTTCCAGTAACCAAACTAAATAAACAAACAGGGTTCCAGGTCAGGTGTGGTGGTGTATGCCTTTAATCCTAGCATTCAGTAGGCAGAGGCAGGCAGATATCTGTGAGTTCTAGTACAGACTTCCACGACAGACAGAGCTACATAATGAGGACTCTGTCTCAAAACAAACACAAATCAACAACAAGAAAAGATAAATCCACGATTTGAGCCATAGATTTCTTTGAGACAGGATCTTTCTCTGCAACCCAGGCTAACCTGGAACTCATGGCAATCTTTCTGCCTCAGTTTCCTGAGTGCAAGCCATAGGTTTCAATAGTCCTTTCGATAATGGATAGAACAGACAGGCATAAATTTAGCAAGAACATTGCAGAAAAGAAAACATTATCCATCACAGTGTCTGGTTGACTTTATAGAAGATTCTCCCCAGTAAATAGGCAAATGCATTCTTTTCATATGTACAAGGACTGTTTATCATGATTGGACACATTTTAGGCCACGATGCAAGTCTTAAGGAATTTTAAAAAGATACAAGACATGTTAAATTATATGTTCAATCGCTTAATAAGAGTTCATCGTTGAATTTTCCAAAGCTCTTTATTAATTACAAGCCATGTCAAATCTCAGGGAATTCAATACCCAGGTGGCTAGGCAGAGACTTCATTCCATCATCCTCTCTTGCTTCTCCTCTCTATTATCCTCCTTCATTCCTCCTTCCTCCTGCCTGCTTTTGCCTTAGACCCTTTAAACTTTTTCCCCTAGCCCCCTCTCCACATCCAGTCCTTCATAGTACTCAGCTGGGGGTGATCAGAGTCTTCTCTAATCACCCAGCCACAGACCTTTGATCATGATTGTCACCTTCCATTGTAAACAGTTAGTCCTATCTGTGGAGATCTCAGCACAAGGGTGTGAATAGTAGAGGCAAGGCCTGGACCCCTGCAAGGCATCAGGCTTCACAGCTACAAGGCATCAAAGTCCTTTTACAAACCAAAACAGCACACAGGAGTAAAATATCCCACAAGGACATATAAAAACCTTGTCTGATCACAAGAAATTACATTCCATATTATAGCTACTATCAAGCAAAGCACACATATCTGTTTGTACTTCCTACACTCAGGAGATAGAGGCAAAAGGATTGGGAGTTCAAGGCCACCCTTGACCACTTAACAAATCTGAGGCCAGCCTGTTCTACATGAAACCCTGTCACAAACAAACAAAAACATAAAAAATCTTTGGAAAATCCCAATATTTAAAAATAAAATAACTGACTTAAAAAACTTTATTGTAATAAATAGTCCAGAAAATGTCTGAGAAAGAACAGTACCAGTTTTTTATTTCAGCAATAAGAACCTCTACTACACTGCCTTCCTACTCCTGAAAGCTCCTTTCTGTAGCTGCTTCAGAAATGTCTACCTCTGTTCTGATCAAGTGTGGATCAACTTCTGCTGGTTTCTTCTCTGTCTCTCATTGGACCTTCTGTCTCCAATAGAGAATGTATCCATCTCCAGATTGGAACTAGAGTTCTTCTCTACACAGTGACAGCATTATCACACTGTCTTGCTTCTGTGGCTTCATGGGAGGCCACTGAAGGCCTTAAGCTCTAACTCCTCTCCATGTCCCCCTCTACAACCTAGAATCCACTTTTTTGCTTTTCAAGACAGGGTTTCTCTGTTGTAACTCTGGCTGTCCTGGAACTCACTCTGTAGACCAGGTTGACCTTGAACTCATAGAGATCTGCCTGCCTCTGTCTCCACAGCACTAAGATCAAAGGTGTGCGCCACCACTGGCACACCACTTGGCCTTTTTTTTTTTTAATGTTTCCCTCTACACGCCTTTGAGACAAATGTTTATCATATGGGCTGACTGCTGGTTCTTCTGTTAGCATCATGGACTTGGTCATAGGGAATTATCAATCCTTGGAAAAGTTGTGTCTTAAGTCTTTTGTGTGGTCATTTCTCTTCTCATTCACACCTTACCTTAGGGATAGACCAAGAGTATCACCCCCAAATAAAACAAAATAAAAAAATAAAACTCTTATGCCAGCCATTATCAGGAAGTTCTTGTCTATCTATTAAGGTTCCTGTCACTGTTTTCAGCTGTTCTGAGTCTGTCTATACAGGTGGCCTTGCTTGCTTCCATTCTCGGGATTTTCCTGCTTATTCAACTCTGAATGCTTTGTGATTCTTTTGGTTTTAAGAATTAGTGTGTAGAGGCTGGAGAAATGGCTCAGCAGTTAAGAGCACTGACAGCTACTCTAGAGGACCCGGGTTTAATTACCAGCATCATGGCAGCTCACAACTATCTCTAACTTCAGTTCCAGGGAGTCCATGGCACCAGGCATACATATGGTGCAAATACTCATACAAATAAAATAAATAAATCTAAAAAAATTAAAAACATAAAAATGAGTGTGTATATATGTTTAAAATATTTATTTTATTTTTAATTATGTTTCTGTGTAAGGGTATATAAGCAGTGAGTAAAGGTGCCCTTGGAGACCAAAGGTGCTGGATTCCCTGGAGCTGGAGTCACAGGTGGTTGTGGACTACCTGCTGTGGGTGCTGGGAAGAGATATGCCTTCTAGAAAAGCAGCAGCGCTTGTAACTGCTGAGCCATTTCTCCAGTCCCCAGGTAAGTGTAAATTAATTACACAAAATAACTGGTTTTATTAGGACATTTTAACACACATATATAAGGTACTTCAATCATTTATTTTTAAAGTATATCAGGTTTATTGTTTATTTTTCACTTAGATGTTATTTTTCCCTTTCCTTTGACATGAAAAGTAGCATGACATTTTCATATATACTTGGGTTTGGTTGACCCTCTCCCAACCCCTTCCTCTCCCCCATCTTCCTTGTCTCCCATCCCCATTTAAACTTTTCCACACCTAACTTTATCTATCTATCTATCTATCTATCTATCTATCTATCTATCTATCTATCTATCTGTCTGTCTTGCCCACATGTATGTCTGTGCAACACATGTGAGCCTGTGGAGGCCAGAAGAGACTGTTGGATGCCCTGGGACTAGAGTTATAGACAGTTCTGAGCTTCCATGTGGGTGCTAAAAATTGAATGCAGGTCCTCTGAAGAGCTGCCAGTAAGTACTCTTAACTGCCAAACCATCTTCTCACCTCCACATTTTCTTTATCTGTTCATCTGCTGATAGACACATAAGCTGATTTCATAACTGGCCTATTGTGAACATTGCCTTGAAAACCAGGTATGTAGATACCTCTATCATATGCTAATTTTGATTTCCTTGGGTATACTGGTGGGAATGTAAATTAGCCTAGCCAGTATACAAATTAGTATAGAAATTCTTCAAAAACTAAAAATAGATTATTATATGAATCAGCTACCACATCAACTTATTTTTGAAACAGGGGTCAAGCTAGAGTTGAACTCTTGGTGATCCTCTTGCCCAGCTCTTAGAGTTATAGGTGTGAGCTATCTAGCCCACTGTTAATTCAATTTTTTTTTGAAACTGAGTCTCACTAAGCAGCCCTGGCTGGCCTGGACTTGCTAAATAGATCAGACTGGCCCCAAACTTATAGTGATCTCCCTGCCTCTGCCTCCTGAGTACTGGAATAAAGTACTGCAATGGACCTGTTGCTTTATTCTATTAGTATTTATTATTATTGGTTTTTTGAGACAGGATTTCTCTGTGTAGCCCTGGCTTTCCTGGAACTCTCTCTGTAGACTAGACCTCTAACTCAGAGATCCAATTGCTTAAGTCTCCCCGGTACTGGGACTAAAGGCATGCAACATGCAACTACCACCCAGCTTATTTCAATTTTTTTTTTTTTTTGGTTTTTTGAGACAGGGTTTCTCTGTTGTGACTCTGGCTGTCCCGGAATTCACTCTGTGGACCAGGCTGGTCTAGAACTCACAGAGATCTGCCTGCCTCTGACTCCCAAGTGCTAGGATTAATTAAAGGCGTGCACCACCCTACTTTCAATTCTTAATTACCTGCATTAGTTACTTTGCTGGTGGTGGATAAAACAGATGGATCAGTTGTTAACAGTGCTGGCTGCTCTTGCAGAGGACCCAGGTTCAATTCCCAACATCAACATGACAGCTCACAGCCATCTATAATTTCAATTCTAGGGATCCAATGCTCTTTACTGGCCTTCACAAATGTACATGTGGTTCACAGATACACATGCAGGCAAAACAGACACAGAAAAAAATCTTCAAAGCCACGAGCATGTCTTCTAGTAAGGCTCTACCTCCTAATGGTTCCACAACCCCACAACTAGCACCACCAACTGGGGATGAAGTGTTCAAATATGTGAGCCTATAAGGGTATTTCTCCCTATTCCAAGAGTTACCATATATGGAATTGCTGCATGAGGATCTAGATCGGCAGACAGGTTGTCCCCCTTGGGCTTTGCTGGAGTTGCTCAGCTCCAGTGATACTTGTTCTCATGTTTTACCTTCCTCATCCAATACGGAAGGAAAACAGTGGTTGAGAACCTCACCTTGCACACTCTCCACCCTGCCAAATAGCACTGGATTTTGGAGAATTGGAAAAATAAGAGATCCCATATTTCCTCTTGCAGAGGGGAAAATTGACTAATTCTGGCTAGTAATTTGTGCAATGCTAGTGCACCATTAATTGTACTAAAAAGGAATAGTAAAACTATGATTTCCTTTTTTTAAGCTTTAAAGCTTTGGAACTGGGGATGTAGCCCATGGGTAGAGCACATGTTTAGTATGAATTAGGCCCTGGGTTCAACTCTCAACATCTCAAAAACAAAAACCTAGTTCTAATACTATAATTTATATACTCAAAAATTTACTAATTTGGGAGCTGGAGAGATGGTTCAGTGGTTTAAGAGCACTGGCTGCTCTTTCAGAGGACCTGGGTTCAATTCCCAGCATTCACATACATGGCTCACAACCATCTGCAACTCCAGTTTCAGAGGCTCCAACTCCCTCTTCTGGCCTTTGCTAGCACCAGAAATGCATGTAGTGCATAGACACAACAAGCAGGGAATACTCACACACAATTTTTAAAAAATTTACTCATTTCAAGTGTACAACTTAAGATTGTTTAGTACATTTATTGTTGTGAAAAATACACCAAATCTGGTGCATTTACTTTTTGAGACAGGTTCTCATGTAACTCAGGCTGTCCTCAAACTCACTATGTAACTAAATTGACGTTGAACTTCTGATCCTTCTGCCTCTATTTCTCTAGTGCTAGGATAATAGACTTTCACCACCGCACCAGGGTACTTTTTGACCTTATCATAGATTTTCATTTCCTATGTAAACCATGTTGGCCTTGAACATAAGTCTTCTTGATTCAGGCTGAGTGCTAGGATTACAGATGTACCAGGTCTAGTGTCTTCCCTGGGTATTTCATATGAATAGAATCAAACACTATGTGGTCCTTATTGCTTTGAGACAAGGTTTTTCTTTAAAAGGGTATTTGTTTATTTCTGTGGAGGGGAGGAGTACACACATATGGGTACCCGGAGGAGAGAGGAAGGTTTCAGATCCCCTAAAGCTGAGGTTATAGGCAATTGTGAGCCACTCAACATGGGTGCTGGGAACTAGTCAGGTCCTCTGGAAGAGTAGTATGCTCTGTTAACTGCTGAGCCATTGAGACAGGGTCTTATGCATCCCAGGCTTACCCTGAACTCCCAATGTAATCCAGGACAGCCTTGAAGTCCTGACCCTCTTGCTTTCACAGTCCATGTGCCAGCACACTTGTTTTACATGGTGTTGGAAATCCAACCCAAGGTCTTGTGTGTGCAAGGCAGGCATTCTACCAAATGAGCTATATCCCTAACCTAATATATAGTCTTTTGAAAGTCACTTCATTCATCTGACGTGTTTTAAAAATTGATCTATTTTATATCACACATCAGAGTTTCATTTCTTTTTCTTTTTTTGTTGTTGTTGTTTGAGACACTGTCTCACTGTTTAGTTCTGAGACCCACCTGCCTCTGCCTTCCCAGTGCTAGGATTAAAAGTTGTGCCACCATACCTGGCTCACTTCTTCTTAATGCTGAATATTGTACTGTATAGATGTCTTATATTTGATTGACTTCTCAAATGATAGACATTTAGGTTTTCACTATTTTTGGAGACGGAGTCTCATTCTTCAGTTCAGGTTGGACACAAAACTCTTGGCAGTACTCTTGCTTTAGCTTCCCAAATTCTGGAATTTTGGGAATCCCATACCTAGCTTAGGTTTTCAATTTTATTACAAACACCAATATGAGCATTTCTGTACAATGTTTTCTGTGATCATTCTGTGAAGGTTTTTGTTTATTTTGAGAGAGGATGGAATACTGAAGCTCAGGCTGTCCTGGAGCTATATAGTAATTCTCCTGCCCTAAACTCTTGAGTATTGAGATTATCAGAGTGAGCTATCATGCTGAGCTCTTTTTTATTTTTATCAATTATTATAGTACTGTACTAGAATTTGAAATTGGTCTTGTGCATGCTAGGTAAGCATCCTATCACTGAGCTATACCCTAGATGTATTGATCGATATATCGATATATATATATATATATATATATATATATATATATATATATATATATATATATATATATATATATTTTTTTTTTTTTTTTTTTTTTTGAGACAAGGTCTTCTCACATAAGCTCTGGCTGTCATCTCCCAAGTGCTGTTGTTACAGGTGTGAGCTACCACATCTAGCCTTGGACCTATGTTTATTTCATGTGAGCATGTAAACATGTGTGTGGAGGTTGAGAGGACAACTTGCACAAGTTGGTTCTCCCCTCCCACTATGTGGGTCCCAGGAATCAAACTCAGGACATCAGGCTTGGTGGCAAGCACCTATACCCACTACATCATCTTACCAACCATGGACATGTGTTTTTCCATTTTTATTTTATTTGTATGAATGTTTGCATGCATGTATATATGTGCACCATGTGCATGCTGTAGAGGAACATTTGGAAGTAGTTTTTGTTATTTTGGTTTCGTGCTCCCTCCCCAGCTGTGGTATAGTTGTTTATGAGTCAGATTTGGAATACTTGATGCAGGTGGCTATAAATTTGGTTAGATGCAGTCGTTCTGGCACCTGTAGCTTGTTTTTGGGCTTGGATGCTGCATGGGTTGATGGGAACTGTTGGCTTAGGTTATAAAAAAATCTGAAGGCCTGAGAGTTGGTGTGGGCATTGGTTGGTGGTTCGTTGGTTAGGTTGCTGTTGTCAGTGTGATAATTCCTAAAAGAACAAAGGTTGGAGAGATTGAATTTACCGTGAGCTGAGACATTAGTCTGACTCACTGTCAGCTAGTCCTCTTCAAGCTTAGGACAGCCTAAAAAGAGGCTGTGAAGATTTCTACCTTTCTCTCATTCTATATCAAGGCCGCTTGCAAAAGCAGTGAAGATTTCTTTCTATCCTTCCTTTCTCTTTCCCTAAATTGAGGGTAAAAGATTGTAGCATACTGCTACAAAATGCAGTGAACATGGAGGCCTGAAGAGGGTGATGGAACCCCTGGAACTGGAGTTGTAGGCAGTGAACCACCATATGAGTGCTGGGAAACAAACCCTGGTCCTCTGCAGGAGCAAGTGCCCTTGCAAGTGCTCCTAACTGCTAAATAATCTCTCCAGCCCCTGGAGAGATATTTTCTGTAAAAGTATTATTTATTAATTCGACATCGATATATTAATAATGAGCCATGACAGCTCTCAGGGATGCAATACCCAGGTGGCTTAGGCAGAGAGCTCACTCATATCCTCTCCATGGCCTCACACTGCTCTCTCCTCATGGTTCTCTCAGCTCATCTCTGATCATCTCTCTTTTCTCTCTGCTTCAGCCCCTAGGTGCTTTATTCATTCAAAACTCCCCCCTCCCCACACAGGCCTTCATTATACAAATGAATGGAACCTAACACTTAATTCTCAGTGTCTGCCAGCAGACAGGTCACTGCCTATCCCCTCAGGTGTCCAAGCTGGGTTGGGTGAGTCAGAGTCTTCTCTGATCACCTTGAGGGTAATAGGGAACCTTCATCTGCATTAAGGTAAACAAATGGCCTGTTCATGTAGAGATCTGGGGAGGGGTCTACTCCATTGTTTTTAGCACAAAGGTGTTAGCAGGTGTAGAAAGCAAGTCCTTTACATGCTGCAAGGCATCAGGAAGCACCTTTCCCCCTAAACAGCACGTACATGGAGTATGATCCCATAACTATAAAATAATCCCACATCATTTTTTCATTCTCTTATGTACAAAATTAGGGATGGAATAGGAAGATCACAGGCAAATTAATATAAAATCATGTTTATTGGTGCTGGGAATTGAACCTAGGGCCTAGTATATGCTAAGCATATACTACCAGTGAGCTCTATTATATCTTCAGTCTTTAAAACCATGTTTTAAGATAGGTTTGCCGTTAGGTGTGTTGGCTCATGCCTTTAATCCCAGCACCATCAGAGGTGAGTTCTAGCCAGCCAGGCAGGATAAACAACAAAAATCATTTCAGACAAGTCTGGTGGCACACACCTGTAATCTTAGCTACTAAGGAGCCTAAGGCAGTTTTGAATGTTTGAGGCCAACCGAAGCTACATACACAGTGAATTCAAGGCTAGTCTAGGAAACCTAGGGAGATCTTATCCTAAAATAAAAATTAAAAATGTGATGGAGGGCCAGTGAGATGGCTCACTGTATAAAAGCACTTGCTGCACAAGCATGATGACCTGAGTTCAATCCCCAGATCTCATGGCAGAAGGGGAGAACTGAGCCCTGAAAACTGTCCTCTGACCTCTACATGCACCATGGCACATGAATGCCTGCCTCACATAAAGTGATGGAAGTGATGGAGATGTAGAGCACTTGCCCAGCATATCCAAGGCCCTGGGTTCAGTCCCTGATATTGTAAGTCAACTACACATACACCCACACACACACCAGGAGCTGGGGGTATAGCATGCATGTGGCCCTAGGCTGAATCCCTATTACCACATATACACAGAATATATCTTGGTGCTTTGTTTTAAATTTTTGTTGTTGTTTTTTTTTTTTTTTTTTGTTTCTTGAGACAGTATTTCTCTGTGTAGCCTGGCTGTCCTGGAACTCGCTCTGTAGACCAGGATGGCCTCAAATTCAGAGATTTACCTGCCTTTGCTTCCCGAGTGCTCGGATTAAAGGCAAGCACCACTTTGTCTGGCCTGTTTTTATTTTTTTATAATTTATTTTTTGAGACAGTCTCAAGCAGCCAAAGCCAGTTTTGAACCCCTGATCCTTCATCCTCTACTTCCTAAGTCCTGGTACTAAGGGTACCACTACACCCTAGTACCTTTTTGTTTAAATATTAGTATAACAATACTATTCCATTGACTTTTCAATATTAAAATGCAGCATTTCAGTTACCTATGCAGGCTTAGGCAGACTTGTGCTGTGGAGCAGAGACCCAAAGACTATTCAGCTCAACCAAAGTCCAAATTGAGAGTCTATATTAAGTGCTTCTCTGCCTGGAGAGAAACACTTCTCACAGAGAGCCTTGAATGCATTTTACAGGGAGCTTTTAAGGGAAAAGAACACAGAAAAACTACATCCTAGTTTGCAGTTGCCAGTTAGCTGGAACATTTTAACCCTGAGTTTCTAGAACAGGATTGGGTGCTTTCCCAAGGGAATTTTCACAGTGAAAGTAAAGAGGTGTGTGTGTGCGTGTGTGTGTGTGTGTGTGTGTATGTGTGGTGTGTGTGGTGTGTGTGTGTGTGTGTGGTGTGTGTATGTGTGGTATGTGTGTGTATGTGTGGTGTGTGTGTGTATGTGTGGTGTGTGGTATGTGTGTATGTGTGGTGTGTGTGTGTCTGTGTGTGGTGTGTGTGTGTGTGTATGTGTGTGTGTTAGTTTCAGGTTAAACCAAAGATGGTTCTAACTGAGACAAGACTAGGAACCTTTGCCCTGTCACACTTGCTTGGTCTAAAATTTTAACTGCTGTTAAAATATTGAATTTAGGCCAGGCAGGCAGTGGTGGCACACACCTTTCTTTAGTCCTAGCACTCGGGAGGCAGAGGCAGGTGGATCTTTGTGAGTTTGAGGCCAGCCTGGTCTACAGAGTGAATTCCAGGACAGCCAGAGTCACAACAGAGAAAAACCCTGTTTCCAAAATACCCCAAAATAAATAAATAAAACATTGGATTTAGTTCACTAAATTTAGTTCACTAAAAAACAAATGAAAAGGCTGGGGTTTGGTTCCCAGCCCTCACATGGTGGCCCACAACCTTCTCTTAATTCCAGTTCTAGGGTAGATGGTGCCCTCTGCTGGCCTCTCTAGGCACAGGTACACACACAGTGTCCATGTATACATTCAGACAAAAGACATATAAAAATAAAAATAAATAAATCTTAAAGAAAACAAAAACAAGGGGGTTGAGGATGTAGCTTAATTGGTAGACTGCTTTCCTAGTTTGCATAGAGCTCAGATTTGATCTGCAGTCCTGCATACACCTGACATGGTGGTTGGTACATGGTAAACATCCTAGCTTTCAGGAAATGGAGTAAGAGGATCAGAATTTCAAGGTCATCCTCAGCTACATAGAATTTGTGACTAGCCTGGGTTATCTGAGATCCTATCTCAAAAACCAACCAAAATCAAAATCAAAACCAAATGGGGAGCCAGGTGTGGTGCTGCACACCTGTAATCCCAGCTACCTGGGAAGTTCCAGGCCAGCCTTGGCAACTTAGAGAGACCCTGCCTCAACATAAAAAAAGGTTGTAGCTCAGTGGTAGAGAGCTTCCCTAGTATATATAGGCTCTGTGTCCTACCCATAGCACTACAAAAAATAAATAAGGGGCTGGAGTGATAGCTCAGCAATTAAGCAGCAATTAACTGGCTGCTCTTCTAAAAGACCCAGGTTACATTCCCAGCATCCACATGGTGGCTCACAACCATCTGTAACTCCAGTTCCAGGCATCTTCTAACCTCCCCAGGCATGCATGTGGCACACACATATACATGCAGGCAAAATAGTCATATATATATGGTCATATATATATATATATATATATATATATATATATATATATAGTATATAATTTAAAAAATAACAAAATAGGGAGTGGAGAGATGGCTCAGTGCTTAAGAATGCTAACTGCTATGGCACAGGACCCCAGATCAATTCATGGTGACTCACAACTACCTGTAACTCCAGTTCCATGGGATTTGAGACCTTCTTCTGGCCTCTGAGGGGTCCTGTATGCATTTGGTACACACAAACTCATGCACACACATATACATACATGTAAAAATAAAAAAAATCTTTTTACAAAAATAAAAATAAAGGGGTTAAGTGAGTGCTTGCTGCTCTTCCACAGGACCTGGATTCAGTTCCCCTTACTCATATCAGGCAGGTCCTGTGACTCCAACTCCAGGGGCAGTCAACACCTCTGGGCTCCATGGACAGCTGCACTCTAGTGCATGTACCCATACACAGACACATTCACATAATTAAAAAAATAAATCTTTAAAAAAGAAAGAAAACATCCCCATGTATAGACTTAAAGGGATGTGATCTAATATGACTGCAGGGCTGAACTTGGTGGCAAAGGCCTGTAATCTCAGTTATTTGGGAAGTTGAGGAAAGAGCATTCAAGGCCAGTCTAGGAAACTTAAGGGAGACAGTGTCTCAAAACAAAACCAAGAACACAGGCATTAAAAAAATACAAAGTAGGAACCTTAAAAAAATCCTAGGTTTGGAAACATAGAAGATGCTACAATTCCAAAACTCTAGAAATTTAAGTATTAACTGCATGTTAAATATATTAATTTAGTTTTTTAAAGTCATGAGAATGGTATGATAACACACACACGATAGAGGTATCTTTGGACAGTAAGATCACAGGTGTTTGACACTGGTGGGCTGAAACATAAAACATGTCTACTTCTGTGTGTCTCTAATGTGCCACAGTAACGGTGAGTCTTGGGGATGGAATTCATGTTGGGATGGTGGCAGTTCCCTTTTACCCACTGAGGCATCTAATTCAAGATGTCTATTTTCAAAAGTTAAGAACAAATATGTAAAGTACTTAAAAGCTTGCGTGTGTGTTTTTTTCTTTTTTCTTTCTTTTTCTTTTTTTTGAGACACAGTCTTGGTGAGTGACCTGGAATTTACTATGTATACCATGCTAATCTTGAATTCTGAGACACACCTACCTCAGCTTCCTACACCCAGCAAAATAAAGTGTTTTTTTTTTTAAAGTACTGAGAATAAGTAATGGGAATTTACCCATGCTGGCAACTACTCTACCAGTGAGCTGTATCCCCAGCTTTGTATACTTAGGTTCTTTCTCTGCCTCTCTAGGTCTGTCTGTCTCTGTCGGTTTTTCAAGACAGGATCTCTATGCAGGAACTCACTCTGTAGAGCAGGCTGGCCTTGAAATCAGAGATCCACCAGCTTCTGCTTCCCGAGTGCTAGGATTAAAGGTGTGTGCCACCACCTCCTGGCATTAAAGAGAATATTTTAAAGTTTTGAGTAAGGAAAAAAAAAAAAAACCTGATAATTCTTTTTTTTTTCTTTATTTCCCCCTTTTTTTTTTTTTTTTTGGAGACACGGTTTCTCCATTGTAATTCTGGATGTCTGGAACTCTGTAGACCAGGCTGGCCTCGACCTTACAGAGATCCACCATTTATTTATTTGTTTGTTTATATTTATGTGCTGGAGATCAAACCTCGGGTCTTGCCCACAAGCGCTCTAAAAAACAAAAAAGCAATATGAAAACAATTGTGGATCTCAAAGTTTCGGTTGCTCATTTTAATGAGCTTCACATTTTGTGTGTGGGGGAAAAAGTAAATTCAAAATAAGTAAGTAGCAACCGTACCTCTGGATCAATTCATAGCAATGTTTGGGGAACGAACGGCCCAAGCCGAAAAATCCGGCTCAAATCCTTTCACTTCCGTGTATTGTAGCCCTTGACCCGCGGTTTTCAGGGGGTGTAGGTCATGGGGCCTCAGAGCGCCTTCTTATTGGAGGAAAATCGCGGCTCTTACCCCTGCAACCAGAACGCTCCCGCGCAGTCGATGGGCGGGACTGACTGGTTTCTTTGACCAACCACCTTCCATTTGCCGAGTCTCCTGATCTTGGGTAGACCAATCAAAAACATTCAGTGAAGTAGCAGTCCTGAGTCTCTGTTTTTTGTGGGACAGTCCGGCCTTTCCGGTTTTTCTTTATTCAATTTCCGGTAGAGTCTGGTAGGATCAGACTGCTCGGCAAGTCCGTGCCGTGCTACCGTATTTGTTTCTGGCCATGGGGCCAGGCTGGGCTATGCTGCTGCCCGCAACGGTGCCGGCAGGCCTGCAGCCATCATGTCAGACACAGACAGCGATGAAGATTCCACTGGAGGAGGCCCGTTTTCTTTAGCCGGGTTCCTGTTCGGCAATATCAATGGAGCAGGGCAGCTGGAGGGCGAAAGCGTTTTGGATGATGTGAGGCGTGGACGTGGGCCTGAGGCGGGAGGGTGGTGTGGCTAGGGAAAACGAGTGGAAGAGTGGAGGCTGTATAGGAACCGGTAATAGAGTGCGTTGCGGCCCATTCTGGGGCGCAGAGGATCCTCCTCCGCATAGGTTTGGGGAATAGTGGAGTGAGGGCTCAACTCTGAGAAAGGATGGAGAGAAAAGAGGAAAACGGTTAAGTGTCAGTCATTGACGCAGAAGTGTTTGGTTTGAAGGTAACGTTCAACTTGCCTGTTGGGAAAAATAATAGTTAAACCTCCTAAAGTTATCAGAATCGTTACTGTGTGAAGTCCTTCTTGGAACTCTGCCTTTCTGGCTTTCCTTGATCTGGAATGGCTCCAAAGTCAGGACTGGATGGAACCTGTGTTGATTGAATCTGTTCTATATGGAGTTTAGTAGATTTTCAATTCAGTTCTATTCAGTTCTTACTTTGAGCGCATTGTGGAATAATTTTTCATATGGATTTGTGACTTTGTTTTGAGCAAGTGAAATAAACCTTGTGTAGGACCTTCAGGTTTAGTTAGTTTCGACTCTCATGCTATCTCTTTTTCAGGAGTGTAAGAAGCATCTGGCAGGCTTGGGGGCTTTGGGTCTGGGCAGCCTGATTACTGAACTTACAGCAAATGAAGAATTGGCTGGGGCTGATGGTGCCTTGGTAAATGATGAAGGTAAAGTGTGGGTCATAGGGAGTAGAATGTGGGTTGGGAGAGGAGGCTAGCTATTATATACCTACCTTTAAATGGGAATTATCTAAGGAATTGAGAATTACTTGTCTTTTCTTGAGACCTCTCCGTTTTTATTCATAGGATGGATTAGGAGTAGAGAAGATGCTGTGGACTATTCAGACATCAATGAGGTGGCAGAAGATGAAAGCCGAAGATATCAGCAGACAATGGGGAGCTTGCAACCCCTTTGTCACTCAGGTGATTCTCTCTCTCTCCATCTCTCTCTTTGCCTTATAGAGACAGGCTCTCTACATAGCCCTGCCTGTCCTGGACCTCATTATACTCAGGATGGTCTTGAATTCATAAAGACCCACCTGCCTCTGGTTCCCAAGTGCTGGAATTAAAGATATGCCCCACTATCCCCGGCATTCTTTAATATTGTGAAATTTGTAGTGTAGTTCGTTTTCTTTCCCTTTAAGTCTGTTTCGGGCTCTGACTTCTATGCTTGATTTCTGCCATTGTGCTTGACTGCCTATGCATTTGTTTTGTCTGCTATTCCCATTGTCAATTCAGTTCTAAGTAGTAGGTATCCTCTTCTGTGTTTAAGAACAGTCTTACCAAACTCAAGCTTTTATTTTCATAATGGTCAGTCTCACACTGTTGGTGAATGACAAGGATGATAATGATTTCTTGTTATTTGGTATATTCAAGTGCGTGTAAGTTTGAAATACTAGTCTTAGATGTTCTTCAAATAGATTTAAACAAACCCAGTCATGGGCCTTAAAAGAGTTTTTAGATTAAAAAAGGATTAAGCTTTTTAATCTTATATCAGTGAGCAAGAATATTTTGGCTCGAATCATTTTCCTACTACACTTATTCTTGTTCACAATATAAAGATTTTCCTTGCTATATTTTAGAATCAAAATATATTTTGATTGGAAGACTTTGTTCATTTCGCCTGTATCTTTAGAGTGCTGAGATTAAAGTCTTATACTACCACATTCAGCTTTTTAAAACTTATTTTTAAAAATAATTTATTTAATTTTATTTTATGTGCATTGGTGTGAGGGTGTCAGATTCCCTGGAACTGGAGTTACAAGACAGTTGTGAGCTGTCATATGGGTGTTTAGAATTGAACCCAGGACCTCTGGAAGAGCAGCCAGTGCTCTTAACCCAGTGCTCTTAACCACTGAGTCGTCTCTTCAGCACCTTATTTTTTATTTTTGAGCCAGGATCCCATGAAGGCCTCAACAATGATGTATAGCTGAGATTAGTTTTGAAATCCTGATATTCCTGCCTCTACCTCCCAAGTTCTGGAATTATAGGCATGTGCGCTATGCTTGTCTTGGAAAAGAATTTTATTATTTCTTAACATTCTATTAGATAAGGAAAACTTGAACTCAAGAGAACTTTAAAATGTGTGGAACTTTTAAATGTTCTGCAATTAGCAGAACTTGACTGATTTAAGTCAGTTCATTAGACATTGGTGGAACATTTGGTGTGTGTGATGAACTTTAATAAGCAGTATGGTACCATAAGGTAAAGTTCATTTTCTGAATTTTAGAGTTTGTGATCTGGAACCTCTTAGCTGTTAGTTACAGTTTATTCTTTGAATTGCCCTTTGGAACTTCACTGTTCAAAACTTAGGTGATACTGTTCATTGTTTATCTCTTCCAATTAGATTTTAGGCTGCTGAGTTGTAGATTAAAAACCTTCATATATATACTTAATTAGCCCAGGGCATGGTAGTGTAGGCCTGTAATCATAGCATTTGGGAAGTAGAGGCAAGAGGATCTGAATATTGGGTATCTTCAGGTATGAGTTTAAGGTCAACTTGGGCTATCTGAGACCCTGTCTCAAAAACCCAAACAAACCCACTTTTGTACTTAGCTTTTTAGGATCAGTTAATGGATTTGAGTGTTACCTCCCAGTTTTCCCTCCAACCCCTTTTTGAGACAAAGTCTCACTATGTTGCTTAGCCAGCTTCTCACCTCAGGCTCCTGAGTAGCTGGAGCTACAGATATGTGCCATTTCTTCTGTTAAGTGCTTCTTATATAGAGTCATCACATGCAGTAGTAGTAATTCATAAAAACAAAAGTAAAAGAGTATTTCTATTAGGTCATAAGCCAACTGTAAGCTCATGCTTCTGTGTAGACTATCATAATTAGTTTTAATGAGCTACGAAAATTGCTAGTCAAACTACATTACTGTTATTTTTGAGCATCTTGACTTAGGCTAAGGGCAATTGGTTCATCTCTGGTTTTCAGTGTGAGTTGGCATTTTTTGAGTGTGATTTTATTGTCTTGACTAGGAAAGGTAAAGAAGAAGATGGGGACAAATTCCTACTTCCTAGTTTTATGAATTAACTTCCAAAAAATGGGTGCTGTATTTGTTAGAATGTCAGTACACTGGCATTCTCATTTCCCTGTTGTCCTTTAGGGATACCTTCTCCTATGTTATTCAGTTTCCATCTTTCTTGGTATTGATCCCTTCATATTGCTTGATTTACAAATGTACTTCTTTGTAATAATTGGAAGGAGAGGAATGTGACTAAGAAAGATTTTGAGGAGAATTTTAGCAAACTCTTTTGAGACAGAGAGTTAGAGTATGTGTGGCCTTGTGGAGGAAGTATGTTGCTGGGGAAGGCTTTGAGGTTTCAAAAAGCCCACACCAGTCCAAGTCAGTCAGTCTGTCTGTCTTTCTGTCTCTGTGTCTCTCTCTCTGTCTCTCTGTCTCTCTCTTTCTCTCTCTCTTTGCCCTCTGATTGAGGATTGGGATGTAAACCTCTCAGCTACTTCACCAGCATTGTGCCTGCCTGCATGCTGCCGTACTTCCTACCATGATGAAAATGGATTCATCTTCTAAAACTGTAAACAAGCCCCCAACTAAATGTTTTCTTTTGTAAGAGTTTCCTTGGTCATGGTGTCTCTTCACAGCAACAGAAGAGTGACTAAAAGACAGTTTCACAATGTACCCCTGGCTGGTCTGGGACTAACCATGTTGACCAAGATGTCCTTGACTTCATAGAGATACGCCTTCATCTGCCTCCCTGAGTGCTGGGATCAAAGACATGTATCAATACTACCTGCTAGTTAAACAAACTTTTGAAAGGAAAAATAGGTTTAGTGGTGATCACACAGCAATTTGTTTTGTTTTGTTTTGAGATAGGGTGTCATGTAGCACAAGCTGGCCTCAAGCTTTATATATACCTGAGGATGACTTACTTGAAGCTGAGGATGACACAGGCCTTCCTGTGCCTGTGTCCTTTGTACTGGAATTAAAGGTATAGTGGGCTCAAACATTTGATATAAAAGCATGACTTTTCTAGAGATTTGAGAAAATGAGAAGAAAGAAGAAAAGTCAGGTGTGGCGGCTCTGACCAGCACTTGAGAGGCAGTGGCAGGTGGATATCTGTAAATTTGAGATCAGCCTTGGCTACATAGTGAGTTCCGGGATAGTCAGTGCTACATAGTGAAACCCTGTCAAAAAAAAAAAAAAAGTGTCCAGCGGTGGTGGTGCATGCCTTTAATTAATACCAGCTCTCAGGAGGCAGAGGCAAGCAGATCTCTGTGAGTTTGAGGCTAGCCTAGTCTAGGGAGTGAGTTCCAAGACAGCAGAGTTACAACAGAGAAACCCTGTCTCCAAAAAACAAAGAAACAAAAAAATAAAGTAAGTAATGGGGAAATGAATTAGCTAGTGGTATTTGTTGTTTTGAAACAGAGTCATATTGTGTTGTTGGCTGGCCTGGAACTCAGAAATCTACTTGTTTCTGCCTCCCATGTATATATGCTGGGATTAAAGGCTTGTGCTACCAACCAGGCCTCTGCAGTTTTTTTTGAAGAAATGGGAAACATACTGCTAATAGCAAAAACCAAGGATAAAACAAATTTTGTAGCTTTTTATATATATATATATATATATATATATATATATATATATATATATATATATATATACACACCCACACATATATATACACATACATATATACATATATATATACATTATTTGAGATTTAATGCAATAAATAGTTGCTAACTAACATTATTTAACATTGTTAAATAATGTGGTAGAATGGATAGTAGATTTCAGAGTCAGAATACTAAAGAATCAAATCCCAACTTCATATTCCATTTATTTAATCTCCCCAGTTTTCTTCTGTAATTATTTTAATAGCTCACTATTAATGCTTTGGGGAAATTAAGTTTGTGGTCACACACACACATACACAAAGAGTTGATAATTTGATTGGAAAAGTTCCTTTAAGCAGCCAAGGTAAGGTTGTAGAAATAAGGTATGTCATAGTGAAATATGTATATTTGGATTTAAATTAGTAGGGGGATAGAGGCAGGTAGATTTCTGAATTTGAGGCTAGCCTTATTTACCTAAAAGTTTCAGGACAGCCAGGGATATAAAGAGGAACATGCTCTCAAAAGAAAAGATTAATAAGGGTGATTTTTATTTTGTGTATGCACCAGAGTGTATGTGTAGAGGTCAGAGGAAAACTTGATAGAGTTGGTTGCCTGGAACATGGGTTCCAGGGATTGAACTCAGCAGCAAATGCCTTTATCCAGTGACCTTTCTCATTAGCCCTTGAGGGATTTTTGTTTAGATTTATTTAATTTTATGTGTTTTGATGTTTCTGTCCCCGTGTATATTTGTGCATTTTCCACAAATGCCAGTTGGATGTGTGTTACAACTGAAGATACAGATGATTGTGAGCCACCGTGTGAGTGTTGGGAATCAAATTCTAGAAGAGTAGCCACTACTCTTAACCACTAAGCCATCTTTCCAGCCCCACCCACTCGTTTTTTAAAAAATGATTTATTTTTATTCTAGGTGCATTTTTGTTTTGCCTGCATCTGTATCTGTGTGAGGGTGTTGGATCCCCTGGAACTAGAGTTACAGATGGCTGTGAGCTGCCATGTGGGTGCTAGGAATTGAACCTGGGTCCTCTGGAAGAGCAGCCAGTGCTCTTAACCACTAAGCCATCTCTCCAGCCCCTCAGTCCCCCTTAAAGGATCGTGTCTTTATTTTATTTTTAAAAGATATATTTATTTTTTCTGTGTGTGTGTGTGTGTGTGTGTGTGTGTGTGTGTGTGTTTGTGTGTGTTTTTTGCCTGCATGTATGTCTGTGTGCCTGGTTCCTTTGGAGGTCAGAAGAACATGTCAGATCTCTTGTAATTAGAGTTATGGAAGATATTAAGCTGCTATGGGTCTTCTGCAAGAACAATAATTTTTTTTTTTAATGCTGAGCCATTGGTCCAGCCACTATTTTTTTATTTATTTTTAAAATTACATTTATTTATTTATTTTGTGTATGGAAGCACATGTCCCAACACAGGTCAAAGGGCAGCTTGATCCCCCTCTCACTATGTGGGCCTGGGGGATCAAACTCAGGTTGTTAGGATTAGTGGTAGGTACATTTACTAAGTCATCTTGCCAGCTCTCTTAGGGGCTTTTTGTTGTTATCTTGAGGCAGGATGTCATATAATCCAGACCAGCCTTCCAGCCTTGATTTTGATAAATAGGTAAGGGTGGCCTTTAACACCTAATCATCCAGTCTGTGACCCAAAGTGTTGGGATTACAAGCATGTTCTACCATACTGGCTTGTAAGGGTGATTGTTGAAAAAGGGAAATATGTAGAACAAAAGAATATTTGGGCTGGCAAGGTAGTACACACCTGTAATCCCAATACTGAGGCTGTGTGAGACCTTGTGCCAAAACATTGAAAACAAAATATGGGGCTGGAGAGATGGCTCAGTGTTTAAAGAACACTAGCACTAGTCCTGAGTTCAATTCCCAGCAACCAAATGACGCTTTACAACCATCTATAATGAGATCCAATGCCCTCTTCTGTGTGCAGATGTACATAGAAAGTGCCCATATACATAAAATATAACAAATCTTTAGTGGATGTGATGGTGCACACCGTTAATCCCAGCACTTGGGAGGGAGAAACAGGTGAATCTCCAGGCCAAGTACTGTTGGTGATTTAAAACCACTGAAAAGAATGGTCAACTGCCAAAATGTTGACAGAAAAGGTATATTAAAGACTTGGAACCTGTGAAGGAAATCCAGCAAAGGGGAGGAAGGGGGAAAATGGCTGGTAAGCCGAAGTTCCCCGCTGGGGAGTCTGGAACCTTGTCGACAGACTTCAACCTCATTGCCAGAGTATTGGCTCCAGCAAGTTTTGTTTTGTTTTTTATTTTAGAAACTGAGAAAGAAGAATATTCAATTAGGAGATTGAACAAAGTGAGAAACAAAACTCAGTATGATCAGGAAAAGGAGCAGTGGATCAGAAGGTTTCAGAGTTTCTGGAAGCTCTCATACCCAATTTGAGATACAAACATTTGGCTATATCATATCTTTTTGAAGGCAGAAGCTATATCTTCTGTGTATTGTTTTTATGTTTGTTTGTTTGTTGAGATAGGATTTTACTATGCAGCCCTGGCTGGTCTCAAACTCAGAGATTACCTGGTTCTGCCTCTGGAGTGCTGAGATAAAAGGCATGTAACACACATACAGAAAACTCTGCTGTTTATTCTTAAAGGATGCATAGTAATTCTGTGGTGCTTTAAATTCTTGAGATTTGAAGGGAGCTCAAGGGTACTGTATAGCTTTTTCATATTGAGGAGATCACCTTGGTTTTACTAGATTATGATGAAGATGACTATGATGCTGATTGTGAAGATATTGATTGCAAGTTGATGCCTCCCCCACCTCCACCCCCAGGACCAGTGAAGAAAGAAAAGGACCAAGATGATATTACCGGTGGTAAGTAAAAACTGTCTACTTTTCTTTTAGGAATGAGTTTCCATTCATAAAACCAGGCTTTTGGCATACTTAAAGGGCTTTAAAAATATCCTTTAGAAAAGAATGCTACTTCTTGAAAAAACTCATTTAGTGTCAAATACTGATACTGAATAGAAATTTTCCTTTTAAAATGTTCAGTTACACAGTCAGGAAATAGTAATTTAACTCATTGTTTAGGCTGCCCATCACATTTACCTAGAGTCTTGTAAAAAACAAAAAAAACAACAACACAGATTTCTGATTCTTCTCCAATGTCTGATTCAGAAGATCTGGAATAGAGCTCAGGAAAATTTTGTTTTTGTTTTGTTTTTTGAGACAGAGTTTCTCTGTGTAACAGCCTGGCTATCCTGGAACTTGGTTTGTAGACCAGGCTGGCCTCTTAATTCAGACATCCACCTGCCTCTGCCTCTGCCTCCTGAGTGCTGGGATTGAGGGCACGTGCCACCACCACCCAGCAGGAATTTTTATTAGTTTCCAAGATTTTTTTTTTAATTTTGGACAGGATCTTAACTATGAAGCCCATTCCTAGAACTCTATAATAGGCCATTCTGCCTTCATACCTGTAGGTTTTTGCCTTCATGGTGCTGAGATTAGTGTGAGCTACCACACTCTTGTTCCTTAAGACTTTCTGATGTAACTAATTAATATACTGGTATTTGGAGATTATCTGTTTAAAAGCTACTTTTATTAATCTGGGCATAGTAGTGTATGCCTATATTCCTAGTACTCTGAAGGCAGGAAGATGACTGCTAGTTTGAGGCTGTGTAACAGAACCTTGTCTCAAAAATCAAACAATTACAAAATGACTTGGAATGTAGTATCACATTCAGAGATTTCAAAGATTGATGAGGTCTTTAGTTGCCATCTTACCATTCTTATCCCTGTAACAGTAATAATCCTGTCATAGAACAGCGCCTTTTTTTTTTTTTTTAAACAGGGCCTCACTGTGCATCTCTGGCTTGCTTAGAACTCTTTAAGTAAACCAGGTTGGCCTTGAATTCCCAGATATTTGTTTCTTCTGCTTCTTGAGTGCTGGGATCGAAGGCAGATGTCACTATGCCCAACCTTACTCTCCTATATTTTGAGGTTTATGTTAACCTAAATTTTTCCACTTGGTGATCTCTGACATTTCCTTTATAGTTTGCAAGGTAAATGTCATTTAACCATGTGTGAAATTTATTTTTTGTTTTTCTGTCGGCTTAACAATTCTGCATCTTACATATATCCAAACTGAACATGAAAGGGCCTGATTAATGTGAAGTAGTAATGTAATTTTGCTATTAATCATAATATTGTATACAATATTGGTCATTTATGGAAAGTAGTAAATGTAGTAATAGTGTTTGTTTTCTCTCATCACAACCCTAGGGTACCAGGTCCAAGGTGAGTTGGGGATGGTGGGAAATAATGCATTAGATGAGTTTTCTGGGCTGCATACTAGTAATCTGGGTGCTTGGGACTATATCCTCTGCCACAGAGCCATGAATATTAGCTTAGAAGGGGGTGTTGGCTGAATTTGAGGAAATGTGTTCACAGTTACATGCCAAAGGGGTTTCTTTTCCTTGTTGCAGTGTCTGAAGATGGAGAAGGCATCATCTTGCCCTCCATCATTGCCCCTTCCTCTTTGGCCTCAGAGAAAGTGGACTTCAGTAGTTCCTCTGACTCAGAATCTGAGATGGGACCTCAGGAAGCAACACAGGCAGAATCTAAGGATGGAAAGCTGACTCTACCATTGGCTGGGATTATGCAGCATGATGCCACCAAGCTGTTGCCGAGTGTCACAGAACTTTTTCCAGAATTTAGGCCTGGAAAGGTACTTTGTATGAAGAATGTCCATAATGAAAACTGACTTCTTCCAGATTCCAAGTTCTGTTGTTAAAATGTTGAATATACAGTGCATGAGATATAATGGTGTCCTTATTCAGTGACAGATAATTGTTTATATAGGAGAACTGTATCATTTTTTGAAGTGGTATGTGTTCATAGGAAATGTGGCTTAGAATGTTTGCATTAAAAATTGTCCTGTTGTTAGTTATTGTGCATGCCTATAATTCCAGTACTTGGGAGGTAGAGGCAGGTAGATCGCTGTGAGTTCAAGACCAGCCTAGTCTACATAGCGAGTTCCAGGATAGCCAAAGCTATGTAGAGAGACCCTTTCTCAAAAAACAACAAAATTGTCCTGTTTCTGGCCAGTGAGGTGGTTCATTGGGTAGAGGCACTTGCATGCTTGCCTGAGGATCTGAGTTTGCTTCCCACATTCCACAAATTGGTCAGAGAGAACCAACTCTTGACACTTGTCCCCTGATCTCTATACATGTATTACGGCTTATACATGCACATGCACACATATATACACACAAACATATAACTAAAAATAAATAACTTCTAAATTTCCTGTTAGAATAAAAAGTAAATGAAGTATCTTAGTTATTGTTCTATTACCATGAAGAGACATCATGACCAACACAATTTATAAAGGAAGGCATTTAATTGGGGGCTTGCTTACAGTTTCAAAAGGTTAATCCATGAAACTTCATGGCAGGAAGCACAGTGGCAGGCATGGCACCTAAGCAGTAGCTGAGAACTTGCATACAGATCTGTAGGCAGAGAGTGAGACCAGGCCTAACCTGGGCCCAACCCAGTGACACACCTCTTCCTGTAAGGCCACACTAGTCCTTCCCAAACAGTTCCACTAACTTGGACCACAGCATTCAAATATATGAGTCTATGGGGGCCATTCTCTCTTAAACCACATCAAACCTAGTAGTGCAAACCTATGACCCCAGCTACTATGGAGACTAAGGCAGATGGATCATAAGACTTTCTGGACTTCAGAGTCGGTTCAAGAGCAACCCGGGCAGTTTAGTGAGACCCTGTCTCAAAAAGCTAAGACTAGCTGGGCATGTTTGTGTATGCTTTTAAACCCAGGCAGAAGCAGGTGGATCTCTGAGTTTGAGGACAGCCTGAGTTCTAGGCCCTGTCTACATAGTGAAACTCTGACTTAGAAAACAAAAGTAAAACAACTAAGGGTAGGAATGTAGCTCACTGTCTGTAGGTGAAAATCAGTACCACACCAAAAAGAAAAGAAAAAAAGAAATTGTCCTGCCGAGGGGCAGTACTTTTGTGGTCTGAACTTAGCAAGCACTCCTTCATTTTCTCCTCTGCAGTTGAATAGATCACGAGAGTTTTTTAGACACTGAATCTTTGACATAATAGTATGTTCTATGTTCTAGGTGTTACGCTTTTTACGCCTTTTTGGACCGGGGAAGAATGTCCCATCTGTTTGGAGGAGTGCTCGGAGAAAGAGGAAAAAGAAGCACCGTGAGCTTATACAGGAAGAGCAGATCCAGGAGGAGGAGAGCTCAGTAGAATTAGAAGTCAATCAGAAATCTCTGTGGAACTATGACTACGCTCCACCACCACCTCCAGAGCAGTGTCTCTCTGATGATGAAGTAGGCAAAGTAGACATGGGATTAAAGTCTACATGGGGCATGTAGAAAGCTCTCTAGTTTATGTCAAATTGTAGTATTAAGAGTTCTTTGCTGGCTGGCGATGGTGGTGCACACCTTTAATCCTAGTGTTCAGGAGGCAGAGGCAGGTGGATCTTTGAGTTCGAGGCCAGCCTAGTCTACAGAGTGAGTTCCAGGACACTGAGAGTTAACAGAGAAACCCTGTCTGAAAAAAAAGAATTCTTTGCTAATTGTCAGTGAATAATTATGAGTTAAATACAGTAGTCACAGTTTCCATGTTGTAAGAGAAAAATATTTGGTAGGGCAAGGTAGATGGTGATACATTACTAAATATAAAGCTGTGATTTATGGACAGAGCATGCTATGGTATACCTCTCTTTTTTTTATATTCTAATTCCAGATAAAAATTCCTGTTCAGAAATCATCCTTGTGGCTCCTCTAAGTCACGTTACGAAGGTTAATTCCCTGTAGCTTTAGGTCATTTAGAATAGGGAACCCCCGACTCTACATCTTAGACTCTGTTACAGATCACAATGATGGCTCCTGTGGAATCCAAGTTTTCTCAGTCAACTGGAGACACAGATAAAGTGATGGACACCAAACCAAGAGTGGCAGAATGGCGTTACGGACCTGCCAGGCTCTGGTATGATATGCTAGGTGTCCCTGAAGATGGCAGTGGATTTGACTATGGCTTTAAAGTGAAGACTGAACATGAACCTACAATAAAATGCAAAATGATGAAGGTAAGCAACTCTGGGATGTAAGAGGAATCAGAGTGCTTAGGGTTCTGTCATCTTTACTGACTTCAAGCTGGGATGTTGAGTAGAATTTCCTGAGTAGGAGATTTGTGTAGTAGGGTATATCATCTTGTAAGTAGGCCCTATTCTGAGGATTCTGTTTTTGAAATGGGTGCTGTTCCAAAGTAGGTGTTGGAGAGGAGGCAGATATTTTTTCACTATCAGGTAATTTGCACAAGTAAAACATCACTATTTTTCTGTGCTGCAGATTGGTCCCAGGGCCTTGCACATGCTGGGCTAGCATTGAACCTCAGAGCTACATTTTCAATCCTTAGCTTTTTGAGTCAGGGTCTCACTGTATATCCCAGGGCTGATCTCAAACTTGGAATTCTCTTTTCAGACTCCCAAGTGCTAGGATTGCAGATATTTGACACTAAGCCTGGCAAAGTACCACTTGTTATACTTCATGAATCATTTAGAGTCTAGATTGAGAACTTTAGCCTGTGACTGATTTATTTTTCTTTCTGCTTGTACAGAAATTAAGAAAACTTGAGGAAAGCAATGGCATTGATCTTCTGGCAGATGAAAACTTCCTTATGGTGACACAACTGCATTGGGAAGATGATATCATCTGGGATGGGGAGGATGTCAAACACAAGGGAACAAAACCTCAGCGTGCAAGTTTGGCAGGCTGGCTTCCTTCCAGTATGACTAGGAATGCCATGGCCTACAATGTTCAGCAAGGTGTGCTTCTGTGCCAGCAGTGTCTAGCACACAGTTCTTCATCTCAGTCATCATAAGTAATCCTATCTATGGTCTTTTAGACTGCTGAGGGATAGTAAAATGCTTTGAATCTAATCCCCGATTTTTTGTTTATAAATCCACTTTATGGCCATGCAGTGATGGGTACACCTTTAATCCCAGCACTGGGGAGGCAGAGGTAGGCGGATCTCTGTGAGTTCGAGGCTAGTCTGGTCTACAGAATGAGTTCCAGGACAGCCAAAGTTATAACTGAGAAACCCTGAAAAACCAAAAAAAAAAAAAAAAAAAAATCTGATATTCTAGAGCAGTGGTTCTCAACCTTCCTAATACTGCAACCCATTGATACAATTCCTCATGTTGTGGTGACCCCCAGCCATAAAATTATTTTTGTTGCTACTTCATAACTGTAATTTTGCTACCGTTAGGAATCATAATGTAAATATCTGATACGTAGATGGTCTTAGGCAACCCTGTGAAAGGGTTGTTTGACCATCCCCCCCCCCAAGGGATCATGACTCACAGGTTGATAAATGATGTTTATAGAAATAATCAGTTAATAACTTTCTGATGTGATTTCTTTTGCTTTTTGCATGTATATGGTTGAGCTTAATTAACTAATGTTGAGATAAGGTCTTGCTCTGTACCTGAGGCTAACCTGGAACTTACTGTGTAACCCAGGCTGTCCTTAAACTCACCATCTTCCTAATTTAAGCTTCCCAAGTATTAAGATTACAGGTGTTTGTTGCCATGCCTGGTCTGAGTTCAGTGTTATACATACTGTTTTTATTCGTTTTCTTTGCTTTTTTTTTTTTTTGGCAGGAGCTCTCCTCCCCCACCCCCCATGGTGTTCTTGATAACCCTTTGACTAACACTGAGATCAGAGGGGCATATTAAGAAGTCACCTTGATTTATTGGATTTTTGAAACAGGATTTTACTCTGTAGCTCTGGCTAACCTAATACTTGCCATGTTTGTAATCCAGGCTTGCCTTGAACTCAAGGTACTCCTCCTGCTTTAGCGTCTTGAGTACTGTGATTATAGGTAAAATGCCAGGAAACATTTAAAATGGAAAGAAAATAAGGTAACATAACCAAACCCCATTTGTAAAAATGAAAAACAGAACTGGGTAAACAAAAATCTGACTAAAAGAAAATACCAAAGCATTTGCAGTGGTTATTTCTAGTTTCTTCAGTTTTCTTTTTCTTACTGTTTTTTCTGGGGTTTTTTTTGGTTTGTTTTTTGTTTTTCAAGACAGGGTTTCCTCTGTGTAGCCCTGGCTGTCCTGGAACTCGTTCTGTAGACCATGCTGGCCTCGAACTCACAGGGATCTGCCTGCCTCTGCCTCCTGAGTCCTGGGATTAATTGAAGGTGTGGACCACCACTGCCCAGCTTGCCTTAATTTTTTTAAATTCTTTTCTTGGGAAAAGATTTTTTCTCTTTAGTTCTAGTTAAATACTTTATTATTGATTGCATAGTTTTTCTTTTAAATTTCTTGTTGGTTTTTTTGTGTGTATGTGTTTTTTTTTTTTTTTTTTTGAGACAAAGTCTTGCTCTGTATCTCTGGGCTGGCTTCTACCTGTCTCTGCCTCTCAAGTGCTGAGAGAGTGCCACCATACCCAACTCAGTTACATAGTATTTTTGATAACAATATCTTGGTGTGTCTAGCCTCAAGCTTAACCATCTTCCTCTCAGCCTCCTGAGTGCATAGTATTTTTATTTTGTGCATAATGTTCTTAGAAGTGCGTTTTCATTACTTAGTAAATGCTTTATTTGCTAATATAGTTTAATACCAATGTTTATCATCATTATCTTTTAAATGATTTATTTTTCTTTTATGTACATTGTTTTGCCTGCATGTGTGTCTGTGTGATGGTGTCAAATCCCTGGAACTGGAGTTATAGTTGTAAGCTACTATATAGGTGCTGGGAATTGAATCTGGGTCCTTTGGAAGAGCAGCCAGTGCTCTTAACTGCTGAGCCAACTCTGCAGCCCCTCACCAAAATTATTTAGCTAGTACCTTAGTAAATAGGCTGTTTAAGTTTTAACTGTTATAAACAATATTGCAATGAACATTTTGTCAGCAGTGGTTTCTGTCAAAGTGAGATATACGTGATACCTAGTAGGTTCTTTTTGAATATATGAGTGCCTGCTCTAATATTCTTTTTCTGTTTGCTAGAATCATTACTGAAAGGAGCATTCATGCTTTGTTTGTTACTGTTTTCTCCTCTTATTTTGGTCAGGTTTTACAGCCACTCTGGATGATGATAAACCCTGGTACTCCATTTTCCCCATTGATAATGAAGATCTGGTATATGGACGTTGGGAGGACAATATCATTTGGGATGCTCAGGCCATGCCCCGGATTTTGGAGCCTCCTGTTTTGACACTTGATCCCAATGATGAAAACTTGATTTTGGGTATGCTGATGGCAGAAGCCAGTGTTCTTTATCTATCTTTGCCACCGTATTATTAATAACAAGGAGCAAAAGGAAATCAGAAAGGTTAGAGAGGGCAAAAATTAGAAACTTTTAGGTAATGATTTTTAGAAAGCAGAGCTGTAGCTGCCAGTTTCTAGTGTTTGAGTGTTGTTTAGGAAAAACTCATGTAAGAATGTTGGAAAGTAGTATCTTTAAGACATCAGACATGTAGTTTAGCTAGAGCAAATTACCAACTGAAAGTAGTCTGGAATGGAATGAAAGATCTACTTATAAACTACAAAATGGAAAAGTGGAACATGTGAATTATAGCTTCTCCTGGTGGCATGGGTCCCAGCTACTTAGGAGGCCAAGGCAGGAAGACTGTAAGTTCATGGCCTGTCTAGGCTACAGGGCACATTCCAAGACAGCTTTGGCAACTCAGTGAGATTCTATCTTAAAATAATGCAAAAGGAGGTCAAGAGGTCTGGAGATGTAGATTTGTGGTAGAGTCCTTGCCTAGTCTGTGTGAGACCTTAGTTTCAATTCATAATACTGCACAGAGGGGTGGGGAAGAGGGTGCGGAGGGTGGTAAGAAGGAAGGGAAAAGAAGAAGAGAGGGAGGAAGAGGAGAAAAGAAAGAAAATAAGCATTTGGGGATAGCAATTCTGTCATTTCTTGTTACATCCTCAGAAATCCCCGATGAGAAGGAAGAAGCTACTTCTAATTCCCCTTCCAAGGAGAGTAAGAAAGAATCATCTCTGAAGAAGAGTCGAATTCTCTTAGGAAAAACAGGAGTCATCAAGGAAGAACCACAGCAGGTTTGTGAAGAGAAAAGGACTTGGTATTTTGAAGAACAGAGAAAGATATTAGGAAAGGATAGTCTGACCAAGACTTATTTGATCTATCATTAGAACATGTCTCAGCCAGAAGTGAAAGATCCATGGAATCTCTCCAATGATGAGTATTACTATCCCAAGCAACAGGGTCTTCGAGGTACTTTCGGAGGGAATATTATCCAGGTACAAATAACTGCTTTATTTTGATGGAGATTATGGGTAAATCTTCCTGGGAAGGAGTTAGTATTTACCTTTAACTCTTCTGTTTCCTGTTTAGCACTCAATTCCAGCAGTAGAATTACGGCAGCCCTTCTTTCCCACCCACATGGGACCCATCAAACTCCGGCAGTTCCATCGCCCACCTCTGAAAAAGTACTCCTTTGGGGCACTATCTCAGCCAGGTCCACACTCAGTCCAGCCTTTGCTAAAGCACATCAAAAAGAAGGCAAAGGTATAATTGAATCCTGGTTAGAAAAAAGTTCTATAAGATAATTGGTGTACAAATTGGGGGACTATACTGGATATTGGGTTATATTAGAGAATTACTATTTTCTCAGTTGTAGTACAATTTCATTTTGGCTATTCAGAAGAAAGTCTTTATTCTTAGGAGATATATATGAATATACTTAAGGCTAAACTGTTGCTGCTTTTAGTTTACTAAAATCTGTAGAAAATTTACAGATAAATTGGGAAAATGTTTAAAGTAATGAGTTAAAGGATGTTCAGAGTACTATTCTTTCAATTTAGGTGGTATGTTTGAAAGTTTTCACAATGAAATTGAAAAAAATAGCATGGTAAAGAATGTTTTGGTATTGTCTCAGATTGGATGGTACCAGTGTATGTATAAGTTTATCTGCCTGTTGGAAATAGGCTGTGTATTGTCTTTATTCTGGACAGATGCGAGAACAAGAGAGGCAAGCCTCGGGTGGTGGAGAGATGTTTTTTATGCGCACGCCTCAGGACCTTACAGGCAAAGATGGAGACCTTATTCTTGCAGAATATAGTGAGGAAAATGGACCATTAATGATGCAAGTTGGCATGGCAACCAAGATAAAAAACTACTATAAACGGGTGAGTATGTGCTCAAAGAAATTTTTATGATTTTTTTTGCGTATGTGTGTTGTGGAGGGAACCAGCCTTTCCCACAAATGGGTTCACTGAAACTTTACGCAGGAGGGAGTACAAGTGCAGGAAAAATGAGGAATGACAAACGAACAGGGTAATTCGTTCTTTTATGGGACCAAGGAAATGACATGCATGATCGCGCTTTAAAATGACACCTGGAACACGCTTTAGAAGTAAAACGCAGCAGCGTTTTTAATAGGGGAATTAACAGTATTCATATTAAGAAAAGAGAGGGGCAAGAGAGAGACTGACAATGCAATGTGCCTTGTTAGTGGAAAAACCACACCAAGAAGAGAAGGAGGGAGAGACTTACAATATACATTACCAGGGAAAGGGACCACACCAGAAAGAGAGAGAATTGCTCTGGGAAGAGGTTTAAAAAGCCAAATAGTTTTTTGATATGCAGATGTTGCTCAGGCCTTCAGAGGTTTCGTATGTAGATGTAGTCACACCCAGGATGGGGGTTGGGAGTCCTTCCTCCTGCGACTTGTTTGCTAAGAAAGAACATTTGACTTCTCTATCTGCCCCAAACAGAGCAGAGTGCCATGTAGGCAAAGAAGGTTTTTATTTTACAGTTTTTAGCTGTTTGGTACATACTATTTGTTCTCTATCTAGGCCCCTTTTGCTTCTATCTGTTACTATCAATATGAATGGGTAGCTTTACACATGCCAGGACTTAGAAGCCTGCAAGATATTTTACAAAGACAATTACTTTTGAGTAAAAAATGGCCGCTTCTTCTCAGCTAACACTGGCCAGCTAAGGTATTACTAGGCCATGCAGACATAATGAAAGATTTTTGTCGCCATTACAGCAAAGGGGAGGAAGGGGCAGAATGGCTGGTAAGCCGAAGTTCCCTGCTGGGGAGTCTGGAACCTTGTCGACAGACTTCAACCTCATTGCCAGGGTATTGGGGCTCCAGCAGTGTGTGTGTTTAAAAATATAATCATTCATCTTATTTTATGTATATGAGTGTTTTGCTGTATGTATGTTGTACACCACATGTGTGCCTGGTGCCTGAGGAGGCCAGAAGACCATGTCAGATACCCTGGAACTGGAAGTTTGGGTGGTTGTAAGCCACTATATGAGTGCTGAGTACCAAATCTGGGTCCTCTCTAATCCTTGAAATTTTTGTTATCAATATAACTGTAATTAGGTATGTATTGTGAATATGTATTTTGCCATATACATTTTTAGGGAGAAAGGAGTGGGATCTCTCGTTAATAACAAATGCTATTCATATGGAAGATTACATGTATGTTTATTGACTTTAAATCTGTGAGCCTGAGTTTGCTATGTTTCTTCTAGAAACCTGGAAAAGATCCTGGAGCCCCAGATTGCAAATATGGAGAAACTGTTTATTGCCATACATCTCCTTTCCTGGGCTCTCTCCATCCTGGCCAGTTATTGCAGGTGAAGAATTCTTTCCTGTCTTTATTCTCTCCTAAGGAAATTGACAGATGAGCAAGTTTGCCCAGAAAGAACCAATTTTGGTTGATTGAGGTACTGTTTATGTATTAGGTATAAGGTAGTATAATCCACTGGGAATGATGGTGGGTATGGTAGTGTACATCATTAATCCCAGGTCTTGGAAGGCAGAATTTGAGACCAGCCAGGTCTACATATCAAGTTCCAGGTCAGCCAGGGCTATGTAGTAAAACCCTATCTCAAAAAGGGGGAGGGGTCTGGAGAAATGGCTCAGCAACTAAGAACACTCGCTGATCTACAAGGGTGCTGAGTTTAATTCCCCAGTGTTTACATGGCAGCTCACAAACATCTGTAACTCTACTTCCAAGGGATCTAGAACTAGATCCCTAGTTCTAGGGATTTTGGAATCCCTAGAAGAGGATCTGAGCCCTCTTCTAGCCTCCTTGGGTACTTCATTCATATGGTATACAACATAGATGAAGGCAAAACACCCATATACATTTTAAAGTTTTTTTAATCAAAAATTAAAGAATTAAAAATGAAAGGTTAGTATAATCCACTAGACATAGAAGCAGGAAGATCAGGAGTTCAAAGTCATTCTTGGCTCTGTAGCAAGTTTGAAGCCAGTCTGGTACTTACGAGACTTTGTCTCAAGAAACAAAACAAAACAATCCAAACAAAAAGATTAGCATAATTCAAAATTTAAGACAGACTCTTTTTTCCTTAAAAATAATTCCCTGGTTGTGTTATTTTTAGATTTTAGGCTAAATATTATAGAATAGTGAGTTTTTTATTGTTTAATTTGTGGGGGGGCATTGGAGGGGTTGCTTTTTTGAGCTAGGATCTTACTCTGTACAATAGGCTGGCTTGAAACTTACTGCATAGCCTAGACTGGCCTCAAACATTGGGACAATCTTCAGCCTTATGAGTGGTGGGGTTACAAATATGAGCTACTATAAAACAGCTTTTTGAAAATATACACTGGGCAGGAGTGGTGGTGGTGCACACCTTTAATCCCAGCACTTGAGAGGGAGAGGCTGGGGATCTCTGTAAATTCAGGCCAACTTAGTCTACACAGTGAGATCCAGGACAGCCAGAGCTACATAGTGAGACCTGGTCTCAAAGAAAGGTGGGGGAGATGGAGAGAGAGAGAGAAAAGAAAATAACAAAAATACACATTGGTAGCTGGGTGTAGGTGGTTCCTGCTTCTTGTAATCCAAACACTAGAAAGGCAGTCCTTCCTAGTACAGGTAGGAGGGTCACAAGTTTGAGGCTAGCCTAGGCTATAGAGCAAGACCATATCTCAAAAACAAAGACACCAAAACAAAACACACTTAGAAGTCTACCTAGAATTAATGTAGGTTATGAATGTTTTGAATTCTTTGTGTGAAATCAGTGTGTTTAAGGGACTAGAGATGTAGCTCAGTGGTAGAGTGCTTACTTAGCACATTAAAGACCCTGAATTTGTGTCTAGCACTGCAAAAAAAAAATGGTACTTTTTGATGATACTTAGGTGTGACTGTTGTGAATACTGAACCAGACTTGAATGTTAAGGTTTTGCTACAGTATAAAGTGCTGCTTTTTCTGCTTTCTTCTGAGAGGTTTAGTGAGGTCCTCTGGTAATAGCTTTTAAAAGAATTATGGAGGTCCACAAATGATGTGGGACAATCTCCAGAACTGCCTACTTCCCCCCTCCCCCATTTTATTTCTAATCTTTCCCCTTTTTCTCATTATTTTTTTAAGACATGGACTTTGTAGTCTAGAAGTAGCCTAGAACTACATAGACATGCCAGGCCTTGAATTTATGGCAACCCTCCTGGCTCTGACTCCCAAGTGCTAGGTTTACAGGGGTGTGATACAGTGTCCACAGCCATCTTAAACATTTTTATTCTTGTACCTTTTTTATTTATCATTTCCTTCTAGGTTTGTGGAGACAGGTAGTGCTGGAAGATTAACCAAGGACCTTGTATATGCAAAACACTTGATCTACCGCTGAGTCACATCCTTAGCCCCTCTCACCAGATTCTGATTATTTTTGGCTTGTAATTTTTCTGAGGTTTCTTGATGTTACTTAACCAATTCATCTTCTTTTGTGACTACTTTTATTTATAGTTTTTCTTTAGTTACACTGTGTGTGTGTGAGAGAGAGAGAGAGAGAGAGACATGGGGGGGGCAAGGGGAGAGGGAGAGAGATATGGAGGTTGGAGGACAATGTAAGAATCGATTTTCGTTCTACCATGTGGATCTTGAGGATCAACTCAGGTTTAGGCTAGTGGCAGGCACTCTTACCTGCTGAGACATCTCATGGCCCTGGACTCTATGTAGCAGTCTAGCCTTGAACTTTTGATCCTCTTTCTACAACTTCCCAAGTGCTGAGATTGTAGGTGTGTACCACCATCATGCCCAACTTATTTTGGTGTGTGTATGTGTGTGATCACTATCAGTATATAGATACACATGCAGAAATTAAAGCAGGATGTTTCACTTTTGTGGTTCTTAATTCAAAATATCACACAAATGGTAGTGATAGTCATTGAGGGACTCTCAAACTTCCATCTAACACTTCACAAGCCAATTCCCCATCATCTGCACTGTTCTCAGCATTATCTTCAAAGTTTTCATAGAACAGCTCACTAAACTCTGAGCACATAAAGGCTTTTCCAGCCTAATGTTCCAAACCCCTTTTAAAATCCTTAAAAAAAACCCAAGAAACAAAAACACACACAATCAGGTATATCACGGGTTTCATTATTTTGGTATCAGTTTCTTTCTTAGGATTTCTGTTGCTGTGATAAAGCACCATGACACAAGGTTGGATATACATGGTGGAAAGAGAATTGACTCAATGCAAGTTGTCCGCTTGACTTCTGCATTTACTCACATACACACATACAAACACACACTAAACAAATAAATAAATGAAAAATGTAATTAAATTTTTAAAAGATTATTCACTATCTTCGGTAATTTTATCTTCAGTGAACATTTGGAATTCAATTTCTCCATGAATGTGATGAAGGTCTTCCTTTTTTTATTAGGATTTATAACTTTTTTGGTTTATTTTATTTTAGTTTTTGGTTTTCAAGACAGGGTTTCTCTATGTATCCCTGGCTGTCCTAGAACCTGATGTGTAGACCAGGGTAGCCTCCACCTGTCTCTGCCTCCTGATTACTGGGATTAAAGGCTTGCACTACCACAGCCTAGCTTAAATAATTCATTTTTATTATTTGTATGCATGCATGTGAGTTCACCTGTGGAGGCAGACAAAGGTGTGTCTGATTCCTTTTATCTAAAGTCACAAAGATACAGGTATTTGTTAGATTAAGATATGGGGGGGGTGCTAAGATTTGAACTCCGGGCCTCATGATAGAGCAGCAAATACTTTTTTAACTGCTTAGTCATCTCTCCATCCCACTTAGGATTTTTTGGTTATGGGAGATACTTTTCTTTAGATTCAAAGCTTATAGTAGTTGCTTATAATAGTTGATCCCTGTCTGGCTTCTATTTCTGTCTCAAATATTTCTGTCCAACTTTTGTGTTTTTGTATATTCTGTCCTTCAGCATATTTTGCTTCATTGTTTTTGTTTTATTTTTAATTAATTATTCAAAAAATATTCTGAACCCAAGCATGGTAGTAGCATTCCTGTAATGCTAGCACTCAACAGTCTGAGTGATACAGGAGAATTGACTTGTTTTTGAGGCCTCCCAGGGCTTCTGCGAGACTTTGTTCTAAATTGTTCGTTCTTACCTCTTGTATGTATTAATGTATTAATTTATAAAGTTTTTAATAGCAGTCCTATAAAGTATAGGCATCTTAAGTGTCCTGCATTTTGTAGCTGAGAAAACTTAAGCTCAGAAACTTTGACTTGTGTGAATTCATACAGTGACTGGTAAAGGCTGTTTCTTCTGAATCTTGTTGTTTTTTTTTTCTTTCTTTTTTTATTTTCCCTTTTCAAGACAGGTTTTCTCTATTGTAACTCTGGCTGTCCTGGAACTCACTCTGTAAACCAGGCAGGCCTTGAACTCACAGAGATTCACCTGCCTCCAATTAAAGGCTTGTGCCACCACTTCCCGGCTCTTTTTGTGAACCATATACTTTCTTTCATCTTTTTTTTTTGTTTGTTTGTTTGTTTGAGTAAACATATAGCCTCTCATATAGCCTGTGTTGCCTTCAAACTTGCTGTGTGGCCAAGGATGACCTTGAATTCCTGATCCTCTTCCTAAGTGCTGGGATTATAGTCAATGTTGGTTGTCTTCCTCTGTTATTCACTACCTTATTTTTTGAGATAGCATCTCTCATTGATCCTGGAGTTCACAGTTTTGCCTAGACTGGTTGGCTAGCATGCTTCTAAGATTTTCTTATGTCCACTGTTCTTCTCCCTGCCACTACTGGGATTATAGGCATATGCCTCTGTGCTCAGCTTTTTATGTGAGTGCTGGGGAATCCAAACCCAGGTTATCATGCTTGTACAACAAGCACTTAACCTGCTGAACCATCTCCCAGCCCCATTTTTTTTTTCCTTTTTATGTGGGGGGTGATGTCTCATACAGCCAGTCTGGTTTCAAGTACGCTATGTAGTCAAGGCTGACCTCTTGAATTCGTAACTTTCTGCTTTTCCTAACAGAAAAAATTCCAAACCCTAACAGGTTTGGAATTACAGGAATATTCCACTTTTTTTTCTGAGACACAATTTCATGCTATAGTTCAGACTGGCCTGGAACTTACTGTGTAGCCCAGGATGGCCTTGAACTTGCCTTGATTCTCCTGCTTCAGCTTCCTGGATGGTGGAATTTTGCATGCACCATTATTGCCGGCTCCATTTTTAAAGTTTTTCTTTCTTTTTGTCTGTTAGGTTCTAAAAGACAGTGGGTAAAAAAAAATAATCTTGTTTGATATTCCATAAAATTTGCTTATTTTTATTGTATAGCGTTTAGATGTAATTAATATAGATAGTAATAAGTTTTCTTTTTCAGTAGTTGGCTGGATTTTCTAGGGCTTCTCTGTAAGTAACTTTTATGGTTTACTTTCATTAGGCATTTGAGAACAACCTTTTTCGTGCTCCAATTTATCTTCATAAGATGCCAGAGACTGACTTCCTGGTCATTCGAACAAGGCAGGGTTACTATATTCGAGAATTAGTGGATATTTTTGTGGTGGGCCAGCAGTGTCCCTTGTTTGAAGTTCCTGGTCCTAACTCCAAAAGGGCCAATACACATATCCGAGACTTTCTGCAGGTAAGGTGGGAGTATGGGAGTTGGGTTAAGATGCACACATTAATAGAAAGATTGAAACAGGTCTGAGCTTAGTTGGGGAAGGGACCCTGGTGAGGACTTTTATCCTTTATCCAATAAAACATATTTGGCTTATTGGACAGGTTTTTATTTACCGCCTCTTTTGGAAGAGTAAAGATAGACCACGGCGGATCCGGATGGAAGATATAAAGAAAGCCTTTCCTTCACATTCAGAAAGCAGCATCCGCAAGAGGCTAAAGCTTTGTGCTGACTTCAAACGTACAGGTCATCAGTGTGACTACTTATCTTCTTCGTTATGCTCTTATAATCCCAAAGAATTATGACTTTTCGTTAAAAGAAATTATACCTAATAGAATAGACATTGATGGCTTTCAAAGGGAAAAGATAACAAATCTTATAACTAGAGGCTTTGATTTTTTTTTGATATTTTGGTGATAATTGGTTACTAGTAAAGTCCATATGAGTGTTTACATGTCTTACATAAGATGTAGGAAACCTGGCAACAGGAGTTTTCTTAACTGGTCATATCTAAGGTGTTGTTTGGTTCAGTGTCGGTTTGCTATCCTGTTACTTTTGGATCTTCAGAATTCAGAACAGTTTCTCTGTATTTTTTTCAGGGATGGATTCAAACTGGTGGGTGCTGAAGTCTGATTTTCGTTTACCAACGGAAGAGGAGATCAGAGCTATGGTATCACCAGAGCAGTGCTGTGCTTATTATAGCATGATAGCTGCAGAGCAGAGACTAAAGGTGAGCCTCTTCTTTTTAGGCACTGCTTATGTCTATATTTTATTTCTAGGAGATAGAAGGGAATACTTTAGAGATATTACTTACTATATTATTACCAGTTATTCAACAATTTAAACTGTATGAGGTACTTTTTGTGTATATGGAATCTAGGGAAAGCTACAATATAGCTAAATGTCAATGTGAGTCTCAGTGAGGGACTTAAGTCATATTACCTTGCTTTAAAAATCATAGTTCATTTATTTGGGTGGTGACTCTTTTGTAAAACAAGCAGGGAAAGAACATTTCAGATTCCCAGATGGGCAGAAATGATAGCTGGGAAGTATGGTTTAGAGGTGAACAGCATATAAGACCCAAACTGAAAAAGTCCAGCTGAAAAATTCTGTAGTTAGAATCTTCCTTTAGTTTCTTTGTTTGCCTTTTTTTTAAAAACAGAGTGTCTCTGTTGTAACTCTGGCTATCCTGGAACTCACTCTGTAGACCAGACTGGCCTCCCACCTGCCTCTGCCTCCTGAGTTCTGGGATTAAAGGCATGTGCCACCACTACCTAACTTGTTCGTTTTTGTTGTTGTTGTTGTTGTTTTGTTTTTTGTTTCTTTTTTAATGAGATCTAGCTATCCACATGTCCACATAAGTTCCTTGAAAACTTTTTGTGTTGGGGCTGAAGAGATTGCTTAGGGGTTAAGAGCAGTGGCTGCCCACAACTGTCTGTAACTCCAGTTCCGGGGGTTCCAATAACCTCACACAGACATACATGCAGGCAAAACACCAGTGCACATAAAATAAAAATAAATTATTTTTAAAAAGATTCACGAGGGGTGACCTTTGTGTGAAACCAGGACCTTGTACATGCTAGGCAAGCATTCTATCACTGAACTACATCCCTAGTGCAGCAGATTCCTGGGAATTGGGCATATCTTCTAATAGCACAAGGATACACAACAGTGATAAGTACAGAATCCATTTTCTATGCAGAATATGCCTTGGTATTTTGTATTTGGTATTCAGTAAAGCTGTGTTTTCAGAAAAAAAAAAACTTGTGTTTTTTCAGTTGGCTTTATTTATACATAGGCTTGTCCATTTTCAGGATGCTGGCTATGGAGAGAAATCCTTTTTCGCTCCTGAAGAAGAAAATGAAGAAGATTTCCAGATGAAGATTGATGATGAAGTAAGGTTTTACAAACTATTTTTTTTTTCTGAGACAGAATGTTGTTATGTAACCCAATCTGGCCTGGAATTTTAACTCTTCCTACCTCTGTCTCCCAAGTGTTGAGAGTATAGACACACACTACCATGCTCAGGAACACTTGTATTTTTTATCTTTAATTGTATGTGTATCTCTGTGTGGGTATGTGCACATAAGTAAGTGATTCTAGGTGCCTGTGGAAACCAGAGACATTGGATCTCTCTGTAGGTAGAGTTATAGGTTGTAAGTTACCTGACATGGACATTGGAAACTGAACCCATGTCCTCTGAAAGAGCAGAAAGCTTTTTTAACCTCTGAGCCATCTCTCCAGCTCCTGTTGTATTCTTCTCTTCTTTTTCTTTCTTTTTTTGAGCTAGAGTCTCTCTCTGTTGTCCTAGCTGTCCTGGAACTCACTCTGTAGACCAGGCTAGCCTCAAACTCACAGAGATCTGCCTGCCTTTGCCTCCCTAGTGCTAGAACTAAAGACCATGTGCCTCCATGGCCAGCTCTGTTTTTTTTTTAATTAAAACAAAACTTTTTTTAAAGATTATTTCTGTATGTACATATTTGTGAGTGTGCCTGTGTACAGAGTCTAGAAGAGGGATCACAACACTTAGAGCTGATGTTACAGGCATTTGTGGAATGAGACTTGCTATTGTGGGTGCTTGGATCCAAATTCCAGTCCTCATGATTATACAACAAATGCTTTTAATCACTGAGCCATCTCTCTGACCTGCAACAGTCATTATTTTCAGTGTTTCTCATCCTCTTTTTTTAAAAAGAAAGTCTTGGCCAGGTGATGGTGACAGACACGTTTAATCCCAGCACTCAGGAGACAGAGGCAGATGAATCTCTGAGGTCACGGCCAGCCTGGTCTACAGAGTAAGTTCCAGCACAGCCAGGGCTACACAAAGAAACCCTGTCTCCAAAAACCAAAAATAAATAAATAGAACGTTTTGTGCTGGTGATATGGCACACATCTGTAATCTCATCGTTTTGGAAGCAGGAGGATCAGATGTTCAAGGTTATGTTCTAATATATAGGGAGTTCCAGGCCAACCTGGGCTAGAGACCCTACTGTAATAATATCGAATAAGGAAGCCATTTGAATAATTGGACAATCAAATGCAGTTGTTCTTCTAACTATGAGCATCATGAAAGTGGGTGCAATACGAACCTACTGAAGTCCTAGGTATAGTGGACTGAAGAACACCACTTGTTCCTCATATTTCTTATCCTGGTTGCACTCTGAATCTCTATTTAATACCATTGTTTAAGTATTGTTGTTTTCTCTCTCTTTTGCTTCCCTCTCTGGAGCGTGGCTGAGCTGTCAGCCGCCAGCTCAAAGTCTAGGAAGGAAAGCCCAGGGCGTGGGTCAACGCATTCTGGTGAGTCCCAGATCAGAGGACTAAGAGTCGACGACAAGAGCAATCAGACTCTCTGGAGAGGCTGTCAGAAGAGTATATCTCTTCCACAGGTTCTGTCCATGTGGACAGAAGTGTAGAGCTGTGAAGCTGGCAGCAGTGGAGGCCGTGGCTCGATCTGGTCTGTCTTGGAGGTCACTGGCCAAATGGATAGGCGTGGCTTCAGCAGGAGTCCATGGGTTGGGGGATGAGATGACTTTTCTTCTTCCTCGGTCTTCTCTCAGCTATTGGGCTCATATAAACCTGTGGATAATCTGAAAGCTTGGAGGGAAGATTTTTGGGCACTAGAGAAGCATAGGAAGATGGACACATGTTGGTTCCTGTAGCATCTGTGAAATAGGCACTGAAGATTTGTCTTGTGTAAAGCCTTATATATAGGCATAGCTAGCTGTAAGCCAGTGGACTGGAAAGCAAGGTACAGTAATGAAACAGACATTAAGTAGGCACTGGGATTTGGAATTTGAATGGGACTCAGAGAAATAGACATCTCTGAGTGGAGGTCTCAGGGGACCATCTCCTTGTAGCTTCCTGTAAAGAGAAGTTAATTATGAAATCTTAGGGTGATTGAGCCAGCCACAAGGGCGTGGCTGAAATCTCCTTTTGGACTCAAACTTCCTGTAGAAGAATGTTTTTGCAAGTGTTAATTAAAACTGAACTTTTGGAATTTTATAACCAACCATTTATATATCTTAATACCTTTATAATTTGTATTTGCATAATCTTAAAAGCATCACTTAGGACATCAGAACTTACATAGACATTTAATCAGTTACCAAAAAAGGTATTACTTTTGCCTCCTTAGTATTTGGGAACAAGGCAAACTGTAGGCCTTATTTTATACGTGAAGAGAAATGAGAAGGCAGCTGAAGCCTAGTAAACATGTAAGAAACGATTTTTAGTAGCAGCCGGGCTGCTGGGAGCCTTAGAGGAAGCACTTCAGAGAGCTGCCTTTGCGTCAGACCAGCCTTGGTCTGGGAGTTTTTGTCAGGGCTTGGGGGATCATCATTCCACACTCTGGAATCCGTGGCAGGGGCTACTGAGGGTTGGAGAACCCAGAGATTGGAGTTATGTTACTCTTACTAAATTAAGAGTCTGCAGTGGGTGCTGTGGAGGTACAGGGAGTTTAGGAGCTGTCATCCCACACTATGTGGAATCCATGGCATGAGCCATCGAGGGTTGGAGAACTCAGAAATTGGAGTGACTTTACTTTATTAAAAGAGTCTGCAGCGGGTGCTGCTGAAGGGCTTTGGAGAACCTGGAGATTGGAGTTCCACCATTTCTGGTGGCGTCTGCAGTGATAGCTGCCTAGGAGCCGGGACTTCTAGAGTCTGCAGCAGTTGCTGAAGGGCTTTGGGAATTTTGTGAGCTCTCAGTTGAGCAACTTCTTGGCTTGAAATCCCTAGCTACGGGTCATTTAGTGGAGCCTTATTAGTGATAAATCTTGTAGGCTGAAAGGAGGAGGCCTTAGCTGGCTGTAGAGAAAGGAGGAAGCACAAAAGATCAGAAGTTTAAAGTTACCCGTGCCACATGGCTATGCTGTATCTGGTTGGCCGCCATGACTTAGGCCAAAAATAAAGGAGGAAATACGAATAATAATGTCTGCTCTCAGTCGTGGAGACAAGACTGATGGCTGCCCACCCAAAAGCCAACATTTGCTACCTTTTTAATTTTTAAGGGGGACTTTTACCACCACCTGCCCATAACAGAAGACTACTGGATACGTCTTAACCACGTTGTGGCACCAATTGTTGTTTTCTTCTTCTTTTCTCTCCATATATTCAAAAACAGTTCTAAAGCATGGTCCGCTTACAGATGGGACATAAAGAAAACCCCTCCTCCCCAAAGGATAGGATTTTTGCCTTTTCACAGAAATCTGCATTCCAGCTACTTTAGCAAATCCACAATGACCAAGAAGATGGCCCAACTCTCCTTAGAAGAAAGACTTAATCAAACTTCACCCCACTGCCGGTACTAACTTACAAAAACATTCTTCTACAGGAAGTTTGAGTCCAAAAGGAGGTTTCAGCCACGCCCTTGTGGCTGGCTCAATCACCCTAAGATTTCATAATTAACTTCTCTTTACAGGAAGCTACAAGGAGATGGTCCCCTGAGACCTCCACTCAGAGATGTCTATCTCTCTGAGTCTGTCCCGAGTTGCAGTAAGGCGGGGAAAAATGCCTCGGAGATGGTACCAGGTTAATGCTAGTTTACTTTGACATTCACACTCACCACACACAGTGACACCCCAGTACCTCTCCCTAGTCTGGCCTGTTCTCGCAGATAAGGCTCTCGATCTGCTTGGCTGCACCTGTGGTCCACAGCCGTCTTCCTCTTTGTTTTGCTGTCTGAGCGATGGGTCTCTGGACACCAGGGCACAGGTCTCCAGACACCGGGGCACAGTCATTCAGAGGTTTGCTCTGCTGGGTGACCACATTCAGGAAGAATGTGTCAAAGACATGTGCTGACAGCTGTCTTTTTGAGCTGAGCTTTTTATAGTTTACTCACTTACCCTGACTCAGCTATCTGGTCTTAGCCAATGAGGTACTGGGTTGTGTCATTACATCATTTTGGGTTACATTGTTCTTAATCACACGAGTCCAGGTGTGCTAGCATTCTGAGGCAGGAACAGCTGGACTTTATTTTTTACATTTTAACTTTTATATTAGCTACATTCACCAGGCCAGCTGTGCTGATATTCTGAGGCAAGAACAGCTGGGCTTTTTAACTTTCATATTCACTACATTCACCAATCCAGCTGTGCTGACATTCTGAGGCAGGAACAGCTGGGCTTTTTAACTTTCATATTCACTACATTCACCAATCCAGCTGTGCTGACATTCTGAGGCAGGAACAGCTGCACTTTTTTTACTTTTTAACTTTCATATCATGCTAGTCCATCTATTCTGACATTCTGAGGCAAGAACCGCTGGACTTGCTACATTTTAATTTATATATCACACCAGTCCAGCTGTGCCGACATTCTGAGGCGGGAACCACTGGACTTTTTACATTTTAACTTACATATTCACTACATTCCATCCCCTGGCCCATGGAGTCACCTCAAGGTAGTTTCATGGGTCACGTGCGCCTCATAGGGCAGGGATTTACAATTTTTGCATATTTGCCATGGAGTTCCCTCCATGTTTTATATGCAGAAAATTGAAAAATACACTCAGCAATAAAGGGTTTCAAAAATAATTGCAAGATATTAAAAGAATCAGGACCATGTGGGGTACAATGCCCATACAATCACCCTGTAGCAAAGCATCACATGTTTCAAGGGCATACTTAAGCATGGAAAAGCATAAATCATATTGGTAAAGAAAGCCCTTATTAATGTAAATAGCAAGGAGTGAAGCAATACAGGCTTAGGCTTGAAACATTGGAATCTTATGCAAACGCCTATTACTATTAAAGGGTCCATGGTATACAAGATGATAAGTGAGTTCTATAAGTGTGTCTTCAGTTTTATTTTGAATATGACAGATGTGGGGTTACTGCAATAAACATACGCGGCAGGGGATTTAAGTCTGTTCCTGTGAATCCTATGGAATAAATCATTAGTGGTTACACAATGTTTAAAGACGCATTTAGAAAAGAAAGAAGATGCAATACGTTCATTTCTCAAGTCACAGCTACATCCGGAGTCCCATCCTCTGAATCTCTTTCCACAGCTTCTGGTGTGTAGATAGGTCAGCATAATGTAATCTACAACATATGAGAAAAAATCTTGCAAAAATAATGATTAGTATAACAAATATGCAAAGCCAGAATGTTTGACCCAATGCCACTAGCTATATACTGGTGTGCATACAAAGTCAAGTTGGGCAAGCCTAGCTATTCGGTCCCAAATGGAGCATTTGGTAGTCTGTTTGTTCCAATATTTATGAATATATGTATTGGATTCCAGAAGTCCTACAAGGTTGTGAACCTCATTTGGTTGTGATCTGAGAATGGACTGTTGTGTTTTGATCATATGGTCAGTGCTCTGTAATTGTTCTTCATTATGTGTAGCGATATTAAGGATTTCTTGTATCCTCTGTACAAAATTAGTGTAATGGTCCCATTCTAATTCTTGGTCAAACATTGAGTCTGATGTGAAATAATGTTTTTCCTCTAAAGTAAGTTGTGCCATAACAGTCATATTCATGGTTACTACCTGGGAGCAGTTTTGTAGGATATAACAACCAGCTTTGTCTGGGATGAGGTGTTCATGGTGAATTCATTGAGCCAATTACACATAATATTCTTTGGAATAGGTTGGCAAATTACAAAGTTATAGTTGCCAAGGTCCCATATAATGGGTGACAGTCTAGATTTTGCTAATGCTGTGTGTGTCAATTTTAAGTCAGGAATGTGTGGGTAGATGTATATATTGAATGCTAATTGCAGTGTCTTCTATTGGGACATACACATATGAATCAGAGGTGTTAATTGCTGACCATAAGAAATGATCAATAGGGATGACATATTCACCGTCCAAAATTGTAGAATTGCTTTAGTATGATAAGCTGTATAGGTATTGTCCAAAAAGATTTAGATGAGGTGTAATTCACAAAGTCCTTCAGGACAGTATGAACCTTTCTCTGGGTCCAAGATGGTCGGAAATTCTCTAGTTCTGTGTCCCAGACCAGTGCTAAACAATGTATTTAGTTCTGATTCAAGCTGAGCTAAGCTTGTTTTATATGTCTGACACATAATCAAATTATGGTTGGTAGTAATTAATAGTCTTACTATATTCCTGTTTATAAGTATTTTTAAAAATTTCCGTTTCAGTCTGCATTGTATTAACTATAATTTTCAGGGAGTCCAGTGTATTGGAAGTTGCATGTAGGGCTTGTGCTGTTGTTTTGGATAAGGTTTGTAAGTGGTATATTTCTGCTTTAATGGGGATTATCATGGCTTCTAAAACTGCTTCTCTGGCTAGTCCACCAAGGATAGTGCCTGCCAGGAAAGCTCCTACAGCCAATGCTTGTAGGGGTTTCCTGCCAAATTTGGTTGGTGAGGAAAATTGAAAATAAGGGGAATAGAATTCATTTTTGCAGTATACTTCAGGAGGTCTGAAGGCTTGTAATGCTATGCTCATCTGAGTCTTCCTTAATCTGGGTGTTAGAACTAATTGTACTGGCATAGTCATATCTGGTATGACTAGTGGAGCTGTTTTGAGGGTTGGGGGTCCTGGTGGTGGGTTCAACCATGCTTGTGGGTAATGAGCTGTCATAAACTTAATGTTGACAGTTCTGTCACTATTAGGTGGGGTCCAAGTCATGTTGCCTCTGTCCACCAGGCATTGGTTAACATTATGCTTTGATTTTTTACAATCTCTAAAAGTCATGGGGAGGTATAAGATCTGATCCCAAGTGTCTCCTAATAGTCCTACCACATCCCAAGTGTCTCCTAATAGTCCTACCACATCAGATTTAGTTTTATGTGCTGTCCAATCAGATATCTCCTATTCCCAGAATAGGGGGTTAGGTAACAGATAAGAAAAATAATACGGTAGGTTTGTATGGTAAATGGGAATGGCATTTTTAGAGTCAATAGTCCATGTTTTCCACCAATGGATAGTTCTGCCTGATAGAGCAGGAATTTTATATTTAACCCTAATATCAATAGGGGAAATTGGACAACCTGTGGTTGCAAGAACTTCACTGTTAAAGACAGGGTTTTTTGCATGTCATTTCCGTCTAGCCTGTAAAATTAAATCCTGGGATGTGGTAATTATACCAGCTCTGGGTCATAGTAACATTTTTAGCAGGTATTTCTGTGGTATTTTACATTTTAACTTACATATCACACCAGTCCAGCTATGCTGACATTCTGAGGCGGGAACAGCTGGACTTTTTACATTTTAACTTACATATTCACTACAGAGTCCTACTCAAATTCCAAATCCCAGTGCCTACTTAATGTCTCTGTTTCATTACTGTACCTTGCTTTCCAGTCCACTGGCTTACAGCTAGCTATGCCTATATATAAGGCTTTACAAGACAAATCTTCAGTGCCTATTTCACAGATGCTACAGGAACCAACATGTGTCCATCTTCCTATGCTTCTCTAGTGCCCAAAAATCTTCCCTCCAAGCTTTCAGATTATCCACAGGTTTATATGAGCCCAATAGCTGAGAGAAGACCGAGGAAGAAGAAAAGTCATCTCATCCCCCAACCCATGGACTCCTGCTGAAGCCACGCCTATCCATTTGGCCAGTGACCTCCAAGACAGACCAGATCGAGCCACGGCCTCCACTGCTGCCAGCTTCACAGCTCTACACTTCTGTCCACATGGACAGAACCTGTGGAAGAGATATACTCTTCTGACAGCCTCTCCAGAGAGTCTGATTTGCTCTCGTCCGATTTGGGACCCTGTGCTTTCCTTCCCAGGGATTGAGCTGGTAGCCAATAGGCTCAGCGATGTGCCGGGGAGGGAAGTGAGAAAGAGAAAACAAAGTATCATAGAAGAGAGCAAGCATTGGATAGCAGCTATATTTAACTTGATATTTGGATAATTTAAGAAACCGTGAAAATATTCAGGCTAATTCTACCTTTTTTAGGTAGTGGCTAGGTGTGGAACAATATTTCCCTCAACCCTGAGAATCCTTTTTTTCTTATCTCAGGTTCGCACTGCTCCTTGGAATACTACAAGGGCTTTCATTGCTGCCATGAAGGGAAAATGTCTCCTGGAGGTGACTGGAGTAGCAGATCCCACAGGTTGTGGTGAAGGATTCTCCTATGTAAAGATTCCAAACAAACCAACACAGCAGAAGGTGAGAATCTTTGGATTTCTAGTTATCAAAAGAGGGAGGAATGAGGTTTGAGTAGTAGAGATGAATAGAGTGGGGACCTGGAAATGTTTAATTTACCAGAATGACATAGATGCTTGTTAGGAGTTTGGCTTCAGATTCTCACTTGTTTTTGTTTGAGACAGGATGATAAGGAGCCTCAGCCTGTGAAGAAGACAGTCACAGGGACAGATGCAGACCTTCGTCGCCTCTCTCTGAAAAATGCCAAGCAACTTCTTCGTAAATTTGGTGTACCTGAGGAAGAGGTGTGTGTATAACAGGAAAACTCCTAGTAAGAGGCTTTGCATACAGGTAGAAAGGGTAGGAAGCTATCGTAAAGAATTATCTGGGATTTTTTTATGTGATGTAGATTATGGTAGGTCATGAATACTTTACCAAAACTTTCTGTTTTGTCTTTTAAGTTTTGTTTTTTTGTCTATTATTTCTAATCAAGGCCCTGGTTTGTCCTTTTACATCCCTGAATGAGTAATATATGTAGTTCTGATTTTTCTCTCATAGATTAAAAAGTTGTCCCGCTGGGAAGTTATTGATGTGGTGCGCACAATGTCAACAGAACAGGCTCGCTCTGGAGAGGGACCTATGAGTAAATTTGCCCGTGGATCAAGGTTTTCCGTGGCTGAGCATCAAGAGCGTTACAAAGAGGAATGTCAGCGCATCTTTGACCTACAGAACAAGTATGTTGTTTTGGTACCATAGAAAATTTAAGCTGGAAAGGGCAGGTGTCCTGGACATGTTTTGTTTTGAACTAATGGCCTTGTACATACAAGGCAAGTACTTTATCACTAAACTTTGTCTCCAGCTCCCAGATACTATTTTTCTCTTTTGGGATGAGGTCTTATTATATATAACACCTCTGATATGGAACTTGTTATGTTGGATAGGCTGAACTTAAACTTTTGATGATTTTCCAGTATCTGTCTCCTAAATTCTAGACCACAGGTATCCTCCACCATGTTCTTCCAGATATTGTTGTATAATGAAGAGGATGTGTCCTAAAAAATGTAACTAGGTGGTTGGGTATCTGAAATATCAGGCACTGTCTGTAATAATACTTCTTAGAGTACCGATTTATTTTTAAATTTTTTTTAATTTAATTTAGTTTTTCAAGACAGGGTTTCTCTGTGTAGCCTTGGGTGTCCTGGAACTCACTCTGTAGACCAGTCTGGCCACTACTGCCCAGCTGAATCATACTTCTTTAGGAAATACAGTTGTATTTCCCGTGGTCTTTAACTTTTTCCCTCTCTTGCTAGGGTTTTGTCATCAACTGAAGTCTTATCAACTGACACAGACAGCAGCTCAGCTGAAGACAGTGACTTTGAAGAAATGGGAAAGAACATCGAAAACATGTTGCAGAACAAGAAAACAAGCTCTCAGCTATCTCGGGAACGGGAGGAGCAGGAGCGGAAGGAACTCCAGCGAATGCTACTGGGTGAGGGGACTTCTCAGACAAGAAAAATTGAGCTTGGATAACTGCAAACTATAACTGAGTCCAAACTGCAGACAAAGTAGGAAATGAGTGTAGAGAAACCTATAGATGAGGTAGAGAGATTTCTACAAACTGGACTCTCATCTGTGAGGAAAAAAATTGAACAGATGCTGCCAGCCTACTGCTTTATCTTCCTGTGTCAGGTACCAGGCCAGGCCAGGGCTACTAGTGCTGTACTTAAAATCAAATCAGATTTCTGGGCATTCATCCTCCAGAGTAACAGTTTTAAAAATAAAGAAAGTATCTGGTTAGGTGTGGTGGCATATACCTATAATCCCAGCATTTGGGACACTGAGGCAGGAGGATCTAGACTTGAATGCCAACCTGGGCTACATAGAGAGACCCTGTCTTTAAAAACTTAAATAAACAAATAATTTACAGAATCTGTGGATGAATTTGCCAGATTATCTTTGAACTCTCTGAATTTACATGTAAAATTTTATGCAGAGAGGCATTTTGTGAGACGATTAATAGCTTTCAGGAGTTTCTTAAAGGAGTCTTAGATCCTAAAAAGAACTAAATTTCATCCTCCAAAAATTGCAGAAGCTGATGATGAGGATGATGGATAATGATGTCCCTGTGATGTTTCTGATAACAGATACCAAGCAGGCAATGGATGTAGATACCGAGAGGATGAAGTCGGAGGAGAAAGATTGGAGTGACCATTTTCATTTATACTAGTCTTACCTTTGCCCGTTTCCGTAGAGCTTTGTACATTTTCTTTCTGCCTACTTTATAAAAATATATGGCTCTTACACCATTGTGGTCCTCCAGTTATTATTATTATTAATATGATCCTGGACTTCAGTATATGGAAATTTGTTAGAAATGCAGAATCATCTTGATTCTCTCCCCATACCTACTGAATTTAGTCCAGTGGTTCCTATTCATATTAAAGTTTGAGAAGCACTCACTAGGTCTGAAGACTTGGCTTATTTCTTCCTCCTGAGTGCTTTCTTGGGTGTTTTCATCAACTATTTGTCTACTGGGAGTTTTCTCTCACCCTGCTATTCAGAGGAATAACAGTATAAATGTAGCTTCTCTGTTTCCTATAGTAAACATAATAGTTTTGAGATATTTTTAGAATGGTTTATACTTATAAAAATGGAAATTGGCAGTAGTTAAAAAGCCAGGAAAGGGCAAACCAGAGTGTTTTTGTGGCTAGTAGCAATGCTTGTTTTTAGTAAAGCCACAATTTTGTGGTATGTTGAATGTCTCCATTCAACCCCAAGAAAATGGTCCTGTGGATGTTAGGGGGAATGTTTGGAAATTGTTTTCTATCTTGCAGCAGCAGGCTCAGTAGCAGCAGGAAACAATCACAGAGATGATGACACAGCTTCGGTAACTAGTCTTAACTCTTCTGCCACTGGTCGCTGTCTCAAGATTTATCGAACATTTCGAGATGAAGAGGGGAAGGAGTATGTTCGCTGTGAGACAGTCCGAAAACCAGCTGTTATTGATGCTTATGTGCGCATACGGACCACAAAAGATGAGGAATTTATGTGAGTTTGATGTGCCACTTTTGAGTGTGGCCGGGAAAAATAATAATGGTGGAGACAAAGTATGTGCATGAGTTGTAGTGATAGAAATATACACCATAATCCCTAGAAATCTTCTATCATTTAGAACCTTCTTTGTCTTTCAACCTTTGGATTTGAACAAAGCCAAATCACTGGGAAAATAAACATGTTTGCTACCTTAGGATTTTGGTGGTTTGACTTTGCAAAAATCTTGTAGAAATCACTCCTGTAATACCAGCACTTGGATCTAGAAGGAAGGCCATGGGTTCTAGACCAGTCTGTGCTGCAAAAACACTGTCTCAAAAATGAACAGCAATTTTATTTTATTTTATTTTTTGGTTTTTCATGGCTGTCCTGGAACTCACTCTGTAGAAAAGGCTGGCCTCAAACTCACAAGAGATCTGCCTGCCTCTGCCTCCTGAGTGTTGGGATTAAAGGTGTGTGCCGCCACCACCTAGCTAACAGCAAAATCTTAATGATTATTCAGGATTTAGACTGAGAGATGTTACTCTATGCATGTGGAAGACTACTAGCAAGGAATATGAAGATGACAGCAGTTTACTTTCACTTAAGCCTGGATGAATTACTTATATTCTGAGATGGTAGCTTTTAGGGTGATCTTTTTTTTTTTTTTCAAGGCAGGGTTTCTCTGTAACTCTGGCTGTCCTGGAACTCACTCTGTAGACCAGGCTGGCCTCCAATTCACAGATTTGCCTGTCTCTGCCTCCCAAGTGCTGGGATTAAAGGCATGGGCCACCACCACCTGCTTCTCAGGGTTGTCATCTTGATTTAGGTTGGTTATGGTACTGTCATATTTTTCTCCTGTTATTCAGTCGAAAATTTGCCCTTTTTGATGAGCAACATCGAGAAGAGATGCGAAAAGAACGGCGTAGGATTCAAGAACAATTGAGAAGACTTAAACGGAACCAGGAAAAGGAGAAACTGAAGGGTCCTCCTGAGAAAAAGCCCAAAAAAATGAAGGAACGCCCTGACCTAAAAGTAAGTATATTATAGCCAGGTGTGGTTGGACACAGTCCCAACACTTGATGGGCTGAAGTAGGATTCTGAGTTTTAAACACAGAAAGATTCTATCTCGAATAGAAGAGAAGAAATGTTTCATGGTGTGATCACCTCAGCTTTTGTTACCTTTGGTTACTGGAAATGGAAGCAATATTGTGGAACACTAGGTAATATTATTTGATAACACACCTGTAACAATACCTGTAATCTCAACACTAGTGAAGCTGATTCAGAAAGATCAGGAGCAAAGCTACATACTGAGTTCAAGCTCCCTAGAACTACATGAGGCCTTCGAAAGAAAACACACAGTTTCATATAGTTAAGGTAGACTTGTTACTTTTTATTTATATTCATATGCCTTCGTTATTGGGCATCAGACCCAGGACGTGATACGTATTAGGCAAGCACTCTACTGCTGAGCTACTTCTCTAACTTCACAATCCTTTTTGAAAGTGGCAACTTATTAAAAGAAGGGGCGAGAGATGGCTCAATGGTTAAGAGTGCTCACTGTATCAGAGGACTGGGGTTTGGTTGCTTCAAAAATACCTGTAACTCCAGCTTCGAGGGATCTAACATGTCTCTTCTAGACTCAGTAGATACTTGTACACATACTTGTACACAACACTTACATACACTGATACACATACATAATAAAAGATCTTTAAAAAATAATTAGAAAAAGACAAGAATACATAACTTCCAGGTTGTTTTGCATCACTAAGGTTAAAGACTCTATGTACTACTATATAATGTGCACCATGAAATAAAGCTAACTGCTACAATGGAAAGAACTGTGAACTTGGATACAGAAGGTCTGGGTCTGGGTCTGGGTCTGCTACTTAATAGCCCTGTGACCTTAACCTTTCTAAGCCTGTTTTCTATAAAATGGTATCTGTCCTTGTTTCTCCCCTGCTGCATATACATTTCTTTTTACTTCTGACACATTTCAGCCTGTTTGCCTCTAACATGTTGATTTTTTTTCTGTTGCAGCTGAAATGTGGAGCATGTGGTGCCATCGGGCACATGAGAACAAACAAATTCTGCCCCCTTTATTATCAAACAAATGCTCCACCTTCTAACCCTGTTGCCATGACAGAGGAACAGGAGGAGGAGCTGGAAAAGACAGTCATTCATAATGATAATGAAGAACTTATTAAGGTTGAAGGGACCAAAATTGTTTTGGGAAAACAGCTAATTGAGAGGTAAGGGATAGCAGGCATGGTGTGCTACAGCAGAAATCTGTTGAAGGTTGATGATGGTGGTTGGCAGGGGTAAATGTGATGTGATTGTTCTCTGAAGTGGAACTAGCGGTTACAGGACCTTTGTATTATTATCAGTAGTTTTTGCCAGTAATGAAAACTACAGTGATCATTAGAGTTTACTACTACTTGCCTTTGTACATGCTCCATTGTTTTCTGAGTCCTACATGTTTGTGGGGTATTGTTTTGTTTTGTTTTTTTTTTGTTTTTTATTGTTTTGTTTTTTGGGACAAGATCTCTACATAGCCCTAGCTGTCCTAGAACTCACTCTGTAGACCAGGCTGTCTTGGAACTCATGGAGATCTGCCTCCTGAGCTGTGGGATTAAAGGCATGTGCCGCCAGGCCTGGCCAAGTCTTACTATTTACACAAGTACCCTTATCAGAATAGTTTTTTTCTGTTTCATTTTGCTTTTTGTGGTACTGGTAGGCACAGTAAGTAAATGTTCTATAACTAAGCTATGTCCTCAAACCATTGCACAAATTTTTGAAGGTTTTGTTAAATTACCCATGTTGGCCTCAAACTTAAAATATTTCTGTCTCAGCCTCCCATGTAGTTAAGATTATAAGCATGAGGGTAGTTAAGATACAATGAGAGACTATAAAGCAAACTATACTTACGCCCATCTTTTTGCCCTTAGAGGGTATAATAGATAAAAATGGAGATTTTAAATTTATATAAATTTTAAAAATTATAAACCTATTGAATAGTTAAAAGTTCACAATAAAGTATTCTTTGTATACCTGAACTGTTTGTAGTCTAAACCATTGAGAAGTAAATTGCAGGTATCATGACAGTTCACTATAAGCACATACATCTTCTAAGAATTGAGATGTAACATACAGTACTGTTATCACAACTGAGAAATTAGCATTGATTTAGTAATATGTAATGCTTAGACATCTTATTCAAATTATACAAGTCATCTCATTGTCCTTTATTGGCTCATTTCCTAGTTCTGGATACAATTCCAGTTTAAACATTAGTATAATTTGAGTCTGTCATTTGGTTTGGTTTGGTTTGGTTTTTCAAGACAGGGTTTCTCTGTTGTAACTCTGGCTGTCCTGGAATGCACTCTGTAGACCAGGCTGGCCTTGCACTCATAGAGATATGGCTGTCTCTGCCTTCCAAGTGCTGGGATTAAAGGCCTGTGCCACCACTGCCTGGCTGTCCTCAATATTTTTTGTACTTTTTGTGACATTGATAAAAAGTGACAACTTTCAAGAGTATAAGGGACTCTAAGGGAGGAATACCTACTTTATTTCCTACTGATTGGACTCAAATATTTTTGACTAGACATTTAATAGACTAACTATTTAATACTATGCATTAACCACAACACAGAGCACATAATGTCAGATTTTTCTACTATTTTGATGATCTTTCTTTATGGGACTGGGGATTGAATCTAGGTCCTTAAGCTTTCTAGGCAAGTACTCTACCACTATCCTGTGTCTCCAGACTTGATGATCATCTTAAAGTAATAATCCCTAGATAAGGTAGCAAAGGTATAGTTCTCTTTTTGCAGTCAACAACAGGATAGATATCCTGTTCCAGCCTTAACAGCTTCACTAGTTTTAGAGCCATTGATGTTCATTGCCAAGTTATTTTATTGGGCTTGTAAAGTGGAGATTTTTCTTTTTTTTTTCTTTGTTTTTTCAAGATAGGGTTTCTCTTTGTAGCCCTGGCCATCCTGGAACCTTCTGTAGACCAGACTAGCCTCAGATTCAGAGATCTGCCTGCCTCTGTCTCCCAATGGCTGGGATTAAAGATAGTATGTCCCCACTACCTGGCTTTTTTGTGTATGTATGGTGATTTTTTTTTTCTAATTCTAGAATTCATCTATTCTAGCTAGTATTCTTTTGGTAACAAAAGCTTTATCCTTTTCCATTTTAATATATTACTATGGATTTTGAAATTCTTTTTAAATTTAATACATTATATCCCAACTTGACTCCTTTAAGCCAGATCCTGTGATGTTTTAAAAAATATGTATTTGCATTTTATGAATACTTTACCTGCATATATGTATGTGTACCACACAAATGCCAGGTACCTACGGAGGCCAGAAGAGAGAGTTGGATCCCCTGTAACTAGACTTACAGATAGTTAAAAATAATAAAAAGTAAATCTTTAAAAAACAAAAGAATAAGAAACCAAGATTTTTGTGCTACATATGCTTGTTAACTGGGACATTCACCTATCACCCCATTTTATATTTGTATCCTTTTTCTGAGTCTCAACATTAATATATTTGTCCCTTTTCTCTGACTTATAAGTACAAAATAGTTTCATAATTACTCTATTATGATTAACAAAAAACCTATAAACTAGGTTCAGAATTTTTGGGATTTCTCTGACTATGTAGCTGAAATTGTACAGTGAGGTACTATGTTCAGAGCATTTGACTTGGGCCTAGTGCTAGTGGTCCAGGCCTATTATTCCAGCTACCTGGGAAGCTAAACCAGGAGGATTGAAAGGTCAAGACCAGCTTTGGAGAGACATGGAAGCTGGAAGGAGGAGTTAAAAAGGAGAGTAATGGAATACATGTGACGTGAAAGCTGAAGGGGAACTATTGAAGGAAGACTCAGGGAGCTAGCAAGAAAGGGTTTTAGGGAATGAGGGTAGTTAGTGTGGAAGGAGTGAATGAGAACAAAGTAAAATGGCATATGTGTATGAAATGCCATAATAAAACCCATTACTTTGTATGCTAACTTGAGAAAATAGATCAGCCTAGGCAACTTAGTGAGACCTTGTCTCCAAAATCAAAAGTAAGGCCAGAGGTACTCCTTTAATCTCAGCAGTCTCTGAATTCAAAGTTAGCCTTGTCTACAGAACGAGTTTCAGGATACCCAGGGCTGCATCAAGAGACTTTGTCTCAAAAACAATTAAACAAACATAAGGGCTGGAGAGATGGTTCAGTAGTTAAGAGCAGTTGCTGCTCTTGGGTAAAACCAGGATTCAGTTTCCAACACCTATATGACCACTCACAACTATATAATACCACCTCTATATAGAGGATTTCCTACACCCTCTTCTGGCCTCTGTAGGCACCAGGCATGCACATGGTGCACATACATACATACGAGCAAATCATTCATACACCTAAAATAGAAATGTCTTAAGCTGGGTGGTGGTGGCACATGCCTTTAATCCCAACACTAGGGAGGCAGAGGCAGGAGGATCTCTGTGAGTTCAAGGCCAGACTGGTCTACAGAGTGAGTTCCAGGACAGCACAACAGAGAAACCCTGTCTCGAAAACAGAAAGAAAAAAAGAAAAAACGTCTTTTTTAAAAAGTGAAAAGAGGAATGGGAATATATTAATAGCTCATTTGTAGATCTCTTGCCTAGTACATGGAAGGCCCTGGATTCAGTTGTTCTGTAGATAATGTTAAACATCAATTTAGTACAGTTAATCTATTTCTTTTTGCATTCAATTTAGATTCTTCTTTATTTATCTATCAACATACGTAATAGTCATCATACCTTAAAAGTACATTAGAAAAGGAGAATGTGCCATCTTGATCCCTTATAGTAGACAGGGGGAAGGTAGATAGTTTGTTAAGAATTGCAGGAATCCCTTTCCCTCTTTCTTCCTCCACTGGTTTTTAAGTTTCTTTTTTTTCCTTTTGTCTTTCTTTCTTTCTCTCTCTCTCTCTCTCTCCTTCTCTTCTCTTCTCTTCTCTTCTCTTCTCTTTCTTTGCCTCTCTTTATCCCTTTCTTCCTTTCTTTCATCCCCTCCCCTTTTCCTTCCTAGGATTACAGGCATATGCTACTACACCTAGCTTCTTCTTCATTTATATTCTTTTTGTTTGTTTGGTTTTTGGCTTTTTGTTTTGTTTTTTGAACAGGGTCTCACTGTGTATTCCTGGCTGGCCTGGAACTTCTTTGTAGATCAGGCTGGCCTCAAACTCACAGAGATCCACCTACCTCTGCCTCCCTGGTGTGTCGCCATGTCTAGACGCATTTATATTCTAGATGAGTCAAATGTTCTAGCCTTTGAACCCTAAGATAGAATGTTAGAACTGGAAGGAGTCTTAAAATGCCTTTAGCCTAGTTCCTTCATCTTCTAAATAGGGAACTGAGACAATATTGTAATTTGCTTGGTTCTTTATTAATTTGGAGATCCTCAGCCCCTGCCTAATCTGAGGCATAGAAGATGAATGCTTAGCCTTTGGCTTCTCTGACTTTTTCCACCCTATGCTCACACTTAGGTACTTTGAACCTTTTCATTTTAGTTATTTTATTTCTGGGCATTACAAAAATCTGTTTTGAGTTATATGATTTATGTGCATGAGTGTTCTGCATGTTAAGTATGTAAGTACATCATGTGTGTCTGATAGCTACAGAGGTCAGAAGAGGGTTTCAGATCCTCTGGAACTGTGGTTACTGTATAGTTATGTAGTACCATGTAGGTGCTTAGGAGCTGAACCAGGGTCCTTAAGAGTAGCAAGTACCCTTAACCACTGAGCCATCTCTCCACCCGTATTTCTGGGAACTATTAAATAACACACTATGCCAATGTTACTGATTGCAGTGCAGATGAAGTTCGAAGAAAATCTCTGGTCCTGAAGTTCCCTAAACAACAGCTTCCTCCCAAGAAGAAACGGCGGGTTGGAACCACTGTTCACTGTGACTATTTGAATGTAAGTACCTGCATTGTCTTATGTCTAATCAGATGGGTTTTCATTGATTGCCCCAGCCTTCTGTAACATGGCTCTGTCAGTGTCAGATGTTCCCTGTGTCTGATCCTTGGGAGTTACGTGTAGTGTTCATTATATGATTTATTAAAATTTATTTATTTATTTTTTGGTTGATGGAGAGAGGGTTTCTCTGCATAGCTCTAGACCAGGCTGGTTTGGAACCTAGAGGTCCGCCTGCTTCTGCCTCCTGATTGCAGGGTTAAAGGCATATGCTACCACACTCGGTTTTAAAATTTATTTTTATTGATTGTGTGTCTGTGTGTGTTCATCTGTTCATGTGCCATGATACTCATGTGGAAGTTAGGACATACTGCGTCAGCTGTCTTCTACCTTTACAAGGAGACTGGAGATCAAATTATGGTCACTATCTTGTATGGCAAGTGCCATTGTACACTGAGCCATCTCACTGCCCTTCCCCCCTTTTTTAATGTGCATGAGTGTTTTGCCTGCATGTATATAAATGCACTGTGTGCATGCCTGGGACCAACAGAGTCCAGAAGAGGGTGCACTATGGAGTTAGTTGTTATCCACTATGTGGGTGCTGATAATTGAACCAAGGTCCTCTGCAAAAAGCATAAAGGGTTCTTAACCACTGAGCTATCTCTCCAGTTTGCCCCTGCCCCCCCCCCCAAATTTGCTTTTAAAGTTGAGTTTCTCTCTAGCCCAGGCTGGTCTGGAACTTACTGTATAATCTAGGCTGGTCTTGAACTTGCAACAATCCTCCTACCTCAGCCTCCTAATTGCTAGGATTATAGGTTTAAGCCCTCCAAGTCTGGCTTTATTGAAAATTTCTAAATGTAAAACTGTAAATTTCTAAAATGAAAAATGTAAAATACAAAAAAATACATAAAATGTATTTGAAAAATATTGGGATTTTTTTGGTCTATCTTTACTATTCTGATTTCTTTTTTCTCTTTAGAGACCTCATAAGTCCATCCACCGGCGCCGGACAGACCCTATGGTGACACTGTCATCTATTTTGGAGTCTATCATCAATGACATGAGAGATCTTCCAAATGTGAGTTCATTACATTAGATGTATAGAAAAGGAATACCAAGACCCTTTGTTTTTTCTGTTACTTAAGCTAGATGGCAGTAGTGTGTTACCTGAACTCCTAATTCTTTGGGGTTTTGTCTTTTTTAAAACTGTATAATAGAATATAAGGTGATGAAGGACAGAATGTAGGCAAAGGAACAGAAGAGTAATAAGAAGATATAAAGCTATTTTTTCTTTTTTTGTGATAGATATATGAATTCAACTTTCTGGGTATTGATGTAGCAAGAATTGTTTTTAAATTATGTATATATGTGTGTATCTGTATATGCAGACACAAGTGCTCTTGGAGGTCAGAGGCATTGAATTACCTGGAATAAAAGTTCACAGGATGTTGTAATTCCCCCAGACTTGGGAGCTAGGAAATGAACTTAGGTCCTCTGGAAGAACATACTATACTATTAACCATTGAACCATCTCTCAAGCCTCAAACTTGTATGTCTTACAAGAACCATTTTTCCATTGCCAAAGTGTCCAACATATATGGAGCTCAAGAGACACCTCAATGGTTAAGAATGCATATTGCTCTTATAGAGGACCATGTTTGGCTCCCAGCACCTGTGTTGGGTGGCTCACAGCCAGCTGTAACTCCAGCTCCAAAGAATTCAATGCCTTCTGGCCTCTTTTGGGCACTCGCACATGCTTGTGTATACACAATTAAAAAACAAAATATTAAGAAGTAAAATCTAATATGTGCTATTCCTTCCTTTGACACAATGATTGTGGAAGTTAGACTTGCTTTTGCTCTTTTTTTGTTGTTTGTTTTGTTTTTCAAGATAGGGTTTCTCTGTTTTCCCTCTGGTTGTGCTGTCCTAGCTCTCATTCTGTACACCAGGCTGGCATTATCTGCCTGCCTCTGCCTCCTGAGTGCTGGGATTAAATTGTGGGCCACTACCATCCGGCTTTTTTTTTTTTTAAAGATTTATTTTTTTATTTATAAGTGCTCTTATGTGAATGTACACCTGAATGCCAGAAGAGGGCATCAGATCCCATTATAGATGGTTTCTGGGACTTAAACTCAGGACTTCTGGAAGAGGAGTCAGTGCTCTTAACTGCTAAGCCATCTCTCTAGCCCATGAGCTTGCTTTTTAATTCTATTGACCAAGTGCAATTGGAATTAGGCAGAATATATTTGCCACATTGACAAACCTAGAAAAAGATTTTTTTTTTAATTTGTTTTGGTTAGGGAGAGGTTTTGAAACCTGAAATTTTTCCCTTCTGTTTATAACTACATAAAATCATTCTATTAAAGTGCTGTTTATTATATAATTTATATTAATTTGCATAAGTATTGTTTAAAAAATAAATAAGAAAAATTGTTTTGTTTTGGTTTGGTTTTTCTGAGACAGGGTTTCTCTGTGTAGTCCTGGCTGTCCTGCCTCTGCCTCTAGAGTGCTGGGACTGAAGGCCTGTGCCACTACCTCCTAGCAAGAAAAATAGTTTAATGTAAGAAGCAGACATCTGAAAAATCCCTTTGAGAGTTGGTAAACCAGTAAGATGTAATTGGCTCTGTCAAGTGTTCTTTCCTCAACAAATGGTGATGGCTCTTGTTTCCACAGACATACCCTTTCCATACTCCAGTCAATGCAAAGGTTGTAAAGGACTACTACAAAATCATTACTCGGCCAATGGATCTACAAACACTCCGTGAAAATGTGCGCAAACGCCTCTATCCATCTCGGGAAGAATTCAGAGAGCATTTGGAACTGATTGTGAAAAATAGTGCAACGTATAATGGTAACAGCCCCTTGTTCCTTGACTTCAAAGATCACTCTTCAGATTCTTATCCCCTTGCTGGTTCTAAATTCAGAGTAGATTAGAATGAATGAAAAGACTATAATGTGCATTCTTGGGTACAAACATCAGGTAGAGTATGTTTCAGCCATATAATGTGTTGCTGCTTTTTAGTTCCACTATTGAATACTTTTTTTTTTTTTTTTTTTTTTTTTGAGAAATGGTCTCACTGTATATCCCTGGCTGTCTTGGAATTAACAAAAGATGGTCTTGTAGGCATATTTGTTTTGTATGTTTGTACTTGGTCTGCATTTTTGTTATAGAAGCTAGATGTCTTTTGTTAAAACAAAAAAGTCAAGGATAAAGAACTCTGTGTGCATTAATATATATAAAAATATTAACATCCAAAATATAGATAAAGCCAATTGAGCTGTGTTATTTAACATCTAATAACCTCTTCTGTTTTCTCATGTATAAACAAGACAATAATATCTAAATCTTGAAGCTTTCCACAAACCAGAGATACTGTTATTTATGTATATAGTCCCAGAGCTGAGCATAGTGTCAGATCATATACAAGGGAAGAATAAGGAAGTGAGTATGGTGGCACATGCCTATAATCCTGTAAATAGAGGCAGGAGGATCAGGAGTTAAGGTCATCCTCCTTGGTGGCTACATAACAAGTTCAAGGCCCAGTTGAGCTACTTGAGGCTTTGTTTCAAAAATAACAAAGAGTGCCAGCCAAGCGGCTCAATAGATATAAGTACTTGCTATGTAAGACTGATGACCTGAGTTCAATCCCCAGAACCTACAGTGGAAGGAAAGAACTGATTCTTGAAAGTTTTCTTGACTTTTGTGTGGCTTATGGAATGTGGAATATGTTGTGGCTTACGTACCCACGTTTACACACACATACACACACACACACACACACACACACACACACACACACACACACGAACGCACACACACACCATACTACACAATAATAATAAGTTAGTTAAAAAATAAATTTGTGCTAGATCCAGTTGTCATTTATATTTTAAGAATAACTACTTAACAAAAATGAGATAAAGGGTTAGTGAGATGGCTCAATAAGTAAAGGTTATTATTCTGAAGCCTGATGACCTGGATTCAATCCCTGGTACCCATAATGTGGAAAGAGAAAACTCAACTCCCACCAGTTGTCCTCTGACCTCCACATGTGCTTTGTGATACTCACCTTCATCTCCACTAATAAGTATTTTTTTAATTAGATTGTGCTGGGCAGTGGTGGCATATGCCTTTAATCCCAGTACTTGGGAGGCAGAGGCAGGTGGATCTCTGAGTGCGAGGCCAGTCTGGTCTACAGAGTGAGTTCCAGGACAGCCAGAGTTACAACAGAGAAACCCTGTCTCAAAAAAACCCAAAAAACAATAAACAAATAAAATAATAAAAAATTAGATCATAGGGCAATGCTAGTAAGAGTTGACTTTGAACATACCTTGAGTTTGAGGCTTGCCTGAGCCACATGAAGCTTCTTCAAACAAAATAATATTTTTAAAAGAACAAATTCATGTTAGAGCGAATTGTTATTCAGGTTGCAAGGATAATTACTTTAACAGAAATTAGAGCTGTGTGTGGTGGCACTTTTGATCCCATACTTGGGAGGCAGAGGTAGGCAGATCTCTGAGTTTGAGACCTTGTCTCAAAAAATAAAAAAAGAAAATAGGACAAGACAAGTCACTGAAGTTGAGGTCTTAGTAAGCAATTGGTAATTTAACATTTTTTCCCACAGTGCTGGTGAGGTGGCTAAGTGGGTAAAGTTGCTTGCCTAAAAGTTTGACATTAGTTCAATCCTTGGTACCAACATGGTGAAAGGAGAGGACCAACTCCCAAAAGTTGTCCTCTGATCTTCACATGTGTTTTGTGGCATGCTCATGTGCTCAACGTACATACACACATTGAATATAATATATATAAAAAAAAGAAGGAAAATAAAGAGAATTTAAATAAAACAAAGCCACACTGGGGGATGTAGCTCAGTAGTAAAGCACTCAACCACCATGCATGAGGTCCTAGGTTCAGTCCTCAGTAGTGGAAAAAAAAAATTTCTCACAGCATTATAGCCTTCTTTTCTACAATTCACTCTTCAGGTTTCCTCATTTGTCAATGCTGGTGGTAGTGGTAGTAACAGTGGCATGAAATTCTTTTATTTGGATTGGCTGCCTTCCTCCTTTCTCCTTCCCTCAATACTTCAGCTATTATTTGTTCCTTGATACCACCATCCCTCCCTCTTTTAGACAGGATCTCTAAATACCTAGGCTGGTTTTGCTGTATAGCCCAAACTGGCCTCAAATTTGCTATCTAAGTGTTTGTTTTCTTTCTTTCCTTCCTTCCTTCCTTCCTTCCTTCCTTCCTTCCTTCCTTCCTTCCTTCCTTCCTTCCTTCTTTCTTTCTTTCTTTCTTTTTTTGTTTTTTGAAACAGGATTTCACTGACTGTCCTGGAACTCCCTCTGTAGAACAGGCTGGTCTCGAACTTACAGGCATGGGCCACCATCGCCTAGCTGCTTGTTTTCTTTTTATTAAAACTTAATATATGGATAACCACTTTTTTTAAATGTTAATAAGTATTTTAGATTTGCCCACTTTTAAACTAATATAAACAGTGCGCCTGTGAACATTTATGTTCAAACTTTTGTGTAAAGATTTGCTTTCATTTCTTTTTGGTATATGCATAGGAGAGGAATTCCTGAGTTTATAGAGTAGCTTTAACTAGCTTTCTGAAAACCTGATAAGTTTCCAGTTTCCAGCTGTATCATTTTGTAGTCCTACCAGAAGTGTAGCATATATTTTATACACTTTTATATACTGCTTTCTCCTCATCCTCATGAACACTTGTACTCTCTTCCTAGTCATCCTAGCACATATGAAGTAGTACATCATGTGTGTTTGTGTTTCCTTAATGGCACCGAGATACTTTGCATGTACTTGGGATGTTGCTCATGTTTTCCTTCTTGATATTCTTTTCACTTTTCCAGGAGTATTTTGTGTAGCATTTTCTATTTTTTATTTTTAAAAAGATTTACTTTATTGTTTTAATTATGTGTTATGTGCTTGGGCGTTATGTATATGATTGTAAGTATCTACAGAGACCAGAGGCTTTGGATCACCCTAGAAGTGGAGTTATAAGCAGCAGTGAGCTACCTGATGTGGGTGCTGGGAACCAAACTGCAAAAGCAGTACACACTTTTAATCACTGAGCCATTTCTCTAGACACTCAGTCTTTTTTCTTACTACTACAGTTACTATACGTCCTCTGATACCCCTATCTTCTGTCTCTACATCTATTCAAGGCTTCATAGAACCCTTACTTCCAGTTGTCGGCTAATCATAATTAGTTCTCATTAACCTAATAGCAATTCATTATCTGATTGAATAGTTTGCTGGCTACCTAGTTGTACAGCATAGGGATTTTAGTCATAAATGATCCCATGCTCTCTTCCTCACACTTATAACTAAGTCCTAGAAAGTATGCTATCTGAATTATTTTTGGAGCTTGTCTCTTTACTTGTTACCATTGCTGCTTTGTTACTTGAAGCCTTTGTTATCTCTTGTTTTACCTCTTGCTTCCAAACTTTGTTTTTGCCTTAATTATTCCTACTGTTGACAGGGTGGCATTTCTCCATAGAACTCAAATTTAGACTAATGGGTATAGCTTAGAGGTAGAACACTTGGCTAGCATGTTTTGATGCCGAAGTACCATTAAAAAAGTGAACAAAGAAAGGAAGCATCATTAACCAGCTTAAAATACTCAATAGCTTTCTAGCGCCTATAAGATCTTTCTAATGTGGTTCCTTCTGACTTTCCAAGTTCATTTCTTGTCTTTCCTATATACATGCAAATACATACATATGCAAACATATATCCTGCACACACACACACACACCTTTATTATAATGGTATGAAAACTACTTGTAACCCTAAATGTATGTTTCAGCATACATGTTTCAGCATGTTTAAATGAATTTGCCTAATTTTATGTCTTTGTGTACTTTTCCTTCCCTCTGGAATGACCTTCCTATTGTTTGCCTGTTGGACTTCTATTCTTTAATGACTACCTAAATGTGAGGCAGAACAAGCCTTCTCTACTGCCTCAAAACATATTTTTCCCCTTTTTGTTTTGTTGTTGTTTTGTTTCTCGGGACAGTATTCCTCTATTGTAACTGTCCTGGAACTCACTCTGTAGACCAGGATGCCCTCGAACTCACAGATTCACCTGCCTCTGCCTTCTGAGTGCTGGGATTAAAGGTGTGAGCCACCACTGCCCAGCTTTTCCCTTTCTTTTTACTGTACTAGAGAATGAACCGAGAGCCTCCACCATGCCAGGCAAGTGCTCTACCTCTTAGCTATATCCCAGTTCCACGTTTACTTTTTATTTTGAAATGAAGTCTTGCTAAGTTGCACAGGCTAGCCTTGAGCTTTTCTTGTAGCCCAGCATGCTTTTAAACTTGCAACCTACACCTGAACATCCTGAGTAGCTAAAATTACCAGCCTGCGCCACCAGTCTTAGTTTCCAATTTGCAGGGTTTTTTGTACAGTGATACAGAATATAATTTCTATATTATATTTCATTTATACTGATAGTTTTTAAAACCTTATGAAAACATAAGGAATAAACTTCAATGTGCCTACTTACTGAATTTAACAATTTGTCAGTTTGTGGTGAGTATTGTTTATTAATATTCTCTGATAGTTTATCATTTCATCCATAGATACTTGATAGAATCACACTGTCCTGCATGGTTTGTTTTCAAGTCATTTTCTTTGAGTAATTCAAGAACTTTCTATAATAGGAACTCTTGATTATCCTTATATTTCCATCATTGACTGTGTCCTAGACAAGGTGAAAAACATTTGAATGAATAACCAAATGCTGAAATAAGTAATAAATAATACTGAGGTTAAGGCTCTGGGGGGGGGGGCGCGGTAATAGTTAGATGGAGGAAGGTAATCAAGTAAATGATACTGAAAAGAAATAGTGAGAAATGCTAGTTAGGTGAAAATGTTTTGTTTTCTTTTGAGGGTTTCTTTTGGGGTTTGAGTTGATATCATTATGTAGTCTAGGCTACTCCAAATCTCTCAGACTTCTGGTTGAAGCATCTCAAGTGCTGTGATTACAGGTGTGTGTCCATGAGTCACAGTTTAAAAATGTTTTAATTATGCTAAAGATAAGCTTAAATGGAGGAGTTGTAAGCAGAGAATATACAAGAGAGATCAAATAGTTCAGGAATTTTCTGAAGCTCTTGGTAAGGATTTCTGGGAAACTGAAATAATATTCTGTATGCTGGAGAATCTGTCTATTAAGTAGAAAATTTAAAAATATTCATTGATTTGTTCACCATTTTTAAATGTATTGTTCTCCGTCTACAGAATGATTTTTCAAGATGTTAAAAGCAGCAATAAAGGCCCATGCCTTTAATCCCAGCACTCAGGACATAGAGGCAAGTGGATCTCTGAGTTTGAGGCCAGCGTTGTCTACATAGAGAGTTCTGGGTTAGCCAGAGCTACATAATGAGACCCTCCCTGTCTCAAAAAACAAAAATAAACAAACCAAGCAGTTGTAATACAAGTATGTTTGGACACAAAGAACAGTTAAAATTCATTCATATTGCCAGGCGGTGGTGGCACACACCTTTAATCCCAGCACTCAGGAGGCAGAGGCAGATGGATCTCTGTGAGTTCAAGGGCAGCCTGGTCTACAGAGTAAGTTCCATGACAGCCAGAGTTACAATAGAGAAACTCTGTCTCAAAAAACCAAAAAAAAATTTTTTTTTCATTCATATTGTCTACACATTATATATTAGGCACTGAAAAATGGAGTAAAGACTAGTGGTGTCTGTACCTGATGTGGTGGCATGCACCTGTAATTCCAAGGAAGTTGAGGTAGGAGGGTTGTAAGTTGAAGGTCCATAGTGAGTTCTAGATCAGCCTGGGATATAAGGGACTCTGTCTTTTAAAAAATAAATAAATAAAAAGGAAAAGACCCATATATCTACCATACTCAGTTACTGGGACCTTTTTGATTCTTTAGTAAATGTAAGTAAGTGTTGGAAATGTGCAGTAACTTTGGGCTTCCATTTATAATGGCCATTTCTTATTTCTCTATAGGACCGAAACACTCACTGACTCAGATTTCTCAATCCATGCTGGATCTCTGTGATGAAAAACTCAAAGAGGTAAGAAAGATAAGAGAAAGTAGTAGGCATAGTGACATACACCTATAATCCTAGCACTTGGGAGTTGGAGACAGGAGGATCAAGAGCTTTAAAGTCATTCTCAGCTACATATTGAGTTCAAGAGCAGCCTGGGACTTTGACTCAAAAGTCTAAATAAATAGATTTTTAAGAGAGAGAGAGAAATGCTGTGGTATATGAAGATGGAGAATAGCAGAGTTTAGGAACTTTAGATTTTTTAACAGAAGGAACAATACCCCAGGGAATGGCAAATCTTTGGTGCATTTGAGGAATAGGGATTTAGAGATAATATAGACAACTATCTTCTATAGATGTGAAAGCCAAATCTAAAGAGGAAAATTACTTGCTCTAGAATCATAGTACAATTAAGATCCAGAACCTAGGTAACTTTAGAAAGGATTATGGAAAATGACTTCCCAGGAAATCTCCTGTAGCTTACTTACAGTTCACTGCTGTATCAGGGAAGCATACTGAATTTTTTTGTGGGGAGGAGGGTAGTGTCTTACCTAACTCAAACTGGATTGGAACTTATTATGTCTATTATGTCTAATAGGTTGGCCTTAACTTCATATTGCTCCTTCCGCCTCAGCCTCCTGAGTTCTAAGATGATAGGTCTGAGCCACTTGGCCCAGAGACAGTTTTTAATTTTAAAAAAAAAATAAATCTAAAAAAAAATCTATCTCCCATCTCTGGGCTTTTTTTCCCCTTACATGCTGGAAACTGAACCCAGAGTCTTACCTTACTAAGTAAGCACTCTACCACTAAGTTACAACCTCAGGCCCTCTATAAACCCCTGTTCCTTTTTTCGTTTTTGTTTTTTGTTTGTTTTAAGACAGTTTCTTTGTGTAGCCCTGGCTGTCCTGGAACTTGCTTTGTAACCAGGCTGGCCTTGAACTCAAGGAGATCCACCTGCCTTTACTTTACTGGATGCTAGAATTAAAGTCGTGTACCAACACCGCCCAGCAAACCCCTGTTCTTACCATAGAAGATTGTGGCACTTTATAAGTGTATAAAAGCACAGGTAATAGTGAAGTTGATAGTGACATAGATATTTCACCAAAAAGAACATGATTGATAAACATGGAAATTTTTCTCAACTTAATTGACATAAATTGCATATTTAAACCACAGCTGGGCATATAAATGCATACCTGTAATTGCAGTACTTAGGAGTCAGGCAGGATGAACACAAGTTCTAGGCCAGCCTAGGATATACATTGAGTTCCTGTCTCAAAATTTAAAAAAAAAAAAAACAAAAAAAAAACCTTTTTGTTGGAGAAGTTTATTTCTAGTTATGTTTATAATAATTGTTTGTATATAGTTGGGGAAAAGGCTGCTTAAGCCTTGGCAATTTGTACAATCTGCAGGTGTTGGCTTTATGTAAAACTATGATTAAGATGATTGCTTTCTCATGATATGCACCTACTCACTGCTCTCTAGTAGAGCCATTGTGGAAGAGCAGAATTGCTGTGGAGGAATTCTTATAGTCTCTGTCTCCCATAGTCTGAGGCAACAAGAAGAGAACACTTCCCTTGGGCCTTGAGTTCCCCACTGTAAAGGTGACATAGCTCTGCTGCTAAAGGATTGTGGGATGAGACTAGGCTACAGGTTTCCTTCATCATGCAAATAGACCTTTGGATGAGGGGGCAGAGTTTTTTTGTTTCTGTGTAACACCCGAGGAACTTCTGTATCAATAAAAACCCCTGAGATCAGACTATTGGGGTTTCACTCTCCAGTATGGCACTTGCCGTGACAGGTGGTTCCCTTTGCTGAGGTCTGGCAGGGTTTGCATCTATGAAAATGTTTCCTTGTCTTCTTTGCGGACTTACACAGTAGTGTACCATTACACCTTTCCCCCAATTAGATTCCTTTTTGTATCTGTTAGAAGGTTAAGTCCTGTATCCAGTATGGAGCTTGAATATTGGTACACAGGGGAGGTGGAAGTAACGAGGATCAGAAATTTAATGCATCATTTTAAGTTCAAGGTTAGCCTGTGACTTAGGAGACCCTGTCTCAAAAAAAAAAAAAATCAAAAGAAAAGCTAACAAGACAAAGGATTAAGGATACAGGACAACGAGAACACAGAAGTTTCCTTGCACAAGTTACTAATAAAGCTGAGGTTGTATACTGAATGTGAAGCCAACCTGGGATACATAGGATACATACCCTATTAGAAAAACAAACAAAAAGAGCCTTTAACTAATGGTGATATTATTCCATATTTTCAGCATTTATTTTATAGGAAAGACAATGTTATTATAAGCCTAATTTGTCTAAGGTTTTTTTTTTTTGTTGTAGCTAAACTAGTGATGTCTTGAGCTTTCTTTTCTTGGTACTATACAAGAATGGGATGTAGAATACTTAAGGGGTTTGCTGGCATGTCCCTTTGTGCTCCTTTAGCTAAATTATCTTTAGCTTTTCTGTAGTGATCACACCTCAAGAAAAGTGCCTTCATTTTGTTTTTCTTTATTTCAGAAAGAGGATAAGTTGGCACGTTTAGAGAAAGCTATCAACCCCTTGCTTGACGATGATGACCAAGTAGCATTTTCTTTTATTCTGGATAACATTGTTACTCAGAAAATGATGGCAGTTCCAGATGTAAGTAATTTTTATGCCAAATATTGTTAGGATAGTACTAGAGGAGGAAGTATTTAAGATAATCATGTAGGTATTAAGAGATTCTGTATAGTGATGTATGTCCATAGAAACTGGGATATAATTTTAAGTATCAACCTTTTGCGTATGAATTCATTATCATTGAAAGCAAAGATGCCAAGTACCTTTGAATATTAATAGATTCTTCCTATTGTCAGCATTTAATATTTGAGAGTACTTGAATAGCCGAGAGAGAAGAGCTGTCTGTCAACTGATTCTCTATTTAGAAATGTTCCTATTCAAATAACACTTTTCAACATCTTTTATTACATTTGTGCATGTGGAGAGCAAAGGCATAAGCCATGATTTGTATGTGGTCAGAACAACTTGTAGGCTGGGCATGGTGGCACAACCTTTTATCCTAGTACTTGGGAGTCAGAAAGCAGGTGGATCTTTGTGAATTCAAGGCTAGCCAGGGCTATACAATGGGACTTTGTTTTAAAAAACTTGGGAGAATTGGTTCTCCATTCTATCCTGTGTGTTCCAAGAATTAAAATCAAGTAATCGGGCTTGTTGGTGATCACCTCTACCTACCCACTGTGCCATCTTGCCTGCCTACAAAAATACTACAATAATTACTCGGTTTGTAGTCCTTTTTTGTTTTCTTTCTTTTCCACCCCTTTCTAAAACTTTTATGGCAAGGATATCATCTATCATTAGTTGTGTGTACCATTTTATTATATTGGTCCCTCCCCAGAAATAGTGAATTAAATTTTCTGTTGCATATACTCATAATGTTCTATGTGTGAAGTGCTATAAAATTTCTAGATGGACCTATGGAATAAGGAATTTTATTCTATTTTTGCAAAACTTAGTCTTTAACACATAAATAAGACTTCAGTTGTAAGTTTAGAGGAAGGAGTCTTACTTTATCAAGGTGTAAGAATCTTTAATGAGACTCTTAAATTAAAGAGAATTTTATGTGAGCATATGTATTTCTGTGGAAAGTCTATAGTTTTCATCAGAAATATTTGTAACTCAATTAAAATTGGGACTCTCTGGTATAGATAGTGGTTTTCATTTGACTTCACATGCTTTCTTTTTATTAGTCTTGGCCATTTCATCACCCAGTTAATAAGAAGTTTGTTCCAGATTATTACAAAGTAATTGTCAGTCCAATGGATTTGGAGACTATACGTAAAGTGAGTGATTTTTATATTGAATGGCTTTTATTATCAATGTTTATATATATATGTATAGCTGAATGCCTGATTCTCTTTATCATAGAATATCTCCAAGCACAAATACCAGAGTCGAGAGAGCTTTCTAGATGATGTAAACCTTATTCTGGCCAACAGTGTTAAGTACAATGGTGGGTATTTATTCTTTTCCTCTTTGACTAATCTTGTCTATTTAGCATTGATTTGCAAGTTCTTAAGCATCTTTGAGCAGTTATAGCTAAATCAATTAAGTAACTTAGCTTACTTTTTTAAAAATTTTGCTTTTACAATGGCCAGTGGTGGCGCACACCTTTAATCCCAGCACTGGAGGGGTAGAAGCAGGCAGATCTCTGAATTGGATGTCAGCCTGGTTTACTGAACGAGTTCTAGGACAGCCAGAGAGCTACACAGAGAAATTCTGTCTCAAAAAGCCAAAAATAAAATAAAATGAAATTTTGTTTTTACATTTATATATTGTAAAGGTGGGAATGCTTTTCTGGGAAGTTTGTAGATATTAGAGGGCAACTCGGAAAGTTAGTTTTCTGCTTCCACCATGTGGGTTCCAGGGACTGAACCTAGGTTGTCAGGTTTGACACTGAACCATTTAGACTGCTCAGTTTGGGGAAGGGGGTGTATTTTTTTTTGAGATAGGGTTTCGCTGTATAGCCCTGGCTGCCCATTGAGTCACTCTGTAGACCAGGCTGGATTTGGACTCAGAAATCCACCTGCCTCCCAAGTACTAGTATTAAAGGCTTTGTTTGTTTTTTGTTTAATCATTTTAAGTATATTATTTATTTTTACTTTATGTTCATTGGTGTTTCACTTGCATATATATCTGTGTGAGGGTGTCAGATCCCCTGGAACAGGAATTACAGTTGTGAGCTGCCATGTGGGTGCTGGGAATTGAACCCAGGTCCTCTGGAAGAGCAGCCAGTGCTCTTAACCACTGAGCCATCTCTTCAGCCCCTATTTTTTTTAAGTAGGTACATATTTTAGTGTGTGGTCTGTAAGGATCACTATTTAAACTTTTATTCGTGGAAAGCAGTCTGTCCTTACTTTTGGAATTATAAGTATAAGAAATGAGGTATGAATAAAAATCAAATGATGTTCCTTGTCCTTTGAGTCATCACCATGTTTCTATAAGATTTGAAAAGTTATAGCTCAGTCCTGGAGCTGAGTTTGAAATGAGTGGTAGACCATGGCAAACTTAGTGTATCTAATTTTGGTCAGCACCTGAATTGATGGAATTGATGGAAAATGTGTGCTAGATTCTTTGTTAGTTGCTTAATCTACTGAGGAAGGATGCTGTGTTCAACTACTTCACACTTCAGTTGATATAAACAATTAAAATTCAGCTTGACAAGAGCTATCATAGAAGGATATACAAAGTGCATTAGAGAGAAAAAAGTATTTTTACCTGAGGACTAGGAAAGGCTTCATAAACTAGTAAAAAAGGTAAAGGTTTTTTTGTTTTTGAGACATGGTCTCATGTACCCCAGATTGGCCTTGAACCTGCTGTTCACACGAGGATGACCTTGAGTTTATCTTCCTGCTTCCACCTCCCAAGTTTGTGTAGCACCAAGCATGGCTCCGTAAATTTTTTTTTTTTTGTGACAGTCTCACTACATAACCCTGGTCTGGAACTCAGTATGTAGAGCTCACAGAGACCATCCGCCTCTGCTAGGATTAAAGACACATGCCACCACACTCAACCCCCCTCCCCAAATTATTATAATTTAAAAAACTTTTTAAAGTTTATTTTTTTAATGATATGTATGTGTGAGTATGTACATGTGAGTGCAGGTGCCTGTGGAGGCCAGCGGAGAGTTTGGGATCCCCTGGAGCTAGAGGTGTAAGTGGTTGTAAGTTGCCTGACATGGGTGCTGGGAACTGAACTCAGGTCTTCTGCAAGAGCAGCAAATGCTGTTAACCACTTGAGTCATCTTTCCAGGAACTTATTTTTGAACTGAGTCTTAAGAGATGTTGAGTATCATGATTAATATCCAAGCATCGATTATGCTGAAAAGATAGTCAAAAGGAGGAGTATGAAGTTCCAGATAGAGAGCCAAATTCAAAAATAAATGAGAGCACTTTGGATAGGGAAGTACAAATAAGTTTGGCTTGAGTATAGTATGGTGGCTAGGTTTGATGAGGTAAAATCCAAATTGTGAAAGGCCCAGTAAGTCACACTAAACCACTAGGAGGGGAGAATGATATGGTTTGAGTAAATACAATTTAGGGAGTTCTCCAAATAACGAAGTGGAGGTGAATGAGAGTTGGAGACCAGTAAAGAAATCCTTAACAATAACCATGTTGAAAAACAAACAAAACTTAGCAACCTGAACAGTTAAGAGGCAACAAGAAGGCCCAACATGGTTACACAGGCCTTTAATCCTAGCAATCTGGAGGCAGTGGCAGGCAGATCTCTGTGAGTTCAAGGCTAGCCTGATGTACATGGTGAGTTCCAGGATAGGTAGGGCTCTGTAGAAAGATCCTCCCTATCTCAAAAAAGCAAAACAAAACAAAAAGAAGCAATAAAAATGGTAAGGTGGAACAGATTATACAGATAGAATTGATACTTTAATAATTGGACCAGATATAATGTGCGCTCTCCCTTACTGTGTGTGTGTGTGTGTGTGTGTTTTAAGTAGGACATTAGAGTTGAACTGCATCATTAAAGTCTTGTGGGCCAAGTGTGGAAGTGTGGTGACTTACACCATTTCTAGTACTCACGAAGCAGGGACAGTCAGATCACAGGTCTTTTTTAGTTCTGTCTACATAGCTATTTGCAGGGCAGCCAGGATTACCTAGTGAGACCCTATCTCAAAAGCAAACAACAAAAAAAATACCTTGTGAATTATAACCTAGTATGTGTTTGAATAGATTGGAGGTATAAACTATTTAACATGAAGTTTTGCAGTGATTTTTATTTTAGGACTTATATTTTACAACTATTTTTCAAGATGAGGGGAGGATCTTAACTTTGTTACTTAGACTGGCCTGCATGCAACTCCTGACTTGAGTGATCCTTCTCCTTCAGCTATCCCAATAGCTGAGTCCACAGGTACACACAGTCATACTCACACTTATTTTAATTTTTCATTTAATTTTAAGTCTTTCACTTACAATACCACATTATATACATGACTTTCCATAGAATTTCAAATTTTCATTCTTTTTAAATGTTAGCCAGATTTCTTTGAATATGTAATATCTCTCCATCTTTTCATTTCCTCTTCTTGTTTTACTTAGGGCTTGTTTTGTTTTTGAGACAGTCTTGCTATATTGCTCAGGCTAGCCTCAAACTTAGCCATCTTCCTGCCTCAACTTCCCCAGTGCTAGAATTGTACCATTGTATGCCACTGCACCAAGCTTTTTACTCCAGTATGATTTCTACTATGCCAAGTATATCTACTAAGTGAACAAGGTCACATAATTGTCCTTTACAGTCCTTATCTTGATTTTGCTCCAATAGTTAGAGTTACTTCCTTGAAACTATATTTTGGTAACAACTGTTCTCCTTCCTCTTAAACCTTTTCAGTCTCCTTTGCTGAATATTCTTACTCATATACTTGAACTACCATCTCTTTCTTGATGACTTTCTATGCTAGACAAAGATCTATGTCCCCAACCACCTGCTAAAAATGTTCTTTTTAAAATTTCATGTCTACGTGTCTGTGCACCATGTACATGAAGTGTCCGCAAAGGCCAGAAGAGGACATCAGATTCCCTGGGCTTGGAGAGAGATAGTTATGAGCTGTCATGTAGGTGCTGGTCCTCTGTAAGAACAGCAAGTGTTCTTAAACACTAATACACATTTTTAGCCTCATAAAATAAATATTAGAAAGAAAGACCAAAGATGGAGGCACAGTGCCTATAAAGTGAGGTGCTGCTAGTAGAATGACAAGGAAGAATATCTGTTTCAAGTGTAAGAGGGGCTGCTAAAATCAAGTCTGGGGAGTTGGGTTTGGCAGTAAGCATTTCATCGCTGATTGAATAAAAAGTTCAGTGAAGTATTCCTTGTCACTCTTTATCAGTGGTTCCTTTCCCTATGCTTTTGTAGTACTGTATACTTCATTGAAATTTCAAGTTTGGGCTGAGCACAATGGCAGCATGCCTATGATCCCAGCACTTCATATGCAGAGGCAGGCAGATCTCTTGAGAGTTTGAGGCCGGCATGGTGGTAAGTTCCAGGCCAGCTAGAATTACATGGTGTGATTCTGTCTCAAAAAAAAAAACCCAAAAACTTAAAGATGGTGCTTTGTTTTATTTATTTATTGAGACAGAGTCTCACTGTATAGTCATGGCTAGCCTGGAATTCCCTATGTAGATACCACTAAACCTGCCTTACAGTAAGTGCTTAAAAATGAATATTTTTAAAGCAAGGCATAATGGTGCATGCCCATAGTCTTAGCCAGTAAGGTACTTTAAAGTTTGGAGTTTGGGACCCCCCCAGACAACATAGTTAAGGATCTTGTCTCAAAAAATGCAAACATAAAATGTATTTTGGTGTCTTCATATTACTATTTTTATAATTCTAGATATTTGAAGTGAAAGGGATTGAGATGGTTCGTTTGAAGGGTTTAAAAAAAGGCAGACAGATTCTGGTCTACATAGTAAGTTCTGGGCTAGTCAGGGCTAGATAGCAAGATTCTGTCTCAAAAAATAAAAACAACGAACCTCAGTAGTAATATCTTCTTTTTAAAAAGTGCTAGGTTTTGTTTGTTGGAGACAGGGTCTCAAGTTGTAGTCTTAGGTGACCTTGAACTCACAGAGAACTGCCTGTTTCTGCCTCCTGAGTGTTGAGATTAAAGACATGCACCACCATATTCAACTTATTTTGTTCCTGCTATATAGCACTGCCTAACCTAGAATTTGATTCTGTAGACCAGGCTGGCCTCTGCTTCTTAATTGTTGGTATTATTTTCCGCTTGCTTTTTGTGCAATATTCATTTTCTTAGGAGGAAGTTCTTTCTTTTTTTTTCCAGGACATGGTTTCTCTGTGTAATCCTGGCTGTCCTGAAACTCACTCTGTAGACCAGGCTGACCTCAAACTCAGATATCCGCCTGCCTTTACCTCCCAAGTGCTGGGGTTAAAGGCATGCACTGCCACCACCACATGGCTGCGAGTTATTTCTAGTATAATATAAATACTATTAAGGGAACTGTGACCTTAGGCATAATTACAAACCTGCTTACCTACTGGACAAGTGACTTTTTTTGAACTTTACAGCTATCTAACAGCTTGCTTTCCCCACTCCTTGCTCTGTTTGCTTCTATTCATATCACTGTAAGCATGGGGGACGGGTATCTTGGTATCATATCTGTTTCCTGAAGCAGTCATAGAAATTACCACTGTTTAAGCACATGTGGGTATGAATTGCATGTGATTCTCTAGGCTCTGCCAATCCTTATTTAATTGGGTAAACTCTAAGTAAATACATTTTTTAGTAAAGCATTGGTCATGATTTAATAAAAAAAGTGAGGTACACTCATTTTTTTTTAGTGGGTAACTTAATCTGTTGGCTAGAAGATACTTATGCCTATCTTTCATGGTAATTATGGCATCATTCTGCAGGTGTGTGTATGTCTATGTGTGTGTGTGATTCCTTCAAGGGTCTAGGAAATTGAACTTCGGTTTCTGATTACTTCTCCCTTCCCAATAGCCCCCAACACTTTAATTGTTCCCAGAGAGGCCCTATTACCTTTGCATTTTTCCAAGGCTGTAAAACCTACAGTTGATCATTCTACTTTTAATAAACTCCGGGTATATTTCAAGGTATAGAATAGTATTTTTAGCTTTATGGAGGTGGATATGGATGTTTTGATAATTTTTTTTCTACCCAGAAAAATATGTATTACATATAGAATTTTGTTCAGGGAGTTTGTGAATCTCTTTGCTTCATAACTTTTTCATTTAAGAACCGCTGCTATAGCTAAGGGTAAGAAATTTTCTGGGTATTTTTATCCACTATCTCAGGAGTGGTTTACCAACTGTAGTATGTCTCATAATGAAGACTTCAATGCTACTTTTCTTATAGTATCATAGTGGAATTAAATAGCTGGAAACTCTATAACTCTTGAACATTGGATATCTAAAACTAGCAACAGCTATGAATAACTAGTAATAAAAACAGATAGGCAAGGAGTATCATTTGTAAATTATTTTTTATATTATAGATGCATATTATTTACTATATTTGTATTTATTAGTCATATAATATATGAGTATTTCTTTATAGGTGTTTATTTCAAGGGGAGTGGAAGGGGAAGAAATACCATTTTCAAAATGATTTCCAGAGAGAAGCATTCCAAACATACAAAACTAATTGCCCTTGTATTATAATCAACATGTTGAGAAGTTTATCTGTGTTACATGTCAGAACTGAAGTAGAATAAGGAATAAAGAATAATTCTTAATCCAAATCCTTGTAGGCTTTAGAGCCAGTATACAGAAACTGGTGTTATAATAGTTCAAATTAAGGAGGCCTATACCCTTTCTGCAGCCTTGATTTTTCTCTGTCATTATATAACCATCACATGAAAGCTTGATCATTCTAGGTTAGCATATAAAGTCTGACTTTTAAAAGTGTATGGGTATGTGTTCATGTGCCTATGTATAGCCACAGAGATTGGAAGGGGTTACATATTCCTTGAAGGCAGGTTTTCTTCCTGAACCTGCAGCTCGGTCTCGATAGGCTGGAAGTCAGCTAGCCCCAGCAATCCACCTGTCTCTGTTCTGCTCAGATCTGGGTTTCAGGTATTTTGGGGAATGCTCAGCTTGTTACATATGTACTAGGATCTGACTCCAGTCTTCATGATTGCAGAGCAAGTGCTCTTAACCACTGAGCCATCTCTCTGGGCCTGCAGTAATGTTTTTTTATTAAGACAGAATCTCACTCTATACGGTGGCCAGGAACTTGTAACAATCCTCTTGCCTCAACCCCCCAAGTGCTGGAATTATAGTCATGAGCCTGGCTTTCATAATGACCTAGTGACCTATCAGTATTTTGAGTATCAAACTACTAGTTGATTAGAACTAGGAGATCAGAAAGAGAGGGATGGGGGACAGGTAAGTGAGACAGTATCTTATTATAGATTGTACTGACCTGCCTCAGCCTCTCTAGTACTGGGATAAAAGTCTAGTGCCATCACTTTTCTTAATTACATATGCCCTTAATATCTTGATAATTGGCTTAAGTTCTTTTTCTGGTTTATTTGTTTCTGGCGTAAGGATACAATTTTATTTTATTTCTCATTTTTTTTTGTTTGAAGTTTCCTGTTTTGTTTCCAGGCCTTGAACATGCCAGGAAAGTACTCTACCACCAAACTATATCCTTGGCCCTGTCTGACTTTATTTTTTGAAGATCTTGCTGTGTGTGGTGATGCATACCTTTAATCCCAGTAATTGGGAGGCAGAGGCAGGAGGATCTCTGTGTGTTAGAGGCCAGCCTGGTCTACATAGCAAGTTCAGGTTAGCCAAGACTTCATAGAGAAACCTTGTCTGAAAAAAAAATAAATAAAAGATCTTTATTCATGTTTGTGGTGAGAGAGAATGAAGATGAATGAATGAATGAATGAATGAATGAATGAATGAATGAATAAATGAATATGGGTATCCTCAGGGCCAAAAGAGGACATTAGATGTCCTAGAACAGCTGATATGGGTGCTTAGATCAGAACTGGGGTCCTCTGCAAAAGCAGAAAGCATTCTTAACTATTGAGCTATCTCCAGCCCCTGGATTTTGGATATATGATAAAGTTTTACGTGCCAACCTCAAACTTAACTATAATCCAGGCTAGCCTTGAGTACATAATCTGCTGCCTTAGCCTCCCCAGCACTGGGATGCAGGCATGCATGTACTATTATCCCTGGCTCCATTTCACATATTTTTAAAAGTCATTTATTTCTTTTTATTTCATGTGCATTGGTGTTTGGTCTGCATGTATGTATGTGTGAGGGAGCTGGATCCACTGGAACTGGAGTTATAGACAGTTGTAAGCTGCCATATGGGTGCTGGGAATTGAACCCAAGACCAGGTTAAGAGGAGCAGTCTGAGAGCCATCTCCCCTTTCCAGCATTTCATATATTTTTAAAGAATAGATGGTGTATACTGGAGAGATATTTTACTTGAAAAGGACTTATTTTTTTTAGGTTTATTTTACGTGTATGAATGTTTTGCTCGCATATGTTTCTCTGTACCACATGTCTGCCTGGTACCCAAGGAGGTCAGAAGAGGGCATTGGATCCTCTAGAACTGGAGTTACAGATGGTTATGAACCCCCATGTGAGTGTTTGGAAATTTACCTGGGTCCTCTGCAAGAACAAATGCTCTTACCTACTGAGTCCTTTCTCCAGTCCTTGAAAAGGACTTCGTTATTCATATAATGGGTTGTAATAATCATAGTAGATATAGCTAGAAAACTTTGTGTGTGTGTGTGTGTGTGTATAGTATACTTTCTGTGGTGCCGGGGATCAAACCCAGGGCCTTGTGCATGGTAGGTAAACTATTCCACTAAGCTATATCTCTAGCTTGCCTCACCCCAATATGGTATACTTTTTATAGTAAGTATTAGATATATTTCAAGAATCACATCTGTGAAAGCTTTCTTAATTAAGAATTTTTGGGCTAGGAATATATTTCAGAGAGCTTTTCTAGAATGCAGGAAGACCTGGGATCAATACCCAACACTACATAAACTAGATGTGGTGACACATGCCTGTAATCTCAGCACTCAGGAGGAAGAGGCAGGCAGATCTCTATGATTCCCAAGGCCAGTCTAGGCTACATAGGGAGACCTTGTGTATAGGGAGATCTTACTATAAGCGGAAAAACTTTAAACATACAAAATCAGACTAGTTAGTACCCCAATTAGTCAGCTTTAACAATTGTCAACACATGACTAATTTTGTTTCATTTATATTTCCATTTTCAGACTCTTCTCAAATTATTCTGGATACAAGACCTTACTATGTGTTCTAGACTGGTTTTAAAATCCTGATTTCCTTGCCTCAGCCTCCTGAGTGCTAGGATTGTAGGCATGCAAAATAAATGAAAGATAAAAAGAGGAGCTGCTACTCAGTTCCAGGCCATTTGTGTCTTGGAAGATGCTGACCCTTTGTTGCCATATCTTTTAATTGTTCCTTTTTTTTTTTTAAGGCAGTGTCTCACCATATAGCTTTGGATGGCCTAGAAGTCACTGTATATTCTCCTGCTTCTGCCTCCTGAGTGCTTGGATTAAAGACATGTGCCACAGCACCTGGCCATTACTCTGTCCTTTAATTTTTAAGAAACACAAACCACTGGGTTTTAATCTGAAATCTTATAGTTAAATGTTGCTCATTAATTAGTTTCTTAAAGTTTTCATTGAGTTATAACTTACCATAGAAAAATGCATGTAGGAGCTGGAGACATATCTTAGTTGGTAGAGTGTTTGCCTAGCAAAACATAAAGCTCTGGGTTTGATTGCCAGTACAATATCAAACTGGCATGATAGTGTAAGCCTGTAATTTGAACATTGACTAGCTGTTCGTTTATCTTGAAGATCAATCTATCTATATGTTGTTGTGACAAGGTCCCACTATGTAGTCCTAGCTGACCCGGAATTACATAAGCCAAGCCAGCCTTGAACTAGAGATCCACCTGCCTTTACCTCTGGAGTACTGGAGTAAGTGCCTACACACCTGGCTAAGGGGTTATTATTTTAGGTATGATATGGTTTTGCTTAAAAGGTAGTTATTTTTCAAGTAGTCTTTATATTTTAGAGTAGTTCTAAGTTCATGGCAAAATTAAATGGAATACAGAGGCCCAGTATACTCCCTGCTCTCATTACCAACATCCTTACACCAAAGTGGTATTATTAATAAATTAATCAAGTGGTTCTCTTAATAGATGAACCTCCTTTGACACTTCATACCACACTGCAAATAGAGTTTACATAATGGTTCTTGATTGTTTATTTGAGATAGGGTCTCTATATATCCCAGGGTAACTTAGAACTTGTTATGTAAAGGTAGAGTGGTACATGTCTCCAATCCCAGCACTCAGGAGCCTGAGGCAAAGGGATCATGAGTTTAAAGCCAGTCTAGAATGCGTAAGATATCTTACATCCAGAATAATTTGAGAAGAGTCTGGAAAATTCAAATATAAATGAACAAGATTAGCCATGTGTTGGTAATTGTTAAAGCTGGCAAATTGGGGTACTGATTAGTCTGATTTTTATATGTTTGAAGTTTTTTCCACTTATAGCTAGGTGTGGTGACAGAGGCAAGCAGATCTCTGATTTTGAGGATAGCCAGTGAGACCCTGCCTCAGAAAACAAACAAGCAAACAAAAAAATCCAAACGTAAAATAAAAATTTTTATTTATACAAGTAGAGCAAAGCCTAAGTCAAGGATTAAACATAGGTTTCTGAGTCTTAAATAATGATATACTATTGGGAAACAAAATGTAAAATTCTTGTTTTTAAATTGTGAAGTATGAGTCTGGAGAGATTGTTTAGTGATTAAGAGTACTGGCTGCTCTTTAACAGGAACTGGGTTCACTTCCCAGCACCCATATGGCAGCTCACAACCATCTTTAACTCCAGTACAACAGTCTCTTTTGGCCTTTTTGTCCCCGGGCATGCATGTGATGTACAGAAGTACATGCAGGTTGAAATACCCACATACGTAACATAAAAATACATTTTAATAAATAAATAAATTACAATGTATTATTAAATAAGTATGTTAGAGAAATGTAAAATTCTTGAAAATGCCAAAGATAATGGCATTTTACTTCTTTCTTAGGGCCTGAGAGTCAGTATACTAAGACTGCTCAGGAGATTGTGAACGTTTGTTACCAGACATTGACTGAGGTAGGTAGTAAAGAAGATCTAGCTCCCTGAATCCTTTTTGTTCACCCCTTGAGTTTGAAGCTTTGCCTAACTTCCCTGTTTTCTTTCAAATGTAGTATTCTACTTTCTACCCTCATTCCATCATTTCTCTCTCTGCTTTGTTTAGGTTATCAGTTATGTTTTGCTGTTAGAATAGAAACACTATGGAGACAGGGATTTGTGTGTGTGTGTGTTTTGTTTACTTTTGCATGCCTAGTATCTAAATGTTGAATTAATTAATTAATTTCATTTGTTTCTCAGTATGATGAACATTTGACTCAACTTGAGAAAGATATCTGTACAGCTAAAGAAGCAGCTCTGGAGGAAGCAGAATTAGAAAGCCTGGACCCGATGACTCCAGGACCTTACACACCTCAGGTGAGCCAAAGGATTAGGAATTTCTTACACTTTCTTATGGTTTGGGAAATTGGGAGCATGTTAACAGATCTGTTTACTGAGATACCGTTCTTCTCTGTCCTTCCTCTTCATATGCCTTTCGTGTGCTTTCTTGTCTTCTCAAAGGCTAAGGTGAGTGAGGGCCATGGGTCTTCGTGGCCTTGTTGAATCCAGAAGAGGCAACCATGGGATGAATGAGTTGGGTGGTTATTTATAGACAGTGTGTGAGAATACCAGACTCCTGACTACTATAGCCAGGGGCATCCTCCAGTTCTCTTGTTGGTAAATTTTGGGGTTCTAGGACATCCCTAGAACATAGGCTACTCAGTTAAAGATGTGGGCTATATTGTTCTTGTGCCTTCTAGATATCTGATTACCCATTACCTTAGAGGTATGTCAGTGTAGCTCACATCACTCACTTTCCAGGATTAATTCCCTTTCCTACTAAACGAAGAGTGGTAATATTTACTATATTTTAAGTTTATATGTTAGAGGACTAGAAAGCAGGATGAGTATGAAATTTTTAGTTTTTCTGGTCTGACTGAACCTTTGACTATACTAAGTATTTCTTCTATATTACAGTCTTAGAAAGTTTGAAAATTTAAGCAGTAGATTTTAAATGCAGTATTATATATTGTTTATATATAAAAACAGTAGTTTATATATATGTATGTGTGTATGTATATATATATATACATATACATATATATATATATATATATGTATGTATGTATGTATGTATGTATGTATATATATTGGAAACATAGTGGTAGAGTGGAAAGGACATGAGGTTTGATGTAAAACAGGCCTGGATGTGAGTCTTAGCTCTGCTACTCTCTAGTTTTGTGATATTAGGAAATTAACATTTCTATTCCCATTTCTCTAAGAAGTGGTTTCCAACATTAAATGAGTTCATTTGTATGGTACATAATAGACAATCAGTAAATATTTGTTTCCTTCTTTGTAAGAAGGGTTTTGTTGTTGCTTTGTTGTTTTGTTTGTGTGTGTGTGTGTGTGTGTGTGTGTGTGTTTTAAGTTCCTAGAGGCTCTTTCAAATTTAACCAAATACTTTAATGCAGAATTTCTTCCAATTCCCATAGGATTATTTTTCATTCTACCCAGGTTTCATTCTGTACTTAAATGCAGCATACCTGATCTCTGTTGGATTTTTGCTGTCTCTTTGTCTCATTCGTACACTTTCTCGATCTATCTTTTACTCTCTCTTTCATCCCAAAACCTAGGTTACTGAGGGGCCAGGTATAAAGAACCCTCAGATACTTCTTCAAGGTCCAGAACAAGGAAAGGCTCTTGGAGTTGTATGGGCAGATTGGGTCAAGGGGGCTTGGGTGAGTGATGTTGCCCAGGAAGGCCTTGTTTACTAATATGCACACAGTTTCCACAAGGTACTTTCTGGTAAGTTAAAGCTTGGGAACTAGCCATCATTCTCCAGAAGAATCTAACCACCAAGTGGTATGTACTTTCCTCAGTCTTGGACAGTCATAAGCCTAGACCATTGGTGAATTGAAGCCTTTTCCTTTCTGAGCAATAGCTGTTTTGGTATATTTAATGAGTTTCCTGTGGAAAGTCTAGTATGGATAGTACTGCTTCATTCTTTTCAGTTAACTCTCTCATCGTTTTCTTCATTTATGTGAATGCATTTTAAAATAGCCCAAGTCATTTCCTGTTAACTCAAGGTAGATCCCCATGTGTGACAAATCAAAACATTATTAGAAAGTATGTGTGTAAGATTAATCTGTCATAATAATTTTGATTATAGAAGCATGGCAGTAATAGTGTTATTTCCAACTTCTAAATGGTAGCAGTCGATAATGTATTTGTGTCTGGATATTTCTACTGAGTTTGCATTGAGCTCAATACTTTGGAATTGTTCATTTTACAGTTTCCCATGGTCCTCTGTTTTCATACTACACTTTAAAATTTTGCAGAAATTTCTTGATTTTCCCTTCTGTTGCATACTGGTTTATCTGTGCATTAATGTTTTGAAATCTGTTTGCCTCTATGTTATAAACTCAAATCCTCTCAGTCAGTCTTGTTTGAGTGCTTGTTTACAGAGCAACACATATGTGGGCACCATGCATTTGTTTCTTTGAGACAGGGTCTGACTACATGGTCCAGACTGGTCCCAAGTTTGTGATCGGCCTGACTGATCTTTACTAGTGCTGGGACTGTAGGCTTGTACCTTGCTCATAAGCAGATTTTGTATTGATAAAAGTAATATGATTATTGGGGAAAATTAGAAGATGGGGCTGGAGAGATATCTTTAAAAGGACCTGAGTTTGGTTCCCTGCGCCCACATTGTATTTCTTGCTGTTTTAACACCACTTCCAGAGGTTCTGACACCTTCTTCTGGCCTCCACAGACACTGCACTCACATGAACAAACCCACACTCAACCATACACATAAATGCATAATTATTAAAAATAAATTTAAAAAATTTAAAGAAAATTGGAAGATATAAATAAGAGATGCTACTTCTTATCAATTCCATCTTTCATAACATCAGCCACTGAGTATTTTGAGTTTTTCATATCTGTGGTATGTGTAATTATGTCTGTAAATATACTTTAAAAGTGAAATTGATGAATATTAGTTTTTCTTATTCTAGTTACTTCATGAATATTTTATCTAGTTTCTCCTATCATTGACTAGAATCCATTTACTAAATCCCTGTTCTTTTCAGGGACAAAGAGGGAAGGGATCTATCAATAATTTATTCAGTACCAGGTATTGGGTACATATAGCTCTTAATTCTCACAACTCTGTGAGATAGATGTTATCATTCATGTTTTACAGTTGAGGAAAACAGGTGATTATCAATGGTAGAGCCAAGACTCAATCCCAGAGCTGTTTACTCCAAAGCCCATGGTTAATCACACCATTTTGCTTTGAAGCATCTTCAACAAGCTCATGAGCTATCAAAACATTCCATGCTCTTGTTGAAATTTAAATTCCTTTATCCAGTTTCCTCTTACATGCTGCCTTTTAAGTCAGTAAAACTTTAGTAAAATTGAAAAAGACAAGACAAGGCTTAGAAGAAGAAAGTAAGTTACTGACCAGAGAAGCTGTTAATACACAAATTTGTCCCTAAGCTTTATGTACTTCTGCTTTAGTTTTTGAGCACATTTACTAGATGCCAATCTGCTAGAGTGGATGATATTCATAGGATTCTAAAAATTTGTCTACAAAGCTGTGCCAGGCTGTTCTCCTCTTTAACTAGGTTGTCTTGCATGTTCTTTTTCTTCAGTGAATGTTACTAAGGAGAATTATTTGTATTTCTAGCTGTTCCCTTGGTAGAAACTAAGTTGTGTGTTTTATGCCACAGCCTCCTGATTTGTATGATAACAGCACATCCCTCAGTGTTTCTCGAGATGCCTCTGTATATCAAGATGAGAGCAATATGTCTGTCTTGGATATCCCCAGTGCTACTTCAGAAAAGCAGCTAACACAGGTAGGAAGTTGTTATTTCTCTTTGTGAGACTGGTGAGTCAATGTGGAGGGATGGACTGATACCATGCATACATGAAGGATGGCTGGATCCTTTGGCCCTGAAAATAAGGCTTTGAAATGTGATTTCTGGGGCATAGTTGGCAGAATTAAGTACAACAGAACTTCAGGGAAAGTATTTGAGGCATCAGAGCAACCTTAACAGGTGACTGACTAGAAAGACCAGCTGCATTCAGACAAAGTTCACAATTGGCATACTGTTTTGTATTATAAGTTATAAAGTTACAAGTTATAAACTGAATTAAAATTATGTGTATTTTTTTATTTGGCTTTTGCCAAAGGTATCAAAATATACTTCTCATCTGAAAGCTGTACCTATTCTCAAGGTTCCCAGAGAGAGTACAAAACTCAGAAGGATTTTCTATCTCAAAAGCTTGGGTTAGAAAGGAAACGTTCCCTTCTGATGACAGTTAAGAGTACACCAAAAAGTTTCCTTCCTGTTCTTTGGTTTTCTTGCCCTGGCTGTTACTTCCAAAGAATGACTGGGGGAAAAATGCACATGCCTTGAGCTGCATAAACAGCCTCCACTAGCAGTGGGGTTGGCTGGGATATCAGGGAAAAGCATCTGTCCTAGGTAAAAAAAAAAAAAAAAAAAAAAAAAAAAGAACCCTTGGTTAACTCCTACAGGCACATCCCTCAATGATGTGCTATTTGTGTTCCTTACTCAGATTCGCCAGGGCCGAGGTAGGCTGGGCGAGGAAGACTCTGGTGTAGATATTGAAGGGTATGATGAGGAGGAGGATGGGAAACCTAAGACTCCAGCCCCAGTGAGTATGCTTACAGAAAGCTTATGGTTACATTATACGTTTATATGATAGGAGCCCCAGTGGTGTAAGGCAGGCCAAATCCCAAGGTGATATCATAGAGTCTCTCCATAGTGAGCCTCAGTCTGACTTTAATTCTTGGACCAAGCAAGATAAATCCATGCACTACAGTTATTTAATTTCTTGTGAGGTAGCAAATGGGATGTGGGGAAAAAAAGGTATTCTGGTCTCTTACTTAGTCAGTAATGGGACTGCTACCTGGACTTATTTAGGAAGGTGAAGATGGAGATGGTGATCTTGCAGATGAAGAGGAAGGAACTGTACAGCAGCCTCAGGCCAGTGTCCTGTATGAGGATTTACTTATGTCTGAAGGAGAAGATGATGAGGAAGATGCTGGGAGTGATGAAGAAGGAGATAACCCTTTCTCTGGTGAGTCCTACTCTTTTGCTTCTGTTTCTATATAGCTCACTTTTATACCCTCAAGACTGAATAGGAATCTCTTTGTTATTTACTATGTGCTATTATAAAAAAAAAAAAGCTACCTCTTTAACTGGAGTCCCTTTAGTAGACCAGAGAATACTGAATACACACTGAAGATAATCATGTTTATTAGCTTTAGAGGAAGTGAAGATGAACAGGAAGCATAAAAGTAACAGTGGAAAGGCAGTGCCCAAGTAGCAGCTTTGAGGGATTATATTTGGGAACAGGAAAATAAAATTAAGAAAAATAATAGCAATGGTAAGGTAAAAGTATTGGAGATGATAGAAAACAGGTAGATTGGACTGAGGTAGGAGAAATAAATTACTTGAATTTGGTTTCTAACCTATAGATCTTGCCACTATTGACCTTTGGTAGTTAAAAGAGAGGCCTGAGAGGTGAAGAATATATGCACAAAGTCTTTATAAACTAGTTTTGAGATACTAGGCTAAAAATGTTAATTCTGACAATTACTTTTTCTTTCTCTTGCTCTTGTTTTGTTTTTGTTATTTTGGTGCTATGCTCAAAGTGTATTATCTTCATACATGCTAGGCAAACACTCTAGCACTGAGTCCATCAAGCTTATTTCTTAATGAACCAAAATGTATCTTTTTACAGCTATTCAGCTGAGTGAAAGTGGAAGTGACTCTGATGTGGGATCTGGCAGTATAAGACCCAAACAGCCCCGTGTGCTTCAAGAAAATACAAGGATGGGCATGGAAAATGAAGAAAGCATGATGTCCTATGAGGGAGATGGTGGGGAGGCTTCCCGTGGTTTGGAGGATAGCAACATCAGGTAACAGGCAGCAGTATGCTACAAGGCTGTGGCATCATTTCCAAGCTATGGTGACAAAAGGCCTAGCATCAGATAGCTTTCATCTGTGAAACATTTCCTGAACACTTCTACTTGGCCCAGACATTGTCTAGACCCTGGGAGTACAAAGCAACAAGACATAGCCTGCCCTTAAGGAGCTCTTAAGGGAAGAGACTGACCCAAGTCATTACAATGTCAGAAGTACTTAAATAAGTACAAAGTGCTGGAGTATCCCTAAGAAGTGAGTGTATTACTTTTAAGTAATCAGGGTAAGTTTCACATAGAAGCATTTGAACTATGCCTTAAAGGATGGATAGGAGTCTGCCTGTTAAGCATATACAATAGCAGCAAACGAGATAGTTCTTTACAGATGAAATCATATGTCAGAGACACAGAAATACTATATGAAGTGTGTTCAAGATTAAAGGGAGGTGGTTAGGGAATTAAGACTTCTGAAATAGCAAGCTACTATATTGTGGAAGACCATGAGCGGCATGCCAAGGCATTTGGATTTTGTTTTAGGAGTCCATACTTTCAGGAAAAAGAAGTTGTCAGGTATGCTGGCACACTTCTGTAATTTTAGTACTTAGGGGATGAGATAGGAGGATCCTAAACTCAAGGCTAGCTAGGTATGGTGGTGCATGTCTAAGAAGAAGCAGCCAGATCTCTGAATTTTAGGCCAGCGTGGTCTGCATAGTGAGGTCCAGGCCAGTAATACCCTATTTCGGGGGGGGAGAGCAGGTGGGAAGCCCGGGCTATATATTGAGGCCCTATTTAAAAACAAGCAAAAAAGCTGTATGTGGTGATGCTAACCTGTGCACATTATCCGGGTGGAGGTAGGAGGATCAGGTATTAAAGGTAGTCTTTAGCTACAGGGTGAGTTCAGAGCCAGCCAGGGCTACATGAAATGCTGTCTCCAAAAATAAATAAATAAATAAACAAGCAAACAAACAAGCACCATCAAATTTGTATATTAGGTGACTTAAGGGCAGTATAGGACAGTTACCAGCAGTTTTATTTGAATTTGAGGGTTAAATCTGATGAATAATGAGAATTTCACTGAGGAAAGAAGGAAAACAGAAAGGATAAGTGAAAACACAAGTAAGATAGGAGATTTATTCCTTTAAGAAGTTCTACCTATCAGGAATTATGAAACAGGTTAACAGTCAATGGCAGTGTAACATGGAAGACATGACAGTCAACCACAGGATTTTTCTGGGGCATGAAGAAAGGTAGGGAGGGAAACTGATTAGAGAAGGAAACTGAGTCAAATATGAGTAGTCGTTTTATAGGGTAAGAAGCATAGGGTATCCCAGATACTCAGCAGCATGTGCAAAAACCCAAAGGCATGAGCCACTTCTAAAGAATACAGGTAGGCCATTTGAAATTCATAAATTCAAATGACCAATAACTATTTTATAACTTCTCTAATAATCAAATAAATATGATAAACAATGTGATATAGCTTCTTTACCCATAAGATTGGTAATGGGTTTTTGGAAAGGGTATGAGGAAAATGACATTCCCAAATGGCTGGTAATAGTATGTAAATAGATAGGGTGAGTAGGAAAGAAATATAACAATTTTATCACTATAAATAAAATAAAAAAAATTTAAATATGTACCCCCTTTGGTTCTAAGATTTCACATCTAGGAAATTATCTTATAAAGGCACTTTCATTAAAATGTTTATATAGCCAGACATATGATGCACACCTTTTATCCCAGCACTATAGGGGGCAGATCACTATGAGTTCTGGGGCAGCCTGGTCTACATAACCAATTCCAGGACAGCCAGGGCTACATAGTGAGATCCTGTCTCAAACAAACAAAAAAGGTGTGCAAAGATTTTAATCACAGGTCATTGTTTCTAGTGCTCAAATAAATCAGAAGCAGCTAAAATGTACTAGCGAGAGACTACTAGATAAATTATGTTAAAGCCATATAGCAGAATACCATGCAGCTGTTAAGTCTGGTACACTGTAATCCCTGTGCTTAGGAGGCTGAAACAGGAGAATCAAAATTTTGAGGCTGTGCTAAGCTGACTAGTGAAACTGTCTCAAAGAATTATGCTGGAGAGCTGTATTTATTGACAAAAGGATGTTCATTATAATCATTATTGAAAACAAATTTCTGAGGAATAAGCATCTTATTTTTATTTGTCTTGTTATAATTAATCAACCTATTTATTTACTTATCTATTTATTTCAAGGCAAGATTTCTCTGTGTAGCCCTGACTGTCCTGGAACTAATTATGTAGACCAGGCTAGCCTTGAACTCAGAGACCATCTGCCTGCCTCTGCTTCCCAAGGGCAGAGATTAAAGGCTTGTGCCAATACCCTGGCAAACATTTTATTTTTAAATATAAAATATTTAAGTATCTAAAATGCATAGAAAAAATGGGTCATATAAAAAATTATCTCTGCATGGTAAAGATATTACTGTCTTTCCTTTTTTTACTAGTGTATGTTCTAATTTTTTAATAGTGAATGTGCATTTGTATATTTTTTTCAGAAATAACATTAGAATAAACAAACAGAAAACAGAACACTCACAGAAATGTGAAGAATTAAAGAATTAATTGAAGGAGCTCAATACTAGGGCCACAAAGACTTATTTTAGTAGTGCAAGCCAGGCAAGTTAGCACAGGACTAAGTGACAGCAGACAGAGGAATAATATAAAGGAGGTAATAGAGATAAGATACATTAGAGAGATTAATCAGGACTGCTGACCAATTTTGGATACATAGATGAGTGAAAGTAAGTACTGGCTGAACCATTGGGCTTCATAGCGTTGGTGATCATGTCAGCTGGTAGTGTGTGTTGGTCAGCGTCAGAAGGTTTATTTCAGATTCTCATGTGCATAAAGTCAGCAAGTTAATGTTTTTGAACAGGATCATTTTTTTCTTAGGGGCATATAGAAAAAATCTGAGTGTCTGGTGGGGGGTGGCATGGCTGATCCCTTGGAAGTACGAAGCATGGGAATGGTCCCCTAGAGAGTAGTGCCCAAGATTGAGAGATGTCGTTTCTCTTCTCAGTTATGAGAGCTATGAGGAGCCTGATCCCAAGTCCAACACCCAGGATACAAGCTTCAGCAGCATCGGTGGGTATGAGGTATCAGAGGAGGAAGAAGATGAGGAAGAGCAGCGCTCTGGGCCCAGCGTACTAAGCCAGGTCCACCTGTCAGAGGACGAGGAGGACAGTGAGGATTTCCACTCCATTGCTGGAGACAGTGACTTGGACTCTGACGAATGAGGCTTCTTTTAAGCCTCTTCAGTCAGCCTAGGTCAATTACCTTTCCCCCCAGCTTGTTAATATGTGTGTAGTGGCTGATCATGACATCACCAGATTAACACCTTAGCTTTAGTAATAAGTAAATAGTAATCATTTCTTTGAAGTAACAGTTTCTTTCCCCTAACCACCATGAAGAAGAGAGAGCAGGCTCACTCTTCTCACTCTTCCCCAGCACACTCCTTTAATGCCATTTATTGCTCTTGGTCTATAAATATGGCACCATTTCACTTTTTAATTTACAGGCTGGAATAGAGAATTGGCTACTGATGGGCTGGCTCTGTGCCACACTTAAAATACAAGCCTATTAGACAAATTGCCTGTTAATGTATTACTTGGACATATAATGCCTTGTTCCTAAATAGATTATAGGGATGTGGCTATAAATCACTGAAACAGCCTATGTATCCAAAATGATAAGTGGCCATGTGAATGTGCTCTCCCCCACCTTAGGAAAAATTATAGGAAAATGGTAAGTTCCTTAGGACAAAGATTGTCTTTTGATTCTTTTTATGCTTAGAATATGGTTCTATACAATGTAGCCCTTGGTAAATGTTCTTAAAATCATAAATTCACAACAGATATGTTACTGTATATCTGTTCCATGCTATGCACTCTATCAGATCATTGGAGAGTGCAAAGGTCAAATAAGAGCTTAACATCAAGTTGGGGGAGGGAGAGTGGAATTCAAACCATGTTAATAAACCATAGAACTGTTAGACAAGTGCAATTAAGAAGCTAGCTGTAAAGTACAAAGAAAAATTGAGAAGAGATTATGTGTGGAAAAGCAGGGAAGTCTTCGGAGGCAACCTGTAAGCTAATTGTTAAAGAAGTCATTGGTAAGAATGTACCAGCTCAAAAGGTCCAGGCAGGGAGTTAACATGAAGGGAAAAGTTCAAAGTCTAGATGTGACAGAATATGTTCCTTGTTTGTTTGTACCTGCCTTGTTTCAGAAAGGATGCTGGAGTGACTAGACATGACACTGAAAGACGGACAGGAAGCATATCTTCAAGAGCTTTGCATTTGAGCCGGGCGTGGTGGCGCACGCCTTTAATCCCAGCACTCGGGAGGCAGAGGCAGGCGGATCTCTTGAGTTCGAGGCCAGCCTGGTCTACAGACAGCCAGGGCTACAGAGAAACCCTGTCTCAAAAAACCAAAGAGAGAGAGCTTTGCATTTGATACCAGTGAGTGAATTTTATACTTAAGGAAATAAAGTCTAGAGGAGTACATTAGATTTGTTTCAGAAATTTTCTGAATGTTGAATGAAGACAGAAATTGAGTCGGATATGGACATGTATGATCCCATTTGTGTAAGGGTCAAAGATCAGGTGTATTAATAATATGTTTGTATATACTTGTATGTGCAAAGAAAAAGATGTGAAAGAATATATGTTAAATTGTTCATAGTGATAACCTCTGGGGGATGGGATTGGAGAGGAGGTGGTTTGTTTTGTTTATGTACAGTAAGTGAATATTCCACTTTTATTTCTGTATTGTTTGAATTTTTTAGTGTGTATTATTTTGCAATAAAATTTTTGAAAGTTGCCAGAAGTAGTGTGGAGAGTGCTTTGGAGGGGAGAACAGATGTATTTCAAGCTAAAGGGAGTTGAACCTAAAATAGGGTGGTGGTATTGGAATGGGGAGAAGCAGGGTAATATTGAGACATCATCAGAAAGGGGTGTGATCAACAAGACTTCATAACTAATTGGCACTTGCGGTGGAAAGGGAAGGCTAGAAATGGTTTTTAGACTTTAGACTTGGAGGACTGGAGAGATGGCCCAGTGGTTAAGAGGACTGGCTGTTCTTCCAGAGGACCTGGAGTTCAATTTCCAGCACCCACATGCAGCTCACAACTGTCTGTAACTCCAGTTCCAGGGGATCTGACATGTTCACACCAATGCTCATAAAATAAAATTAAATAAAATTTTTAAAAAGAGGCACTTAAAGAAAAAAAAGAATTTTGCTGGGTGATGGTGGCACATGCCTTTATTCCCATCACTTGGGTGGCAGGGCAGGCAGATCTGTGAGTTCAGGGTCAGTCTGGTCTACAGAGTAAGTTCCAGGAAAACCAGAGTTATAACAGAGAAACCCTGTCTTGAAACACCTCCCCCAACACACACACACACACACCGCCAAAAAAAAAAGAATTTTTACTTGGAAGATTAGATAGGTATATGTTATTCATTTTTACATCAGTCATTTTTAAATTTATTTTTATCTTTCATTAAAAATTACATAATTTTTTCTCTCCATCTCCCTCCAACCCTTCCCATAATCCTCACTCTCTCAAATTCATGGCCTCTTTTTCTTTATTATACCACTTTTTTCTACAAAGCAGTGTAAGACATAGTTGGGTATGATGACGAATGCCTTTAATCCCAGGCAGATCTCTAAGTTCATGGCCAGTCTGATCTTCAGAGCAAGTTCCATAGAGAAGCCCTGTCTCAAAAAAAAAAAAAATGAATAGAGACCATGTAGTTTTTGATTGCAAGGATCTTAAGATCTGGAATAAGAGACTTGTAAATAACAGTGTATTAAAAAGTGATCCTTGGAGCCGGGGGTTTGCAATGAGAAGTACTGAATTCTGTTTGCCAAGTACAGGAATGCTCCACAGAGAAGACTGAAAAGCTAGATCATGGAGCCTGTCATGGTGGTTACACCTGTAATCCCAGCACTTGGGAGGCTGAGGTGAGGATGCCTCTGAATTAAGGTCAGCCTGACCTACAGGATAAGACCCTAACTTAGGAAAAAACAATGGATAATAATAATAGGCAGGAGTTTAATGGTTAACCATAGAGGCCACAAGTACAAGAATACTCTAGGCAGAGGGAATGCTTAGGGACATGAAACAACATTTTCAAAGGATAGGTAGTTCAGTAGAGTTGGGGTACAGAGAACATAGCTGTAGGTAATAAGATTTCCAGCTTCAGGATCAAATGATTATTTTAGAGCAACCACTCTGGTAGTAGTATGATTGTGGATAGAGAGGAAAGGTGCCAGATGGAAGATGGTTGAGACCTAAACCATAACTGAGTCACTGGTATCAGGGATGAAAGGAAAACTTTTGTCTTAATGCCTGAATAATGGGAAGTAAAGAGTGAAACCTGTGTTTCTGACTTAGCAATTTCTAGTCACTGAGAAGAGACTCTTCAGTTTCAGGCAGAAGCATGTGAATTTAACATGCTTGTATAAAGTTTAGGATTTGTGCAACCTACACACGGTAGACAACATCTGGAAGCATGGATAGAATAAAATGGAAAACAGAATCTTAGTGAAAATCAGTATTTAGGCACTGTCAGAAATAGAAAACCTGAAAAGAGTGATGTTTCAACCAAGAAAGGAGCTTTAAGAGCCTTGCTCATACCTTAAGTTCAAGGTCAGCTGGAGGCTAGAGTGAGAATATGCCTCAAAAAGAGAGAAAACAAACTGATTGGGGTTGGGGTTCATTTAGTAGAGTGTTTACCTGGAAAAAGACAAGGCCCTCGGTTCAATTAAATCTTCAGTACCAAATAAAACTTTGGTGGCAGATGGCCATAATCCTGGGTTTTGGTAAAGGCAAGTAAGATTAGAAGTTTGATAGGAAGTCACAATGGAAGGTAATTAAGTATGCTCACATTGTCTGGAGGGGAAAGAAGGGTTAGTAAAGGTAAGGATTATTTGTTGGAAGGACCCGTGAAAATAAGGAGTTGTTAGCCAACATACAAAATAATCCTTTGTAGGGAGAGGTCTCTTCTCTGTGAAATAGGTAAGGTATTTTTGTGACAAAGGTGAAAATGGTATGAGAGTTGGAATTATTGAAGTACTTAAGGAGATACTGAGAAACTAGAAACAAGCTAAGATGTCCTTGGGGGCTTTGGAGATGGCTTTGCAGTAAAGAGTGTGCTGGTATTGAAGAGAACCCAAGTTTGATTCCTGACACCCATGTCTGAAGCCTTGATCGCCTATACTCAAGTGCACACCCATACACATGGACTTAACATAATTAAAAATAAATTTTAAAAGAAAATGGCTTCTTTATTTTTTATTTATATTTTTATAGAAAATTTCTCCCTTTTATTACAAACATGCTTTTCTCAAACAGTGTATCTTGATTAGTTTCCCTTCTACTCTTCCCAGTTCCTCCCCACTTTCCGTCTGGATCCACTACCTTTCTGTCTCTTGTTAGGAAAGAATAGACTTCTAAGAGATAATAACAAAACATAACAAAATAAAACAAAAACAATCACATCAAAGTTGTGTGAGACAAACCAACAGAAGGAAAAGAACTCCAAGAGAAGGCACAAGAATCAAGAGACCAGGTGGGTGGTGGTGGCGGTAGTGCACGCATTTAATCTCAGCTCTCTCGGGAGGCAGAGGCAGATCTCTGTGAGTTCAAGGTCAGCCTGACCAGCCAGCCAGAATTATAGCAGAAACCCTGCTCAAAAAAAAAAAAAAGACTCACCCATTCGCGCACTCAGAAGTCCCATAAAAATACTAAACTGAAAGCTATAATATATGCAGAGTACCTGGTGCAGACCCATGTATTCCCTATATTTGCTGCTTCAGTCTATATGAACTTATATGAGCTTTACTCAGTTGATTTAGAGGGCCTTGTTCTCTGGGTGTCCTTTATCCCTCTGATTTTTACACTCTTTCCACTTCCTCTTACTCAGGGCTCCTGAGCTCTGAGGGAAGGGATTTGATAAGAGACATCCCATTTAGAGTTGTGTGTTCTAAAGTCTCTGAATAATCTCTTCTTGTAGGTCTCTGTATTTGTTCCCATCTGCTGTAGAAGAAAGCTCTGATGACGGCTGAAAAGGGCACTGATCTGGTTCCCTGGCAGAAGTCTTAATTTTTTTTTAAAGTGTTCATCAGTAGCAAAGGGGGTTGAATGATAATATGTCCATTCAATGAAAAAATATACAGCTGTTAATAAGGGAAATATATAATGTACTAGTATGGAAAGATATTCTTGAAAATAAGTAAAAAAACGGTAGGTAGGGTTTGATTTCATTTGAGGAGCAAAGGAGAATATTAGTCCATGCTCATGTATTTACAGAGTATGAAAATTACTGAGCAATATGCCATTTGAAGTACTATCTCCTCAGAGTGAGATGGAATGGGCAGGGCTCACTCTTGACTTTAAACCTTTCTGGTTTGTTTTGTTTTGTTTGAGGTGTGTGTGTTATACATACTTGTAGGTACAAATTTCTGTGGAAGCCAGAGGTTGATGTCAGATGTCTTTACCTAATCACGCTCCACCATTTTTTTTTTTAATTGAGACAAGGTGCTTCAGTGAACTGAAGTCTGATTTGACTAGACTAGCTGGCCAGAAAGCTTCAGAAATCTACTCCCCACAATCACTGCAGTTAAAGGAATGCACCACTCTGTCTGGCTTTTCACATTGGTTCTGGGGCCTGCCAGATGGTCAGAGGGTAAAAGTACTTGCTGCCAAGTGTGAAGACCTAAATTCAATCCCTGGCACCCACATGGTAGGAGAAAACTACTCCCCAAAGTTTTCCTCTTGACCTCCACATGCATGGTGTGGCATGTGTGCTCACATGAGCAAGAAAAAAAAAGTGAGATAAACATGGGTTATGGGGATCCAGACTCAGGTCCTCATGATTGCAAGGTAGTTTACTCCCAATCCTGTTTGTTTTTTTTTAAAGACAAATTCTTACTAGGTAACCCAGGCTGGCTTCATACTTGCTTTGTAGTACAAGCTAGTCTTCTGTTGTGTTTTGGCTTTTTTTGTTTGCTTGTTTGTGTTTTCAAGATAGGGTTTCTCTGTGTAGCCTTGGCTGTCTTAGAACTCTGTAGATTAGGCTGATCTTGAACTCAGAGATCCACCTGTCTCTGCCTGGGATTAAAGCAGTGGTTCTTAATGTGTGGATTGTTACCCCTTTGGGTCAAACCCTCTCACAGGGGTTGCCTAAGACCATCTGTATATCAGATATTTACATTACAATTCATAACAGCAAAATTACTGTTATGAAGTAACAATGAAAATAATTTTATGGTTGGGGGGTCACCATACATGAGTAACTGTATTAAAGTGTTGCAGCAATAGGAAGGTTGAGAAGTTGTCAGGCTTGACTGCAAGCACCTTTACTTTGGGCTGGAGATATGGCTTAGGTTAAAAGAATATTGTGTTCTTAGAGAAGACTAGAGTTTGATTCCCCATTAGAGAAGCTCACAACTCCTTGTAACTCTGGCTCAGCTGGTACCTTCCCTCTTGCATATACCACCCCAACCCTACATATACTCAATTAAAAAGAAAATTCTTTTTATTTTTAAAGAAAATAGGCTAGGCATGGTGGTGCATACCTTTAATCTCAGCATCCAGGAGTCAGAGACAGGTGGTTCTTTTGTGTTCAATGCCAGCCTAGTCTATATAGTGAGTTCTAGGCCTATCTCCAAAAAAGAAAAGAAAAAAAAACAAGAAAATCAATCATTCTATTGTGCTCTAAGATTATTTCTATTTGCAGCTTAAGCTTTTTTCTTAGTCTTGGGGTCTTAGAAACCACAGTACAATATTTGTTACATATAATCTGAATCTGTGGTCTCACACACTTAGGTTGAGATGGGAGGATCATTTGGCAACTAAAACCCATGGGTTCAAGGCTAACCTGGGCAACATAATTCTCACATACAAAAATAGTTGCTTATTTATTATTTATTTTGGTTTCTTGAGACAGGGTTTCTCTGCCTCTGCCTCCTGAGAGCAGGGATTAAAGGCCCAGCAAGTTGCTAAATCTAATAATTCAACTTTTCCTTTCCCTTCAGCTTTGAAAATAAGCAGCTGCTATGCTTTTTTCCATAACCGGGTGTTCAGTAAATTTTATTTGTATTTTTCAAAACATAATAAAATAAGATAAAACATAAACCATCACATTGAAGTTGAACAAGACAAGCCAACAGAAAAATAAAAGAGACCCAAAAGAAGGCACAAGAATCAGAGATCTACTTCTTCATATATTTGGGAGTCCCATAAAAGTACTAAACTGAAAGCTATAGTATATATATGCAGAGAATCCAGTGCAGACCCATGTAGGCCCTGTGATTGCTGCTTCAGTCTCTGTGAGTTCATATGAGCTTTGCTCAGTTGTGTTAGAGGACCTTGTTCTCATGATGCCCTCCATCCCCTTTATCTGTCCCATTTCTTCTATAGATCCTCTTCCTCGGGGTTCCCAGAGCTCTGAGGGGATGAATTTGATGGAATCATCTCATTTAGAGCTGTGTGTTCCAAGAGCTCTCTTTGCATAATGTCTGACTGGGGTCACTGTATTTGTTCCCATCTGCTGCAATCCCACTAAAATCAGGAACAAGACAAGGTTGTCCACTCTCTCCATACCTATTTAATATACTACTTGAAGTCTTAGCTAGAGCAATAAGTCAACTGAAGGAGAACAAGAGGATACAAATAGGAAGGAAAAGCCAGTGGTGGTGGTACAAGCCTTTAATCTCAACACAGAGGCAGGCAGTTTGAGCAAGGCCAGCCTGGACTACTACAGAGAGTTCCAGAGTGTAGCCAGAGCTACACAGAGAAATCCTTTCGAAAAAAAATTTGTTTTAAATAGGAAAGAAAAAAGTCAAAGTATCTTTATTTGCAGATATCATAGTATACTAAGTGACCCTAAAAATTCCATCAACATACTCCTACAGCTGATAAACACTTTGAGCAAAGTAGCTGAATTCAAAATTAACTCACAAAAATTAGTAGCCCTCCTACATACAATGACAGATTAAGAAAGAAATCAGTGTAACAATGCCCTTCACAGTGTGAGACCGGAGACCCCCGGCCCTGGGCATTAATCCTAAACTCTTAATAGGAACTTAGGCTTTCTCTACTCAATACAATAATTATTGAGTACTTTCCAGAACTCCCTGTTCCAAGAACTAGCCCACCCCAGAAACGATAAAACAATTATTGTCAGGCTTAATTCAAGGGCACTGTGACCCAGCCCAAATTCCCAAAACTAAAGTATGAGAGGCAGCTACAGCTGCCGCCTAATAGCCTTGGGCAAGGGACTTTCCACATTGACTAAGACCCTAAGTGTACATTTCCTGGTGCCCATGACCTTGCTATATGCCAACACCAATCAGCTTAAAGGTTGACTGGCCCCAACCTATCAGGATAAAGAATAGTTCGGGGACCAATCAACTCGTACCAACTCGGTTTGTGCCTAGCAACCGTTTGAACAGTAAATAAAAAGGCTTGCTTTTTGCTCCTCGGGGCTGCTTCTATCCTGCATGTTGGAACGGTCCCAGTGCACTGGAATAAATCCTCTTGCTATTTGCATCGATATCCCGTCTGTGAGTCTCTGTGGGGGTGCAGCGTCCCGGTTTGGGCCTTTGGGGGGTCCAACAACAGTAGCCTCAAACAATAGAAAATATCTTGAGATAACTAACAGAACAAGTGAAAGATTTGTATGCTATGTTTTTTTAAAGCCCTCATCTTCTCTGTGTTTTAAAAAACATTGATTCTGCCTGGGGGGAGGCTGAGGCAGGACAATGAGTTTGAGTCTAGTCTGGACTACACAAGACACAATACCTCCCCACCACACACACACACACACACACATTTGCTAGGTACCATTTGAGCCCCTGAGTCATAATGTCTGTGAGAGAACAATGGTGACCTGTGTTCCAGAGGCCTGGAACCTCCCATGTGCTCACATGGAAGCACACAGAATCAGTATGTTTCCAGGTGATTATGATTTGAGAACTTTGGAGAATTGATTTAGCAGCCTGTTGTGGGATATTTTATAGTTATGGATAATATTCCCGTAAGCTGTCAAAGGATTTGCTTCCTACCTGTAAACAATGGAGTGGCCACCTCAGTTCTCCATATGAATAGGACATTCCTTAACCTTAAGGCAGATGAAGGTTAGGCTCCATTCATTTGTATATTGGAGGGCTGGGTGGAGACAGGGAGGATGTGGAATTGAAAGAGCCCGAGAACCAGGAGATTCCTGAGTTAAGTAAAGACCCCTTCGAGTCTCAGGATTAAGCAACAAACTCCCTCAAGCCACAGCAACCTGAATGCTAGCTGTCACGTACTCGTAAAGGACCCCCCCACACACAGCAGATGAGCAGAGCCATTCAGTTTAAAAGGGTAACAAAGCAGATGCCCGTGCTGGAAGCTGCGGCCCTCGCATTCGAAACTCTGAGCCAACCAAAGCTGTGCATGCATGCCACATCCCCAGCCCCTTTCCCTGCATACTATAAAATGCCAACGAACAAAGGAATCAAGGTCACTCGTCCTCCCTGTGCGGAGACGTGAGTTGAACCCGATGCTCACTGGCCAAATAAAGGCCTCATGCATTTGCATCGATCTGGAGTCTCATGGTTCCTTGGTGGTCGCTACTCGCCCTGAGATCCCAGGCGGGCATTAGTGCCCCCTCCATCCTTTCAGAATGAAAAAGCACCTATGGCTAGGGCAGGGAGGAGAAGCAAGAAGAGGAATTGATGGAGAGACCTGGAATGAAATCTCTGCCTACCTGCTCGGGTATTGAATCCCTGAGAACTGACATGGCTTGTATAATAAAAAGCATTGAGAAAATTCAATAATGGACTTCTATTAAAACATTGAACATAAATTAACAGCAGCATTCCCAAATGATCACTGTCTTCTAGAGAAGCTGCTCTTGCACTAGTAGGCATCACAATGGGCAATTTCTAAATTTAAGTTCTTGGGCTTGTAATGTGTTTGGTAATATACACACCTGTTATTCTGATTCAAATAATCCCTAAAGCGTGGTAGTAACACTCTTAAAAATGTTCCTTTGGTAAATAGACAAATCATAGTTTTATTTATTAATTTATTTTCAATTATATGTATGTATCTGTATATAGAGGTGTTTATGCCCCTGGAACTGGAGGTACAGATGGTTGTAAGCTGCCTGATGTGGGTATAAAAATTTAACTGAGATCCTTAATCTTCAGATTGTGTGCTTAATCACTGAACTATCTCTCTAGTACCATAGAATCATAACTTTTAAATTGAAAGATGCATTTTATTGCAGACTGAACTTTTGAATCTTGGTTCATAATAGTCAAGATTTAAAAAACTAGATTTATTATTTTTATTTGTGTTTCTGTATGAATGTATGCTCTGTGTGTGTGGCCAGCCAAAACTACAGTGAGATCTTGTCTCAAAAGAAAAAAAAAGGCAGCATATCCCAACTTGACTCACATGTAATTACTTACAGTAATCCTGTAACATATGTTAGAAGTGGTCAAAGAGCAGGGTAAGTGGAATTACTTTACATTTTAATAGATAGAGGGGATGTCACATAGATTATGACAAGATTGCCTACTCTTGTATTATCTTCTTATGAAATTAGGACTACCTAAGAGAAAGAAATGGCTGTGTTGGATAAGTAGAAGCAAATATGTTATAAAAGTTTATTTTTACTTATGTATAAAATAATTGTTTTGTGTATTGTTGGATGAGGGGCTCCCTAGGTCTTGGCATTTTGTATTGTGTGCAGGTGTTAGGTTTATATGGGGGATGTTTGATTGCATATGAGCTGCATGTCCTATCAATAGAACACCTGAGGAGTTCTGAATCAATAAAAACACCTGAGCTCAGACACTCAGGGTTCCACTGTCCAGTAGGGCACTGGCTATGATGGTGGTTTCCTCTGCTGAGGTCTGTCAGGGTTTGCACCTATAATATGCCTCCTTGTCTCTCTTGGTGAGCCGCCACAATAGGGATACTGCTATAAATGGTGCTTCCCAACATGGTAGGCAGAGAGTAAAAATGGGGCACAACATCAGCCCAGCTAATCCAACATGGAGAAAGGGAAGAAGAAAAGAGAAACTCGACCTCACAGAGTCTGTTTTGTTTTGTTTTTTTGCATACCTGTCTAGATACTGGTGAGGTGAGGCAGTCCTGACAAGACACATCTGCTATGTTGATGAGAACTCCATCCCATGAGGAAACCCTTCCTGCAGACAGGGTGGCCAGCTTTGTTTTTTTTCAAACCAGACTCTACCTTAAGCTCTAGAAAGTGTTTCCTCAGGATCAACACACAGAAAGCTGTCTTCCAGAACTGGCCAAGGTTGTATCTCCAGCTAGCAGCCAAACTTGGTACTATAAGAGTTACCCAGCTGGTGTTGGTTTTGAAGGCATGAAGGGATCTTTAGAGAGCAGCTGAGGCTTGGCACAGTGAGAGGCCAGGAGGGGCTATAGGTAAAAGTACAGCCTCAGTAGCAATGGAAGGCCCAGATTGAAGGAGTCATACAGATAAGTTGAGGGTTGGCACCATGAAGAGAGCCCAGGAGAGGCTATTGGTGAAAGTGCAGCCTAGTTGCAACAGAAGACCCCAGCATTCTGAAGATGCCAGTACCATGGAGGGACCACTGTGGTGAGCCCTTCAGACTCTGGGCCTGGACCCTGCTGTGAGCCTCTGGCTATCGGGAGATCTTCTGAGCTAAACTGAGTCATGAATAATTAATGACTGCCAGAGAGAGGCTTGTTTACAGGGAAACCAAAGCCCCCTGAAGGGATACTTCTTCTCTGGCTAAACCTTTAACTTCACCTGGAGAGCTATTGTCCTAAGCATCTAACTCCACTGGAGAGAGGCTGTCTCCCCTAGGTAAGCATCCCACCTCAGCAGGGAAGATGCTTTGTTCTGATACCTATTTCCTTCAGGATGTTTTTACCTATGCACTGTCTCACCCTGTAATTAACACCGTGGTTCTAATCCCTGTAGCTGCACGTAGCCCCCTGATGAAAGGGGTATAAGTTTGGAGAGAAAAATAAAATTTCAGCTCCATTCCATCTGAGCTCAATGATGCTGTGTGTGTCTGGTCTATTCCCTTCCCTTCGAGTTTCTTTTCCCCTCTCCTCATTAGGCCCCTCAGTCTCGCGCCCCATCCAGGTACTGTCCGACTTGCCAGGCCGGCCCTGGCAGACCACCAAGAGCAGCAGCAGTGGAGGGGAGCCAGTCAGAGCCTGGAGGACAAGCTGTGTGTGCTGCAGAGGCCAGAGCCAGAGAAATGACCCACTCCCTTTGGAGGAGCCCAGATCGTGAGTGAATTCCAGATAATTGGACATTGATATTGTTTTTCTGCTGTCCAAAGACATTCTGAAAAGCTTGATGTTTGGTTTCATTTTGTCCTGTGCATTAGCAAGCCTCATGATTGTCCCTCTTGTAGGTAGATTTGCTGGTGTAGTGCTAAATTGTATTGTAGAGATAAAGCGACTATTTTTTGTCTTATACAGAAAGAGAGAAATGTTGTGGATTTTTTTTTTAGTTATATATAAAATAATTTGTTTTATGTACTGTCAGGTGAGGGGCTGTCTAGGCCTTGGCATTTGTATTGTCTGCAGGTATTGGATTTATGTGGGGGATGTTTGAATGCTTGGGAGCTGCATGTGCTATCAGTAGAATACCTGAGGAGTTCTGTGTGATGCCTCATGGAATGGTCACACAGAAGCTGTGGGTCAAGGGCACTTGGAACCCCAAGCCCTGACATGAGGAACTGGCAGGATCCCTGGCCCTTCCCCTTTGCAGTCTCTGTGTTGACACCAAAAGCCACAGCAAAACTCCACCCCCTTCAAGGGGCAGGCTGTGATTCGCAGAATTGCTTACTAAAGTGCCTATACCAGCATCCCTGTCTTAACCAATGCCTTTGCTCCTGAGTACCAAAAGATCCTTCCCCTCCTGAACCCTATAAAATATCATGACCCTTTCATTGAGCGGTCCAGTGCCCCTAGTGGTGGAGACACTGACCTTGCCTCTTTTTAATGTCAAGTACTTGCTTTCCCAGAAACCTCTCTGTTTAACATCAAGTACTCACTTTCCCAGAAACCCTTGTTTCCTCGTGGCATTTAACGAGCCAATCCAGTACTCAGGTTCTGACCAATCATAGAGATCCCCTGTTTCCTTTAAAAACTTGCGAGCTTTCTGGTTCCTATCTTGACAAACGGCTGACTCCTTAGCATAGGTTCTTTTTTTATTTCGTGAAATAAAGGCACCCTTGCTGATTGCATGTGTGAGTGGTGGTCTTTGTGCAGTGATTTCGGACTTAACAGCATTAAACTTGGGAGAGAGAGACTGCTCCTCTGACTGCGTCTCCCAAGAATCTGTGGTCTCTCCCTGGCTCGGTAAGAATCGTGTCGCCATGCCGAGCTCTCCCTGCGTGGCTTCCCACCTGGGAGCTGCTGCAGCCTCACGCCAGCTGTGACTGCTTTGTGGGACAAGGGAAGCCATGGGCAGGGACGCACATGGGTGAATTTCATTTCAACAGATGGCACCTAACATGCTCAAGACGCGTGACTATCTTCTGATACCCACGGCAGTGTGGTAAGCATCCGTTTACGATAAGAAAGGCTAACAGCCTTTGGCTTTGGTAGACAGCCATCGGTCTTGTCTCCACATGTTTTGGGGGCAGAGAGACCTATTTTTTTTCTACTTTATTCTCAGCTTGAGTCATGGTAACCAGCCAAATATGCTTGGCCACATGGTGAGGGTAACTCCAAAGTCCCTCTTCTTTTGTGCTTCCTCCTTTCACGATGGGCACCTAAGGCCCCATCCTTCTAGTCTACAAGCTTTATTACTAGTAAGGCTCCCTAAAATGACCTGTAACTCGAGATTGTTTGCTCCTGCCTTGGTTTAATTTAAAAAAGTTTTCTTAAGATCAAACCCCCTCCCCGCGCGCACCCCCCCCCCCCCCGCACGCGCACGCGCCCCCACCCCCGCACGCGCCCCCCCCCCCCCCGCCCCCCCCCCCCCCCCCGTCAGCATATGAAGGCAGGCAGAACGCATGTGCAGACACGGTGGAAGACCTGCCCAACGGAAACAGCCAGTGGTAAGGGCGGAAAATGCTTCATACTGTGGGTGGAAGTTCCCGCCCCTTATCAAGCGATGATTGGTCAAAAACACGTTCCATGTTCCCTTTACCCTGGCAACACAGCAACATCCTCATGTGTGCCGCCATCTTGATTCTCACCGTGTGCTTTAAGAATAAAGCCAGCGATTTAAATTTTATTAAAATAAGCCTTGCCGCTAAAATCATGACTTGTTTTACTCAGAATATAATTTTATCCTGATAACAAGAGCACAGGTGAAAGATTTTAAACTTTAAGGATGACTAAGGCAGTACTTTTTGATATTACAAAAGCCTGGCGTGCTGACCTGCTGCCCACAGAAGCTGCAGCCAGCGTAGTCTGTCCGCAGAGGTGTAACACAGAAAGATCTTAAAATTTAAGAATAAATTTTAGAACTATATTCTTAAAAACAAAACTGTGGGATATTTAGAAATTTTTAAGCTGTTTTTTTTGTTAATCTATTCCCATTTTAGAAGCCGCCGTGTCACAGGCTACATGCTTTGGTGTCTGTCCGCAGATGCTGGCACCCAGCGCACCACAGAATGCTGCTAGCTGCAGCGCACAGATGTGAACAGATTTTAAACCTTACGAGTAAATTTTAAACTGGTATTCTTAAAAACATCATTTTAGGGCTTTTTTAATTATGTTAAATTTTTAACTCAAAATTGTAAAGCTCCAACTTAACCGATAAGAGCTGTAATATCCCTCCTAAAATGTAGGAATTACTAGATAATTAATACGTTATCTATTATGCTAATGTTAAATTGGTATTATTTAAAACTATATCACCCTAATACTATGCTTTATTAAGACTATGGTATTTAGTAGCATTTATTATTAACTGACATACCTAGTCACACAGGATGCTAAAATTCTTTAATGTGCTCAGATATATAATTATACAAAATGCTAACTGTTAACAACTAATTCCAATATAAGTTTTCTTTGGCCTCTTGCTCTAGATTTTATAGTCATATTAATTTGGCCCTTACTATTTGTATGCCAGTCATACAAAATACTTGTTAATTCGACTTTTGTTATTTATCTTCTAGTCATAAGTAAATATATGTGTTTCCAAACTTAAAGTCTAAGGCAAGTAACTAAAACCCAATATATACTTAATTTATAGAGCTGTAACATTTTTTAAAAATTTTTTTTCTAAAAAAGTCGATATTCAAGTCTAAAGAACAAATGTGCTAGGTGACCATGAAAACAGAAATGCATGTCTATAGTTAAATAGTCCTATATTTTAAGATTAAAAATCATAAGCAATTTGCAAGCTGTGATTGCCAATTTATAGTAGATGATTTAGGCCAACACATGTTCTGTGCTTGAAGTAAACTTTCTATGCTTCCTACGTCCTCCAGCCTTCTAAGTGAAATGCCAGCTGATATTCCTGAGTCCACTTGAAGTGCTGTCTGGACCAGAAGGAGGAAAACATTTTAGCAAAAATCCACATTTCAGATCCAAGTGCCTTAGAATTGTAATGTGAGGTTTGTGATGTTGCACACTTGTCAACTGAGCAGCTTTCACTGTTAGTGAGCTTGAGCAGTTTCCTCAGGTTCCATTCCCTCAGCTATCTGACAGAGTTAGAGATTTCATACGTGATTTTGTCTGTAAAGTGTCTGGCTGCTGTGATTTGGATGTAGTTTAAATGTGCCCTCAAAGGGCTCACATGTTTTGTAAACTTGGTTACCAGTGTGGTGTGGCTGGGAGGTGGTAGTGATTTGAGGCTTACTGGTTCATTAGGCGGGCTGCCCTGAAAAGAGATTCAGAAACTATCTGAAACCACATGTAGTTCCTGAGAAGGTGAATTATAAGAGTAAGATTAACCCCTTATAGCTCTCTGTTTTCCTGTCTTGCCATATGTGATCTCTACCTCTCACATGAGCTGCCACCATGATGCCATCTTCTATGATGTGACACAGCCAAGGAGGTCCTCACCAGAGGCTCAATTGATGTAGTTACCCAAGCTTGAGCTTTCTTCCAAAATTATAAACTAAATAAACTTATTTTCTTTGAAAAGCTATGTAGCTTTGTGCATTTTGTTAGCGCAATAGCAAATTGGCTAATATACTAAGACATAGTAAACATCCAGTAATTGTCACTATTATCATTTCTTCAGATGATAATGCCTGGCTTGGAGTTATCTGTTCTTAACTAGAAATATTTTTTTAGAGATTTGTTTATTTTAAGCCAAGTACTGGTATCACAGGCCTTAAATCCCAGCACTCAAGGCAGAGGCAAGTGTGAGTTCAAGGCCAGCCTTAGTTCCAGGATAGCCCTAGGGCTCTTATACATAGAAACCCTGTCTTAAAAACCAAAAAATCAAAAAAGGATTTATGTACTGCCTCCCAGTGCTCTGGAGGCAGAGACAAGTAGACAAGTTTGAGGCCTGCCTGAACTTCATATACATAGTAAGTTTTGGGTCAGCCAGGACTATGTAGAGAGACCCTGTCTCAAAAAAAAAAATCAAAATATAGAAAAAAAGAAGGGAGGGAGGGATAAAAGAAAAAAAAAAACTGAGAAAAAGAAGATTAAGAACACTGCTGCTGTGCTCTTGGTAGAGTACTTAGGTTTGGTCCCCAGCACCCACATTGCAGCTCACAGCTGTCTCTAATTTTAGTTCCAAGAAATCCAACACTCTCTTGCCTCCACAGGCACCAGACACAAATGCAGTAAACATGCAAAGCAAAACACTTAAACATATAAAGTACAGCCTGGTCCTAGCACTCCTTGCTTTCCTTGTTTAATTGGATGTTTGGGGGAGGCAGAGGCTAGCGGATCTCTATGCAAATCTCTATGTAAACCAAGCTGATTTACATAGTGAGTTCCAAGACAGCCAGGAAAGCCTGTCTCAAAAAAATTTTTTTTAAAGCCCTGGAGCTTGTGCTGAGGCCATGTCCCTGGAGGGAAACTCCTGCTCACACACTGCCCTTCTGACTAATTCTCTGGGCTTTAGTTTATCTTTTGTAAATGTAAGATAAGATTGTTGTAAACATGAGTGTGCTAGGCACTTTGGTGAGTGCCTCTTGTCCCAGCTACTTGGAAGGCTGAGTCAGGAGTGATTGAGTCTAGTAATTGAAAGCCAGCCTAGGCAGCCTGGGAGACCCTGTCTCAAAAACATTGTGAAGTGCTTAAAATAATGTTTGGTTCACAGTAAGGAGTGTGTGTGCACGCTCGCACGTGTGTGTGTGCGCGTGTGCGCACGTATGCATGCGTGCATATGTGCATATACATGCTGGAGATAAAAAAAACCCAGGACCTTCTGCACACTAAGTATATGCTCTACCTCTGAACTATCCCCAACATGTACTCTCATACAATCCTGGTGGGAGTTTAAGCTGGCACATGCCCCTTTTATGTATTTTTAGCTTTTTGTGCTGGAGATCAAATCTAGGGCCTTTGCATATGCTAAACATTTACTTTACCAATGAACCCCAGACCTAGAACAGGATAAAAAACAACTGTATGTGTGCCTACTACCTAGCTTTGAGTAATAATTTTTTCTTAAATAGTCTTATTGAAAGCAAAGTAATTTTACTTTTAAGGAATTTCAGATTCATGGGAAGTTTTTTTCTTTTCTCATTCATTGGATACAGAGTTTCATACAATCCAGGCTGGTCTCCTATGTAACTAAGGGTGGGTTTAAACTCATGATCTTCCTGCCTCCACCCACTAAGTGCCAGGATTTAGGTGTGTACCCAGATCCCAGGAGGGTTGTAGTGACAGTAGAGAGTTGCTATATGCCCCTTTCTTGACTTCCCCTTGAGCATCATTCATGATCCATGTACTAAAACTAGGAAGTGAGCAGTGGTACAGTCCTGTGAGATACTTTTCTTTGTTCAGGTCTTCTTTTCTATTGCAAGATCCAATCTGGGATCCCACATTAAATTTAGATATTGTGTATCTTTCTTGACTAGTTTATTTTGGAAGAGTCCATGTCAAGTGTTTTGTAAATTTGTTTAATGCTGTCCTCATTATTAGACTGAAGTTACGAGTTTTAGAGAATGCCAGAGTTGAAGTATGTTTCTCATTGCTACATGTGAACGCGCGCACACACACACACACACACACACTGTTGAAGATTGAACCTTGCATGTTCTAGCTTAGTGCTCTGCCACTGACTAAGCTATGTCCCCAGTCCACATGTATACTTGCAAGTAAACACTCATACACATAAAATAAAAATAATCTTTAAAAAAGTTTTATTTGTGGGGCAGTGGTAGTGCACACCTTTAATCCCAGCACTCTGGAAGCAGAGGCAGGCGGATCTCTGTGAGTTCAAGGCCAACCTGGTCTATAGAGTGAGTTCCAGGACAGCAAGAGTTACAACAGAGAAACCCTATCTTGAAAAACCAAAACCAAAGAAACAAAAAACCTCCAGCCAGGAGTGGTAGTACACACCTTTAATCCCAATACTTGTCAGGCAGAGGCAGATAAATCTCTGTGAGTTTAAGGCTAGCTAGGTCTATATCGCAAGCTCCAGGCTAACCAAAATTACATAGTGAGACCCTGTCTTAAAAAAATGTTATATGTATATGTATGAGTGTTGCACCTGAATGTGTTCAGTGCCCAAGAAGATCAGAAGAGAGCTTTGGATCCCCTGGAACTGGAGTTACACATGGTTATGAATCACCTTGTAGATGTTGGGAATAGAACCTTGGTCCTCTGCAGGAGCATCCAGTGCTCTTAACTGCTGAGCCATCTCTCCAACCTCCAAATGCTCACTTTTAATAGTTGTTTAAAGTCTGGTGAAATGGCTCAGTGGGTAAAGGCCCTTGTCTCACAAGCCTGATGACCTGAGTTCAATCCCTGGAACTAACAGCATAAACTTGTCCTCTAACCTCTACATGTGCACATCATGCACACATGTTAATAAATAAGAAACTCTCCATGTAAATATGAAACTCACTGTGTAACTCCAGCTAGCCTCGAAAACATGGAATCCTGCCTCATCTTCCAAAAATACTGGCATTATAGGTATGAGCCACCATGCTGAGCTTTCGATTTTAGATAATACAGTAATGACTTCCATGAACATAAGTGTCTTTTTCATATAGTTTTTTATATCTGTCAAGTACAGGGCTGGGCAAGTAGTTCAGTGGTTAAGCTTATATTTAGCAAGTCTGAGGCCATGGGTTTAACCCCAGCACACATGTATAAAGACAGACAGATAATACACGTGCAAAACTCAGAGCCAGGGCTCAGCATGGAACGTGTGCATGGTGCAAGTGGCCCAGTGTAGCTAGAGTTTTGAATATTTGAACAAGGAAGGGCAAAGAGGGTGGGAAGGAGGGCAGAGCAAGCACATTGTGCCACAAATCCACAGAGGCCATGATGAGGAGTCTGGAATTCATCTTGATCTTGCTGGATTATGCAGAACTGGAAACAGATGTAGGCTGCTATTAGATTTAGTTGGGTTTTAGAAAGATTAATTCTGGATTTAAAGTATATGTTGAGTTGGTAATACAGAAAAAGGATCAGGCTTAAGGAAAGAAAATGTGTCTCTAGGCTATTGGGTTAGTCCAGATGAAAACTGACAAGGACTTCCAACTGAAGTGATGACAGTGGTGTTGGAGAGGATAGAATGGATTTGGGAGTTTTTAGGAGGTAGACTCCCGCACATTTATTGACTAGTTGTTATTGAGAAGCAAGAAATAAGAAGGTAGTACTGGAGAGACGGCTCAGTGGTTAAGAGCACTTGTTGCTTTTGCAGAGGAGCCAGATTCAATCCCCAGTACCCATGTGGTGGCTCACAAAAATCTGTAACTCTGTTTCCAGGGGGAATCTGACACCCTTTTCTGGCCTCTATGGGTACCAGCCATGCAAGTGGTAGACAGACAGACATGCAAGTAAACACTCACACACAAAAATAAAAACGAATTTTTGGGGCTGGAGAGATGCCTCAGTGGTTAAGAGCACTTGTTTTTGCAGAGGAGTCAGATTCAATTTCTAGCACCCACGTGGTGGCTCACAACCATTTATAGCTTCAGTTCCAGAGGATCCAATATCCTCTTCTGATTCCTGTGAACACCAAGCATCCATGTGGTACACATATATTTGTGCAAGCAAAATATTCATGCAACATGAAAATAAAACAAAATTTAAAAATAACTTTAAAAGATATAAAGTACGTAAACAAATCAAATGTTTACTGATGATAGGTCACAAATTTTTTTTAGTCAAGTTCTCTTATAAGCCAAGTTCAAGGCCAACACACAAAATTTTTTAAATTATTTTTTATTATTTTATACATATCGGTGTCTTGCCTGCATGTGTGTCTGTGTGAGGGTGTTTGATTGCCTGGAACTGGAGTTGCAGAAAATTGTGAGCTACCATATGGGTGGGCGCTAGGAATTGAACCTGAATCCTCTGGAATAGCAGCCAGCACTCTCAACTGCTGAGCTATCTCTCCAGCCCCTCAGTTTTATTTTTGAGATTATAATACAATCACAATACTTCTCCCTTCCATTGCTTCCCTCCAAACTCTCCAATAAAGAAAGAAAAAACCTTAAATGTTGCAAATCAGGGGTGGGGCTGGAATGACGGCTCAGCAGTTAAGAGCACTATATTACTGCCCTACAGAGGATGAGTGGTTTGGTTCCCAGCACTCACATCAGGAGGCTCACAATTGTTTATAACTCCATCTCAGGAGATTTGATACCTTCTCTGGCTTCCAAGAGCACCTACATGCATGTAGTACACATAAACTCAAGAAAACATACATATACACATAAATAAAAGAAAACTTTTTTTTTTAAATTCCAGGTTTACCACGACTGAGGAGGTCATATGACCTAGGGGGTAACCTACTGTTATTATGCTAGAGGTCATGCTATCAAACTGCCTTCTTTTAAATTTTTATTATGTTTGTTTGTTTTGAGACAAAGTTTCTCTGTGTAGCCCTGGCTGTCCTGGAACACTCTCTATAGACCAGGCTGGCCTCGAACTCGGAGACTGACCTGCTTCTGCTTCCTGAGTACTGAGTTAAAGGTGTGCACTACCATGCCCAGTTTCAAACTACCTTCTAAATGTTAATTATTAAATTAAGCCCATATGTTTGTGTTATTCTCAAATTTGATCTGAAAAACTTTTTGCAATGAGTCCTGGTTAATGCAGAGACTCAAAACTGGGCGAAGTGCCAAGTATAGGTAACAATGAGTGCGCCACTGTGGTTGAATCATCTATATCAATCTACCCTCATCCAAGACTCAGGGAACATTGTAGAAGAATGTAAGAGCTCATGAATGGGGGGAGTGCCGTAAAATGCTGAATTCTGGACATAACACAGCAGCTGCACACATGAACTCAGAGCAGCTATGGTCACTTGCACAAGATCAAACTAGCCAAATTCTGGCATGGATAGAAGAGGGGCCCCCAATGCCACAGCCTTGGTGGAGGAACCTTTGGCAGTTGATGGGTGCTGAGGGAGGGGGAGTCACTCTCCTTTGCAGATGTGGCTTCTGGTAGGTACTCCTGCCCCAGTGGGTGGCCCCACAGCCATGCATGTGCAGGCAACACTAATTTGACTAGAGGACTATTAATACCAAAGACAGGATGCGATCTTGGGAAGGGGATGGGGTGGAGGGATCTAGAGGGAGTTAGACGGGGATAGTGGTAGATGGACATATCATTTTTTTTATTTTTGAGATAATAATTGACAACATTTTCCCCTTCCCTTTTCTCCCCTCTAAACCTTTCCATATCCCTTCCCTTCTCTCTTTCAAATGTATGGTCTCTTTTTTTCACTCATTGTTATTGCATGCATATGTATATACATATGTATTCTAAAATGTAACTTGTTCAGTCTATATAATGTTACTTGTATGTATGTTTTTAGGGCTGACTCCTTGGCACTGGACAATCAATTGGTGTTCCTAGGGAAGACCACCTCTCCTGCTCCCAGATTTCCTCAGCTGCCTATAGTTCCTTGTGTAGGGTTGAGGCCTAGAGGGCTTTTCCCCATCCACCTTGGCATATCCATTGGTATCATCCATGTTCAGCTCCTGTTTGGGCAGTCACACTGGTGAGACTTTATGGGTGTAGCTTCTGCTATTACTAGGAGACATGTACTCATAGCAAAATTCATGATCCTCTGCCTCTTACAATTTTCCCACTTCTTATTCCTCAATGTTCTCCGAGTCTTAGGTGTGTGAGTGTTTTGTACATCTATCCATTGAGTCTGGGCTCCACAACTCTGCATTTTGATTGGTTTCGGTTTTCTGTAGTGGTCTCCATCTGTTGCAAAGAGAAGTTTCCTGATAGGGTGTGAAGACTATACTCATCTGTGGGTGTAAGACAAATGTTTGTAGATTGTTGTGAGGAGTTTTGTTGGTTTAGTAAATTAATGTTGTAGATTCTCCCCCAATAATCATGACTTCACTATCACCAAATAGTAAATATTTTCTTAAAAAGGAAAAAACATGGTACTAGGAATGTATCTCAGCAGTACAGTATATCCAAGACCTACATCACAGAAAAAAATCAAAGCTGCAAGAAGGTGCATTGCAAAGGATAAATAAAACCCTCTTCTGTTGTAGGGTATTCACCAAAGAAGACTGCTCAGACACAGGTTTAAGCCAATAAAAGTCTTTATCTGCCAGCCCATGACTACACTGAGTATTCAGGATCCCAGTGTAGCCCCAAGCCTTTCTCAGGATGAGCTTTTAAGCACAAAAATCATGTTCCAGGTTGGCATACTTCAGTTAACAAGAATACTTATCCAGAAGCAGAACTACAGAAGCCAAAAATCAAAGTTAGTACATTTAGAGACTTTCCCAGGACTATGGACTTTGATGGATTAGGCCTTTGTTTTTAGTTTTGGCAGGTGGTGCTGTCTATGTGCTGGGTTTTCCAGCCTGAATGGCACTTCCATCATGGAATCAGTTGCACTAAGGTCTGGGGTCCTGTTACACTTCCTTCTCTATTCTTCAACTCATTTTCCTCTCTAAAGATAACTACAGCTGTGACTTTCTAATATATCCTAGAAAGATTCCATATATTGACAGATGCTTTTAGAAAGCATAAGCTGCGGGATGCAGTGTCCGCTGCATTGCACCTTGCTCTTTCCATTATACATATATCCTGATAATGCATCAGGGTTCACTAGAGAAACAGGACCCATGGGATGAAGATGCATATTAAAAGAATTGGTTGATTCAGCATACATAACAAGAGTAGCAGATTGTGTGGATATTTTGCCTGCACATACATCATGTGCATGAAGTACTTTCAGAGACCAAAAGAAGGTGTCAGACCTCCTGGAGGTAGAGTTATAGAAGGTTGTAAGTTGCCATGTGGGTGCTGGGAATTGAACCCAAGACCTCTGGAAGAGCAGTCAGTGCTCTTAACCACTGAGCCATCTCTCCAGCCCCATAAAATTTGTTTCTTTTTTTTTAAAGGTTTATTTATTCTTAGTCAAGCTGTGGTGGTACACACCTTTAATCCCAGCACTCAGGAGTTAGAGGCAGGCAGATTGCTGTGAGTTCGAGGCCAGCCTGGTCTACAGAGTGAGTTCCAGGACAGCCAGAGTTACAACAGAGAAACCCTGTCTTGAAAAAAGAACAACAAAAGATTTATTCTTGTATTTTATGTATATGAGTACTCTGCTTCATACATATCAGAAAAGGAAATTGGATCCCTATTACTTTCTTTTTTAATTATGTCTATTTGGGGGTGGTATGTACACATGTGAGTACAGGTGCCCATGGAGGATGTTAGATCCTCTGGAGCTGAAGTTACAGCTGGTTGGAAATTGTGTATAATATGGGTGTTAGGGTCCAAACTTGGGTGCTCTACAAGAGGGAAAAAAAAGCTCATAACTGCTAAGCCATCTCTCCAGAACCAACATTATTTAGTTTTGATTCGTCACATGGTGGCTGTATCTGTAATCTCACTCCTTTTGATATTTTAAATTGATTTTTGTGTGAATGGGTGGTTTTGTCTGTCTGCTTGAATGTCTATGTAGTATGTTTGTGCTGAATGCTGGCAGAGGTCAAAAGAAGGCATTGGTTCTTCTGGAACTGGAGTTATGAATAGACGTGAGCTGATACATGGGTGCTAGAAAAAAAAGGCTGTTTCTTCTGCAAGAGCAGCAAGTGCTCTACCAGGTGAGCCATCTCTTCAGCCCCTCCAGTAATCTCTGAGACATTGTCACAAGCCATCCACTTGCAACTTGTGCTTCCCTGGCAGCAGAAGGCAAATACTTCCAGTTGCAGAAGATGCCCTCTTTCTCTGCAGTGTTATCAGCATCTTGTCTAGTGGGTCTGTAATCCTTTACAGAGAATGCTTTGTGTGTGTTGAGCAATGTTCAAGTTCAACTGTTCCTGGACTAGTCCTCACTGTGATTCCCACCCAACCTCCTGCCACCTTCCTCCATTCTTTTTCCATTTTCTCTTCCATCTAAACACTTTACTTTCCTCCCTCTTTCTTTTTCCTCCCCCACTTCTCCTTTTGTGATAGTCTTTTAATGTTTAAGCTTGATGACGCTATTCAATCAAATGAATCTAGGTGTTGCTATGAAATTTGTTTACTTGTTTTGGGGTTTTGATACTATCACTGAAATTGATTTTTTTGTTGTTGTTGTTCTATCACTGAGCTACAACTCCAAACCTGAAGGTATCTTATTTTTCAGGTATTATTGAAGTCCCTAATTAGTTCATTTTAAGCAATCCTCTTTCCTGACTTCCCTCTCTTCCTTTTTGAGACAGGGTATCAACACTGTTGTTCAGGCTGGCCTCAAACTCATGTCAATCCTCCTGCCTTTGCTTACCAAGTACTGTGATTACAAGTTTGAGCCAGCTGAGGTTTCCCTTATAAAGAGATACTCTCCCTGTTAAAGGTCTCATTAGCTTGTACCTGTGAACTCCAGCCTGCCCTTCTCACACTCTGCCCTGTGTACTTTGAACTTGCCCTACTAGCTCCTACAACTGTGTGAGCCCATTTCTTGGGGTGGATATTAGTGTGTGTGTGTGTGTGTGTGTGTGTGTGTGTGTGTGTGTGTGTGGTGGGTGTTTAGATATTTTACAGTTATTATGGGATCACACTCCTTTATGTGGGCTGTATGGGTGAAGGGTGCTTCCTGATGCCTTGCAGCATGTAGAGGACTTGCTTCCTACACCTGTTAACACCTCTGTGCTAAAAACAATGGAGTAGCCCCCCAGATCTCCACATGAACAGGCCATTTGATTACATTAATCCAGATGAAGAATTCCAATCACCATCAATGTTCTGCAGTCTGGTGATCAGAGAAGACTCTGACTCACCCCCAGCTTGGACATCCAGTGGAATGGCGACTGTCTGCTGGCAGACCTTGAGAAGTGTTAGGTTTCATTCATTTGTGTAATGAAGGCCTGTGTGGAGGAAAGAGGGAGTTTTGAGTCAATAAAGCACCTAGCTCAGAGGCAGAGGGAGAACAGCCAGAGCCATGTGAAGAGGCCATGAGAGAGGATGTGAGATGGACCTCTGCCTAAGCCGCCTGGATATTGCATCCCTGAGAGTTATCATGGCTCGTTATTAATATATCAATGGGCATAATAAATAATACTTCAACAGGTGTGTGAGTGTCTTATGATAGTTCTTTTTCTCTGGATGACCCATGACACATCTTTCAAAGCATTTGCGCCATCTAACCTGGGAGCTCATTCTCCTGATAAGCACAGGGAAGGAAGGCACTCTTCATATATGTCATCTGCTCCATTTATCTGCTCACCAGTTTTTGTGAGTACTTAGGAACACTTGAGCTGTTATTGCCTCCAACAAGAAGGAAAACTTTGTGGAGGTCCCAGGAAGGGCTTCCCAGTGTCAGGAACAGTGTGCCAGCACTGTCACACAGAACCACTGTGCTGATGATTAGTCGATACCATATTGCTGTCAATTGCAAGCATAAAAATGAGTAAACTATGGCTAAAAAACATATACCTGAGTCCAAGCTAATGAAAATACTGATAGAATATATAGATAAACAAATGCCTTTCCAGCTCAGAGGCATTCCAGATAACTGTGGATACTGGTGCTGATCTCAAGGAGGCGAGCATTATTCTCTAATCCTTAGGTGTGGGCTCCACATGGTGACTGCCTTTAAGATAGTATTCTGGAAGGGGAGTACTTTATGGCAGAGAAACTGTCCTCCATTAAAAAAAAAACATTTATTTATTGAGGCTGGAGAGATGGCTGACCATTTAAGAATATTGGCCTCTCTTACAGAAGACCTGAGTTCGTTCCCAGCACCCACATGGCGGCTCACAACCATCTGTAACTCCACTCTTAGGGGATCTGACACCCTCTTCTGACTTCCTCAAGCACCTGGCATGCATGTGGAACACCACCTACATACATGTAAGCAAAGCATCCATACACACAAAATAAAAATAAATCTTTAAAAACATTTATTTAGTAGTGTGGTGGGGCATGCATGGCATAGTGCAAGTGCAGAGGTTAGAGGTCAGTGCTCTCCTTCCAGCATGTGGGTTCCAGCGATCAAACTCAGATCATCAGGCTTGGCAGTACGTGTACTTAACCACTGAGCCACCCCTCTAGCCCCTGAGTGATTTTTTTAAAAAGTATATCTACCCTAGTTGTGAAGTTGTATCTCACTGTGAATTTGAATTGTATTTCCCTAATAACCAGGGATACAAGTTTAGTGATATTCACCCTCTCTCTCTCCCTTTTCCTCTCCCTCTCCCTTTCCCTCTCTTATTTTCCCCTTTTGTCTTCCTTCCTTCCTTCCTTCCTTCCTTCCTTCCTTCCTTCCTTCCTTCCTTCCTTCCTTCTTTTCTTTCTTTCTATTTTTTTTTGGAACAGAGTCTCACTATGTAGCCCTGACTGGCCTGGAACCCCCTATATAGGCCACATTGACCTCAAACTCAGAGAGAGTCACTTGCTTCTGCTTCCTGAGTGTTAGGGTTAAAAGAGTGCAACAATATACCTGTACTAAGAAACAGGTTTTTTTTTTTATTTTTGAGATAGCCAAGGTTGGCCTGGAACTAGCTATTTAGCCCAGGTAGATCTTGAATTTGAAACAGTTCTCTTGCCTTGGGCTCTTAAGTGCTGGGGTTGTGAGTGTGAACCACCATGGCTGATGAGTTTCTATTTGTGTGGCTTTTGGTTTTTTTAAAAAAAGATTTATTTATTTTTATGTTCTACTTGTCTATCTTGTACTATTTGCATGCAGTGCTCACAGAGACCAGAAGAGGGTATCAGATCCCTTGGAACTGGAGATTACAGATCTTGTGAGCCAACATGTGGGTTACAAGCCATCTCTCCAGTCCCAATAAATAAATAATGGAGGATAAATAAAATAATAAAAATAAATAAATTAATGGAGGAAAGTTTCTCTTCTATAAAGCCCCTCCTTGCTCCATACTGTACTGTTTGGTCTATATAATGTCTGCTTTGTTATTCAGTAAATCTAAGGCTGTACTAAAAAAAAAGATCTATTAAAATATGTAGATAAAGGACCAAACTATACATTTCTCCAAAGAAGATAGACAGATGATCAGCAAACACTGAAAAGATGCTTAACATTGCCGAGCTGGGATATTGCTTGCTGGTAGACAGCTTTCTTAACATGTCCAAAGATCGACACTGGATCCTCAGCATCAAAAACAAATGGCAGGGAAGTGGTAATGGGCATAACAGGAAGGATAAGAATCAAATGACTGGAAGATAAAAATAGCAGGGCTCCAGGACTGACAGGTAACTTGTATCTCTGGAGAGTCGAGAATGAGTCCAGATTCCTGTTTCATGATGAGATCTATATTTGTCACAGCTATTTGTTGACAGCAATAAAGACAAAGGCTGATTAAGCAAGAGAGCCCTTTTTTAAAATAGTGTGAGTGGGCTCCTAGAACGCAGGGAGAGGTGGAGAATCATGTTGGAGGCTCAACTTCCAAGAAGAATGCCCCCAAACAGAGGTGGCAGAATGAATGACACATGTTCAGTCACACTGAGAAGAGAAACAGGAAACTGTTTCTGCTGCAAGAAGTCAGCCTTGAAAACGTTGGAAATCCCTGGCTGGAGAAGAAGAGGAGGAGGGAGAGGAGGAGAGAAGCCCTACACACTACACACCTACATCTCCCCCCATGTTTCCCTCTTTCCCTCTCTCCCTCTCTCCCTCTCTCCCTCTCTCTCTCTCTCTCTCTCTCTCTCTGTGTGTGTGTGTGTGTGTGTGTGTGTCATGTACTCTTTCCAGTATCTAGAGAACTAATATTGATGTCTAGCAGGTGGTAGGATGTTTGAAGTTATTAGCATTTAGGTAGCAGTTACGACAAGAATGTGGGGTGGGTCAGGGCTAGCATGCATGACAAGTGACTCAGGAAGACAGATAAGAGAATCCTGAGTTTGGGAAGAAAACTTGCCTAGAATTTTCTGTGCCCCTGTTGCAAGCCCTAGTTGTCTATGTGCATAAACTACAGCAGTGGTTCTTTTTTGTTTCTTTGTCGTTTGTTTGTTTTCGACACAGGGTTTCTCTATGTAGCCCTGGTCGTTCTGGAACTTGCTCTGTAGACCAGGCTGACAAACTCACACAGATCCACCTGCCTTTGCCTTTGCTGTGATTAAAAGCCTGTGCCACCACTGCCTGGCTAGAGTAGTGGTTCTTGACATTCCTAATGCTGCGACCCTTTAATACAGTTCCTCATGTTGTGGTGACCACCAACCATAAAATTATTTTTGTTGCTACTTCATAACTGTGATTTTGCTACTGTTATGAATTGTAATGTAAATGCTTGATATGCAGATGGTTTTAGGCAACCCCTGTGAAAGGGCCATATGACCTCCAAAGGGGGTCACAACACACAGGTTGAGAACCCCTGATCCAGAGAATGTTTTATTTCACTTTTCCTAGATACATTTCACTTTTTATACTCCATAAGAATGATATCTCTAGTCCTGTCTCACTTTCATATACCATAGGAACAACATCTCTAGTCCCATTTCTATTGATTTGTCCAGATCTAAAGGGATAGCTGTGATGGTGAACCTTTATTATCAATTTGACTGGATGTAGATCTCCCTAGCAGGGGTGGAGAGGTGGCTCAGCAGCTAAGGGTACGTACTGCTCTTGCAGAAGACCCCATTTAGGTTCCCAGTACCCATATCAGGCAGCTCACAATGTCCTGTTACTCCAGCTCCAGGGTATCCAGCATCATCTACTGGATTCTTGAGCAGCTGTATTCACACATGCACATACCCACAGACAGACAGACACACACTATTATTATTGTTGTTGTTGTTGTTTTGTTGTCATTTTTTGAGACAGGGTTTCTCTGTTGTAACTCTAGCTGTCCCAGAACTCACTCTGTAGACCAGGCTGGCCTCCAACTCACAGAGATCTACCTGCCTCCCAAGTGCTGAGATTAAAAGTGTGCACCACCACCGCCCAGCTCACAATTATTTTTAAAATAAATCATTTTAAAAAAGAGTCACCTAGGAGACACACCTCTGAGCCTGCCTTGAATTGGTTTCCAGAGAGATTTGCCTGAGAGGGGGAAAAGACCCTTTGTGAGGACAGCACGCATCCCACGGCTTGGGATCCCAGACTGAAAAATAGAAAGGACAAAAAGAGCTGGTGATGAAGCTCAGTTGACCTAACATACACAAAGGCCTGAGTTTGATTCCCCATATCACATAAATGAAGTATGGTGGTACAGACCTGTAATCCCAGCACTGGGGAAATGGAGGCAGGTGGATAGGAATTCAAGGCCAACCTAGGCTACATGAGAACTTGTCTCAAAAGTGGGAGTTTGGGGGCATGGGGAGATGGCTCAGTGGATAGCAAGGTGGCTAGCTAGACTAGCTGAATTAGGGAGCTCTGGATTGAAGTGAGAGACCCTGCCTCAAAGTATAAGGTGGAGAGTAATGGAGGAAGACAACCTACATCATCTCATACCTCTACGCACATAAGCACATACCAGCATGTGCACTCACCCTACCCCCACATGTGTGTAATTGCCCATACACATGCAAATATGCATATATATATGAAGACAGATATGCTAAATATATACATACATGTGTTGGTTAGTTTTCTTATCAACACAAACTAGAGATATCTGGGAAGAGAGAACCTCAGTTGAGGAATTGCCCCCATTAGATTGGCCTGTGGGCATGTCTGTGAGGCATTTTCTTGACTAATGATTGATGTGGGAGGGCAGGCTTACTGTGGGTGGTACCACCCCTGAGCAGGTGGTCCTTGGTTGTGTAAGAAAGCAAGCTGAACAGACCATGGAGAGCAAGCCAGTAAGTAGCAAGTAATACTTGATGGTCTCTGCTTCAGTTTCTGCCTCCAGGTTCCTGCTTTGAGTCCCTGCCCTGATTTCCCTTGATGATGGACTGTAATCATATGCTAAAATAAACTCTTTCCTCCCCAGCTCAGTGTTTTAACACAGCAATAGAGAACAAACTAGAACAATATATAAATACAAAAAGTGCTGGGAAGATGTTTCAATCAACAGAGTGCTTGCTATTCGTGAGGACATGACTCAAGTCCCTGGCAGTCATGCAAAAGCCAAATCTACCTTGAGCTTCTGTAATCTCAGCCCTGGGGAGGTAGAGACAGGAATATTCCCATGGCTTGCCAGCCAACAGTCTAACTGAATCAGTGAGCCCCAGGTTCAGTGAGAGACTGTCTCAAAATAAATAAATGAATGAATAATTAAATAAGGGGGAGAGCAATTGAAAAGGGCGTTTGATGTGAACCTCCAGCCCTCCACATTCACCCTTACGTGTATACACCCACACACACAAACATGTGCAGACAGATACACACACAAAAGAAAGAAAAGGAAACAAGAAGCCACAGCATCAGCACTCATCCCTCTCTGCTCTCTGACTGTGGGCGCGGTGTAGAGCTGCTGCACCCTGTGACTGTGGTGTGGTGTGGCAGCTGCTTCATGCTGCTGCTGCCATGGTTAGCCTGTACTCATCACCATACCTTCTCCACCACGATGGACCGTATCTTCAAACTGTGAGCCAAATAGAGGCTTCCTTCCCTAAGTTGCTTTTGTCAGAAATTTTTATCCAAGCAACAAGAAAAATGATTAATACAACAGTAAAAATTGGCCAGGAGTGGTGGCACATATCTTTAATTCCAGCACCTAGGAGGTAGAAGCAGGCAGGTCTACATAGCTAGTTCTAGGTACCCAGAGCTACATAATGAGACTCTGTCTCAGATAGATAGATAGATTGAAGAAAAAAGAAAAGAAACAAAAGCAAAACAAAACAAAAAAGTATTCTATAGAACAAGTAACAAAAACCATAGTAAAAATCTCCAATGCAGTGAATACTAGGTCCTTAGATGCCAGAAAGGCTTCAGCACTTTTTCACACTCTAGAAGGACTGAAGCTACACCATGGGAACATCTCTAGGCTGTAAAAGTCTGAGGCACAAGGTCTTCAAAAAGGCATGTTTATATTTTAAAAAGTCAACCAATAACAAGGTTCCTTTCTGTCTCATCTCCAAACAAAAGAGTTTCTTTTTTTCCTAAGGGAGCAAGGTGGCTGTCTTTTCTATAAAACAGAAAAAATTTGTCCTCTACCTTTCATATGGGTTAAAAATTGTCTCTCAGAAACTTTCCATCTTAGCCAGGTAATAGTGGTGCACACCTTTAATCCCAGCACTCCTAAGGTAGAGGCAGGTGGATCTCTGTGAGTTCAAGGCCAGCCTGTTCTACAGAGTGCATTCTAGGACAGTGAGAGCTACATAGAGAAATCCTGTCTCAAAAAATAAAATAAAAGGCATGTTATTGCTTGTCTAAATATTTGTGTGTGTGTGTGTGTGTGTGTGTGTGTGTGTGTGTGTGTGTGTGTGTGTGTGTGTATGTATGTGTGTTTATGTGTATATACTGTTTGTAAGTGCAGATGGCTAAAGAGGCCAGAAGAGGGCATTAAAGTCCCTGGAGCTGGAGTTACAGGCAATTGTGAGCTGTTGTAACTCACAACAGCTGGGTGCTGGGAACTAAACTCAGTTCCTCTACAAGAACAGAATGTGTTATTAACCACTGAGCCATCTCTCTCTCTAGCCCCTTGGCTGAATATTTGATACTCCAGAATGTAAAGTATTTTTCATATTTTTCAGAGTTGATCAGTGTTTAGATTTTATAATCATCAATGCTGAAAGCATTGTTTATATAAATGCATAGTACAAAATGGAACACTATGTTTGGAGCAATTTGAGAAATTGTTAGAAATGCTATCCTAAGCTAAAATTCATTTAACAATCTGTGAAACTTAAATTAGTAACTCAAACAGCAGTTATTAAAATCAAACTTTCTAACACAATACAACCTAACAATGTGCTAATCTGATACATGCTGAGGAATGATGAATAAAAATAGGAAAAATCTTTGTTTTTTATAATTAAACTGTGTGTTTATTTAAGAGTGGAAAACTTGGTCCATACAGTTAAAACACTGCCATCCATAACACACAATAGGCTTGACTCTGAACTGTGTAGCTTCAGACAGCATCTAGGTGCTATTGATTGATGTGAAGGCATGCATAGTGTATTCAGAACCAAGAATGCAGTGAAGTCTCAGGAGGCAACACTCACAAGTGCTGCCAGAAACATCTGGGATTTGTTACAAGTTTGGTTTTTAATTAACTTTTGGATGTTATACACTCAGAAACTTTTTACAGTTGCTAATTTTTTGTGACCCACACGTTCACTTTCATGACTCCAGGTTTAAGAAGCCATGTGCAGACTGCTATGATTTCAAGACAATCAAGATGCAAAGGTAAGGAGAGCAATTTATCACAATGAAGATTTAGGATCAAGGGGAGGTTTTGAGGGTGCTCTCCACATCACAGGTGGAGATCAGAGCGAGGATGGAGCAGGCTTCTGAGGAGATACAGCATGAAAGGCTCGGGTAAATAAGTGAACTTGAATAGGAAGATGACATGGAGAAAAGGATGGACAGTGTGCAGTGTTCTTTACAGAAGACATTCAGCTGAGGTTGGTGACTGTGGGAGTCCTTGGCCTCCACGAATGGGGATAAACAACGAAGTTATGACAAGTGAGCACAGTACCTCACTCTTTTATGAGACCCTTTGGTTGATACGCTTACGCGCTTTAAAGAGACACATAGAATACACTTTATGATGATGATGACACGCAAGAGCGTTTTCTTTAATAATAAAAATAAAGAAAATAGAAGTAAGACAAGTTAAGAGAGAGAAATTAACAATGTGTACACACTGGGGAAAAATTACAAGACTCCCCTCAAGACAGAAAGCTGTCCTGACTCAAATAGCAAAACTGTAACTTCTTATCTAGCAGGTGTTCAGGCAGTGCTCATCTCCTCCTAGCTGCAGGCTTCTAATCTTCAAGGTTAGTTCTAGTGGGTAGCCTTAACACAATAGTCTATTAATGAATAGCTGAATTTTAGGTCTGTATGCTTGCTACAAATAAAGGGAGGGCAGGCATTCAGGGTGAATTATCTATTTGCTATTTCAAGCTTGCTAACATACTGTTGAGACTTAGTTTCTGTTCTTGACTATGGCTGTGTCTCTATGGGAAGGTCAGCTACCAAGAGTAATTTTTTATATCTCTACAGAAAGCATGAATAGTATTCACACATGCCAAAAAACTTGAAGGCCAGTAAGACTGTTACAATTACTTTGAGATGGCATTGCTCCTCTCCCAGCCAGCCCAGGGATAGATTTGAGTTTAACTATAAGGCCAAAAATAGACAAAATTATTGATGAGAGGCTTTTGTCACCATACAGTAAAGATGAGAAAGGGGCAAGGCAGTTGGTGGACTTCAGACTCCTAGCTAAGGGAAAAACCAGGATCCTTGTCAAGCTGGTTACATCCACAGCCTGGGTATCATCGGCCCCCAACAGGTGACCAAGTATTTGACCTAGATTTGTGGCTTATCAGTTCTCATAGTGCTCAGGGTGGGATGAGTAAGGGCCTTGAGCAAGCTAGGCAAGTACCCTGTCTCTGACTTGAATCTCTAGCTCGTGGTGTATTTTCTCTAGTGGGATATAAGGATTCAGATGAAGGAAGAGGGGAGGAGGATTTGCTGCATGAACCCAAGGTTTTATGTTTGTGAGCTACACAGGGATGCAGAAGGAACTGAAGATGCTGGGGGGAGAGTAGTTTAGGTGATCAATCATGGGATTAGCTAGATGTCGTATCACAGACCTGTAATCCCAGCTATTTGGGAGACTGAAGCTGGAGGACTTGCAAGGCAAATTTAGGGTCTGTCTAAGGCAAGTTCAAGGCCATCCTTGATGATTAACCCAGACCTAGTCTTGGAATTTAAAACATAAAAGAGATGTGGATATAGTCCAGCTGTAGAGCGGTCTTAAACTCAATCCCAGCATGAGGAAATTTCGGAGGGGCTGGAGAGATTGCTCAGGGGTTAAGAGCATGCATAGCTCTTGTAGAGGATTGGAGTTCAGAGACCAGCACCCACATCAGGTGCTCACAGTTGCCTGTGACTCCAGTTTCAAGGGATCCAACTCCCTCTTGCCTTGGAGGGCGTCTGCACTCCAGTGCACAGACACATACATGGAAAGGAGAAGGGAGGGCCAGATGGGATGCTGGAGTTGGGAGATGTTAGAGCTGAGCAGTTATGGATCACAGGAAAGTTCAAGATCTAGTGCTTTGGGTGTGTGTGAGACAGTAATTGTTCATCTATCGGCTTCACAAATAATGAGGTCCATAGCCCTAAATGATGGCCTTGGATTAGAGCAAAGAAGATTGTGGATCAGGTCCACTCCCTTTGCTTAAGGAACAGTGAGTGGAGAATATACTGCTTCCTTAAGTAGGGCCAGCTGGCTGGCAGCAGAAGCACAGGAGGCCTGGGGGGAGTTCTCTAGAGCAGCACTGGCTGGTGATGCGGCTTGGCCTTTGAGCCTGTGGGCTGGAGAAGCAATTGGTGGAAAAGACTAACCTCCCTAGGCAGTGAACTTACAAACAAATGAATATCCTGCTGGCTCTTTTGATTACCAAACAAATGTTGCAGATCAGGCTGTATAACAGAATAGTTATTATTACAAATTCATCTGGTTCAACAAACAGGTATGCTTTTCTCTTGGCTTGCTTGGTTGGTTGTGTGTGTGTGTGTGTTTAATAGTCTTTCTTTCTTTCTGTCTTTCTCTCTCTTTCTTTGGTTTGGGTTTTTTCGAGGTAGGGTTTCTCTGCGTATAGAAACTGTGCTGGAAAGCCAGTTGTGGTGGCACAGGACTTTAATCTCAGCAGTCTGGAAGCAGAAGCAGGAGGATCTCTGAGTTTGAGGCCAGCCTGGTCCACAGAGCTAGGTCCATAACAGCCAGAGCTACTTGGAGAAACACTGTCTTGAAAAAGCAAAACAAAAGAAAAAAGGAAAAAAGAAAAAAGAAAAAAAAAACCAGAGAAGAGGTCTGGAGAGATGACTCAGTGGTTAAGAGCACTGGATGCTCTCTCAAAGGTTCAGTTCCCAGCACCAACATGGTGACTCACATCAGTCTGTAACTCATCTATGAGATACCGTTTTCTGCATGCACATGGTATATAGATTTACATGTAAGCAAAGAACCCATACACACAAAATAATAAAATAAAACTTAAATAAAAGAAAACAAAGCTGAGGTTGGGCGGGGTGGCACACACCTTTAGTCCCAGCACGCAGGAGGCAGAGGTGGGTGGATATCTGTGAGTTCAAGGCCAGCCTGGACTGCTGAGTGAGTTCCAGGACAGTCAGAGTTACAACAGAGAAACTCTGTCTCAAAATACCAAAAGAAAAAAAAAAGAAAAAGAAAAGAAAGAAAACAAAAAAATATATTAGGTATTGTGGCCCACATCTATAATCGAAGAATTGGGAGGTAGAGGCAGAAAAATCAAAAGCTCAAAGCCATCACTGGGTACATAGCAAGTTTGAGGCTAGCTTAGGATACATGAAACCAGGTCTCAAAAAACTTAAAAATAAATGAAATGTAAGAATGTATGAAACAGTCTGGGATGGAGGGGATGGGCATTCTGGCTTGAAGAAAGCTAGGGAAAAGGCGTGGCTGGATGTGTGAAGTAGCCAGATCTTTTTGGGGAAACACAATCTGCATGAGTGATGCCAAGTGTGAGTACAAGGAGATGTGGTAGCAGATGTGGCTGGATTAGTAGGAGGAGCTGACATATGGAAGGGCCATGTGTATGAAACTAGATATTCGACCACTGAGGGTTTTTATGCAGGATATTGACTTCATTCTGGTTTGCATTTTAGGTGACCTAAGGTCAAGTGTGGAAGACCAGTCAGGCAGTACTAGTGCCCAGAGATAGAGAGCAGTTGTAGTTGGTTAGGACCACAGGGCGCAGCGCTGACATGGAGGCACAGGCTGAATTACAGAGTTATTTTGATACCCCACATGTGTTCTTCTGGCTCCACATCCTTTCACCTATTTTCAGCATGCAACATGAGGCCTGATATGTTTTTCCTTTCTATTGATGCTATTTTATGGTCCAGCTCTTCACCCTAGAAGCAGTTGTTAGGATTTTTGGGAATGCGGTTTCTATCACTAATATCTCTGATCTTCGCATCAGATAATTTAGTTTTCTGAACTTGCTTTTGTTTCCCTCTTTTAAATGTTTCAATTAATAACTTGATGCCCACAGGGTGGTAGTGGTGCACACCTTTAATCCCAGTACTTGGGAGGCAGGGGCAGGCTGGTCTACAGAGTGAGTTCCAGGACAGCCAGAGTTACAACAGAGAAACTCTGTCTCAAAAACCAAAAAAGCAAACAAACAAAAAGAACTTGATGCCCTAAATTTTGTGGAATCAGGCTGTTCTGATCTTTCTCAGTGCTATATTACCTAAAATTGCATATGTAGAGGGCTGTAGAGTTTACTCAATGGTTAAAAGCACTGGCTATTCTTCCAGAGTACCCAAGTTTGAGTCCCAGCACCCACATGGTTGCTCACAACAATCTGTAACTCCAGTTCCAAGGATCTGATGCCTTCTTTTGGCCTCCATAGGCACCAAGTATACACACATATACATTCAAGAAAAACACACACACAAAAACATTAATTAAGAAGAACTTCTTAATTAGGGCCAGGCATGGTGGCACACACCTTTAATCCTAACACTCAAAAGGCAGAGAAAGGCAGATCTCTGAGTTGGAGGCCAGCCTGGTCTACAGAGTGAGTTTCAGGACTATGAGAGAGGCCTGTTTCAAAAATAATTAATAAACAAATAAATAAAAACATAGAATTTCCATATGTGGAAACTAGTTTATTGGGTAGATGTACTTGTCATCAAGACTGATGGGCTGAGTTTGCTCCCCTAGATTCACATGGTGGAAGGAGAGAACTGATTGCCTCAGGTTTTCCTTTGATGTCCACAGTTATGACCCGGTATGCATGAGTTCACCCCTTCCCCATGCATGCAGGTGCCTGTGAACACACCAAGTAAATACATAAAAATGTAATAAAAAAAGAAAGTTGAACTTGGTATATGACACTATCTGACAGCCTTTCCCCACCCTGATCAGCACTCTCCCTCCATTTTCAGGGTTACTTACTGCCATTTATGAGTAGGCAGAATTCTAGGACGGTATATACACACAAACACACACACACACACACACACACACACACACACACACACACACACACACACACATTCTCCCAGTTACTTACTCAAACATTGATGAAGGGGCTGTGGTGAAGAGAGGGTGCAGAAGTCATCAAGAAAGTAAATTGGATGACTTAAAGAGTTTTTTTTTTTAAATGTGTATGGGGTATTTTGCCTGCATGCATGTTTGGGCACTACTTGCATATCTGGTACCTGCTGAGGCCAGAAGAAGGTACCAGATCCCCTAGGTCTGGAGTTTACAGATGGTTGCGAGCTGCTGTATAGGTGCTGAGAATCAAACCCTGGTCCTCTGGAAGAGCAGCCAGAGCTCTTAACTCTTAAGCCCATCTCTCCAGCCCCAACCTGGGTGATTTGTAGGACAAGGCTGTAAGGTCATAAACATATAAATGCAGGGGTTAGGGATAGCTTAGTTATTAAATGTGTATGTGTAACATGTGTGAAATCCTTTTCAATCCTGGCACCACATAAAGTAACACGGGTGTTGTAGAAGTTTATTTTTAGTTATGTATAAAATAATTGTTTTGTGCACTGTTGGGTGAGGGGCTGCCTAGGCCTTGGAGTTTTGTATTGTCTGCAGGTGTTGGATTTATGTGGGGGAAGTTTGATTGCTTATGCACATGCTATCAGTAGAACACCTGAGGAGTTCTGAATCAATAAACATGCCTAAGCTCAAATACTCAGGGTTCCACTGTCCAGTATGGCATTTACAATGTTGGTGGTTCCCTCTGCTGAGTCCTGGCAGAGACTCCACTCTGAGGGCACCTTCCTGTCTTCCTTGCTGGGCCACCACAACAGTGTACGCATGTGCCTCTAAACTCAGGAAACAGGAGGATCAGAAACTACACACACACACACACACACACACACACACACACATACACACACACAGTAGCTAACAAATCAAAATAATGATAATAAACCTCAGAAAATAGAAGGGTCATTACCAGGGCTGTGAAGGGAGATGCAGAGTTACTTATTTGTTTATTTGACAGAGTGTCGCTATATAGGCTGGCTTTGAAATTGCTACATAGATAGGCTGGCCTCAAAATTTTGGGGCTCAAGCTGGGCAGTGGTGCTGCTGAGATGACCTGGTGATGGATGGGCCCTGACCTCAGCTCTTCGGCAGTCCATGGTAATTCTCAGAAAGCCCTGAAGCCAGCTTCTGGCCAATTAGAGCTTTCTGCATGTCTCTCACACGCCCCACTTTCCCGAGAACCCCTCGCTTCCCTGTCAGATGTAAGGGGACAATCCAGTAAATACCCATCCTCAGGTCCTGACCAATCAGAGAGATCCTCCTAATGACTGCTGTTTCACTTAAAAACCCATGTGCACCCCCATTTGGGGCTGCCATGTTTTGTTTTTTTTTTAAATTAGACAACCCTGGTATTTCAGTATGTATCCCAACAGTGCATGCCTTTAATCCCAGCACTTGGGAGTCAGAGGCAGGTGGATCTCTGTGAGCTAGAGAGGCCAGCCTGGTTTACAGAGTGACTTCCAGGGCTACAACAGAGAAACCCAACAATAACAAAAAAAAAATTGGAGGAGGGGGGTCTTGTTTCTGCCTCTTGACTACTGGGATTATCAGTTGGCCCCACATCTGACTTGGAGAGGATTTGTTGTTGTTGTTTGGTTTTTGAGATTGGGGGGGGCGGTTATCATGTAACTCAGACTGGCCTTAAACTTGATACATAGACAAAACCCAGAGTAGATGACCTTAAACTGCTGATCTGCCCTGTCTACCTCCTGAGTGCTGGAATTACAGGCATGCACTGCCTTTGTTTTATGCAGTACATGGATGGAAACCAGGATTCTATGCATGCAAAAAGCACTCTACCAGCTGAGCTACATCCTCAGCCCTTGGAGCTGTTTTTTAAATGGGTCACAGTTTCTATTTGTTCTGGAGATCCGTTGTGAACATACTCAACACACTTTAAAATTTTTTAGTAATTGTGTGTGTGTGTGTTGATGGTGAGGCAGGCAAGCATGTGAAATAGCTTATTTTGGGACCCAATTTGAGTTTTGTTTTGCATACTTGTCTTGTTCTAATGCACTTGTCAGTCTAGCTCCTTCGCCTTTGCATATAATGCTCACACACCCCTCCAAACAATTCACCTAGTGTGATGCCGGGTGGAACAGGTCAAGCCTCACAACTGAGGTAAGGGGGCGCCGCTAATTGCCCTTTGCTCTTGGAGAGAACAGAGCACAGCCCCTCCCTCCTGCTTCCATAGACCAGGGTTCCGCCCAAGTCCCAGCCCCCTCCAGAGGGCCAGCTGCGATTGGCAGAATTGCTTACTTGTCTCAACCAATGAGTGCCATTCTTGTGGCTCCTCCACTCCCCTAACTGTAGCCCCATAAAAGGCAACCCAAAACCTGCATTAAGGAGACTGCCGAGTTTGTGTACTCATCATCGACTTGCCCGGCTCCACCAAAGACAAGATGGAGCTGTAAGAACCGCACCATCTGCGATCCCCTGTGGATTTCCAACCTGGGGACAGTCCAGCCTCTGGCGGCTATGGCCACTCCAACGGGCTCAGGAAAGCTGCAGCTGGGAACGCTAGCGTGGGTGAGATTTCTTTTACAACCTCAGAACTCCTGGAACCTTGACCTGCATCAGGCTGCTAGTACTCCATATCTCTAAATGATAGAGTATGTTTTCCCACCCGTTAACAATGAAATTTAGACAGCTTTTGTTGTTGTTGTTGTTGTTTTAGTTTTTTGAGACAGGGTTTCTCTGTTGTAACTCTGGCTGTCCTGAACTCCCTCTGTAGACCAGGCTGGCCTTGAACTCAGAGAGCCACCTTACTCATCCTTCTGAGGGCTGGGACTCAAAGAATCACCACATCTGGCTGAAATTTAGGCAGTTTCTATTCAAATGTATCCCCAAGTATCCAGGCAAGAAGAATAAAAAGGTTGATCCACCTTGCGTCAAGTTCCTGGACAGCCAGGATTACATAGAGAGACTCTGTCTCAAAAACAAACAAAACAAAAGCAACTTAGGGGAGAAAGGGGCTTATTTCAGTTTACAATTCCAGGTATCAGTCTACCCTTGTGAGGAAGTCAAGGCAGGAACTTCAAACAACTAGTCCATTACATTCTCAGTAAAGAGCAGGAAGAAATGAATACACACACACACACACACACACACATATACTCTTTTGCTTGCTCGGCTCAGTTTCTCCGTTTGCATATAGCATAGGACCTGCTCTCTCCTCATCAATTAGCTTAATTAATATAACCCCCCACAGGCCTACCCAATGTGGACAGTCCCACATGGAGATTCTTCACAGGTGACATGACCAGGTTGTGTCGAGTTGACAAAGCTATCACGGCATCTTCTACCTATGCATAACTGAACTTGCATATTAAGGTAGACAACCACCCAAACCTAACCCCTCAGTAACCAGCCCCTTCTTCCCTTAGACCCCAGAAAAAGAGACTCCAGGCTTGGAGTCCTTACACACTCTCTTGCACTTGGTGGCCCTCTATAGTCTGCACTATAGATTTTGCTCTCAATAAAGTTAGTCTGTTTCTTTTGCAAGTCTGTGTGAATCCTTATTTTCAGTTCTTTGGATAAGAGACCAAGAACTTGGAAACTGGCCCAGATGGGACCTCCAGGATGTGTGTGTTCTGGGATCCAACCCTGGTCATCATGTTCACAGGCAACTGCTTTAACCCAAATGAGCCATCTCTCAGCCCCTGAACTGTATACTTAAAAAGGTTAACATGCCAGGCATAATGGCACATGCCTTTAATCCCAGCACTCAGGAGGTGGAGTCAGGCAAACCTCTGTGTGTTTGAGGCCATCCTGGTCTATAGAGTGAGCTCCAGGTCAGCCAAGACAACATAGTGAGACCCTGTCTCAAAAATGCAAACAAAAACAACAATAACAAAAAAAATGGTTAAAATGTCTGGTGAGATGACTCAGGTAGTAAAGGCTGTTTCAGCTAACCCTGTGGCCTGAGTTTAATTTCTCGGGATCAGAAGGAGAGAGCTAACTCCCCAACTAACTCCGCTGACCTACACAAGCATACCATGGCACATGTGTACCCCCTCACCTCATAAATAAGCAGATTTTAAATGGTTAAGCTAGGTGTGGTGGTGCATCCCTTTACTCCCAGCACTTGGGAGGGAGAAGCAGGTTGATGTCTTTGAGTTCGTGGCCAGTCTGGTCTACATAATGAGTTCCAGGGCAGCCAGGGCTACATGATTGTTTTGGGTGTGGAAAGATGACTCAGCAGTTAAGAGAGCACAAACTGATCTTGAGAGGGCAGGAGTTCGGAGGACCAGGGTTTGATTCACTAGCACCTGTATCTCAGCAATAAGGGGCTCTGCCACAGTCACATGGACACACACACACACACTAAAAAATACAAGTAAATCTTAAAAAAATATTTTTAAAATGGTTAGGATGATCATTTTTCTGTTTTTATTATTTACTTTTTTTTTTTCTTAATTTGCAATTTGCATGACCCTCTCCCAAGAGGCAATAAGATTGTGGGCAAAGAAACCAAAAGAATAAGCATCTGTATTCCTGAGTCCTTCTAAAAATTAGAAATTACAAATACACCGAAGATAAACCCAAACGTTGTTGTTTAAATAACCAGAGATTAACTGCAAGAGACATATAATCAAAACCTTTTCCTCCTAGCTAAGGTATGGAAAGCATAAATATATGAAAACTAAAATTCACAGTTGGTTTTAAAGCTAGAATTCAAGTTTGGCTATTCAATCTTAATTTTGTAAATGGATGAATTTCTAAGTACAACATAAAAGGAGCAGTATTGTCAGATGTACAATTAAAGTATTATAACAGGCAGACAAACAATGAAAGCAGAAGTAGGCTTCTGGTAGAAAATTCCTTTTGTTGCTAATAAATAGGACCACCTGAGTGTGTTTCAGACTCTTCACTTAAGGGCTATCCAAATTAATTGCTGGGAATACTAAATAGCTATTGGAAAAAATCAGCAATGGCCATGCAGCTGTAGCATCTGCTTGTTCTCATACTGAGAAGTGCTGGGGAATAAAGCAGAACTCAGAGTGTTGTGCTTTTTTTTTTAATTACTTTTTAATCCCATTTCATGGAAGCCAGCCTCTTCGCAGTCTTTTTTGTTAGGATTTGGGAGTGAGGAGGGTGGGAGGAATTCAACAGGGAGACGGATGGAAAGGAAGTATCTCAGAGTTACTTTTTTCATCTGAAAAGGAAATATTTCCTTTAATGTTGCAGAATTAGAAATATTTCTGGGCAAGGCCTCCCAAAGTGCTAAATTGCAAGGCTGTGCTTTTGAAAATAACAACTGCTGGGGGTGAGTGTCCTTCTGATGATTGCTTCAGAGGAAAAGATGATCTCAAATTGCTAGATTAAAAAGAAACAAGAACTATTTTTAAATTTTTTAAATATATATATTTAAAAAATGAGATGTATGTGAGCATGCATGTGTGTGTAGGTGTCCATGAAAGCAGGGGAGTTGGATCCCCTGGAACTGGTGTTATACAGATGGTTTGTAAGAGCAAAAGTTATGTTTTAAAATTGAATTACTGTGCCTAAGAGATCTATAGAACAAGGACATAAATTCCTGGAGTGCTGGGTGGGGTTGTTCAAGTGAGGAACAGAAAGACAATCCTGTAATCTCACTTGCCCAAGGAGAGAACCTCCTAGAATGTTGGGTGGAGAAAACCAAGATCCCAGTTAGTTGACCTAAATGCACCGGATGTGCTTGGTCACTTGTAGGTGGGAGATAACCCAGACAGGAAGCACATCAGGATAGATGCTTGCCACTGATTGGACCTGGTGGGAAGTAAGTAGCCTTATGGGTTCTGCCCTTTTAAGCTCCTGTGTCCCATGACTTGGGGCCATTCTGTGGGAACCCTAAAGGTGAAAAGTTGACTCTGAGGGAACCTCAAAATGGTTCTGGTCAGAGTCCATCTTCCTGGTCAGTATTTAAGTAATTTAATTAAAGATTGCTTTAATTTTGGCTCGATTGTGGTGGTCTTATTCTCAACTGGATTTGGTATTTATGGGTTGTGAGCCCCTGATAGGGGTGCTGGGAATTGAACTCTGGTCCTCTGTAAAGTATGTGCTCTTAACCACTGAGCCATCTCTCCTGTTGCTTTTTAAACAGGGTCTCATTGTGTAGCTCAGGCTGACCTGGAACTTGCTATATAGACCAGGTTACCTATGAACTCATAGAGCCTGCCTTCACCTCCCAAGTGCAGGAATTAAAGGCATGCTTTACCACACAGGCCTTATTTACTTATTATCTAGGCAAGATCTGACAGTGTAGCTCAGGCTCAAATTGCTAGATTAAAAAGAAACAAGAACTATTTTTAAATTTTTAAAATATATATATATATATATATATACATACATATATATATATTTTTTTAATGAGATGTATGTGAGCATGCATGTGTGTGTAGGTGTCCATGAAGGCAGGGGAGTTGGATTCCCTGGAACTGGTGTTATACAGATGGTTTGTAAGAGCAAAAGTTATGTTTTAAAATGGAATTACTAGCTAGCCTGGAATTCTTTTCATGGCTGCTTTTGCCTGTAGAGTGGCTGGCCTGCAGACAAACATCCCACTGAAATCAGCTATCTAAAGTTGCTTGGATTATAGTTCTTTTGTTTTTCTGTGTCTGGCTCTTAACAGCAAAAAAGGAAACATTTGTTAGCTTGTTGACAAAATTTAAAATTTTTTTTGAGGGAGTGTCTTATTTTGACCTCTTGGCTGACCTGGAACTTACCAGAAGGCCAGGCTACCCTTGAATTTGCAGTTAATTTCCTGCCTCCTTGTCCTTTAATGCTGGAATCACAGATCCTTCATATCAAACTGGCAAGATTTTAAAATGTAAAGCTACTTTTAAAAATGCACAAAGCATTACAGGAAAATTAAAGCAACAGAAAAATTCAACTTCTCAAAATGGGCTATTTAATTTTGGGACTGGATCTGTCTGTGTAGCCCAGGATGGCCCCCAACTCTCTTTATAGCCAAAGATAGCCTTGAACTCTTGATCCTCCTGCCTCTGCGTCCTAAGTACTGGGATTACAAACAAGTGCTACCATGCTCTGTTATTAAAAACAGGCGATAGCCTGGGCGTGGTGGCATAGCCTTTAATCTCAACACTGGGAAGAATCTTTGTGAATTTGAGGCAAACCAGGTCTACATAGCAAGTTCCAGGACAATCAAGACTGCATAGAAAACCCCTGTCTCTAAATAAATAAATAAATAATCAAACAAATGCAGGTTATTTAAAGAGATAATGCTTAGTTTATGCCTATGAAGTGTGCTTTTAATGAATAAAAAAAGAAAAAAAAGAAAACAAATCCTGGTGGAGGAGCAAAGGATGAGGAGGAGCATCCTGTGATCCATATTGTTTGTTTTGCACATTCATGAATAATATCTCATACTTCTAATATCACAAGACTTTACTTCTTAAAGAACTAAAACAGCCGGGCATTGGTAGCACATGCCTTTAATCCCAGCACTCCGGAGGCAGAGGCAGGTGGATCTCTGTGAATTCAAGGCCAGCCTGGTCTACATAGATACAGGACAGCCAGAGTTACATAGAGAGAACGTGCCTCAAAAACAAAAACAAACAAACAAAAAAACCACAAAGAACCAAGACATCAAAGCCACCATTAACAACACTGTGTCCCTCAAGAAATTGATTAAACTTTTACATATATAACTGAAATAGTTACAACAGCAGAAGATTTTTATAGCACCAAAAGTTTGATAACTGTGCTTCAATCTTTTTCTTGACCACAAAGTGCAAGGCACAGTGTTTTCGTAATCTCCCAGCAGCACTAGAAAATTCTTCACTTTGTTTGGTTAGGCAGTTTTGGAACTCAGACTGTTAGGATATGCTGACATAATGCAAATGGAACATGAATGGTGATATTGGATTGGTCAATCTAACAGAGGAAATTGCACATTCAGACAAAGGAGACCTTGAATAACAAAAAGCCCTATTTCCAGAGCCCCTTATTGAATGTTCAATTAGACCAACAAATTGTCCTTCTACATCTGGTTGTTGATAAAAGCCAAATCTGCCATTTGAGTGTTCCATTCTACTGTGAAGGGCTTACCATGGACACGAAAGCTCGAGCTTCAAAAATGGTCATTAGAGCCACCCAGTAAGAACAACAACAAAAGAACCATCTAGCACCTGTGCTATCTTCCCTTTTGTCTTCTAGTGTGATTTGTCCCCTCTACCATCCTTGTTCTACGCAGTTTCTTTCAGCCCCTCTGGAAGGCTTCTCAGTTCCATATGATCACCACTCTCCAGAAAACCACAGTAAGAGAGTTAGGATCAAAATCTAAAGGATAGCACATACTTTCAGACACAAAGGCTCTGCGTTGGAGAGCCCTCAGAGCTCCTTTGGATTTGATTGTTCTGCACTGGAGGTGGCAATGGGTAAAGTAGTAAGACAGCATGACTCACTCCATGGCTCTTCAATGCAAGTCTTGTTGGTGACAATAAATAATCCATGATTCTCTTCTTTAGGGCAGAGTTTGCTCCCACTTGAGAAGAAACAGGAAGAGAACTGAACAGACAATAGCCTCTTATCTATAAGCACAGAAAATAGTACCACAATCACATAGCCATATGGAGAAGATGCAAGCCTCTATTTTGAAATCCTGAGCTCTTCAGGGGATTTATTTAGTTTTTTTTTTTTCCTCTTTGCAAATGGTCTCAGGCTGTAGACTGTGAACATCCTTTGGACAACATTATGTAGTAGACTTGGATTGGAAAGATTAACCAAGGTTTTGGCCTCTTACCTTATTTTGTTTTGTTCTTTTTTTTTGTAGTTCAGCCTAACCTGGAACTCAATTTATGTAGCCCTTTGTGGAGGCAGGAGGATCGCCTCTGCCTCCCAAATGTTGGGTTTCCAGGCCTGAAGGACGATAGTCAGGCTCAGCTTGGACTTCATTTTGTTGTGCATTTTCATAGAATTTATAGGTCAAGAAACCAAGTGATGATCAAGAAGGAAGTGGACCTAACTGGCCTTTGGGCCCTGACATTTTAATTTTTCTCACATCTTTAAAGACATTCTGGCTCTAGAGGAAAAATACTTCCCTGGGGCAGAGCTCAGGAGGGTGCCTTTCCCCAGGCCTCTAGGCTTTTGTTTTGTAGCTAGTTACCTTTAGTAAAGTATCTATTAGGCATTCGCTGTTACCGCTGTGTTGGTTTTCCCTCTTTTGTCTTCCCTGAACTCCACAATGTTTTTCTTTGACTTTCACACCTGTACCATTGCAACACTGTGGCACACGTGTGCCCACACACATTATGCACGCGCGCGCACGCACACACACACACACACACACACACACACACAACAATAATACGTACATTTTAAAAGGTTTCTGAAAGTTTTTTTCTTTTTTTTTCTGGAAATTTTCAAGACCAATTTTCTTTGTTGTGACTGGTTACCGAATCCAAAGTGATCAAGGATCAAGGATCGTATCCCCACACATCTAGACAGCCTGGGGTGCTGCGGTCAATGCATTTTGCTCAGCTTCGTTTAACCCTTAGAACAACCTTGCAGTGATTGCAACTGGGAGTGCATCTCCGTCTCCCTCCTCCAGTGTTCATGATATTGCTGCAAAAAGTGCGTTTTAAGGGATAGGAAACTAACACACCATCAATGGTGTTAGAATGGCAGCGTCAGGAATTAGAATTAAAGCAGTTGATATATTTACAAATGACTCCAAATTTAGAATTGCTGCATATAAAAGGAAGAAATGGGGGGAGGGCAGAAAAGGAAAGAAACAAAGTAAAAGGAGTACAAAAGCGCCACCTCCAGCGCAATGCCTAGCGCCAGCCTCTATCAATGGCCCTCCTAGTCTAAGGTGTAGGTTCCCTTTCCAGACTTAAGAGTCGAATGTACTTCATTAAAATAACCCCAAGTATTATTCTAAAGTGAGTTTTTGGGTCTACCTAACCAGGCTTAAAGTTCCTTGAGGGCAAATATTTTTGTCTTTTCCATTTTATGTTTTGTACAGTGTCTTGAATAGAGAGATTTTAGTAAATGTTTATTTGCTGAAGGAGGTATGTCTGACTGCTAAGCCCTCCCAGGCCTCCCAGGAGCTATTCTTGGAAGGCTCTTGGACCAATTCTTTGAAGGGGGTTTTCTTGCTGAGCTATGTGACCCTCACAATCCAATTTTTTTTTCCACAGTAGAAAATGTCTAATAACAGCCTGAGACTCCTCTCTCAGTTGAGGGAATCCCAGAACAGTTTTTTTAATGAGTCAAATAGCTGTCCGACTAGGAGCATGGCCTGACCTTTAACAAGTTTTAATTAACTATCATGCACTAATCAGGAAGGCCTAAACATCTGCTAGTACAATTTGAGATGCTTGCTCTTAAAGCGGAAAAGCTGAGCACACTCACCAAAGGAGACACACTTAGTGGGGGAGGGTCTTGCCAGGTGTATCAAGTGAAAAGGTAAGTAAGACCAGTGCCCAGGAGACTTTGTGTGGTGAACTTTCGTTTTCATTGCACGCTGTGATTCCATGGGGGGAGGGGGGAAATTAACAATATTCTCAACTTTCTCTGTACTCAAAGCCATAGCTGACAGCTTGTTGAGTGATTGCAAGAAATTGGAGCAGCTTTTGAGGATTTGTTTTTTATTTTATGTCGCCAAGGGACAGCAAACATTTTTACACGAGCTCATTGATTTTTTTTTTTTCTCTTAGATCAAAGAGCTTTTTTTTTCTTTTGAGATAAAAAAGGCTCCAAGAGGTCTTATTTGTAGCCATCAGTGGCTTGTAATAATTGCTTGCTGACGTGACAAGTTATCTTAAAATTTTCTAGGAACAAGGCAGGAGATAAATATAAATATAAAGCAATAACAGAGTGACAAAATGTCTGAACGTTGGACTTGAAAGCATAGGAGGATCCTAAGAGCTGTTTTCTCAAAGGAACGCAATTCGGGATTCAGTGTAGATGTGTGGTTTAAGGCAGATGGTAAATGAACGCATTGTTGAATTCCTTTAAGCTCAAAGGCATTCGCCGACCGTGACGATTTGCAGAGGTGTTTGGCGAAACGAAGTCAAACTCAGAATTAGGAATTTTGACAAAAACGATTCATCTTTAACATTTCTATGGTTGCTTTCGGCATGCAAACTCGTAGCGGGTCCCTGAGCATTCACCCTGTTACCATATTATTCTCCCAAATACCACAACGATTTTGAATTTTCAGGGTAGATGGTTCAAATCGGACACATTTGGATTTACTCAGCCCAGGGAAAGTATCAGCTTTCTCCTCAAAGTACTTAAATCCATGGATGGAGACTAAATGAATAAGCATTCAAATCGGGAACCGGCTCCCCCATCATTTTGAACAGTTCCGTCCCCGGAATCCAATTGTTCTCATTTACTTGCTTAGAACTGCCACCCTAGCCGTGTAAAGTACCCATTTTCTTACGAATGGAGTTGATTAAACTTTTCTAGACGTCTCTGACATTCCTGCAAACATCTACATCATTGACCAGGCGGTAGACTTCTACTTTAGCACTTGCCAGAAAAAAAAAAAATGTAATCGACGTGCGTTTTTTGCCCTTCCGCCTTGCTCTTAAAAACTTGCAAGCTCTTGCCCGACAGGGTGCCCTTAACCCAGAGTTGCCTTGACAGGGTTGTCGCATGCGCTTCTCTATAGTCATGTTTGTCGCAATGGACCTTGGGCGGAAGGTTACGTAAGAGCAAGTGACTTTGATTACAGTCATTTTTGTTGGTAGTCTTGTTACGCGCTACCTCCGCGGGGTACTTGATTGTAACAGAAAGTAGTTCCGGCCCGTGTTGTTTCGGTCGAGGAGCCGTCGCCGCCATTTCAAGACAGTGAGAGGTAGATGTCTAACAAGAGTTCCTAAGATTCGAGTCCAGTATCTGCTGCCGCCCTGTAAGCCTTCCAAAACACTGATAAGCCTGCTGCCCTTTTTCTGCTACCTCTAGAAACATTTTGCCAGTAGTGGCGGCAGTAGAAGTCAATTAACCCCTTCTTGCTCTATCTCAAGAAGCTCCAGATGGCGTCTTCCGTGGGCAACGTGGCCGACAGCACAGGTACTAGTGTCCCATTCTACTTTGGCAGACGTCCTTTTGGGGTCTGGCGCCGTCTTGTATTTCCCATCACTCCCTTCCCTCTAACCATCCCTATTACATCAGTGGCATTGCTGAGCTCTCTTGAGTTCTACTGCCATCTGACCGGGTTTGGTGCTGTCGTCCGTTCTGTAAACATTTCCTTGTTGCTTGCTTGCATTTTACTTGCTTTTGGGCTTTTTTGTTCTTGTTTTATCCCATCAATGTTCTAGCTTTCTCTCTCAGCACGCTACTAGCACACGTGCGCGCTTAGAATGTCTTGGAATGGGCTGCATTGGAATCCCGGCTCTTTCTGTCTCCATCGCAACTGCTTTCTCCCTCAATTCCAGCCCGTCGCTCCCTCCCGTGCACTCCCGCCTCCTCCCCAAGCCCTTTTCCTTTAGGAAGATTTGTTCCCCTTCTGCCACTCTAGGGCGGGAGTGCTATTTCGTTGTAATCCTAGCCTCACTTTGCATCAGGCAAAGACTATCGAAAGCTCGTCGATGAGCTTCCAAGTAACCTTAGGAAGAAGCAACCTCGAGCCCGCACCCCGCCGGGCAGCGTCTTCTGGTGTTCTTGGGTTGAGCGGCCCCGGGTTAGGTTGGAAATTTCCAGGGGTTCTCTTAGCCATCGCCCAATTGCACCCGCTGCCCCCGTCCTGAGTTTCCCACCCCGTCCGCCCTCCCCGCTCATGTCAACCACACCCTTCCTTTGCGTGCCAGCCCGACAGTCGTTTCCAATCCTTGAGGAAGAAACCACCTCGGTTCTTTGCTTGGCGTTGACCACCCTGCCCGCCCAATTCTCTCTTTGTGTTACTTTCTCGATGTATTCCTCCGCCGCAGCCTCTGGGTTTTCATCCCCCATTCTTTAGCCCAGTATCTCTTTATTCATGGGGTGTGTATTTTTTTTTTAAGTTTCCATCCTTGCTTGAAGAGTTTGTAAAGCAACTGGAGTGTAGCTGCACAAGTGCAAAGCCGTTGCCCCCTTTCGACAATTCATTCCTGAGCCTTCGCTACTGAAAATAAGAAAACAACCAAATTATAGGAGTGCCCTTCAATTGCCTTTCCAGATTGAGGCTATTTGGGGCGGGAGGGAGTGGGGAATCCAACTGCGGTTCTAAGGTTTTTGAGAGGTTATTGTTTTTTGTTGTTTCGCAGCTGTGGTGTGTCAAGGTTTTAGTTGCTGGCTTTGGACATTGTGCGATAAATAAATAGATGATGACTCTTAAATAGTATCTCATCCATAATTGACGGGAGTGGGATTAATAATTAGTCCGATCCCCACTTTCCCGTTTTCTCCCTGTGATCTTCAAAGATTTAAGATTCCGTGTTAGATTTTTGTAAGAGCTTGCCCTTTTCCGACTGAAGAGGAGATGGTCATTTCCAGTATTAAAAGAGCAGATAAGCGACTTTGAAAAGTGACAAGTAATGTACTAAATTTAGGAGCTAAAAAGTGCTACCTCCTTATTTGAAATGTAATTTTCTAGTTTATCTTAAAGCTCCGACCTCAGATTTGGATACAGTCTTTGTTTTTGTGGTCAGCTGTGCATTCTGTCAGGAAATTGCTTTTTAGAGTATTCAGAACACGGGTCAGTTCTGATATGGGGGAGGTTGACTCAAATTTTAGCTTGTCCCCATGACCTTGGTAAAATTAAGTACTCGGTCTGTGGTTTCCCATTCTAGCTATCTAGATTCTAGATTCTAGCGAAAGTGTTATGGTTGAATTCCTAATAATGTGTCATTGAGATTAATGTTTACAGGTGAGCGTTAGGCGTGTACCTGGGCTTCAGCTTTCATTATATATCCAAGTCAAGCCCCACGGAGCAAAGTATTTTTATTTATTATATTTTTATCCAGTGTTTTATATTGTAGTATTTTTAAACTCTTGCAGTTGTAGATTGTTGCCTGGTTATCGTATGGAGCTATTTTCAACGTCTTAATCCTTCAGTTGAAAGCCATGAACACAGTGGAAAATGTTAGCGTTAAGGCAGCGTGGGTGGGATTTAGCTAATTCGGTCTCCTTGTGAGTCCTTGCCAGTAGACTAGCAACATTTGGGTCTTTGTCTAAAATGTTTGATGACCCCATTAAATGTTTTGGCCTTTGACAGATAGCTCAGCTTGTTTATCAACTGCTTTAAAAGTAGCGCTTGCACATCAGTTATTTTCCTTAAGCTTGTTTTTATTGTTGCTCTTTTAAAAAAAGGAAAGCTGTAAAACTCACCAATCTCAATATAAAGAGAGACACCTGGTGTCACCCCCACCCCCACTGAGAGTGTTAGAATATCCAACTCAGTACAAAGCCAACCTGAAATGTGGGATAAAGTATTGTTAGCACTAGGTTATTCTGACAATAAATCTCTGCAACTTTTACAGATTTCATGTTTAATGTTTTGTGTCAGTATGCTAGCTTAGTGACTGTTTAGTGAGTCTACCTATGATTTATAATTTAAAAGTACAATTTAAACAATCTCACTTGGAAGTTGATTTAGTAAATCATTACTATGATTTAGAAAAGGAAGCATTAATAATGGGTGAACTTGAAAGAGATCCATTCCGTAGATTGGGGCTTTTAAGTAACATGCAGAACACTCTAGTGCTTTACATAATTTCAAGCATTTTCATCTTTGAGTTTAATTTGCCATATTTTTACATTTTTTTTTTGTTTGTATTTCTAACTTTTTGTTTTCCCCCCTCCCTCCCTCAAATGTTTTGATGATTCTCCAGAACCAACGAAACGTATGCTTTCCTTCCAAGGGTTAGCTGAATTGGCACACCGAGAATATCAGGCAGGAGATTTTGAGGCAGCTGAGAGACATTGCATGCAGCTCTGGAGACAAGAGCCTGACAATACTGGTGTCCTCTTATTACTTTCATCTATACACTTCCAGTGTCGAAGGCTGGACAGGTAGGATATATTGGGGTAACCTGCCTGTGGGTGCTGAGCTTAAAAATGATAAATATTTGAACTTCAGAGTTTTCCAGTGCTGGGTTTCATCTGAGCCACCAATGCACATGTGCTCTTTTGCTAACTTTTGACATGCCTAGCTGCTAGTTGTTCTTCCCTGTTTTGTGGGGGTGGACATATTACTTTTCTCCTAGATTTTACCTCTTGGGGCTGCTGCTTTATTAATTCTTTTTAGGTAATTATTCTTAGTGTTCATTTGAGCATCCAGACCTGTCAGCTTGAGGGACTCTGGTAGGAGGGGCATATGTAGTTCAAGTTGGAAATACCCTTATTAAATTGTTGTTTTTAGCTAATCAGTTGAATTAATCAAAAGAGGATTTGTGCTGTGGATCTTTTACTAAATTATTATTTTGGTACACTTAGGCATTTGAAGATGTGTGTCATTAAATCGTGCCAACAAATAGAAAATTAGACTCCTGCACATAGCATGTGGCAGTTTGGTAATAGATTCTAATAAGAGTTTTTTTTTTTTTACATAAGAACCAGCTTTCTGTATGAAATCTGGATACTCTCACCTTAGAAAAGCATTAGTTTTCATTTTTTTGTTTGCTGTGTGCTACTTAAAGGATAATGTTTCATAGTACAGTATTTTCAGAAACTGTTTGGTTGCATATGGACCATGCCTCCCTTTCTCTAACATGCATATCCACACATCATCACTTTCCACTTTTCCAGATCTGCTCACTTTAGCACCCTGGCAATTAAACAGAATCCCCTTCTAGCAGAAGCCTATTCGAATTTGGGAAATGTGTACAAGGAAAGAGGGCAGTTGCAGGAAGCAATTGAGCATTATCGACATGCCTTGCGGCTCAAGCCTGATTTCATTGATGGTTATATTAACCTGGCGGCAGCCTTGGTAGCAGCAGGTGACATGGAAGGAGCAGTGCAAGCTTACGTCTCTGCTCTTCAGTACAATCCTGTAAGTAAAAGTTTATCAGTTGTTTTCCTTTCACAGCAATCCAAAAAACAAACAAGCATCGCTTGATGCTTTAGACAAGTTTTTTTTCATGAAAGGAAGTTAAGAAGATATGTTTATGCACTTGAAATGATGAAATTGCTTCGACTTGGTCTGCATGATGTTAAAAAAAAAATCCATCCCATTTAGGAAATTAAAAAGCCTAAAAATTATCCTTAACAAAAAAAAAAACCAACTGCATCATTTTTTGTAATGCTAATAAAGCATAAGACATTTTTTGGGTGCTATTTTAAGGAACTTTGGGTATATTCTGATGGGTATTTACAATAGTTAATTGATTTTCAAGGGATGATGGGTAAATGGTTTTAATCTGTAATATAAAATTTTTTTTTTTACAAAGTGCTAGTATATTAGTGACATGAAAACTAGACTATAAAACGTTCTCAATATATTCCCCCCAATATAGTTAGAAGTAGAGAATTAAGGCAATTGCAGATCCAGACCAGACTTTGAATTAGTTTCCAATTCTTTTTTAATTTTTGTTGCATGTATTTTTAGGGAACAAATGTATCCTGATTGATAGACATTAAGCTTATACTGTATTAGAGTCTGTGAAAGATCAAAATAATAGTATGTGAAACAGAATTTTAAAGAAACAAGATACAGGAGGTAAAATTTGCCCTCAAAACTCTTGGTATAATTAAGAGAAAGTGGCTGTAAACTTTTAAGAGGTAAGTGGTAGGATTTGTAGGGATGGGGGTGTGTGTCTTCGCAGTGTCAGCATATACTTGAACTATATCAACATTGAGCTTGAAACTATCCTGGAAGTGTTTAATGATTAACTGGTACAGCTGCCATTATTGAAAGTCTTCTACAAGCTCAGATACTGCTGCTTCAGATAAGTGTCTTTCTGAATCTCTACCACAATCCTTCCATGAGGATGGCATTATTTCCAGGTTCTCCAATAATAAAAACCCAACAGACTCAGGGTTATGTAACATTTTTGAGATCACGTAGCTGGATGTTGAAACTTAAAGTTGAATTATCGAAGCTAATGTTGACTTGAACAAGAAATGAAACATAAAGGGGACTTCTGTGCCCAAAGGCAGCCCTTGAGCACAGCCTGGATACCATTTGGCATATCTGCCTAACTCTTGGCTCCAATTTTATAATTTAGGAAACGGAAACTTATTTTAGTAGTTTACCAAAGTTCTGTGATCATTTTTCAGTGTAATATCTTTTTAACATTTATTTTTAAAGGCAATAGAAATTTAAAAATATGTATTGTGATTTTTTTTAAAAAAAAGATAAAAATCACTGTATGGAATGGCTAATAGTATAGAAGTTCATTGAGATGTATAGGGTTTTGGGTCTGGGTAAGTGTTTGTTGGAATGGCTACCTTAGTTAAGCTACATGATGCTTTTATTTGTGAGTTTATAGTTCTTAAGAGTGCCATTGAACACACCAACAAGAAGCAAGATACGAGCCAGGCAGTGGTGGTACACACTTTTAATCCTAGCAATTGGAAGGAAATTATTTTTATTCATTGCTTTTTTAATCTTGTGAGAAATTGCATAGACAGGGAGATAATGAAAGTAATTTCTTGTGTATTCTTTCAGAGATATTCAGTGTATATTTGAAATTAGAGTGCATTTTTAATTTTTATTGCAGTCCTATCTAGTTACCAACAATGTTTTAGGAAGTTAACCTTGAATGTGCTGCCTGTGGGGCTTGAACTTGATTCTTCTTAAGTCACAGGCCTCTCCCGTGCACCCAGTTATCACAGGATAGTGTGCACTTTTCCTTTAATAATCAGGGGTTAGGTTTAGCCTTCACTTGTTGACTGTGTAAACTCAGCTTGGCTTTCTTGCATAGTTGTAACCTTTGCTAACTTTACTCTGTTAATAACTCATTTTGAGTGGGGGTTTTGTAGCCCAGGCTGGCCTCTAACTGAGAATGACCTTGAATTTCTGATTTTCCTGTCTTCCCCAATGCTGAGATTATAAAGTGTACCATCATGCCCAGTTTATGTGGTACTGTGGATAGAACCCTGGACTTTGTGCATAGTAGATAAGCACTCTTCCACCTGACTTAGATCTTCAGCCCTGGCTCAGGTTTTTAGTTGTCTGTGTAGTGGAGCAGGTACCTTTGCTGACAGAACACCATAGGATTATATTGAAAAGTGAAAATTAGAGAGACAAGGCATGGTTCTATCTACATATATGCTTTGTATAGTTTATATTGTTAAATATCTAACCTATTAATAGGAAGCTACATCATATCCTTCTAAAGAAGCAAGATAGCACTAAAATCAATCTTGAGTTTACTACTCGATGGCATTGGTGTGTCCCTGTCTGGTTCTGTTTCTTGTAGTTAGAGATGCTACTTTTTTCCCTTCTGTTCTTAACAATAAGAAAGTGAGGTTGTGCAAACTTCCTCAGTTTCACCTAACTTACCCCATATTGGTAGTGTTTTATCTAATCTTAACCAGCTGGAATTTCCTATCAAATGCCGTTGTGGATTGAGTGTTTTTGAGTCTGTTGCTTACAGTATGTTCTTTGTGCAAAATGCATTGCTACTCTAGCATGGGCTGGAATCGTCGGTGCAGTTGGCAGCCTGAAAATTAGTTAAAGAAACTCAAGATTATTTTGGTTTTGTAGCAGTGAAAAATTAAAATGTTAAGTTCATTTTATTGGTTTTTAGAAGTGCTTCTCTTGTAAGTTTGTAGATATGTCAATATAGAAGTTAGGCTGTGAATTTATTATAAAAGTTTTGAGATATAGAGCTATTTCATATTTTTAGATTTGGAGCTGCTTTCTGTAATGTTCTATGGCTTAATGCACTTGCTAAAAGTTTAGCTTGTATTTTAAGGTGCTGTTTCTTCTCTGGTGTTCTTTCTCAATTAGAATTTCCCATATTTGGCAATCCTTTGACAAATTCTGCATACAATTCTCCATTTTAATAACTGTGAGCCTGAGTTGCTCTGTTGCTGAGTGTGTAAGTTGTTGAGAAGTTGTTTTTACTTTGATGGTAGATACACAGTGCTGAGAGCTGCTGATATCCCATTGTGTGTTACTGTCATGTTGGTTTGTTGCTGCCAGAGTCCGAGATAGCTGAACTATGAGAAAACCTTTCATTTCTACTTCTTGCCACTCTTTTTGTTAAAGTTGTCTAGCAAGGGTCACATTTAAATATTCAAGTGCTTATTGCTGTGCATAGTGCTTGGTGAGCAATTGAGGAATATGTTCTGGAGGGGTTGTCATGTGAGACAGACCTGACCCATAAAAGAAAAAAAAAGATGTAAGCTCCTTGGGTGATTATTGTTGGAGAGTATTAATCAGAAGATTCCCTTGAGAGGGTGCTTAGAACCTAAGCATTCTGTAGGAAGGTAAACAGCAAGTAGACTTACAGGCTGAAGTGGTGAGTCAAGTAGTAACAAGAAGTGAGTATAGTAGAGCAGAGTCAATTTGAAGATTTCAGAAGAATAGAGGCTGTGGAGTTTGAATTTAATTTGAGAGGCAGTTGAGAACCACTGTAGGTTTTTATCAGCTTGATTTTCCTCACTGTGTATGTATGTAGAGGGGTGTTAAGGGGGTCTGGAGGCGGAATGCTAAGAGGAAAGTTGGGAAGCAATCCTAGGGAAGGATTGTTGCAGAGGAACACCTTATTTCTGGTTCCTTACCTTTAATCATACCATTTTTCCTTGTTTTTGGTACCCTAAGTCTCTACTCAGCTATGAAGGCACAGCTTAAATATCTCCTTTGAGTGTGTCTAACTTATTTTCCTTGGTTTTAGGTATATTATTAAATCAAGATTTTCATGAAAGGTATTAACTAGGGATGGGCAGAATGAACCAGGTTTAAACAAAGTGGTTATCTTAGCAGATGCTATTTGGATTTGACATATGAGATGAAGCAGAATTTGACACTGTGTTTTTTGTTTTTTTGTTTTTTTTTTTTTAAATTTTGAGACAGGGTTTCTCTGGTGTAACTCTGGCTGTCCTGGAACTCTGTAGACCAGACTAGCCTCATACTCACAGAGAGCAACCTGCCTCTACCTCCCTAGTTCTGGGATTAAAGGTGTCCGCCACCGCTGCCACCGCCACTACCACCACCTGGCTTGACACCAGGTTTTGAATGGACCTTTTTGGAGAATTATAGCATTCTTGTATTTTGTAAACATTAAGTAGTCATACATTTGTGCATGAATATATGTGTGTAGATTTGGATTTCATGATTATGTTCATCATCTTGTTTTTTTAAAAAAATATAATTATGTGTATACGTGTTATATCTGTGCACGAGTGTAGTGTGCTTAAAGGCCTGGAACAAATGTCAGATTCCCTGGATCTGGAGTTATAGGCAATTTGCAGCTGCCTTATATAAATGGTAGGACTTGAACTTGGGTCCTTTGGAAAGCAGCATGTGCTCTTAACTACTGAGCCATCTTCCAGCTCTATTTTGGTGTTTTTTAAACAATCTCACTTAGTTTAGGCTGACCTTGAACTGAGTGTGTACCTGAGAATGACTTTAAATTCCTTATTATTCTGCTCCCACCTCCTAAGTGCTGGGATGATTGATATCTGACGCCATGCCAGCTGAAGGAGAGTTGTTTTGTTTTTGTGGTACTAGGGATCAAACTCAGGGCCTTGTCTACTAGGCAGGTTTTCTGCCACAAAGCTCTACTCTCAGTCTTTCTACTATTCTACTTAATAGGACATGTTTTGCCTTTTCCTAAAGTGGACTTTTTTTTACTGTAATCTTGAAGGTATTTATATTCTCTCTCATTTTCTTTTTATAACTCTGGAGATCAAATCTAGGGCCTTTGGCATGCTAGTTAATTTTTCTATCAACTGACCTACATTTCCAGTCCATAAGATAATCTATTTTTGTTGGAGTATGTTGTAATGAATCTAGATGATGTAACTAAATATAGACTATCATCCATCCAAGAGTTTATAGAAACTAGCTGGTATAATTATGTAACTAGCTGGTAAAATTATGTAACAGTGGGTAAAAATTATATAGATGGGGCTGGAGAGATGGCTCAGGGTTAAGAATACATACAGCTATTCCAAAGGACCCAATTTCCATTCCCGGCACCCATGTCCAGTGGCTCATAGCCATCTATAACTCCAGCTCCAGGAGAATCTAACACCTCTAGCCTCCAAGGGTACCTGCACTCACATGCACACCCCTTATTCATAATTAAAAATAATAGATGAAATCTTTAAAAATACAGCTGTTAGTCGCTTAGTCTTTGTGGTATTTCTGAATTTTATGGCTCAGGACAGCCATAGAAACTAATGAAAGTCTAAACATACATATAGCCCACAAAAAAGTAGTAAAAGGAGCTTGTATAAGTAAATTGGGTATAGCCTGTCAAGTAGAGGGTTACCTTACCCTTAAGGTTCAGAGGGGGAACCTACACAAAGTAGATAGCAAGATTAAATAGTTCATTATTTCTTAGAATACAAATAGGATTCCAAAGTGTTTAGACTAATTAGAGAATATGATTAATCTGTAATAAGATTAATGGTAACTGTGAATTGTTTGCTTGTTTTTGTCTTGTCCGATCTGTCAATCTATCATCAGAATCTTATTCTGTAGTGTATGTGACCTGGAACTCAACTATAATATAACTTGGGATGGGGGTGGGGGCCTGGACTCATGATCTTCCTGCCTCAGTCTCCCAAGTGCTGGAATTACAGGTGTATGTTAATTGTGCCTGGCACATGTGATGCTTTGAGGATTAATAAAAGCCTGTGTTTAAGGTCATGAGAAAATAAGCATATTCTTCCAAAGCATCAGTCACTGCTTGAGGGACAGCACTAACTGAGGTGGATCATGGAATTGTCCCAGTTTAACCAGCCATTACCTTATTGGTATACTTGGTTCATCCAGTGGATGACTACATGTAAGCAATACAGAGGCAGTGAAACTAACAGATTCTGGAAATCATTATATAGTTGCTGGAAGAATAATATACATGATAATTCTTTGGAATATTTGATAAAATTTCACTTTGTAGGATTTAATTTAAGGTTCTTTCACCCACATAACAGTTTGGTATGATAAATGTGCTTCATATTTCCATTATCTCTGCTTGTTATTGACTGATAGATTCCACTGACAAAAAGCAGACTACGCAAATAAAAATTTAAGCATACTGTCTGAGAGTGTCATACTGATGAACCGACTGGTGAGTCAGAGGACTAGCAACACAATTGAGCTGCTAATAAAAAGCAGAGTCAACCGCCTTTCATTATTCACCCACTTAGCTCTGATGGTACTTAATACTAATGAGTAATCTAGTGGCAGGTGGCAGGATTGAGGCTGTGGTTGGATGGTAATCCTCCTGCCTAGGCATGAAATGAAGTCAAGGTTTCTAAATAAGCCTGAGAGCCAAAGGGTAGGTTTGTTGACAGGTAATCACTTGCTAAGTGCAGCGCTGTTTTTCCCACTGTGGAAAATTTCTGGTCCTTGATACAGGAGTGATTCATCATAACCTTGAATAAAACAGTTGAATAAATATTCAATCATTTTTTTCCAACGGGTGATGTTTGGAGAGGAGAGAGGCTCTAGAAAGGTCTTGTAGTCTTGTGTTTGAAACTGATGAGGCCAAATGCATTTGAAAGGATGTTAGACAATAGTGCCATATACAGATTTCTCAGCCAGAACTGGAGCGGCAGCTGATAACAAAACACATTTATATCTGTGCAGCCAAAGATATGTATTCATACTAAGCAAGAGGAATACATACTGTAAATACTGTCTTGTAAGTTCAGGTTAGGTTTTCACCATCAAGTTAGTTTGGGATTTTCTGGGAATTAGAAGATGAGTTGTGGGCCTGTGCTTAAGTTCGTCAAGTGCTGTTTTTAATTGACAATAAAATGACAGCTAGATGCATAGAAGTGATGTTGGGATTTTTTTTAAATGAGAAAACAGTATAATTAATGACAGTGTCTCTGGGTTTTCTAGGATTTGTACTGTGTTCGCAGTGACCTGGGGAACCTGCTCAAAGCCCTGGGTCGCTTGGAAGAAGCCAAGGTAGGTGTTTGCTAGAACACATTTAAGCATTAGTTATGAAAACCTGTACCTTTTGCCAAGTCTTCAATTCTTCATTGAGCTATCTTCACAAAATAGTCCTATGAAACTGAGGAAAACTGTCGGCATGACTCACCTCAGACTAGAGCAGGACCAGGCTTTGGCATATCTGTTCTAAATCTGGGGGTAAAGCAAGAATGTGGGCATTGTGGAGCCTGTCTGCTGAGCTAGATCATCTTTATAACAATGGGCTCCATCATGATCTTATGTGGGAATCAATAACATTCCTTCAAATCTGAGGCTTGCCTGCTAGTGACAAGCAGAGTGCCTGTGATTTGGCTCAAGACGCCTATATGATGCAGGTGCCATTGAAAACGCTGCTCTTCTAAGTCCTTTGTGGCTTGTAAGTGGAGAAGAATTTCATCCAAATGTTACCCTGTAATACTGGCATTTAAAATTCTTATTTAACCTTCCTCCCTTCATCTTCCTCACCCTTTTTACAGTGGAAGAAAGGCTGTTAAAATATTGCAAATTAATAATTGGAACATCCTGCCCCTCTTGTTCCCACTTCTTTCCCAAATTCCTTTCTCCCTTTTCCCCAATCCTAGTTGTCTACCTTCTTTTTCTTCCTCACTTTCTTCTTTTATTCCTCCCCACCCCACCTCCTTAAAAAAAAAAACAAAAAAACAAACAACAAAAAAAAAAGGACAAAGCTGGTTTGTTTGGGAAATGGACTGATCGAAAGAAAACTTGCCAAAGTGGAAAGGTGGCTTTTAGCATTCTGTGTTTCCAAATAATGAATTTGAACACCAGGTTGGGTTAATTAAAGCTTTTGGTATAACTTATAATTAAATTTATTAATGCAGTTGTCTTGTTACAAGCCACCTTACGCAACCGCGCTGCAGGGGTGAGGAGTGGGGAGAAACCAGAATGCTTCTGAAACTCCCACCTGTTGCTCTGAGCCCCACGCGCATGCTAATGCGTGGAGTGTATGCGCAGCGTAGCTGTCTGTTTGACTGCTCATCCAGGGAGGGAGAAGGCTTTTCAGCACCACCTAATGTTAAAAAGGCACTAGTTTTAAGTGCATAACTCATAAATTCTGCTAACACTATGGATTAACCTTATGTAGGTTTCCAGCTGGTGAAATATGTCGATTTCAATCTTCGCCGATAAAGCAATTGGTAATTTCTAGAACAAATATTTGATACGCTCCTATCAATTGTCACCCCACCAAGCGGACAGCTAACATGAATTGCACTTCACTGCAGCTTTAGACATCGGTTTAGGCTGAGACGTTGCGCCTGCCTTAGGTTGCTGACTTCTTTATTTCAGAGCTCTGGAGACACCTAGTTTGAAAAAATGTCATTCTGGTTTTTTTTGTTTTTGTTTTTGTTTTTGTTTTTTGGTTTTTTTTTGGTTTTTGTTTTTTTTTGGGTGAGAACTTAGTAAACCAGAACATATTCTTGAGTGAAATGCAATGTATTTCTTTTGTAATCAGTGCATTTGAAAATTCAAGCCAGCATACATTCCTAGTAGATGGAAGCAAAATTAAGTTGTCTTTGTTAGAAAATGAAGAGCCTTTCTTCCAGCAAAAATCCCTGCTGTATGCAATAGCCCTGATTAACCCTCTCCCTTCTGCATGTTTCCCATGTTACAGACTTGAGACTGTCCTCATTCCCATATGTAATAGACATCCAAAGAATTTCAATTGCTTTGTTGAACTTTTACTAATGATCTTGTTTTTATTTTCTCTCTTGTTTTTGGTTTTTCACCATTGATATTGTATTTAGAAGGTTTCAGGTGGGTGAAACCTCCTATTCCATGCGTAAGGTGCCTCGCTGAAGGGAGCTCGAGGCCTGGATCTAGGGCAGACACACAACCTCCTCCTCCTCTTCCAGCAAGGAACGCACCGCAAAGTCACATGATGAGAAATATGGTAACGGGTTTGTAACTGCCACAGCAAAACAATTTGCCTCCATGCCTGAATCTTCTGTCTTGTGGCTTCAGAAACAGCTTAAAATAATTTTATTTACAAGCAAGTTATGTAAAAGAATGTTTTATACTATAGCCACAATTCTGTCAAAAAAGTAAAAGTTAATTAAGATTAAAATTATTAGATAATTTACTAGTAAAAGCTTCTAACTCTTCTTGTTGTTCATTTTTTTTCCTTTTTCTTCTTTGTTTGGATTGCAGCATTCTGCTCTTCTGATGATGCGCTGTGACCCTGCAGTAGCGCAAAGGCTGCGCAGCGTTAATGCGCATTGCGTACGAATGAGCCCCTGTGAACGGTTGACTAGATGAGTAATCTGATTGACTGGCTCTCTCAGCCCTATTCTGTAGCCTTTTTGGATAAAATTGGGTTTTAATGTACCTTGAGTCCAACTAATCTCGTTAAGTAAATATTCTCTATGGGCCTGTCTAGTAGATTAATGGATCTGGTTGGCCGTTTGCTGCGTCTAGGGGTATTCTTTGTAGCGCAGCAGTTCGCAGCGATTGCGCAGTGCGATGCTGTTAGGTGGCGCCAGCGATGTTTGCGCTCGCATTACAGGGACCTCAACCTAGGTGCAATCCTGTCATGTGAGGTTTTATTTTCATTCTCAGAAGATAGGGGTGTTGTGAGTGTGAAACCTAAAGCATTTCCCCCAACTTTTTGGTCTTCTAATAAAATGCTTGATGAGATATTGAAAGCTTGGGGGAAAAAAGTTCTGTAGGAAAGAAACTTTTTGTTGTTGTTTTGTCCCCCCACCCTCCAGCTCACTTTGCAGCTGAGGATGATCTTGAAATTATGATCCTCTTGGATCCACTTGCAAAGTACACAGGCCTATGCTCCCATGCCCAGTTTAAGAAGCCTGTTTTTTATTTTCCTGTTTTATTTGATTGTGAAATTTGGGTTTTGTTTTGTTTTTTCTTGTGATGTGTCGTAGCACTTCGCATAACAGGTTTTGGGAAATGTGGGTTAGGGAAGCTTATACTTCGTGGTGCCCTCTTGAACATCAGTCTCTAGAGCTTGGAGGTATTCAGATAAGAGAAGTCTGCTTTAGTGGTTAGCAGCACCTGACCTCCCAGATGAGTCCCCTGATGACAATTGCTTTTTGGTTGGCAGAACTGAACATGGTGGTTTGCACTTGGGTTCTGGTGGCGCAGGCGCAGGAGCAGCCAGCTGTGGCAGCGCATTAGTTTTGGCGCAAGCGAGCCTATGCTGCAGGGTCACTTTTGGCTGGTCAGAGAAGAAATAATGATATCACCTTCTTCCCCCTCCCCAATCTTTTTTTTTTTTCCCCTTTACAAATTTTCCCCTTTCCCCTTATCTCCTTCCCCTCTCGTCTTCTTTCATTAAACCCTCCTAAGGCATGTTATTTGAAAGCAATTGAGACGCAACCAAACTTTGCAGTAGCTTGGAGTAATCTCGGCTGTGTTTTCAATGCACAAGGGGAGATTTGGCTGGCAATTCATCACTTTGAAAAGGTTAGTCATTAATAATTGATATTTATGAAATGTTTGTGCAGATTGTTCTTACTAGAATAAAAAACTAGACATTTATTTAACCAGCTGTATAATACTTTGTTTTCTTGAGAGTGTTGCAGACAATATTTGTGGGTGCCATATGTGAGTTTTGAGATTTGTACTGAGAATATACTTCAGTAGTTGAAATTTATGTATTATCATTTTTAATTTTTTTTTTGAGAGAGAGAGAAGGTCTCTGTATAGAATGGCTTGGAACTTACTGTGTAGCTCAGGTTGGCCTTTAGCCTAGTGGCAATCCTCTTCAGCCTCCTGAGTACTCAGATTACAGGCATGAACTACCACATCTGGTTTTTAAAATGTCTTTTTCCTCCTCCAAAGAAGTAAGGTATCTACTCAGAGTGAAGTATAGTATGGGTTATAGAGGGATACACTGTGAAAAATGACTCAGCTGGCACATGAGGGAGAGTACTGGACAGTTTGATTCCGAGGGTTTGATGAAAAAGCCGATTCCAAGTCTGGAATAGGAAATATGCAACATTGTCTGGAATAACTTGACATACCAGAAAGCAAGGAAGTATGTATTTACTTATTCATACAGTTGTCTTTCTTTTTTCTTTAAGGATCTTATAGCTAAGGATGGCTTTGAGTTCAATTCTTTAAAGACTCATTTGTTTTTATTTTTTATGTGTATGAGTTTTGCCTGAAAGTATGTCTGCTACTGTGTGTGCAGTGCAGAGGTCCCAGAGCTTGAGTTATAGACAGTTGAGAGCCACCATTTGGGTGCTGGCAACTGAACCAAGGTCCTCTGGAAGAGCAACTAGTACTCTTAATTTCTGACCCATCTCTCCAGCCTCAAACCCTGAACTCTTAATTCTGCCTTAGTCTCCCCAGTGCTGGTGTTACAGGTGGATGCCACCATACCTGGCTTTTATTTGAGAATGACTATTAAGATGCTTTGCCCATTTTTAAAATTTAAAATGTATTTGTTCTCTTTGAGTTGTTCTAGGTCCTTGCGTATTATTAATATTAGTCCCTTCTCAGATGTATGGTTTGCAATATTTTAGCCATTGTGAGTTGTCTATTCACTCTAATAATGATTTTCTTTGCTGTGTATAGCTTTGTATGATTACATTTATCTTTTTTTTGTTGTTCTCTGTGCTTTATTTCAAATGTAAGCAAAAGAGATAGTGTGTGTGATTACAGTTAAATGTGGGATCAAAAACAGTCAATATCAGGCCGGGGAGGTAGAGGTAGAAGGATCCTTGGAACTCAGTGGCCTGCCAGCCAGCCTAGCCAAATGGGTGAGCTCCACGCTCAGTGAGAGACCCCGGCTCAAAAAATAGGTGGGTAATGATTGAGGAAGGCACACAGCTCCAATCTCTGGTGTCCACATGCACATACGTGGGCACGTACACGTACATATGTACAAAAATGTGCATATACATACATCAAGTGTGCATACATCCTTCACATGCATCAATTTCAGCGAAACCAGAAAAATGGTTAACAGATTCTAGTGGGCTGGGGTTGAAGAAGGGGTGTAGGAAAAGATTGGTTAAAGGTTCTGTAGAAGCCCCTAGGTGCTTTATTCATTCAAAAACTCCCTCCTCCTCCATACAGGCCTTAATTATACAAATGAATGGAACCTAACACTTCTCTAGGTCTGCCAGCAGACTTGTCCAAGCTGGGGATAAGTCAGAGTCTCTTCTGATCACCTGGCTATAGACCATTGATGGTGATAGGGATTCTTCATCTGCATTAACGTGAACAAATGGCCTGTTCATGTGGAGCTCTGGGTGGCTACTTTATTGTGTTTAACACAGAGGTGTTAACAGGTAGGAAGCAAGTCCTTTTCATGGTGCAAGGCATGAGGAAGAACCCTTCCCCCGTACAGCATGTGCACAGGAATATGACCCCATAATAACTGTAAAGTACTCAAACATGCCACAACATCCTTGCTTCTGACAACTAGAGGGCCCAACTGCAGGGCATGCATAGAATTGTTAACTCTATTCCTATCTCAAAAGGTACATTTTTGTATTTTTTTTATACCACAAGACATTTAAAGTGGGCATCATTAAGTAAAGGTCAAGATGGAATATGGATGGATTGATTGCTAGTCTGTAGTCACATTAAGTAATACCTTCCCTGTATCTGTCTTAAGTCTTGGGAGGAGGTAGAGGGGCAGGGGTAGACAGGCCTAGGGCCCAATGAAACCTTAATTTAAATGGGTCCTTAGTCCAGAGACAGTCGATTTTGCAGTAGTACTCGTGGCTTCATTTTCTTGACCTGGGTGTGGTGGATCCATGGGGTAATGTCAGCTACCTTCACTACTGCAGCAAGTAGAGAGAATCACCACTGTTTAATCACAATGCAGAGGCCATTCTAGGTTAGTTCCAACACCCCTAGGCTAATTAATCCCTTGACCCAGATTCGCTGGACTTGAACAGGGGGAAACTGATGGTGGACTCAGACGTCGGCTGGGTCTCTCAGATAGTTCAATGAATAGCCTGTATGGAGATGTGGAGGACCTGACATGAGAAAGGAATGATTAGAGAGTTCGTCTAACTGCTGGTCTCTGAGCCTGGGCAACAGTGAGGGAGATCATTTAAATGTAATCTCATAGAGGGTAAATCTCCCCCTTACATGGGATACAGCAGGCAGAAGCAAGCAAAAGGCCTATCCATCCTTTGATAGACACTAATGAGAGTTTTGATAGTTTTTTTTTAAATGTCTTGTTTATTCTTTTTTCCTGGCTAGAAATCTAACGTCTATGTGCACACTGAAGTTTTCAATCTATGTTTAAAGCTTTAGCTTTTTTTTTTTTTTTTTTTTTTTTTTAAGTTTTTCAAGACAGAGTTTCTCTGTAAATCTGGCTATCCTAGAACTCACTCTGTAGACCAGGCTGGCCTCTGCCTCCTGAGTGCTGGGATTAAAGGTGTTCGACACCACCGCCTGCCAAAGCTTCTAGCTATTAATTGAGAGGTTTGGCTATGAAAGCCAGGCCATTGTCAGACCCTATTGCTAGGGGAAGGGCAAATCAGGGGACCAGTTCCTGGAGGAGCTTTCTAGTTACTATTTGAGCAGTTTCAGTCCAGGTGGGGAACACTTCTACCCACCTGGAAAAGGTATCTATGAAAACTAGCAAGTACTTTTACCCCCAGCAAGCTGGATCTTGGTGAAGCCAGTTTTCCCAGAGTTCACCAGGGTGTTGGTCTCTCATTTGGACCCCTTCCTGGGTAAGGGCTCTCTGTTTTGGCATCTGGCTGAGACATCCCACGCTAGGCTATTCAGTGGAGGTATAACATATGTTGGTCTGAGAAACTCAGAAAGTTTTGTGGACCATAGATGTGTAGCCTGGTGAAGGTTAGTTAATTGAGTCCTGCCAGTTTCTGGGAGAATGATCTTTTTCTCTGGTGTCCTCCATCAACCTGTGGGTTTGACCTGTCCATTTCTTTTTTTACCATGGAGTTTCAGGCAGCACCAGGTCATGATATTTCACCAGAATATCACTAGGCCCCACTGGTCTTAGAGCCATTTGTTGAGAATCCAGGTCATTAATCTATAGGACAGCAATTTGTAGGGGAAGCCAAATAGCCTCTTTTTTTCCCCAGAGGTGAGAAACCCTCTTTCTCTATAGATCATACTATGGACATGCCCAGTAATAAAAGCATATCTACTGATGGTGGTGGTGGAGAGTCCCCCATCCCCCCATCTTAGCTCCTAGGTCAGATCAATCAGTTCTGCTCTCTGGACTGAAGTGCCTGGCTTGAGCCCAGATTGTTTTGGTTAAAGTAACTACTGCAGCTCCCATGTACCTGGTTTCATCTTTTATCTTGTGACAGTCTTGGATGAGCACATACAGGTAGGCAAGAGGGTAGTCAAATTGATGGTGGTGGGTTTCTCAAACTGGATTCTTAAATGTGGGCTAGAAGTAGAGCCTGGTGCTAGGTCAGAGTTAACTTTTTAAAAAATTTTTTCACTAAACTAGCAGTAGCTGGCCACCACAGCTCTTAGATAGGTGGGTCATCCTGTGGTACAGGGTTCAATTGTTTGGATAGGTATGTCACAGGGTGTTTCCATAGCCTCCCAAGTTTGGGTTAAAACCCTTTTTGTCTTTTGTCTCATGGACAACCAGATGAAAAGGGTTTGACATATCTAGAAGTTCTAGGTCTGGAGCTGAAGTAAAAGCTGTTTTAAAGTCTCAAATGCCTTTTGTTTCATTTCAGTCTAGATTAGGGGCTCAGTACCCCCTTTGTGCTGGTTATATAGCTGCCTTGTTATTTATAACCACAAACTCTGGTGTCCAGAGGCAGCAATACCCAGCTGCACCTAGGAATTCTTGAACCTGTCTTTCAGTCTTTGGAGTTGGGATCTGAAGGATGGCAGCGATCCTATTCCAAGACATGTTCTTTTTGCCTCCTCTCAGTTGGTAGCCAAGATAGGTAACCTTTGATGTAGCCTCTGATGTACAAAGTTGGACTTTCTTAGCAGACAACTCTGTAGCCCAAGGTCTATAACTCTTGCAGCAGTCCCTCAGTGACCCTTTAATAATCTATTTCCCCAGGAAAGCTCTGATGAAAGGGCAGGAGTCTGCATTTAGATTTAGAGTCCTGTCAACCCCACCCTACTCCAACCCATCTCACCTCTCTTCACCTCACTCACCTCCCACCCCTAACAGGATTTGTTTGTGTAGCCCTGGCTATACTGGAACTCATTCTGTAGACCAGGCTGCCCTCAAACTCCCAGAGATCCAAGTGCTGGGATTAAAGGGTGTGTACCACCACAGCTAGACTGACTGCTTTTAGTGTCTTTAAATCTTGGGGCAACCTGGTCCAGGTATATTGCCCACTGTAATCTCTCTTTCCTCTCTCTGGGTCTGTCTGTTTAAAAGCAAAGATGGGTTTACTCACCTCTGCCAATGGGAGGCTGAAGAATGCATTTTTCAGGAACAAGACAGTAGTGTACCCTGTTTCTCAGGAAGAATCAGACTCATGAGACTCAAGTCCTAAGCTTCTTCATAGGCAGGAAAGGCATATTTTAGGGTGACTGACAGGGCACCAGGATACCTGACTCTTCAAGCCAGGCAATATAGACTGCAAATTTCCCCCTTTTGTTTACAGAGTCACTGGGTATTATTTAATCTGGACAGAGGTAGCTGAACTGGTTAGTAACAGTTGTAAGAACTTGGTGTTGGGCCAGTCCTGGGGTGTTGGTTTTCTGCCCATATATCCCCAGGGAATCTTTGGTGTCATTCTGAGAGCTAGTCCAACTGTATCATTTGATTGGAGGCAAAACTTTCAGCTAAGAGATTTTCTTCTGACAGAAGGTAAGATACCAAAATTTTGTGGGTATTTGTGTAAGTCTGTGTCTCATCACCATTGAAGGTGATGGTAGCTTTCAGATTTTGTAAAAGGTCTTGTCGCAATCAGTTCTGTTAAACACCCTTTGAACTACCTCCAGCAACTGGAACCTATTTATACCTTTACATTTTTAAAACTTTTATAACTTTTTTTTAAATATCTGGAGCCAACTGGGTGTCAAAGGAAATTTTTTTTGGCAGGTGTCTTTAATCTTTCTAAAAAGTACCCAGTGAAAATTGTTTTAAGTCTCCTTGGCTAGTGTTGGACATAAGGGAAAATCCGCTCTGTCCAGGCTGCCTTGCCTGGCAGCCATTCTCTGCCTGGCCCTGGGGCGGTTTTTCTGCTTTTTTTTTTTTTTTTTTTCAGAGAATGGTGGGTCACTGATTGAAACAAAGATATAAATTATGAAAGAGAAAGGAGTGGAACTTCCTTTTTTCTTTTCTGCTCAGCCCGGGGAACGGATTTTCCTTCCCTGGGGCTGCTCAGAGCAGGCTTGTTCACCTGGGGGAACTATTTCCCTCTCCCTGTGTGCATTCTGCTTAAATGCTTAGATGTCGAGGAGCCTAGATGAGAGACCTGGCTCCTCCCCACTTCTATGTAGGAACCAACTGTGACTGGGAGCAGGAGTTCCTGTTCCCAGAGTTGGACATGTGGCGGGTTTTTCTTTTTGCTTGGGGTGGGGGGTTCTGGATGAGGAGGCACAGGACGGGGAACAGGTCTTAAAGCCAGGGGGTTCTCACATCAGAGAAAGACATTGGTCAGTACAGGGAAACAATTGACAGAAACACATAGAAAGACACACATACATATGCACATGGTTGTGTGCGTGTGTGTACAGGTGCCATTGGAGGCCAGAAGAGAGTGTTGGATCCTCCTGTACCTGAAGTTATAGGCGGTTGTGAGCTTCCTGATATAGAATTAAGAACTCAACTCAGGTTTTCTATAAGATCATTTTGTACTCTTAACTACTGAGCTATTTTTCCACCCCACCCTCATGACAATCTCACCATCTAACTCTTGCTGGCCTGGAACTCACAGAGATCTACCCAACTCTGCCTCTGCCTCCCAAATGCTGGGATCAAAGGCATGTATCACCATACCCAGCTCACTTTTTAAGGTATGATCTCGAAAGTTTGCTTATGTTGGAGAAAGCATTCTTGTCTCCTTCCTAGGAGCTATAATTATAATTGGGATGGGATATTGGAGATTTGTTTCAAAATTATCTGGAGAAGGGGGAGGCAGATTGGAATACATATTAAATAAAAACCAACATGATTTATCAGTTGTTAAAGAAGATGAGCCATGTTGAGTTTGTTGTCTTCCATTTTTTGTTTATTTTTGAAACTTTCTATGATTTATTTTTTCCTGGGTTTGGTGATGCATGCCTTTAATCTCAGCACGCAGGAGGCAGAAGCAGGTAGATCGCTGTGATTTTGAGGCCAGCCTGGTCTACAAAATAAAAATCCTGGAATACAGAGAAACCGTGTCTTGAAAAACAAAGCAAAACAAAATTTAAAGGGCTAGGTGTTATTCATGCTTATAATCTCAGCATTTGGGAGGCTGTGAGTTTTGGGCCACTCTGGGCTACATAGTAAATTGCAGGATAACCTGGACAGGCAGCAGAGTTAGACTTCAAAACAATAGTTAAAAAGGTTTTTAGGGTGGCTAGCCATGACTGTAGATAATCTAAGCTAAGCGTGTCATGTCTTCATCTGATAGTGACTTGTAATCTATGTAAAGAGGAAGTATTTCTAGGAATCTTTAAAATACTTGAAATTATTACCTTTAGTCTTTCAGTGGTTTTATATTTACTTACTCTAGAAGAATATCTTTCTAGGGCTTTAGGTATGCTAGACTAGCATTCTAACTCAGAACTACTCCCCAGCATCAGAATGTTATTTGCTTGTTTTGAGAAGGTGTCTCATATAGCCCCAGGCTGTCTTCAAAACTCACTGTGTAGTTGAGGATGACCTGAACTTTGTGTCCTTCTATCTCCACCTCCCAATTATAGGTTTGTGTGTGTCTGGCTTAAAGTTACAGCTCTAATTACATATCTTACTAAGGACTTGCTGGGTTGTGTTTATGTGACAGAGGTGCATACATACTTCATTAATGGCTCGCTGCTTGTTTTCTGCCACTGTCTTTTAGAAGAGTTAAACTAACTGACTGAATAAAATATTCAATCATTAGAAATATTCTGAATGGTGGGGCACGCTTTTAATCTCAGCACTTGGGAGTCAGAGGCAGGTGGAACTCTTTTAAGGTCAGCCTGGCCAGAGCTACATAGAGAGAGACCCTGTCTCAAAAAACAAAAGACAGGAGTACTCTGCTCAGTGAAATTGCACCCATTTTGCACATGAGAAAGTTTCTGTTTTTTTCTTGTGATTTAGGGACTGGAACCCATGCTAAGCTAGTGCTTTGTCACTGAGCTACACGTCCAGCCCCTTCCTCCAGTCATTTTGATATTAATGAGGCTTATAGAGGAGAGGGAACTAAATAAAAACTGTTCCTAAAAACAAAATGAGATTTATTCTAGAAAATGTAATTGGATATATAAAATGACTTCAGAATAAAAGCTGAATGAGAAGTTAATCTGACAAAATCCTATCTTTTTCTAAGTAACTGTCTTGTAATTTTTAGGCTGTCACCCTTGACCCAAATTTTCTGGATGCTTATATCAATTTAGGAAATGTCTTGAAAGAGGCACGCATTTTTGACAGGTGAGAATGTTCTGTTTGATCAATTTTCTTGTCTTTGCAGAGTTTGGACTAAAATGCGACAACAGCTTCTTGAAGTACATTTTTCTAGAGTGTAGTTTTTCTGTCTTGATGTTGGTTTTGTTAATTTTGACTTGTAGATGTTGTTGGCTGACTTTTCTTTGTTGATGTTCCTGAATGATTTTATCTTCCCATTGTTAGTTCAGTTGTAATTTCCTTTATTGTAAAACTGTTAGACATGATTATTTTTTGGGCTAAATTGTTCCTTTGATCTAATTCAGAAAGCTAAGTAAAACTTGACTTTTAGCTTTTTTTTGTTCAAAGAACTGCTTTTCTAATTGTGTGTGTGTGTGTGTGTGTCTATGTCTATGTGTCTGTGTGCACATGTGTGTGCAGATGAATGCACACGGGAGTCGGTGTCCTCCTATTTTATCCCTCCCATCTTAACTCCTTCAAGGCAGTCTCTCCTTGAACCCGGGACACACATTTTTGGCTAGGCTGGCAGTCAGTAATCCTCAGTGATCCTCCTGTTATAGCCCCCTGTCCCCATTGCTGAGGTTACATGTATGTACATGGCCAAACCTAGCTTGTTAGGTGGGTACAGGTCCTCATAATTACACACCAAACACTCTTAGCCACTGATCATGCCCCCAGCCATTTTATTATTTTATTTTATTTTATTTTATTTTATTTTATTTTATTTTATTTTATTTTATTTTATTTTATTTTATGTGTATGAGCGTTTTGCCTGAATGTATGTCTGTGAACCATGTGGGAAGGCAGAAGAGGACATCAAATCCTATAGAACTGGAATTACAGATGGCTGTTAGCTGCCATGTGGATTCTAGGATTCAAACCAGGGTCCTCGGCAAGAGCAACTAGCGCTTTTATCCGCTGAGCCATATCTCCACCTCTTGACTTTAAACTTTCTTGTTGCCAAAGGAAAGCCTATTTCTTGAGTAGGAATAGACAATTGTTTTCCTGTGAAAATGTGTTTTATAGCCTGGCACTTGGGAGGCTGAAGCAGAAGGATTGCTGTGAGGTCAAGGCCAGGCTGGGCTAAAGTGCAAGACTTACCTCAAAAAAAACACAACAGGAGCCTGGACGTTTTTACTTATACCTGTAATACCAGCATTGGCGAGGCCATGGGAGAAGAAATTGCTCAGGGTTTGAGGCTAGCCTAGGCTATAGAGTAAAACCTTGTCTCAAAAAAACAAAACAAAAACACATACTTCAAAATTAAAATACAGAGCTGAGGATCTTACTCAGTGGTAGAGCCCTTGTTTAGCATGCATGGGGCCCTAGGTTCAGTTCTTAGCACCACAAAATTTACATTTTATGAAGGTGAGATTTTGGTACACAATGATATATATATCATAAGTTAATTTTCATTAGTTAAAATTAATTGGCATTTTTGGAATAGTGATTCTGGAGTTAATTGTAACAAAATATCCATTAAAGCTAGAGTTGGATTTTAGGCTGCCAAGATGGCTCAGTAGGTAAAATGCCTGGCATGCAAGCCTGGTAACCTGAGTTTGATCCCCAGAGCCCATAGTGGAAGGAGAGAACCAACTTCACAAAGTTGTCTTTGACTTTGACATGTGCACTGTAGTCCATGCCAAGCTGTACACATAGCATAGACATAATGATAATGATAATAATAATTTAATATTAGTTGCATTTTGTGTATATGTGTTTCTATGTTTGTTTTTGTTTTCCTCACAGAGCTGTGGCAGCTTATCTTCGTGCCTTAAGTTTGAGCCCAAATCACGCGGTGGTGCACGGCAACCTGGCTTGTGTGTACTATGAGCAGGGCCTTATAGACCTGGCCATCGATACCTACAGGCGAGCTATAGAACTGCAGCCACATTTCCCCGATGCTTATTGCAACTTAGCAAATGCTCTCAAAGAGAAAGGCAGCGTAAGGATTTTCAGTCTATTTTTATTTCTTTGTTATGTGGTAGAAAAGTCTTCTTTGTACATATTAGGTATTGAGGTGGTTATATAGGTTTACTTTGAGATTTTGCTTGATGGGAAGGAGGATACTGAAAAGTATTCATTTTGTGGTGTGTTACCAGCCATTAGGCTCAGTGATGCAGTTACTTAAGTTACTAGAACAGCAGTAGTCTCTCTGATTCTTCTGTGTAGTTTCTGAACGGTTTGTTTTATTTTCTAGGTTGCTGAAGCAGAAGATTGTTATAACACAGCTCTTCGTCTGTGTCCTACCCATGCAGACTCTTTGAATAACCTTGCCAATATCAAACGGGAACAGGGCAACATTGAAGAGGCAGTCCGCCTCTATCGCAAAGCATTAGAAGTATGTTGAATGCTATGGCTGGTATCTGTAGTCCATGTGACAGTAGAAGGAAAGCAATTAAGTTTGCCTGCCATTCACTATTTAAAGAGGACCATTTCTTATCTATATAAGGTCCTATGACACATAGGACACCCCTACATACATTGAGTTCATTTATTTTATGCAAGATCTGTACAAAGACATTGACTAGTAAACTAAAGCTATTAACAATAAAGAACTCAGGCCAGTGTCTAGTAGTTAGTAGGTGTGGTAGGAGTTTAGAAAAGAGGCTGCACTACTCAGTATGAGTAAGAGGAAGAGAGGTTTACCTCCTGTTTGAAATGAAGATAGGTATAACATGGAAGAAGCAATAGAATTTGAGCTATTAGACCTAAAGAATGAGTAACCTTGGAAAAGGTAGAGATGTCGAGGTACTTTGTGAAGTTCTCAGTGTTGTGGGAGGTAATTGGGAGTCTTTCTGCTATTTAATGTCAGCTATGATCGTGACTCTGTAGGTCTTCCCAGAGTTTGCTGCTGCACATTCCAATTTAGCAAGTGTACTGCAACAACAGGGCAAGCTGCAGGAAGCGCTGATGCATTATAAGGAAGCCATACGGTAAGACACTCATAGCTTCTTTTTGTTATTTTCATTTTTTTTATTTTTGAGATTATATCATCTCCCCCTTCCCTTCCGTCCAAAACCCTCCCAAACACCCCTCTTTGCTCTCAAATTCATGTCCTCCTCCTTCATTAATTGTTGTGACATGCATATATGTGTGTATGTATGCACATACATTTCTAAATATAACTTGCTCAGTCTGTGTATTGTTACTCAGATGTATGATTTCAGAGCTGTCATTTGGTATTGGGTAACCAGTAGTTGTGCTCTTCCCTGTAGAAGACTATTTCCCTTACTGAGCATTCTTTAGATGCCTGTATTTCTTTGTGTAGGGTTGAGGACTTGCGGGTTTCCGCCATCCACTTCAGCATCTCTATTTTTTTTTAAGGCTAGACATAGTGGCACATGCTTTAATCCTAACACTCGGGAGGTGCCATAATCCAGCTTTGGCTAGAGGTCAGGGGTCCCCAGGAGAGATGTAGAGTCAGATGTAATTGACACAGAGAGGGAGAGGGAGGTACGTGTGTGTGTGTGTGTGTGTGTGTGTGTGTTGAGGGACAGATCTCTCAGGGTGTTGCCTCTCCAAGGTGAGTTCATTGGAGCTATGCAAACCAATGAGCTGTCCAGCTTTGTTAACTCCATAGCAGATTATAGGTCTTCAGTGATGGCTCCTGCCAAGGAGGCAAGGTAGATGGATCTCTGTGAGTTTGAAGCCAGCCTAGTCTACATAGCAAAAGCCAGGCAAGCTAGGGCTACATGGTAAAACCATGTCTTAAAAAAAAGATTAAGAGGCTGGAGAGATGGCTCTGGAATTAAGAACACTGGCTGCTCTTCCAGAGTACCCGGGTTCAATTCCTAGCACCACATAGTGGCTCACAACCATCTGTAAATCTAGTACCAGGGAATCTGATGTCCTCTTCTGGCTTTCAAGGGCACCAGGCATGTATGTGTATGGTTCATAGCCATACATGTGGCAAAACACCCATACACATAAGATAAAATAATTAAGAAACAATATTTATTTCAAACTTTTTTGGTTTTCTTTTTTATATCTATCTATTTTGAGACAGGGTCTCACCATGTAGCTCTGGCATCCTGGAACTCAACTGTAGACCAGGCTGGCCTTGAACTCAAAGAGACCTACTCACTTCTGCTTCCCAGGTACTGAGATTAAAGGCCACCACCATACCTGGGCTCTTTATTTTAAACTTAATCATTTTAAATTATTTGTCTATATGGATATATATGTAGTATAATGTGCCTACAGAGGCCAGAGGAGAGCATCAGATCCCCTAGAATTGGAGTTAACAAGCAGTTGTGAGCTGCCTGAATTGGGTGCTGGGAACCAAACTTAAGTCCTCTGGAAAGAGCAGCCAGTGCTCTTAACTGTTAAGATACCTCTCTTAGCCCCTTGTTATTTATTTACTTATTTTTGCTTTTTTAGACAGAGTCTCTCTATGTAAACCAGGCTGGCATAGAACTCACAGAGATCCTCCTGCCTCTGCCTCCTGAGTACTGGGATTAAAGGCATGTATTATGCCTTATTTTAATTTTTGTTAAAAGTTATATTTTGTTTATTTTGTGTGCATGGAGGGAATGTGGGCATATATACTATAGTGCCCATGTGGAGGTCAAAGATCAGTTTATTGGTGGTGTTTCTATCCTTTCATATAGGTTCTAGGGATTGAACTCAGTGCTGTCAGGGTCGATAGTAGGCACCTTTACCTGATGAGCCATCTCACTGTCATCTTTTAAAAGATTTATTTTACTTTTAATTAGTTATATGTGTATATGTGTATAAGATGCCTTCAGAATCCAGAAGAGGGTCCTGTATTCCCTAGAGCTGGAAATTGATGCTAGGAAAAGAACTTAGGTTCTGGGAGAGCAGCAGTAAGAGCTCTTAACTGCTGCACTCCAACTATTAAATAATTTATTATTATTACTTAGTAATTAAAGTTTTGGCAGATGCTAAAGATTTCCCTCTCCCTCTTTGGTGCTGGAGATTCAAGCAAGGCCTTGTACTTGGTGGACAAGAACTAGACTACCAAACGACATGCCAAACCACCTAAATGTTTTAATAAGAACAAAGATTTTACATGAGATAATCAAACCCTTGTCCTCTCCTTCAGAATTAGTCCTACATTTGCTGATGCTTATTCTAATATGGGAAACACTCTAAAGGAGATGCAGGATGTTCAGGGAGCCTTGCAGTGTTATACTCGTGCCATCCAGATTAATCCTGCCTTTGCAGATGCACACAGCAATCTGGCTTCCATTCACAAGGTACTGCTGTTTATTCTAACATGGGGACCTTAGCACTGAACTTTCATTGTAGGAAACTTCTTACAAGCTCTTTCTTTCTTTCCAGGATTCAGGAAATATCCCAGAAGCAATAGCTTCTTACCGCACAGCTCTGAAACTTAAGCCTGACTTTCCTGATGCTTATTGTAACTTGGCTCATTGCCTACAGGTAAAGAGTAATAATAGCCCAGTGATTTGCTTTCTGTATTGTTACCACTTTTTAATTGTGTCATAATAATACAAGCCTGGCAGGGTTTTTTGAACAAGTGGTGGTCAGAGGGCAGCTTTCAGGAAACATTTCTCCTAACATGTGGGTCCCAGACATCAAACTCCAGTTGTCTGGCTTGCAAGATGAATGCCTTTACTCACTGAGTAGCTTATCTGATACTATCTTAGAGGGTCAAATACTTGCAAAATAAGAAATGTTTGGGTAGGTTTTCTGGGTGATAATTTATTTTTGCTTCCTCTAGATTGTCTGTGATTGGACAGACTATGATGAGCGAATGAAGAAATTGGTTAGTATTGTAGCTGAGCAGCTAGAGAAGAATAGGCTGCCTTCTGTACATCCTCATCATAGTATGCTGTACCCTCTTTCTCATGGCTTCAGGAAAGCTATTGCAGAGAGGCATGGGAATCTCTGCTTGGATAAGGTGACTCTTGTTTTAATCTTTCCATTATGAACTAAAATGCAGATAAAGAAAACCATTGTACAAATCAAATGTATGGCTTTACCAACTGGCATGTGGTCAACATTACCCAAGTTGAGAAATGACTTTGTTAGCTACCCCAGAAGCCACTCTCACTGTGTCCTGTCTTCAGCTGAACTCACTTCACTCCAAAGGATGGTGACTTACATTTCTAACTCTTAACACATTAGTTTTCCTTTAAGGTGAAAATCATAGTTTGGCATGGTGGGGCAAACATATAATCGCAGTACTTCTATAATCTCAACACTTAGAACAGAGGGTGGTGAATTGAGGCCAGCCTGGCTACATAGCAAATTCCTGCCCCAATGCCAAAAGCAAGCAAAAACCTCCATGTAATAAGAACATCTAAAAATCAAACTAAAGGCAACCGCAACAAAAGTCCCACATGATGTTTAAATAGAGCGCATGGTATTATATCTGACTTCGGGAATAACATCACTACTTGATAGAGTTTGGAATTTGCTCCGGGGAACAGAGTGGTATATTTAAATTTCTTTTCTTCCATCCTCCCTTCCAACCAGCAAACCAACCTTCCTTCCTTCCTTCCTTCCTTCCTTCCTTCCTTCCTTCCTTCCTTCCTTCCTTCCTTCCTTCCTTTCCTTCCTCCCTCCCTCCCTCCCTCCCTCCCTCCCCTCCCCCTGTCTCTTTCTTTCTTTAACAAAAATGCTTCTCTGCAGAATTCCCTAAAATACCATAAGGTTTATCATACCCTATCTATCTTTCTTCAGTCCTAGGAGTTCAGATTGTTTCATAGATCTCAGAACAGGTCAGGTATGAAGCATGTGCACTGCACAGCCATCACACAACTGCTGACCTAAACTGCTAAGGTTGCATCAAACTAGCCACATGAATTTTTTCATAGATGTGGCTTTATATTTTTAGATTTCTATCTTCATTTATTTTATTTAAAAAAAAATTGAGACCTATCTCATGTATCCCAGGTTGGCCTTAAACACTCTATGTAGCCAAGGATCACCTTGAACTTTTGATCCTTTATGCTTCCACCTCCCAATTGCAGGGATCACAGGGGCACACCAACATGTTTGCTTATTTTTTGCTGTTTGTTTTGTCTCACTATGTCACAATGGCTGGCTTAACTCAGGCTGGCCTCTACCTCAGAGATCCATATGTCTCTGCCTCCTGAGGGTTGTCATTTAAGATGGGAACCATTTTGCATGGTTTTTATGTAGTTCTGGGGATGGAACCCATAGGGCTTTTTACATGATAGGACTAGGCAAAGCACACTACCAATTGAACTATATCACCTACCAGTCTCTGTTTTCAGTTTTTTTTAGATCAAAATTTACACATGACTTTACTAATGAACATTACACTCTTGGTAGATTAATGTCCTTCATAAACCACCATATGAACATCCAAAAGACTTGAAGCTCAGTGATGGCCGATTGCGGGTAGGATATGTGAGTTCTGACTTTGGAAATCACCCGACTTCTCACCTTATGCAGTCTATTCCGGGGATGCACAATCCTGATAAATTTGAGGTAAAAATAATTTTTGGTGGCTTTACTCTGTCATCTTTGGTATTAAGCCCACTGTCTTGAGAAGGTTGGAGCCAAAGGTTATTAAGTACACTGTCCCCTGCCTTTCAGGTATTCTGCTATGCCCTGAGCCCAGATGATGGTACAAACTTCCGAGTGAAGGTGATGGCAGAAGCCAATCATTTCATTGATCTTTCTCAGGTACATAAAACTGATCCATTTCTTTCTTTTATCTAAAGATTTCATATTTGTGTGTGTGTGTTGGTGTGTGTTGGGGGCATAGGTGCCCAAGGAGGCCAAAAGAGGATGTCAGATCTCCCAGACTTGGCGTTACAGGTGGTTACATGGGTGCTTGGGTGCAAACCCAGGTCTTCTGCAAGTATAGTAAGTGCCTTTAACTCTCCAACTTTTAAAATTTGAGCAAATTTGAAAACTGAACAAAATGAAAACTTATTGACACAAAGTGGGTTTTTTTTTTCCTTTGGTATGAGTTAAACGGAGAGAGCCTCATGTTTGTAAGATAGTTTGTAGTGTTTGATCATGGGTATTAAACAGGAGGAATTACTGTATGTAGCAGGTTGCTACTGTGCTTTTTTACCCTCTATTTAGGGAAGAGAAAAGAGGGATAGAATGAAATCTTCACCGTCCTTGTAGGTGGCCCGAAAAGAGAGGAAGGAAGGGAAGGAAAGGAAAGGAAGGGAAGGGAGGAAGGAAGGAATATATATTTACACCATTTAATTGGCTGTCTGAAGCTTGGAGAGCAAGAGCTGATAGTGAGCTGGGCTCAAGTCTCAGTGCAATATCCCTGAACCTGATTTCTACTAAAGTTCCTCTAAGCAGTAACCAACCCACCAACAAACAAAACAACTAACCAACCCTGGCTCTCCAGGATTTAACCAATACATACACTAAGCAAAGTTCCCAGAAGTCCAAGTGGAATGCAATCATAAGGACAAGCTATATGTGGCAAAATAGTTGTATGTAACCAAATTATAGCCACAGGTAATGAACAGTCCATATCAAACTCATCATCCACCACACCGGGGATGGGAACAAAAGCATAGTCCAAATGCCATTTTTTGTTTTTAAAGAAACCAAAATAGCAAAACTCTTTCCAAGCGTCCCGGTGCAACTGCATATGACCAGTTTACCATATACCAGTACCAATAGGAATTTCATTGATCATTTACATTTACAATTGGCATGACTTTTGCTGAAGTTGCACATAAAACAGAAATGTGATATATAACTGTTTGATGTATAACTTTTCTGGTCATTGAGCCTGCACTGGACAGAAAATACTTTTTTAATTCATATTGAACAAAGTTAGGAAGGGTAAATAGTTTAAATAAAATAAATCTTGTGATATCAAGAAGATGAAGATTTCTTTCAAAAGCCAGCCTTGGCTAAACAGCTAGTTTTCAAGGCCAGCCTAGGCTACATGAGACCTCATCTCATTTTAAAAAAAAAGAAGTAGTAGCAGGAAAAAAAATCTATTTCTGAGTTTTTGCATTTGTGTGTGTATGTGTTTGTTTTATTCTTATATAGAGAAGGAGTTGAGACAAGAGTCCCACTGTTTAACTAGCCCTGCCTGGCCTGAAATTCACGATATACTATAGACCAGGTTGGCCTTGAACTTAGGTGATCTTCCTGCTTCAGCCCCCTAAGTGCTGGGATTGCAGGCATGTACCACTGTGCCCTACTGGTTGGTTGTCTTTATTTCTGTTTTTGATTCTATTCTTTCCTCTATAAATTTTACAATGAATTAAATTGAAACCTGTGGAAGAATTAAATTTGCTGAATATATAGACTTTTTTTTTCCTGTAGGTTCTATTAGTCACATGGGTGACTAGAAAAAAAATATACATTTAGACATGAATATGCATAAATATGTCTATATTTGCATGTAAACACACATGTATAAATATAAATTAATTGGGTTGGGAACCTAACTCAGTTGTTATAGTGTTTACTTATTATACATAAAACCTTGGGTTTGATTCCTAGCATTGCATAAACTGGGTGTTGTGGCTCACCTATAATATTAGCATTTTAGAGGTGTAGGCAGAGACAGGAGGATCAGGGTTCAAGGTCATCCTTAACCTTAGCTACATAGAATTGAAAGTTTGCCTGGGCTAGAGACCCTGCCTGAAAAATAATTAAGGCCAGGCATGGTGGCACACGCCTTTGATTCCAGCAGGCAGATCTCTGAGTTTGAGGCCAGCCTGGTCTACTTAGCAGTTCTAGGCCAGCCAGAGCTACATAGGGAGACCCTGTTTCAAATAATCAATAAACAAATAAATAATTGAATGAACAAATAATTGGCCTTTTCTTAGAAAGGTTGGGAGATTCATGTTATTTAATGAATTTTATACACCAGCAACTTTTGTAGCATATTAATACTTCAAAAATATGCCTGGTCCTGTTTTTTTGTTTTTGAGACAGGGCCTCAAGTAGCCCAGGTTGGCCTTCTTACCATGTGCAGTTTCATGCAGTTCTGGTCATTGAATCCAGGGCTTTGTGCTAAGTATTCTACCAATATTCTACCAACTAAGCTACATTTCCAGCTTTGATTTTTTTTTTTTTTGAGGCAGAACCTCAACTGTGTAATCAGAACTGCTTGCAAACTCCCAGTGTAGCCTAGGTTAGCCTTGAACTCAGCCTCCTTAGTGCTAGAATTACAGGTGTGAGGCACCCTGGATGGCTCTTCCTCACTTTATTTTTTATTTTATTTATGTAGGTTAACTATGTGTCCGTGGTTAGCCTTTAACTTGCTGGGTAGACCAGACTGGCCTGAAACTTAGAGATCCACCTGCCTCTGCCTTCCAAGTGCTCATACTGAAGACATGCACCACCATTTTTTGACTGATATATCTGTATGAGTGTTATGCATGTGTGTGTGCATTATGTGTATACATCTTGTATCTGCCTGGTGCTTTTTTGAGGTCAGGAATTAGAATTCCCTAGAACTGGAGTTACAGATAGTTGTTAAACCACCATGTGGATGCTGAGTTCCACATGTAGTCCTGTAAGAGCAACAAGTACTCTTGAGTACGAAGCCATCTCTCTAGCCCTGTATCCTCCCCCACTATTTTTTTGAATAGGATCTCACCAGGTAGTCAATCTAGTCTTCAGGTGCTAGGATTATAGGAACATAATCACCCTAGTTTTTTTCCCCATATTTGGCATATGGCATATGTATATGTAAATGTGGTATGCATGGTGTATGTACATGTAAGTATACTTTGCAGGTTCACATACCAGCTAGAATAGGATTTTGGGTATCTTGTGTGTTTTGTTTAATTTTTTTTTTTTTTTACATGGTATCTACATAGCCTTAGCTGTCTTGGAACTGTAAATTCACTCTGTAGACCAGGTTGGTCTCCAGCTCACAGAGATCTTCTTTCCTCTGCCTCCTGAGTTATGGGATTAAAGGTGTGCGCCACCATGCCTGACCAACTGTAGATATTTTGCTATACCACTCTTGACCTTATTTTCTCAAGACTGGGTCTCTAACTGAGCTGGAAAGCCCTGAATCCTGTCTCCAACCTCCACAGACCTGAGGTTCCAAGTACACATGTGTAGTCACACCTGGCTTTTTATGTAGATGCTGGGATCCAAACACTCACTGAGTCATCTCTAGACCTCTATACCATTTTCCCATTGAGATTATATTTTGTCATGCTCCTAGTCACCTTTTGTTGTGTGATTTATTTATTTATTTGGATAGAATTTTAAGTATTTAGCTCCAGTTAGTTGTAAACTCCTAATTCCTTTGCCTCAAGTTTCCTGAATGATTGGCTTCTTGTTGATCCTTGAAGGCCTACTCAAATACTAGCCCCTTTCTGGAACCCTGCTGCCAATCCCTTCAATCTAGAAGGAAACCCTACTTCCTTTATTTTCTGTTTCTGTAGTGCTTTGATGCTGTTATAGTGGTGCTAAACCCTATGTAGTCTCCATTAACTTAGTTCATTCTCGTGGCTCTTTTCTCATCTCCTTTTTGTTTGCTTCCTTGTTTGAGACAGGGTCTCATGTAGCTGAGGCTGGTGTGTGACTCTCGATATCCCTGCTTCTACCTCCTAAGTGCTGGGAGTTACAAGAGTGAACCATTTTACCCAGTTTTCCCATCTCTTTTGCATCTAGGTCTCTGAATTCTGATTAATATCATTAAAACAAATTGAATCAGTCTAAGATTCTACTTAGTTCTTACTGTCTATTCCATAGATTCCCTGTAATGGAAAAGCAGCTGACCGCATCCACCAGGATGGAATTCACATCCTTGTAAATATGAATGGGTATACCAAGGGTGCTCGAAATGAGCTCTTTGCTCTCAGGCCAGCTCCTATTCAGGTAAAAAATAATTACTCACAATGTCTAAGACAGTGGTTTTTTATTTTTCTCCATCTGGCTAACTACCCTTGAAAACAACAGGATAGACATTCTTGATTTTAAAAGTGTTCTCAGAATGCATGGAGACAGAATTTTGGGTGTAGACACAGTGCCTACCTGTAAAATGTCAATGGAGACAGGCATTTCATGGTTTTATATAAAAAACTCTGTCAAACACATTTGAAGAACACTAACACAAGATTAATCTGAAAGGCTGCTGGATTGCTCTTCGATAAAGAAGTCAGCCTCCTTTGTTTACATGTATGATTTTGGGAGCCTTTTGATGGAGATTTTCTTTTGAAACTTTTTGGGGAGATGATAGCTACACAAAAACACAGTAAATTGGTGGGTTTACAAATGGATGCAAGTTCTTAGTTTTGGTTTAATTGTTTTTGTAGGCAATGTGGCTGGGGTACCCCGGGACTAGTGGTGCACTTTTCATGGATTATATCATCACTGATCAAGAAACTTCCCCAGCTGAAGTTGCAGAGCAGTATTCTGAGAAACTGGCTTATATGCCCCATACTTTTTTTATTGGTGATCATGCTAATATGTTCCCTCACCTGAAGGTAAGCAGAAAACAACGCTATGGGGGAATTCGAGAACTCTGTTTGTTTTCTCCCTTGTTATTGTTTATATGCACCTTAATAAAAGGCATATCTAAAACTTTCCTTCCATTAGAAAAAAGCAGTCATCGATTTTAAATCCAATGGACACATTTATGACAATCGGATAGTTCTGAATGGCATCGATCTCAAAGCATTTCTTGATAGTCTACCAGATGTGAAGATTGTCAAGGTCAGAACCTAATTAGCATTAGGTTGTCATTGAAGTGAACTGAATATGTGAACTTTTCTTACAATGCATTTTTGTCGCAATTTTCTTTTTCAGATGAAATGTCCTGATGGAGGTGACAATGCAGACAGCAGTAACACAGCTCTTAATATGCCTGTCATTCCCATGAACACAATTGCAGAAGCGGTTATTGAAATGATTAACAGAGGACAGATTCAGATAACAATTAACGGATTCAGTATTAGCAATGGACTGGCAACTACACAGGTGCAAAAGACCATAATTATGTACCATGACATGTATCATTCCTTTAAGCCTTATAACCACTCCTTTTTCCAGAGGAGAAAATGAGCTCATTGGAAACTGGCTCTTTTGTAGCTGTGTCTGATTTAAAAGTTATCTGGCCTCAGCCATCAGGTTCCTTAGTGAATGTCTACTGTGCTAATACCTTGTTTTTGCCTGTCTGTGCCTTTACTCTGTTATCTCCAAGCACCATATGGCTTTTTGCTTCTGTAAACTCACCTTTTCCCTGGCCAAATCCCACATAGCCTTTCAGCTCAGATAGTTCTTATAGGAACCAGTTCCTGCACTAATTTCTAGTCTCTCCTTACTCATTGGTACCTGTTTCCTGTGCTTCAGCAATATTGGGGTACATCATTGCATTCAGTGCAATGTATCCTTCAGCAAATTGAATTACTTTAGTGTTCATGTCTTAATCACAGTAATATAGTATGTATTCCCTGAGTACTTGACTGGGTAAATATATACATACTAAACTAGGTAAATATATACGTCTATCAAGAGTGTAAAAAGATGTTAACAACTTTATTCAGATGTCTATACTCAAGTAAGACAGTGTTCAAAAATATGGGATTTGCAAATGAAGACTTTTAGTTGAGTAAGTTGACCGTTGGCGTAAGGGGAGAGTTGTAGCTAATAGCTACTGTGTGAGCTCGCAAAGGACAGGGAGGCAGTTTCATAGATGCAAACCCTACCAGACCTCAGCAGAGGGAACCATCTATCATAGCATGTATCATACTGGACAGTGGAACCCTGATCATTTGATCTAGGATTTTTGTTGACACAGAAGTTCCTCAGGTGTTCTATTGATACAAAAACTGCCCTTGCATCCAAAATCCCATTTGCATAATGAAGGAAACCTGTAGCTTAGTCTCATCCCACAATCTTTTAGCAGTCAAGCTATGTTACCTTTACAGTGGGGAGCTAAGGCCCAAGAGGATCCTACAACCCTTGAATGGCCAAGCTATATCAACTTTACAGTGGGGAAACTCAAAGGCCTAAGGGAAGTGTTCTTTCCTTGTGGGAGACCATTGGGAGAGGGACTGTAAGAATTCCTTCACAGCAATTCTGCTCTTCCACAATGGCTCTGCCAGAGAGCAGTGAGCAGGTGCAGGTCATGAGGAATCAAACATCTCAATCACAGATTTACAGAAGGCCAACACCTGCAGATTATACAAATTGCCAAGGCTTAGGCATTCCTTCCTCCAACTGTATAATAACTGTACAAATACTGTACAGACTACTGAGTCCTCTTTCCACCCAGTTTTTATACTGTCTTTCTGTATCCTCCCCCCACTATGTCATCCTGGCTTGGAATTTAATTATGTTAAACTAGTCTAGCCACAAACTCATAAGAGATCTATCTGCCTGCTTACAAATTTGAGGCCAGCCTAGTCTGTATAGCAAGTTCCAGGCCAGTCAAAGCTACATATTGAGACCCTGTCTTAAACAAACAAAAAAACCAAACTAGGTATAATGGCATACCACTATAATCCTAGCACTTGGGAAGCCTGAGTATTGACAGTTTAAGGCCATCCTAGGCTATATATTTATTTTGTGTGTATGTTTTGGATCAAACTTAGGACCTTCTGCATTTTAGATAAGCACTCTGTTATATATAGATATACCCCTATCCCTTGGCCTTTTTTTTTTTTAAGACTTCTATAAGGTAGGGCTCTCATAGCCCAAGTTAGTCTCAAATCTTGATCTCTGATCCTCCTGCCTCCATTTCCTGAGTGCTAGAATTCTAGATGTATACCACATGCCTTGTTTTATGCAGTACTTGAATCAAACCAGGGTTTCTTGCATGCTCCACAAGCACTATACCAACTGAACTACATCTGCATCTCCCCTTGGCCTATGTTAACTCTAAATTTAATCATCATGTTCTTTTCATTATTCTAGATCAATAATAAGGCTGCAACTGGAGAGGAGGTTCCCCGTACCATTATTGTAACCACGCGTTCCCAGTACGGGTTACCAGAAGATGCCATTGTATACTGTAATTTTAATCAGTTATATAAAATTGACCCTTCTACTCTGCAAATGTGGGCAAATGTGAGTATGTGTAGGATTGTTATTAATTTCCATTGATAAGTAAAGATTATGCATATGGGCTATCTTGCTGAAGCTGTTCCCCCCTTTTTTTGTTTATGGACTATTGTGCTCATTTCTAATCTTCAAAAGTTTTGAATTTTTCAGTTTTAAATCATTTTTTTTAACTTTTTGAGATTATAACTAATATCAGTTTCCCCTTTCCTCCCTCCAAACCTTCCCACGTGTACTACCTTTTCTCTTTCAAATTTATGGCTTCTTTTTCTTTTCTTTCTTCCTTCCTTTCTCTCTTCTCTTCTTTCTTTAGCCTTCCCTTTTCCCTTTTTCCTTCCCTTTCCTTCCATTTCCCTTCTCTTTTCTTTTCTTTCCGAGACAAGGTTTTTCTGTTGTAACTCTGGCTGTCCTGGAATTCACTATGTAGACCAGGCTGGCCTCGAACTCACAGAGATCCACCTGCTTCTGCCTCCCTAGTGCTAGGATTCTTTAAAGGTATGCGGTACCACTACCTGGCTTATTTTCATTTTTTAAGACAGAGTCTCTCTATGTAGCCATGGCTGTCCTAGAACTCCCTATGGAAACCAGGCTGGCTGTAAACTTTGATTACCTGCCTCTGCCACCTGAGTTCTAGGCTTAAAGGTGTATGCTACAATGCCCAGCTCTAGTTTTATGATTTTTAAATTTCATGATATAAAATAGTTATTCAAAGTGATTTGTCCAAACCAGATGCCAATAAACTTTTTTTCTTCTTAACAGGTTAGATAATAAAAGAAATTTTCAATTTTGTGATTAGTAATCTAGACACCTCTCCTCTTGTTCATCCTATGTATCAAGAAATCACTATAAATGTTATGCAAATGAATGCAGAGCCTTGCACATCAAATTTTATTTCTAAAAACAGGTCCTGGCCTATACTGATAGCAAAACTTGCTGTGTGTCTTTCCATGTTTAACACTCTTGCAGTCCTGTAGAGTTAAACCAGGAAAGAGTCTGGTCAGTGGATGCCCCTCCTTTCAGTCATCTTATGAGCCTGGCTTGCAGAAGCACAGCACTGAGTATTTGGAGCTAGCTGGCCCTGAGTCCGTAGAACTGAAATGGTGTATTTTACCTTAAGGTTGTTAAAAAGAATTTATTCCTTTCTTGTTCCACTGCCCCGTATCTGTTCTGTGTGTCTGTCTTAAAGGGAAGGATAATGTAGAAAGAGAGGAACTGGATGATCAAACCTCTGTTATTCCTGAATCTCCACTTTTCCCAAAACTCTGAAAGCAGAACTTACCTAAAATTGGGCTAGCTTTAGTTTTTTATTTATTCTGTTTATGAATATTCCTGAATCTCAATATAAAGATTCTAATGCACTTAAAAAAAAAAAAGACAAGGAGTTGCTTCTAAGTGACTTAGATAAATGTATGTACATTGTTCAACTTTTAAAAATGTGAAATAGTCTGAATTTGATGATTTGTCTATTCTCACATTTTTCAGAGAAGAAAGTGTGAAGTTCTGTGATATGTTGAATAAATGTACTTCTGAATTGGTAGGGTAAAGTGGTCTGGGGATCAAATCTACTGCTTGGTCCATTGGTTGGTACTTTTTGATGCTGGGGTAGAACCCAGGTCCTTTCACTTGCTAGGCAAGTACTCTACTGCTGAGCTACATCGCCAGCCTCATATTGCTTATTTTTATAAAAATTTTTATTGACACATGGCCACACATAAATGTTTATACACTTACTGTCTAACTGCTTTCAAGTTACAAAATAGGCAGTCCATGTGACCAAAAAGCCAGTGATATTTTCTATCTGGTCATTTATATCTGTTGTCTTCTGATCTAGATTGACAAGTTGGGCAAATATGAGTTACTCTTCCCTATATGGTGTGATTGGGGATTTAAAATTTGAAGTGCTGGGTGTGGCAAAATGTGCTGGACTTTACTCTGGCATTTGAGACAGGAGAGTTGCATGAGTCCATGAGTTTGTGGCCAGCCTGGAAAACTTAATGAGACCCTGTCCCTTAAAAGACAAAAATAGGTGAGGCTTACACAGTCCTACCCCTCCCTTAGAAACTCTTGGCAGTAATGATTACTGGGGGAGGGAGAGTAATTTTCTGTTGTGGTAACTTGCCTATGCCCCAGTAAATCACCCCCACCCATTCTTATGCAAGCAACCCCAATTAAATTCAGTGGATCATAAACACATAAAAACAATAAAAATAAACATGAAGGAAGGAAGGGTTCAGCAAAAATGGGAGGAGATAGGTAATGGGTGAAAATGACCCAAATACACACACACACACACACACACACACACACACACACACACACACACACACACACAATTATCAAGATTTTTTTTAAAAAGCCAGGCAGCACTTGGGAAGCAGAGGCAGGTGGATCTCTGAGTTCGAGGCCAGCCTGGTCTACAGAGTGAGCTCCAGGACAGCCAGAGTTACAACAGAGAAACCCTGTCTCGAAAAACCAACAAAAGAAGAAAAAGGAAAAAAAAAGTAAACACAAAGACACCTCTAATTAATTCCCATCTTTAACAAAGACCACTAACTATATTAGTTCTGCCAGATATAGTTGCCTCTTATTGTACAGTTAGTAATTTGACGTTAGTCTTCTGATAACATTTTTTTCTGTCTTTAAACTTTGGAGATAGCTAAGAGAAAAGGAGTAACTAATTCAAATGGTTTAATTCATCTCTTTGAAGGAAAGGCCTAGGGCCTGAGCAGGCTTCTTCACTTGTTTGAGGCAGGGTCTCCTTGAACTTAGGAACCTCCTGCTTCAATTCTACCAGAATTATACATTGCCCAGATTATGTGGTGTTGGGAACCAAACACAGGACTTTGTGAGTGCTAGGCAAGCTCTTTCCCAACCCAGGTATATCACCAGAGTCTTCTCAATGGGAAGAATAAAGTGAAGTAGAATGATTTTGGAAAGTGGTGTACTATTAATCTTTTCATTTTTCTTTTTTTTTAAGATTCTGAAACGTGTACCTAATAGCGTGCTTTGGCTGTTGCGTTTCCCAGCAGTAGGAGAACCCAATATTCAACAATATGCACAAAATATGGGCCTTCCCCAGAACCGCATCATTTTTTCACCTGTAGCTCCTAAAGAAGAGCATGTCAGGAGAGGTCAACTGGCTGATGTCTGCCTGGACACTCCCTTGTGTAATGGGCATACCACAGGGATGGATGTTTTATGGGCAGGAACACCTATGGTGACTATGCCAGGTAAGTGGCTGATAAATCATCACATTCTACTTTATTCATTAACCTTTTTCTTTTGGGTCAAGAGGGAATACTTAAAGGTGAAATTGTAGGTACTAGAAGTAATTAAGGCAGGATGATAGAAAATGGGACTTATTCAAGTCTGAATACTAGGTACCGTCCTCCCCATATGTAGTGTATGGATACTTAAACACAATTAGTAATGATGACTATGTGACTTCCAGTTCTAAGATGTGCAATTACTATCTTTACCTTCTAGGAGAGACTCTTGCCTCTCGAGTTGCGGCTTCTCAGCTCACTTGCCTAGGATGTCTTGAGCTCATTGCTAAAAGCAGACAAGAATATGAAGACATAGCTGTGAAATTAGGAACTGATCTTGAATAGTAAGTAAACTGCCAGGGACAAATTATATGTGAGAATGTGGCTAGTATAAAATGAAACCATGTTGCCTTTGGCTATGATCAAGTATAAATGAAGACATAAATTAAGAATAATATAAAATAAATTAATTAATTAATATGCTCTCTGGTGGGAGGACATGATCTAAATTCTGATGTAATCACTAGATTTTGATGAAGAACTTTCAAAAGTGTCAGATGTTTGAGCCTAATATTTCATGTCTTTACAGTAAGATAATATAAGAGAACCTTCGTTGCCTGAAAATGAGTAGGAATTAGTGGGGACCATGCTGAAGTAAATGGAGCTTTACCCATTTACCTACTTCAATGAAATAGTGTTTCTAATTAGTCAGTTTTATGGTGTTTATGTTCAATGCTTTAAAAGTGTGTGTGTGTGTGTGTGTGTGTGTGTATTGTATGTGGGAGTATCATGTATGTGGAGGTCAGAGCACAACTTGGAGGAATCAGTTTTCTCTCCCCACCATGTGGGTTCTGGGATTCAAATTCAGGCTGTCAGAATTTGTAGCAGGTGCCTTTACCTTGCTAAGCTATTTTGCTGGCCTGTAATATAGTGTTTTCGTTTTTGTTTTTTTAAAGTCAGGGTTCTACTGTAGCTCAGCTTGGCCTTGAACTAGATCCTCCTTGCCTCGGCCTCCCAAATTCTGGAGTTATATGACTATGCTACCATACTAGATAAAATTATGCTTTGCTTTGAGCATTGCCTTTTTATTTTTTTATTTTTCCCCCCTCCAGTTTTTCAAGACAGGGTTTCTCTGTTGTAACTCTGGCTGTCCTGGAACTCACTCTGTAGACCAGGCTGGCCTCAAACTCACAGAGATCAGCTTGCCTTTGCCTCCTGAGTGCTGGGATTATAGGTATGAGTCACCATGCCTGGCTTCATAAAATACTTTTATCCCAACATTTAATTGTGAAAAATTCCAATTTTATAATAAATACTATTTTATAACTACTACTTAGACCAGGCCATCATATATCATTTTACTTGATCTATTACACACTGTCCATCTGTTCATCCTTTCATTTTTAAGTAAATGGTAGACATAAAGATGCAATACTTAAGAACAAGTATCATTAATTAGAATTCAATACTATTTTAGGGTGGGCAGTGAGGTAGGAATTAAATTCAGTACTTTTTATATACTAGGCAAACATTTTACCACACAGTGAGCCGTGTCTCCAGCCCTCAGTACTTTGTGGGGGTGTACATATGTACACATGTCATGACACAGACATACAAGTGGAAGTCAGAGGACAACTTTTAGGAGTTGGTTCTCTCCTACTGTGTGGTTTCCTAGGATAGAGCTCAAGTTTGTCTGCAAGCACCCTTACCCACTGAGCCATGTTGCCAGCCCAATACTTATATTTTGTGGCAGAATTTAGAGCATAGTTGGGGAGATAGCTCAAGTCGGCAAAGTGCTTACAAGGAGGACCTGAATTCTATCCCTAGAGTCTATAGATTGTTTTTTGTTTTGTTTTGTTTTTTAAAGGCTGGGCATGGTGGCCCACATTTGTAATCCCAGCACTAGGAAATAGGAGACTGGCAGATCACCAGGACTACTACAGCCAGCCTAGCCTACTTGGAGTTATCTGTCTCAAAAAAAGAAAAGAAGGTGGAAGGTGCCTGCAGAATGACACCCAAGGTTGTCCTCTGGCCTCCACATGTACACACAAACACGTGCAGACATACCCAGATACACAAATAGGGTAATTTTCTTTGAAAGGAAGCATTAATATGAGTATGGTTGGATTGAGCCCAACCGATGGACAACTATCAATATGTTTCTGATGCTGTCATAAACCCCATGACCAAAACCAACTTGGAGAGGAAAGGGTTTATTTTGCTTATATATCCAGATCATAGTCCATCATGAAGGGATGCCAAGGCAAGAACGTGGAAGCAAGAAATGAAGCAGAGAAATGGAGGAACACTGCTTGTTGCCTTGCTCCCTTGACTTGCTCAGCCTGCTTAATTACACAACACAGGAGCACCTGCCTAGGGGTGGCACTGCCCACACTGGCCTGTGTCCTTCCACATTAATTATTAATCAAGAAAATGCCCCATAGACATGCCCATAGGCAAGTATGGTAGATGCAGTTTCTCACTAGAGGTTCCCTTTTCCCAGATGATGTTAGTTTGTGTCAACAGGCCAGTTAGAGAAAAATAGTATAAACTTGGTCATGCTATTTTGCCACAAAAGTGACTAGGTATTTATAAGGTGGAGTTGTGAGTTTTTGTTCTGATTTGTAAAATTGATTCTCTTTGTTTTTATTACCTAGCCTGAAGAAAATTCGTGGCAAAGTCTGGAAACAGAGAATATCTAGCCCTCTGTTCAACACCAAACAATACACAATGGAATTAGAGCGGCTCTATCTGCAGATGTGGGAGCATTATGCAGCTGGCAACAAACCTGACCACATGATTAAGCCTGTTGAAGTCACTGAGTCAGCCTGAATAAAGACTGCGCACAGGAGAATTGCCCCTATACCTGAGCCTCAACCTTCTGGGGGAAAGGGAACTAGATAACATGCTTTGTGCTTATCTGTACAGTACTGTGTTGCAGATGGGTGATATATAAGATAATAGAATAGCACAGCCAGACTTGCTTCCTGCATGATAGGGAGAGACAAGAAATAAGAAACTGCTATTCCACAAGGAATCTCTGTAGAGTTTTCTAGTAACCAGGTGGTGCAGAGGTCTGGAAGATCTGGTCTCCCTTGGTCTTCCATGGGATGCTTAATGTGGAGGGAGATAGAGATTGACCAGCCATTTTGTGATTCCATGGATTGATCAAGTCTTCTGGTCTTTTTTTTTTTCCTTTATATATTGGAGCTTTTAAAAATGTTTGCTTTCAGGTATTTTACTTGTGAAGTGATCTTGATTTAAATCTTCTGATTTAATATTTTAAAGTAAATGTTGCTTCCTGTTTTAGTGTCTGAACTCTGACAGGGTGACAGGGACCTTGCTGGTGTAGTCTTTTTATAGGTTTTATAAACCACTTGAGCCTATATCAGTCGTTTTAGTGTCTGACCTAATGCTTGGGGCTGTCAGTGCTTTGTTGATTTAGGTGATAACTCAAGATTTTTCAGCCTGTTTCCCCTTTCTTTTTCCCCAGTCTCCTTTAAATTCTCCTGTGACTGCTAACAAAACCAAGTCTGGTTTCAAACATCCCAGAGTGTTTCTCTTAAACACGCCATCTGGTGCCAAATGAAAATTCTTAGGAGTGAATGAATGAAGGGCACAGTTGTGTTACTGTTAAGATAATAACATAGATTTTGTTTTTTTGCCTAATTTTTATGTATTTCACCAGTGTTTGAGCCCTTTACTGCCCTTCCTATGCTGCTTCCAAAAGTGATAGTGTGTGATAAGATTTTTACCTTCTTTTCTAAAGTTTGTTTTTTTTTTTAAAGTGAGTCCTGTTCTTCCTATTTCTTTCAGCAGAAATGAAATCCCAGGTAAGTATAAGTATTCAAATATTTGATGAGTAAGTTGCAGTTATCCCCAGAACATTAAATAATGTTCACTGACAGATTTAGAGGGAAAGCTCTGAAGGACCATCTCTCTATATACAAGCAGTTATTTTTCAGATTGTGTTATGGTTTATGTTCTTGACTTAGTTTCGGAGTCTGTGGGTTCAGCCTTGGTAGTACTGAATTTGTACCACTACTTGAAGTACAAATTGGACATTGGCCCTCCTGGATGGAGCTTTAATTTTTGGTGGTAAAAAGCAATTGCATTTCAATAAAGCGTTGAGGGCTTGAGGCTTAACAAACAAGCCAACATAAAAATATGTTTGTACTGCTCTCCTGTACTTATACTCTCCAGTCACAGATCAGTTTTGTCTGTTAGTAGTGCTCTAGATGATGTCTTTCCAAAGCACCTAGGCAGTGCACCTATTCTGTAGTTGCAGCTGTTGCCTGAATGTACCTTAGCTGACAAATTATTGATAATTAATAAGAACTTGAATTTGTGATTCTTACTGCTAGTTAAAACCTAAACAAGGAGTCTCGTGTGTAATTCTGAAGTAGAATTACATTGTAATGAACTGTGTACCTTTAATAATGTAAATCAAGGAACATCAGTTAAGGGATTTCTTAATTTATTTTTAACTGAATAAATATCAGTTAAAGGTTGCCAGCATGGTTACAGGTAAACTGATTTTCAAAATTCACTGAACTACTAAATGTGGGATTGGATGATAGATTTCCAGTGCCGCTAAGGCTGTGATCTATAGCCATTTTACATAGCACATCATTCCTCCTATAGGGATGAACTTTTTCTTGGCACGAAAAGTAGCTGCTCCGTTTGAAGCTTTGCTTATTGTAACAGGCTTTTATTTCCAGGTAACATGTCTGTGGAAGACTTAATTCTGAATAGAGTTATAGTATTACTGGAAACTAATTTGTTTTTTTTCTATTATACTCTGCTTTATTGAAAAAGTAAAGCATTTAAATTGTGCTCCAGAAATTCAGATGTTGTCTTGCGATCTTTAAACAATAAATGGATAATTTCCCCTTAATACGTATTTTGTCTCATTATGTTGAGTGTTACTTACAAAACTATGTTTTAATAGCTCAAAACAGCACAACCAGGTTCCCTATTTTAGTTAGGTGTGATGTTAGGAATTAACTTTGTTTTCTTAGCCAAGTCTGATGGGAGGGTTGGAGATAGTAAATATCCATTAAGGGGATAACAGAGCCCCAAATACCTATATACGATTTTGTGGGTCATTTTTGTTTACCCTCTATTCTGAGGATTGAACAGAGGGCCTTATACATGTCAAGCAAGTACATTAATACTGAGCTACAACTCCAGCCTGTATAATCTCATTATTTTATGGATTAGTCTTTTCTAGGTATTTACAGACAGAACTATTTTCCCTCTACTCTGTATGGTGGTTGAACTCAGCCACAGTTTTTGCAGAGACATAAACATTTGGGGCTGGAGAGATGCCTCAGCAGTTGAAAGCATTGGGTGCACTTCCAGAGGCCCCAGGTTTAAATCTCAACACCTACTTGGCAGTCTGTAACTCCAGTTCCAGGGGATCTGACACCTCTTTTGCCCTCCTTGGGTACCAGGTATGCATGTGGTTCGTAGACATACATGCAGGCAAAGCCCATACACACAATATTTATTTTTTAAGGGAAGCAGTTGTTTCAAGTAAAATTTTAGGTAATTTACTTACCAATCTTATTGTGCCCCCAAATCCCTAATGTGGATTTGTGTTTGTTGGAATCTGGGTATTGTGGGTCACAATGATTAATAGTGTTGGGATCTGTGTGTTCTGACTCACAACTAAAGTCCCAGTACTGGGAAGGTGAGACAGGAGAATTACTAGAGATTCAAAACCGTCCCAGTCTACATAGTGAAACCCTGTCTCAAATTCAGCAGATGGTATGGGAAGAAATTTCAGTGGCCTCATCACTAGTCAAAAGTAGTGTGGGATGAAATCAATTAGCCATAAAAGTCTGTATTTCACTCTTATATTAACAGTGCATCATTTGTCTAATCTTTGGATCCTCCTGTGTTCAGTTGCCTGAACATATTAAATAAATTTCTGTGACCTCTAAATTGCCTGTATTTTACTTTTTTGCATTGCTTTTAGACTAGATTCCATGTACCCAAAGCTGGCTGTGAATTTCAGGTTCTCCTGCTTCTACTTAGAGTGTGCTATTGTTATGGAAATTACAAGCATGTGCCACTATGTCCTGCTGTTTTGTTTTGGGTTTTTTTTTTATTTGTTTTTTGTTTTTGTTTTTGTTTTTGGCCAGGGTCTCACTATATAACCCTGGCTGGCTTCAAACTTACCCATTTGCTTCAGCTTCCTGAGTCCTGGAATTGCAGGTATGTGCCACCATTCCTGGCTGAACTGTTTAAAGAGAAAGTTACCTATTCTTAATCAGTTCCGAATAGTGCATTTTGGAACCAGTGCTATTATAATTGAGTTCCAGCTATAGCATTTTCTAGTCATTTGACCTCTTATGAGGGTGCTTTACATGCATGTCCATAAACTGTGTGTGTGCCTGCTACTGACGGAGGCCCAAAAAGGGTGTTGGATCTCCTGGAACCCAGTTACAGATGATTGTGGGTTGCCATGTGGATGCTGGGAATTGAACCCAGGTCTCCTCTGGAAGAGCAGTCAGTGCGCTTAGCTGCTGAGCTATCTCTCTAGCCCCACATTTTCTATTTTTAAAAACTTCTACTTATGGTTTATGGATGTGTCTCCAAGTGAGGAGACTAAAAATTAGTATCGGTATCTCTCTATGGCTTTCCGTCTTTTAGTTCACTATTCTGATCTTAAATCTCTGTTACCTACTTGGCCCCTCCCGCCCATCCCCACATCTCATCTCCCAAGCACTGAGATTAAAGAGGTGTCTGTGCTTGGAATCTGAATTTCTATCTATATTCGTGCTTTCCCAGCAAGCATTTACTTGCTGAACCATCTCACCAGGGCCTAAAATTAAATTTTAATTGTTTAGGAGAAAGACTTGCCTTTTGTTGTCCAGGTGGGCTCCTGGGTGCCCTCCCTCAAGAAAGGGACCCTTTGGCCTCACTTCCAGGGAAGCTGGCACTAGGGAGGCACGCCAGTGCCTGTGTATCTGGCTCAAGTATTTTTTTTTAAGGTTTTAATTTTTTATTTTAAATGCAAGAGGTTTTTGCTTGCATGTATTTCTGTGTACCACATGTGTACCTGGTGCCTGAGGAAAGTCAGAAGAGGGCATTAAATTCCCTGGAACTAGAGTTATGGATGTTGGCAAGCCACTGTATAGGTGCTGGGAATTGAACCCAGGTCCTCTGCAAGAGCAGGTGCTCTTAACCACTGAACCAACCGTCTCTCTGACCCCTCGTTTACTTTTGTTTTTTTTATGACAGGCTTTCATTATATGACTGTATCGAAATTCACTCTGTAGACCAAGCTGGCCTGGAACTTAACAGAGATCTGCTTGCCTCTGCCTCCCAAATGCTGGGATTAAGGGCTTAAAGGCATGCACCCAACCCTGCCCCCCTCCCCCCCACTCCCACTTTTTAAGGTGTAAGTTGTGTGTCTTTGTAGTTTTTTGTTTTTTGTTTTTTTGACAGGAGGTCTCTATTGTGACTTGCTGTCCTGGAATTCAGGCTGTACACTAAACTGGTGTCGACCTCTCCGCCTGACCTGTCCTGCCTCTCCCTCCAGAGTGTTGGGATTAAACCGCGGCAAGTTTTAAGCCTAGACAAAACACTTGGAACAATGCCTAGCACCTAAAAGCAAATGCATGGGATGTTTCTTTTGTATTGTGTGGTCAAACAAATCATGAAGTATATAGGTGCCTGCCAGAGAAGGGTATAGAAAGCCCTTCTTGTTTTTTTTTTGTGTTTGAAAAGGGAACCAGAAAGCTTAAAGTTTAAAGCTTAGACTCTATTTTTTTTTTTTCCTCCAGGCTCTGACGATTCTGGATGCCAGCGCCATAGTTCATTGTTCTTAAATGTTTTGGGATTGTACCCCTTGCTTTTTTTTTTTTTTTTTTTTTTTTTTTTCTTTCTTTCTTTTTTTCTTTTTTTTTTTTTTTTTTCCTTTTTTAGTTTTTCGAGAGAGGGTTTTTTCTGCTGTAACTCTGGCTGTCCTAGAACCCACGCTGTAGAGCAGGCTGGTCTCGAACTCACAGAGATCTGCCTGCCTCTGCCGCTCTCTAATGCTGGGATTAAATGCGTGCGCCACCACGCTCCCCTTGCTGATTTCTGGGAGACTAGACGGTCCTTTTCTGCCAGCGCTCAGAGTAGTTGGAAGGCCAGGTAGACGGACTTTTAAAAAGATTTGGGCAGTTCAGGTTCTCATAATAGGGCGAGATTTTAAAAATAATTTAGTTTGGTTTTTTTCCCCGTCTTTCAGAAAGCCGTTCGAAACTGGGCATAATGGCCGCACATCTGTAATGCCGGCGCTCCAACAGCTAAGGCAATCCTGGGCTAACACAGACGAGATTACAAAAACAAAATGGGGACTGGGGCGGGGGGGGGGGGGGGGGGGGGAGTGTAACAGAGTCCATTAACCACAGAATCGGGCTTGCGTTACAGCTCTACGTTAAAATGGCGCACTTTGAAGCGACGCTTCAAAAGAGATCCGAATACGGAAGTACTGGAGATGATGTCATAAGTTACTAGTTACAAAATTCAAATTCGCCTTTTGGTCATCGCTGATAGGTGGGGACAGAAAAGGCGGGAAAAAAAAACGTCCGTTTCCCATGTTCCCTGGGGGCTGTACCCTATAAAGAACATCATTCCCCTGGCATCCATCTTTTGTGCTGCGGAGTGGGTAGTGGCTGAGACCTCTGCCAGACGCCGCAGAAGCAGGTACGCAAATTCTGGGCTAAGGCGGGCAGCGGTCTCATTTTTGTGTAGCGGACTTAATTATAAACACAACCGGCCACCTCTGGTTCTGTGTGTGAACTTGGGAACTTATATTTTGTAGACTATTTGGTCGGTTTTCCACCCACGGAGAAAAGTACGTTGGTGGGGCCGGGAGTGTAGCGGTGTACGGCCGGGGTTGTTACCGGACGATGCCGAAGCCCTTGGCTTTGCTCCCTGGCACTGCCACAAAGAACTAACGGCCAAGGAGGCCGGTTACGAAAGCTCCATTAAAGTTGTATTCCCGTGAAGGGTAGAAACCTGAGGGGGTGTTGTGAGGAGAAGATCGCTAAGCTAAGCGGGAGAAATGGCGGCTCCAGACAATGGGACGAGTAACTAGTGAGCGGATGGCGGTTTTTGATAGTGCCTGACCCAAACAGGTGGCAGAGTGGACGGGTGGCGTAGCGGGGAGGAGGCAGTAGTGTCTGGGAGCGGTGGGACAGTCGCGGCTCCGGCCAGGCCTTAGGCCTAGTTTTCTCGCGCCGAGAAAAAATGGCGCAGTTCGGCCTGCAGGTAGCGCGGTGGCCACAACTTCGTGGAGGGTTATAGGGGACTGTTTCTGTGCTGGGGCGACTAGGATGGTAAACTGAGGCCGAGTTGGGCGGGCAAACTAGCGGTGTCGGGCTGAGGGGAGAATTAACGACAGCCATGGACAGTGTACTGGATAAGTGGCCTAGAAGGAGTAGGGGGGAGGGGAAGTGTGGAGGTATCGAAGGCTGATTGGTGGGAGCTCCCTGAGGCGACAATGGCAAGGTTTGGTTTCTAGAAGACTCCAGAAACTGAATCAGGACGGGAGGGGGTAGGGGAGAAGAGGGAGTAAAGGAGCGTGGGAAATCTTATTAGAAGGTTGGAGAAGCCTGAGGGGAGGGGAGGGAGTAAAGGAGCATGGGAAATCTTATTAGAAGGTTGGAGAAGCCTGAGGGGAGGGGAGGGAGTAAAGGAGCATGGGAAATCTTATTAGAAGGTTGGAGAAGCCTGAGGGGAGGGGAGGGAGTAAAGGAGCATGGGAAATCTTATTAGAAGGTTGGAGAAGCCTGAGGGGAGGGGAGGGAGTAAAGGAGCATGGGAAATCTTATTAGAAGGTTGGAGAAGCCTGAGGGGAGGGGAGGGAGTAAAGGAGCATGGGAAATCTTATTAGAAGGTTGGAGAAGCCTGAGGCTCCTCAGAGCCCCTGGCTGTGCAGCCAATGGGAAACTGAGAAAGCGTAGCGATCCCTTGCATTGGGGGAGGGGCTGGCGAGGCCTGCAGCTTGTTGCGCCACAAGCCAGGCCTGACTAGAGTGAATCCTATGAAGCTGGCACAAAGCCGGCCGGAGCCCGGCACGGCGCCCATCCGGAGCCCGTCCGGAGCCCAGCACGGTGCCCGCAAAGCCGGCCGGAGCCCGGCACGGCGCCCGTCCAGAGCCCGGCACGGCGCCCGCAAAGCCGGCCGGAACCCGGCACGGCGCCCGCAAAGCCGGCCGGAGCCCGGCACGGCGCCCGTCCGGAGCCCAGCACGGTGCCCGCAAAGCCGGCCGGAGCCCGGCACGGCGCCCATCCGGAGCCCGTCCGGAGCCCAGCACGGTGCCCGCAAAGCCGGCCGGAGCCCGGCACGGCGCCCGTCCAGAGCCCGGCACGGCGCCCGCAAAGCCGGCCGGAGCCCGGCACGGCGCCCGTCCGGAGCCCAGCACGGTGCCCGCAAAGCCGGCCGGAGCCCGGCACGGCGCCCGTCCGGAGCCCGTCCGGAGCCCGGCACGGCGCCCGCAAAGCCGGCCGGAGCCCGGCACGGCGCCCGCAAAGCCGGCCGGAGCCCGGCACGGCGCCCGGCCGGAGCCCGGCACGGCGCCCGGCCGGAGCCCGGCATGGAGCCGGCACAAAGTGGCCATCCTAAGCCGTAGGAAGAGTGAGGCTGTGGGTCTGAGGGGTGAAAGCAGTTTTCCGGAGAATAGGGGTTGAGCAGTTAATAATTAAAGACTACTTGTATTGAAATAAAACTGTAGGTTTGTTAAATTCACATCTGCCTTCCTCCTTAGACCCCATTAACGTGGCACTTAAAGTAGATTAAAGGGGTCAGTACATTTTTTTATTTTTTTAAATCTTTTTGAGACGGTTTCCCTGTGTAGTTCAGGCTATCTTTAGACTGTAGACCAGGCCATTCATTTATTTATTTAGAGGCCAGGCACCTTTATCCCAGAACTTATGAGGCAGATATATTTCTATAAATCAGAGAGCAGCCTGGTCTAAACAATGACTTTCGGGACAGCCTCTAAATAGATAGATAGATAGATAGATAGATAGATAGATAGCCAATAACAGCCCCAGCCATACACCGCTACACTCCCGGCCCCACCAACGTACTTTTTTTTTTAGTTCACGTAGTTTTGTTTGTTGTTTTAAGACAGGGTTTCTCTGTGTAGCCCTGGCTGTCCTGGAACTCTCTGTAGTGTAGTTAGGCTGGCTTGGAACTTGGCAGCTACCTACCTACCTAAGCCTCCTTCCTGCTCCCCCCAGTCTCTCATACTAGAGTTATTGGTGTGCTTACAGATCAGCTTTTTACTTTTATTTTTTATTCATTTATTTACTTATTTACTTATTTTATTTTTTGAGAAACTGTTTCTCTGTAGTCGTTCTGGCTGTCTTGGAACTGGAACTCATTCTGGAGACCAGGCTAGCCTTGAACTCACAGAGATCTGCCTGCCTCTGCCTCCCAAGGGCTGGGATTAATGGTTTACAGCTCAGCTTTTAAATTAAATTAAAATCTTTTAAAATTTAGGTCCTTGCATGGTGGCACACTCCTTTAATTCCAGCAGCCCTGAAACACAGGCAGACAGATATCTGTGAGTTAGAGGCCAGCCTGGTCTACAGAGAAAGTTTCTAGCCTGGCATATATAATAAGACCCTGTCTCAAAATTTCCTTTTAATTCAGTATTGTGTATATGTATACTTTTGTGTGGAGCTGAGAAGACAATTCTGTAGAGTTGGTGCTCGCTTAACTTTACATGTGCTCTGGGGTCTGGACTTAGATTGCCTCTGGCTCTGAGCCATCTCACCAGCCCCAGCTTTTTTGTTTTAATACTGAGTCTCACTAGGTTATCCAGGTATGTTTTCAACTCCTGGTTCAAGCAGTCCTTGTAGACCAAGACTGCATATTTTTTTATTGAAAATAAATTTATTTCATACAATATATCCTGATTATGGTTTTCCTTCTCTCATCTCTTCCTAGATCCTTCCCAACCATCCAACTGCATACCTTTCTCTCTTTAGAAAACAAATAGGCAAAACAAACAAACCCCAGAATTTAAAAAAAAGAAAAAGTCCAAGAAACATAAACACACATACAAAAGCAAAACCCCTAAAAACACCAAAAACCGTAATATACAAGCAAAGAGACTTTTTTTTTTATTACAGGGGAGAACACAAACACAGTCCCCCACTACCACAAATTATGCAGTCAGGTTTCCTGCATTTGGGGAAGTTGCAGACGTCAGCACATTCAGAGTGCAATGGTGAAGCCTTGTGCTGGGAAAACTATCCTTTGAGACTTTTTTTTTAATATACAGTCTTTGAGTTTCACTAGGTTGTCCAGGTGTGTTTCCCAACTCTTGGTTCAAGCTGTTCTCAGAGACTGGCTATGGAACTTAGTATTTCTAGATTTTTCCATTTGGCAAAACATAAAAAATACTTTTTCACAAAAGTAGAGTTTCTGTTTTAAATAACTGAACAACATCCCATACCAAGGTGTTCATCCTAATTTGTTGTGGAACTGGGCTATGTAATAAATTAGATCCAAAGTTTAAAAGAGTAAGATGAAGTACTTACCTAAACATAAAAGCAAAATGTAGAAATGTCTCCTGGTTCTGACTTCTGTTTTTGTTTTTTTCCAACTACTTTGTGTGTATTAGTGTCTTGCCTGCATGTATGCCTGTGTGAGTATCAGAACCCCTGGAACTAGAGTTGCAGTCAGTTGTGAGCCATCATGTGGGTGCTGGGAACCCAGGATCTGTGGAAGAGTAGCCAATGCTCTTAACTACTGAGCCATCTCTCCAGCCCTTGAATTCTGGTTTTAAGAGAATATATCTTTTTCTTGATACAGACATGGACAGTTCCAGGAAGGTGCCTGGCCTAATTGACTTTGTATCCACCCTTTATAAAAGGACTAGTGAAATTTGAAAAGCTATTTTCAGTTAGTTTAGTCTTAGCTTCTTGGTAAAACAACTTAAAAGGTGTGTATTTTATTTACAGTCTGCAGAGGGTATTACTTGGTATTACATATATATCTATGTATAGAGAGATAGGTAGATGACAGACTCACTCTTAATCCCGTCTAGCCTGGAACTTGGAACCTTTACCTCCTGAGTACTCAGGTTACAGGTCTGAGCCATCATGCCCTATTATCTTGGTTAACCTTTTTTAAAAGATTAAATTTATACATGTGCATGATGGCTGTATGGAGATCAGAGGATAGACAACTTGCAGGAATTAGTTCTCCCCTTCTACTACATGGGTCCCTGGGATCAAGTTCGATCATTAGTTAGGTTTGGTGGCAAGCATCTTGTACTGCTGAGTCATTTCAGCTGCCTGGATCTTGGTTAGTCTTTTTTTTTTTAATATTTAAATTTTTTTTATGTGTATTAATGCTGTGTGTGGGGGGGGGGGCGCACGCATGTGGGTGCTGAAATTAAATCTGGGTCCTCTGGAAGAGCAGTCACTGCTATTAACTGCTGAGCCACCACTAGCCCCTTGGTTAGTCTTAAAATGTGAATTGTAAGGAGGCAAGAATCTTAGGCTCTAGAATTCCAGACTCCTACATATCTGTTAGTAGCAAGAAGTTCATAATTCCTTGAAGCATACAACACATTATTGAGTATGAATAATTTCTAGAAAGTCACAGATGGAATTTATGCTGACTGCTATATGACTTCCACTCCATTGTTGCTAGCTCTACCCCTCAGACCAGGGAAAAGTGATTTTCATCATGATCACAGAGGTATTTAAAATAGCAGTTTCTTCAAAGTTACCTCTCATTTGAAACACTGTACTGTGTCCCTTTTTCACAGACAAGTCTGTAGGGGTAAAATATGGAGGACAGTAGACCACAGACCAGAGTCTTGAGAAATAGATAAAATGCAAAGGAAATTTACTTCATGGTAAAAATTGTATTTAAAGGGTGTGTGGGGTGGATAGATGAGTCAACAGACCATTTAAGAATAATTGATGGACCAGTTGAGGGGAAAAACAACAAATTGGAGCATTTTCAAGGACCTAGGTTTAACAAAAACAAAACAACCCCAAACAGTTGGAATTGAGGAAGGAGGTATAATCCTGAATATTAAAGTCACTGCTAACTTGGCCTTCAGCACACACAGATATGCTCATACAAATAGCCCCAACTAAATACAATGTCCCACAGAGACATGAAAATTGGGATTCGGTGTGAGGAGGAAGGAGATAAGAGGATAATGGAGGGGAATATGGTCTAAATTTTACTACATTTTTATGTAGGACATTGTGGGAAAAGAAATTGGAATCCTTCCCTGATTCACTCCTTATACCAGATTAAGTTTTCACACACAGATATTGAAAAATAGCAACAAAACTTTAAAAATTAAAGTATGTAGGTATGGCATATTTACCAGCACTGGGAAGTCTAAGTTAGCAGGAAGCTTGTTAAATATTTGAAGCTTGACTGAGCTACAGTGTGAGAACTTGTCTTTAAAAAAAATTAAAGATAGATGAGTGTTACATTATATATGATAATAGACTATTTTTCTTAATCTTCAAAGAACTTCTAAAATCAATAATTTGGGGATTTTTTTGAGAGTCTCACTCTAGCCCAGGCTGCTCATTATGCAGTCTAGGCTGGGCCCAAACTTAAGAATTCCTCCTATGTTAGATAGACTTCCAACTTCTGAGATTAGAGGCATGCACCATCATGCCCAGCATGTAGGTACAGAGCTGGGTGTAGTGGTGCACTCCTTTAATCCCAGCATTTGGGAAACAGGCTGGCAGATCTAAGAGGCCAGCCTGGTCAGCTTAGTGAGTTCTAGGACAGCCAGGACTACATAGTAAGACCCTGTCTCAAAAAAAAAAGTCAAGGCCAGCCTGGGCTACATGAGATATTTAAATTTTTAAATTTAATTTAAATTTTTATTTATTTGTAAAAATTTAAATTTTTAAAAATTAATATTAGAGGGCAAAAGATTTATTCAATGTTAATAGTGAAAATATACAGATGAACCATAGACATTAACACTCAATTCCTAATTATAGTAATTTTGAGGGGTTTATTGAACTGAGGTCTTGCTTTGTACCCTTGACTGGTCTGCTACTCACTATGGAACACAGGCTGACCTCAAACTTAACATTTATCCTCTTGCTATAGCCTGCTGGGATTATAGAAATGTACCACTATGCCTTGAGCTTGTGACAATCCTCCCTTAGCCCCCCCCCCAGTGTTGAGACTATTTACATGAACCACCCAATCTTAGAATCTCTCCTTGATATTCATTCATTCATGCACCAGTTATTAAATTCTGACTTTGCATTAAATAAAATTAAACACATATACTTCCAAGTCCTAGTGTTGCTTCCCATTTAGGGAGGCAGATTGAAATGTATATAAGCAATTGCAGTGAATTGTGATAAGAAAACAAAACAAAAAAATTGTGATGGGCAGAAGTGATGGTACCATAGTGGTAAAGAGGAGGACAGCCATTTTCTGGTTTAATTTTTAGAGTAGCCCTATGAAAGAAATGCTTCTTTTATAACTACTGCTCAAGAGCATGTATTGTGGAAGTCTAGGTGAGCTGGGGTTTATAGCAGACTGTTATTAGCATAGTTGGAGAGGTTTGAGTGAATTACAGTATCTCAATTGTTCAGTTCTGAAACATTCCATATTTCTGAAATCTGTGCACATTAAACATTTGATGACAGTTTTTTGTTTGTTGGTTTTTGGTTTTTCGAGACAGAGTTTCTCTGTTGTAACTCTGGCTGTCCTGGAACTTGCTCTATAGACCAGGCTGGCCTTGAACTCACAGAGATCTGCCTGCCTCTGCTTCCCAAGTGCTGGGATTAAAGGTGTGTGCCACCACCACCCGAGAGTTTTTTTTTTTTAAATCTTTTTAAGATGTGCTTATAGGGACTTGAGAGATGGCTTAGCAGTTAAGAGTGCCTGATGCTTTTTCAGGGAATGCAAATTTGGTTCCCAGTACTCATGTTGGGTGGCTTACAACCACCTGTAATTCCAATTCTCCATGATCTATCTGATATCTCTGGTCTCCACAGGCACTTGCAGTCACATAGACAAACATATACAATTAAAAATAAAAGTCTTTTTAAAAAGAGAAGTGCAGCCGGGTATTTGGGTGGTGATAGTGTGCCCCTTTCATCCCAGCACTTGAGAGGGAAAGGCAGGCAGATCTCCAAATTCAAGGCCAGCCTGGTTTATATAGCAAGTTCCAGGGACAGCCAGGCTACACAGTGAAACCCTGTCTCAAAAAAGCAGAGAGAGGGAGGGGAGAGGGGTGCATATAGGGTATAGGGGCTGGGATCTAGCTCACTGTAAGAGTATTTGCCTAACATGTATGAAACTCTGCGTTCAGTCATCAGCATGGCATAAATCTTGGCATGGTGGGCACAGTCCTGTAATCCCAGTTCTCAAGAGTGGGAAGCAGGAGGATAAAAACTTCCATTACATGGTGTTTTAAAGGCAGTCCAGGATCTAATCTAAGAATTGTTACTATTTTGGTTTTGAGATAAGGTCTCTCTACCAAGACCAACTTAAACATGTGTGAGCACTTAAAACATCTTTTGATCTTGCATTTCAGAAACTGGCCGTTCCCAGAATTTAATGAGAGTTTTGATTTTTTACAACCTGTGTTGTTGGTAGCCCTCACTTTAAAGACCTCTTCTTTTTTTTTTCAGTTACATTCTTAACATGGATACAAGCAGCAGCAGTGAAGAGTGTGAGGCTTGTAAGTAGAGCCCTCTTTCAACAGTAATGCATATGTTAAGTTTCTTTGTAGAGGTGACTGAAGTGAGATTTGGGATACTTGGCTTGAACTGGTCCTAGGTTTCCCCCTCTAGTGTTCTCTCCAGGTTGATGAAATGAAGTTTATGTCCCTGCTGTCAAGAACAGGGGAAGAGCCGGGTGGTGGTGGCACATGACTTTGATCCCAGCACTCAGAAGGCAGAGGCAGGAGGATCTCTGTGAGTTTGAGGCCAGCCTGGTCTACAGAGTTACAACAGAGAAACCCTACCTCGAAAAACAAAAAAAACAGCAGGGGAGATCTTCATGTTTCCTTTATGTGTTGTTTGCCCCCTTTTGGTTCCCAGCTCTTATTTCATCTGTATCTTTCATGAGAAATATAAATTCTTCTGTCTCTTCCATCTCTCTCCTCCCTTGCCTTTCTTTTCATTGCTGGAAGTGTGTACTAGGCAAGTGGTCTACCACTAACTTATGACCCTAGTCTTAGGGAAATGTAAATTTTATTAGCTCTAATTTATAAACTGGTTTTCAGGAGCAAAAGACATGAGCTACTAGATTTTATCATTCTTTCTAATGCTTTTTCTTTCTTTGATTTAGTTAAGCCTCAATTGCCGGAGAAGGGAAAGTCCAGGTAAGGAAGAAAATTGTTGAAACTTGATTTGACTTTTTTTTTTAAAGAAAGCATCCACTATTCTGGGTATGAAGATTTAAGAGGGTAAACATCATGTTTTCTCTGAGAACAAACACTATATGGTACTCAACAGGATCATGATAATTGTTTGACTTCATAACCAGTTTTAAAGTAACTGATTCTTATCTTGGGCCAGTGTCTAACTGTTCAACTTTTGCTTCTTTTATTTATTCATAGTTTTTGGCTTTTTTTTTGAGACAGGGTCTCATTATGTAGCCCTGGCTGACCTGGAACTCACTATATAGATAGAAGGTTGGCTTTGAACTTGTGGCCTCTGCTTCTTAAGTGCTAGGATTATAGGCATGCGCCATCATGCTCAGCTAGTTTGTTTTTCAGAATGTCTTTGAACCATGACTTTTAGTCTCCACTAGTCAAAAAAGTAGACATTTTGCTTGATCTTGTCTTCTATGATCCAGTCTGCATCCTGCCTCTAGGTAAATTTCCTGAATGTACTGTGATCATATTGATGCTCAATTCAAATAGCTCATCATATAAAATCAGGTGTTTAGTCTAGCATTTAGAGTCTTTAGTGATTTGGCCCAGTGAGTTGTGGGACAAGAAGTGAGTGAGGAATGGATAGAAATGGGATAAGAATTAAAAGATGACCATGTGCTAGAAATCAAGAGAAACTTAAAAACATGTTTGAGATAGAGTTTAGCCCTGGCTGTCTCATAACTCACTATGTAGACCAGGCTGGCCTTGAAATAACAGAGATCCTCTTCTGCCTTTGTCTTTCGAGTTCTGGGATTAAAGGCATGTGTCATCATGCCCACTGAGAAGACTCGTTTTAAAAAAAAAACAAAACAGTTATTTTATGTGTATAAGCATTTGCTTGCTTTTATGTATATGTTCCTAGTACCTCTGAAGGCTAAACAAGGGTGTTGAGCCCCTGGGACTGGAGTTTTAAACTGTCATGTGGGTGCTGGGAAAGAAACCAGGATCCTCTGCAAGAACAGCAAGTGAGGGGCTAGAGAGGTGGCTCAGTGATAAAGAGCACTGGCTGATCTTCCAGAGGACCCACCTTTGATTCCTACCACCCACACAATGGCTTCCAACAGTTTGTAACTCTAGTTCTAGGGGACCTGATGCCATCTTTTGGATTCCGAACACAGTGTATGCGTATGGGCAGGCAAAACACCCATACACATGAAAAATAATAAAAATGAAAAATCTCTTTTAAAAAGTACAGCAAATGTTATTGCTGAGCCATCTCCAACCCATAGAAGACAGACTTTTTATTTTTTCTTTTCGAGACAGGGCCTATAAGTAACCCTGGCTGTCCTGTCCAAGCTGGCCTTAAACTCAGGGAGATCTGCCTGCCTCTCTCTCCTGAGTGCTGGGATTGAAGGTGTGTATCACTATGCCCAGCCTAGAAGAAAAACTCTTCAAGACTAGTTAATAGGATAGCAAAGGTCCATCAACTTGGAAACTTAAAAGAGAACATGCATGGTAAAAGTAGATTAGCTTTGGTATCTATAGCAGATACAGGAAAATATTGTAACAAGTATTTGGAATGTTTTCTTTCATCATAAAACTGTTTCATGTCCAGGTGGTGGATCATTGGGTACTTGCCACACAAGCCTGGTGACCTGAGTTTGATCCCCAAAATCCATGTAAAGGTGAAAGGAGAGAATGACTTCACACAGTTATCCTATGACCTCCACATATGTGGTGTGGCACATGCACACTCCCCCACACACTATACACCTCCCCCCACAATGATAAGTTTTAAAAAGTATATCACACAGGGGTTCACGCCTATAATCCTAACTCTTGGAAGGCTAAGGTAGAATTCCTTGAGTTCTAGTATAACTTCTGCTAAAGAATGTATGCTGGATAGTTTTATGTCAACTTGACACAGGCTAGAGTCATTTGAGAGGAGGGAGCCTCAATTGAGAAAATGCCTCCAATAAGATTGGGCAGCAGGCAAGCCTGTAGGGCATTCTTCATTAGTGATTGATGTGGAAGGGCCTAGCCCATTGTGGGTATAGCTATCGCTGGGCTGGTGGTCCTGGATTGTATAAAAACTTAGGATAAGCAAGACATGAGGAGCAAGCTAGTAACCAGCACTCCTTCATGACCTCTGCATAAGCTGCTTGTCCTGTTTAAGTTCCTGAACACTGATGTGGAAGTGTAAGCCAAATAAACTCTTTATCCCCAAGTTGCTTTTGGTTACTTTGTGTTTCATCACAGCAGTAGTAACCATAAATAAGACAGAAATTGGTACCATGAGTGGGGCATTCCTATGACAGACCTGCCCATGTCATTTTGGGGAGGATTACGGAAGGACTTTGGAATTTTGGGGCTAGAAAAGCCATTGAGTATTCAAAGCTTGGGGAGCTGTTCTATGGGAGCTTGGAAGTTAAGAGTGTTGAAAGAAATGCAGATGATGGAGGTCTGGTTTGGAAAGTCCCAGGGGGACGATTGGGAATCACTTAAAGACTCTGTTGGGGTTGTTGGATATTTTGAGTTAAGAATCTGTGATTCTGGTTAGCTGGGGCTGAAGAATTGGCTGTGATTAACCAGATACCAGAACCACTAAAGTGAAACTTTGCTCTGCTGCTCAATGCTGAACAGCTGGAGCCGAAAAATTAGCAGTGATTAAGAAGAGGCCAGCATCACTGAGGTGAAATCTTCTGGAAATTGTTTTCTCAAAAGTAGCACACAGAAGCGGTGCTCCAGAGGTGACCAAGGTTGTACCTTGTGTTGACAGCAGAACCTGGTAGTGTAAGAGTCACCCAGTTGGTATTGATTTTGAAGACATGAAGGTGTCTTGGAGAGCAGCTGAGGCTTGGCACTGTGTGGCAGGTCTGAAGTCCTTGAAGAGAGCACAGGAGAGGCTATTGGTGAAAGTGCAGCCCAGGTGAAGCAAGAGACCCCAGCGTTTTGGAGATATCAGTACCATGGGACAACTACCAAGAACAGCAACAGCCTCGAAGTAGAGCCATCCTGATCTTAGGAGACAAGCTTGTGGGCTGTAGTGGGTGGAGCCAGAGAAATAGCCCTTTGGAGGAGCCCAGAAGATCATAACTGGATCCCAGACTTTAGATATTGAAGTATTTACACAATTGGAGTTTGGTTTTGCTTTGTTCGGATTGTGAAGAACTGTGCCCTGGTTCTTCCCTCTTGAAGTAAGAAAGCACTTAATATAGTTTTGATTTTACAGAAGTCCACAGCTGAGAGACTTTGAACTTTTAAAGACATTTTGGAATTTTACAAAGACTTTGGATTTTAGAAGAGACTGGATATTTTAAAGAGACTGAATTTTTTTAAGTGTTTGGGATTTTAAAGACCGCAAAGTTAAATTTTGGAATGTTTATATTATACTATTTATAATGTATGATCGTGGTGATGGACAAGAAAGGAAAGGTTATGGCTTAACAGTGATATGTTTGTGTCAAGTTGACAAGGGGTCAGAGTGAGAACCTTCCTCTGTGGCTCTCCACTCTTGTACAAATGCGTCTCAAAGTTGATGAAGAGTGACAATCTCCCTGATGAGTTTTTCCCCTTTCACTAAAACTATTTGAATACTCACACTCTGACAAGGCCCAGTTTGCTCTTAGTCTCTGGCAGATGTTTCCTTCTAGAAGGTTGTACGAGAGGAGGAAAGATGTATAGACAGATGGAAAATCAGGAATAATTGAAAGGTTAAGCAGTTCCAATGAAGGGGAACCGAGTTGGTGTAGGAAATAACCAGAACTTAACAAGTGATCATGCTTATTGTAGAAAATATGGAAAATGCCCTCAAGAGAAAGATACTGTGCTCATATTTTTCTTTTGTTTTTTTCCACCTTATCACTTAGCTGTGTGGTGATTGACTCAGACTCTGATTCTGACTCTCCCTATGAGGAAAACAAAGATAAGATCTGTGAAATAAGCAGTGAAGGCAAGTATCATTTTTGCTTAAGAGAAATAGCTGAGCTCTGAAGCCTTGTCACATGTGGCAGTTTTAGGATCTGACTGTACAGACTTGAAGTTTGTGATGACTTTGTAGCCAGTACCACATTTCTTTCTCTATCATGTGCTGGATATCAATGTGGCTGGGTTCCCTGCACCTTGGTCTATTTCCTAACCCAGTTGCAACTCTTCCTGCTGCCTTTGACTTTGGGTAGAGTTCTGTCTTCCTAGAGCCCTGCTAGGGACCTCTCTGCTTCTGCCTCTTCCTCTCTTTCCATCCTTTATGGGTGGCAATGACAAGGAAGAGGAGAGAGTAAGAGGCATGACTCTGCCTTCTTTCCAACTTGGTGGAGCCTGGGTTTAGGGGAAGTTAACAGTATAAACAGTGCCAACTAACTACTATCTACTCCATATACTGGTGGCGTAAGGTAGAGAGCACCAAAAGTTCAGCCAGGCCATATGACTAAATAAAGAAGTTTTCAAAGCTAGAGAACTTGATATAGATGAAATACCACTTTATTGATGCAGTTGCCCTTATTTTGCTATAGACCACAAGGCAGCAGGTTTGTGTTTAGGAACAACTGAACAGATACCTCATTCTGTTTAGACAATGTGATTTTAAGGTGAGCATCATACTTTCATTGCTAGTTTATCTGTCATTGCTCCCAGTAAAATACAAAATAGAGGGGAAACACTCTACAACTATGATTTTTAACTGTAATTCAGAATGTCTAAACACTCAACCAGTTTCAGATTTTGTGCTCAATAACCTGCTGAAGTCTGTACAAACTGGGTAGAAGGAGTGTATTTATAGATGTCTCTTGAATTTCAGATGAGTCTTCTGATGAGTCAAATGAGCCTTTTGACATTGAGGGCTCCAGCAATCAGAAGTCTTCAATTATTATTATTGATGACGAAGAAGATGCCAATCCTCAGTTGAGGGCTTCTGAGCAGGAAAAAGATGGTACCAGTGATGCGTGCCAAATGCCTGTGTCCGAAAAAGAGATGGTTGGTTCTGAGCTTACTTCAGCTGATGATGTTTATGAGATACAGGATCTTGAAGAAAGCTACAGCGATCCATCAAGTGAGCCCAAGCCCAAGTCTAAGCTGGAGCCGGAGCCCAAACCGGAGCTCGAGCTGGAGCCCGAGCCCAAGCCCAAGTCTAAGCTGGAACCGGAACCGGAGCCTGAGCCCAAGTCTGAGCTGGAGCGTAAGCCTGAGCTGGAGCCTGAGTTGGAGCCCAAGTATGAGCCAAAGTCCAAGCTGAAGTCTGAGCTCGAGCCCGAGCCCGAGCCTAAGCCTGAGTCCAAGTCTGAGCTCGAGCCCGAGCCCGAGCCCGAGCCTAAGCCTGAGTCCAAGTCTGAGCTCGAGCCCGAGCCTGAGTCCAAGTCTGAGCTCGAGCCCGAGCCCGAGCCTAAGCCTGAGTCCAAGTCTGAGCTCGAGCCCGAGCCTGAGTCCAAGTCCAAGTCTGAGCTCAAGCCCGAGCCTGAGCCTAAGTCCAAGTCTGAGCTCGAGCCCGAGCCCGAGCCTGAGTCCAAGTCTGAGCTCGAGCCCGAGCCCGAGCCTGAGCCTGAGTCCAAGTCTGAGCTCGAGCCCGAGCCCGAGCCCGAGCCTGAGTCCAAGTCTGAGCTCGAGCCCGAGCCTGAGTCCAAGTCTGAGCTCGAGCCCGAGCCCGAGCCTGAGCAAAGTGTTGCAGCCGAAGAGTCCAAGGAGGCAAAGGCTGCAGCTGCGAAGAAACAACAAAAGAAAAGGAAGAAAATCGACAAATACATATGTATGTCCCGAAGTAGGCCACGTAGGAAACGTCGTCGCACTGTCTCACAGGATGTGCCCAGCCAGCCAAGTGAATCTGCAAACCCTACTCCTGCCGATGAGCCCATGTCATCTGCCGATGAGCCCATGTCATCAGGCCAACCTGCTCATCCTGCCGAAAGCGTGCCATCGAAGAAACAAAGAGGCAAAAGAGCACGCCCATGCAAGTGAAAAGGATCTTTCTGTAAATGGACGTGGGGGTTCCCATGTCCATCTTTTATGCTCCAATATATTAGCATTTGCTGTTTAGTCCCCCTGGAGTGTTTTTCCCTGAATTCCCTGTCCTGAGGATATCCAGTTATTAATTCCTCTATGCAGCCATAAGTTAGAGTGGCTTCTCCCTTCTAGGTTCCCAGTTTTAAGAGTTTTTCTCAAATGTTGTAACATGTTGCCAAATTTGTCCCTCAGTATATAGGAAGACTCTTCATGATTTATTCTCTGAGGGTCTAGCCTCATGAGTGGCATGTAACAGATGTTCAATAAACTTGTTAAATAAATGAGTGGCACTAACTATTGGTTCCTAAGACTCTGGCTTGAGTTATTGGCATTGTGGGTTTGGGAAGAAGGCAAAAGGCAAGGTTTCACTTGCAAATTGGGTGAAGGTGCTGTTGGGAATATGGGCTACATTATACAAGTCTTTACACTGCCCTTGCCTTAGTTGCTCATGCAACCTTGCCTCCAAAGGCCCTGTGATAGTTTTCTGTACCTGTGACAGAGTCTTCTTACTCAGCTTACTCTACTGGTAGTTGGTGACTCTAGACAGAGTCATCAGCAGGTAGTAGTATGCAGCCTGTCCACACAGCCTTGCTGAAAGATGCTGCCCCGCACTTGCCTGTTTGAATTGAGCTTCCCTTTCTTTTCTGTCAGCTGCTTGTTGGTACCAAATTTAAGGGTACAAATCAACTATTATCCTTTCAGCTGATAGTGGATGAAAAAATTAGGAGCCTTCCTGAAAGAAAGCCATTGCAGCCAAAGTTGGAAAATGCAAGGCTGAGTATGTACTGTTCACATGCTTGCTTGCATGGGATTTGATGGCTCATTTTTTGCATTGTCATCAGTCCAGTTAATACTGGAGACTCCAAGGGGGTGAAAGAATCTGGTTGGGTGAAGATTTCTCACCTTAAGTGGGTATGCACATGCAGTGATGAAGTCACCTGCTGGTTCTCCTTTCCTCCTAGCCATCCAGTCAAAGGACCAGGCCTGTGTGTTCCACTTAAGTCCTAGCTGCTACCTGGCAGAGTGCTTCTTTCAGCCCCACGGCAGCTCTGGCCTTTGAAGTTTCCTTTGTCCTTAAACCCAGGTCAAAGATGGATATGTGGCCAAAACACTTTTTAAGCTGGACACGGCCTGGTGGCCATCAGTTTATACTTAAGCAAACCAAACACAGTTGAATGTGATAGCACATTAATCTCAGCAGGTAGAGGCAAGACAATTAGGAGTCCAAGGCCACCCTCTACAAATCAAATTCAAAGCCAGTCTGGGTTACATGACACTCTTACCTCAAAAATCAACAAATGAGGCAATTGCAGTGGAGAAGGTAGAGCTTACATGTTCTGATCTGGGATTGGAGAGAGAGTAGTTAAAAATGTCTTCCAGAGTTTTATATTGCTTTGTGTGAACACATTTCCCCTTTCTACTGTGTATATTCTTGTGTTTGGCAGGATTGGGGTTAGAACCCTTGGCCTTGAACATGTGGCAAGCCACATTCATGCTATCTTGTGAATTTTCAAAGTATCCCTGACTCAGGAAAAAAAGGTGTTAGGGTAAAGTAGATTGCTTGGCGTTATTTTATTTTCATTAAGCTACAGGGAGCTATCAAAAATAAGTGATCGTGTAGGTCAAAGTCATATTAATACTAAAGCTAAAAGTCAATATATTTTCTCATTTAGATTCTAAAATTTCACTTTCCCCTTAAAATGTGGTCTTTAATTTTATTTCTGTTTTTACTTCCATTCAGGAGCAATGCACACTTACATCTGAATTATCTTACAAGAGAAAGAATATATTTGAAGAAGTATATTTGTGTGTGTGTGTGTGTGTGTGTGTGTGTGTGTGTGTGTGTGTGTGCATTTTGATTTTTTGTTTTTGTTTTGTGGTGCCAGGGATGAAACTAAGGCCTCATGCATACTGCACAAATGTTCAACCACTGAACTACTTCAGCCTGGATGATACTTTTAAGCTTATATTTTGGGAGAAAAAAATTATCTGAAGGGAAGGGAAGGGAAAAAGTGTGGTGTGTCAGGCATGGGCTGGGGGAAATCAGCTCAGATCTGAAAGGCTCTATGCCCTGTGCCTTCTGCCCACTGAGATGATTGGGATAGCTCACTATGTGCTTTCAGACCCCTATCAGCAAGGGTCAAGTCTGGATTCTATATTCATATGTAAGCTGCTTTGCCTGTAGGGATGCTTGTCTTGATAATATCCAGGTTGCTTTGCTAGAGACTGACAGAAGAAAGGAGAAGCTGCCTCTTGGTGTCCTTATCACTACCCTTCATCTGAAGGTGACTAGCCTGTTTGAACTTTTACCTCTGTCTTTGCTCTAGGAGCCTTCAATGGTGCTTCACATAGTTCCAGTATAGGCTGCTTACTGGACATAGTATCTAATATACCCAATCTGGGGATCTTGTTGGTTCTTTTGATGTGGAGTACACAAGTTTGAGGGAAGATTTACTAAGTCCCAAGGCTAGCTTTTTCTGAGTATACTCTGAAGTCCAATTGTCTGCTGAATCTGTCAGATGATACAGGCTTTCAATCTGCTGCCTTTGACTGATACTAGGTATATCAGTTGACACTAGGTGATTGGAAGGAGAATTTTTTTTTTGAGATATGGTTTCTCTGTAACAGCCCTGGCTGTCCTAGAACTCACTCTGTAGACCAGGCTGGCTTTGAACTCACAGAGATCCAACTGCCTCTGCCTCCCAAGTGCAGTGTGTGCTGCCACCGCCCGGCTCAGCGCAGCCTTCTTTGTGGCTGTCTGAGGTACACATTGAAATATGGAGCAGCAATCATGGTTTAATGGAAAGACTGAAGAGATTTGGGTCAGAAGATCTGTTGTCTCTGTCCTTTGGGCCAGACACATCTGATCTTCAGTGTCCTCATTTACAAGATATAGATGAGAACAAACAGTGGTAACTTCTTGGATGGGTGGTTGTGAATTAAATATGATGCAAAGAGAGGTTCTTTGCAAATGCCAAAATACCATTGGCAGTTCTCAGTAAAAGTAGAAATGGGGTCACTCTGTGCCATGGGAAAGAGTTGATTCTGAAGTACGAAAGTAGGAAATCACAGTTCACTCCAGGGAATGTTTGAGTTGCCCACTTTGGGTAGAGTAGATGTGGTAGCTGGAAACAGTGGTTAGAACCACAATGACTCAGATCCTGAATACAAGACCAACTGATCAAGGAAAAGCCAGAAGGAAACTGAATGAATCTGGAGGCGAGTGAGTAATTGGGTTAGAATGGAAAGAGCCTGGTAGTAAAGAGCACAGAGACTGCTGTTGTATAAAGGGGAGGGCAGGAACTTGATTAGAGAGGTGACTCTGAGTTGCAAAGGAGATGCTGGCTGGAAGAGCCCACATGGAGGAGATAGCAGTCCAATTCCCAATTGAACATGGGGTAAGGGAAAAATGGATTTCAAATACCTCTGAGGTTTTCAGTCGTGACAGATTTTTTTTTATTGTGGAGCCTGTTATGCTAAAAAATACTCATAAATCTGTTGGAAATTCTCATTGAATACCTTTAAAATCAGAAGCATAAGAGCTTGAGACTGAAGTCATAGGTGTGGTGATCAGTCTTGAGGTTGAAACCTGACCTCATACCTTTGAGCATGTACCAAGAGTAAAGAGAATGGGAAAGAAATATTCTTATCTAATGAGCTGGAAGGAAAAAGCAAGTTTTGGGCCTTTATGCATGCATGCATTCTCCTAGTTCTTTACCATCTAAAATTCACTTGAATTTACCTTTGCAGGAAATCTATGTGCAAAATACCTGGATGTTTCTTGAGTAACATTGAAAAATTAAAACAATATTCTGGAAGGAATTTCAAGCAAAATAGGGAAGAGCTGGCTCAGAAAATCTACACACTACTTAACCGCACTGTCTTTGATGAAAAGGTAGAATCAATGAATAAGCATTTATTGAATACCTCTTGTACACCAGAACTCTTGGCTGCTGCACTAACCACATATACTTCATTTCTTGAAATATCCCCCATCCACGTTGGCATGTCCTTTTACTTTATATTAGAAAGAAAAAAAACAACTCTTGTTCTTATTTCCTGATCTGCTGAGAGTTGTTTTCCAGAAAGATGTCTCAGCAATTAAGAGCATCTACTGCTCTTACAAAGGACCCAGGTTTGGTTCCCAGTGTGCACATGGCAGCTCACAACTGCCTTATAATTCCAGCTCCAGTGGACCTGACAAACTCTTTTGGCCTCTTGTGGTACACATAAACTCAGGCTTATACACATACACATAATTTTTTTTTAAATGAATAAACCTTTAGAACTGCTTTCTGATACTTTTGTTTGCTTTTCATTTTTAGTTGCCGGAGAAAATAGAAATTACTTGGAATAAAAAGATGCTGCGGACTGCTGGTTTATGTACTACCAATGAGATACAACAACCTAAGAGGGAGCGCTATGCAAAGATTGCAATTTCTCTGAAAGTCTGCGACTCTGCAGGTGATTCTAGGAATATGGTGGCTTTTTCCTTACACTCTGTCCTTCTGATAACAAAACTGTTAAATTACTCTTAAATGTGTTAAGCTGTGTCTCAGCTTTGAACTGTCATTTCTAGGTGGACAGACCTTTTTTGTATTGCTTACAGGACATCCTTATTTGATGTCTCATCATTCCTAGGGATCCAACATAATCAGATGATTTTCCAGGCCCATCTCCCACATTTCCCTTGCCAAAGCCAGCATCTCCATTCTCTCAGTAGCCAAGGGTCAAGATGCCCTCTGTAGCCAGTCATCAACCCCTCCTCCAACTTTACATGTGTCAAAGTCTGGGCCCTCATCCCCTCCCTCTTCTCCCAGCTGCACTCACTTTTCTGCGTGCCACTATGTTTGCTTTCCTGCTCAGAGCCTGGTTTTTGAGACCATTGTAATCTTCTGCTTCACATGGCCCATCTGGCCTCTCACTACTCCACTCCTAGCCCATGATTCAACCATTTTCTTCCTACTGGTTCTCAAAATGCAGCCCATGATTTTCTAGATCCAGTTATTACTCACATTTTTTTTTTACTTCTCCCAAATCTCCCCACCATATTAGAAACCAGAGCCTCACAGATGCTCTCTCTGTAAGTGGTATGCCATTGAATAGCAGCTACAACTTTCATTAATACTTGGGAATCAAGAGTTTTGTCTTGTTTCTGATACGGTATCTTGCTATGTTGTTCAGGCTGGTCTTGAACCCCTGGGCTCAAGCAGACCTCTTATTCTCAGCTTCTTGAGTAGCTGGAACTACATACAGGCATCTTCCACCAGCCCAACTTTTCATGACCTTTTTTTTGGTGGGAAAAGTGAGGGTACAGGTTGAAACAGGGTTTTAGTCTGTAACCCAGGCTGGCCTCATACTCACTATCAGCTCAAGCTGACCTTAAGCTTGTGTAGTCCTCCTGCCTTCAAGTGCTAGGATTGTAGAAGTGAGCGGCTGGATTTTTTTTTTTTCCTTTTTTTTTTTTTTTTTTTTTATAAAAAAGCTTTTTTCATACAGTGTATTTTGATCATATTCTTTCCTCTCCCCCAACTTCTCCCAGATCCTCCCTACCCCACCCAAACTTTATGTGTGCTTGCTTGTGCTCTCTCTCTCTCTCTCTCTCTCTCTCTCTCAAAAATAACCCCAATAAAAACAAAAAACTAAAATCAAAGTAAAGAAACTTAAAAAAAATCAGTAAGACAAAAAATACTAAAACAAAACAATGTTATTGTTGTTTTGAGATAGGATCTTAGTATGAACTCAGAATTATCTCTAATTTAGGACCATCCTCCCTGCTTCAGCCTCTCAAGTGCTGGGATTGCAGGTTGTATATAGACTTGAATAGCCCTTCTAATTCTAAGTGTAGTCAGTTGTTAAGAGTCCAGCTCAAGGCGGGTGAGATGGCTCAGTGCCACCAAGCCTGCTGCTTTTAGTTTGATTCTCCAGGACCTGCATAGTAGAAGGAAAGAACTGACTCCCACAAGTCCTCTGGCCTCCACATGTATGCTGTGGCATGTGCATTTTTTTCATCAAAGAGCCCAGTTTTAGATCTCTTACTTTAAGCTTCTGCTGATCAAATCTCGTGATCACTTTTCTCCCTAGAGGGAAGAAACTAAGCCTTGTCCAGATGAGTTTCTAGCAGTGCCCCCACAAAAAGATGGACATGCTGGAGCTGCTTCCCCAAAACCTGACCACTTAAGAGGCAGCCAAAACCCAAACCAGCTTGTTGTGATTTCTGGGAAGGCAACCCTCATGGTTGCCTGTGTATGCTTCTGTGAGATAGCCTTGTTTTTGGTGGGGGTGAAAGTCAAGGGGGTGCTGGGTAACAGGTCAGAAGAATATCCATTTTAGTGTTCACAATTTGCTTTCATTCCTTTTTCAAGATCGAATCCGGGATACCTTGATCCATGAACTATGCCATGCAGCCTCATGGCTGCTTGATGGCATCCGGGATTCTCATGGTGACTCATGGCAATATTATGCTCAAAAATGCAATTCAGTACACCCAGAGCTGCCTAAGGTCACCCGTTGCCATAACTACACAATTAACTACAAGATCTATTATGAATGTAGTCTGTGTAAATACAGGTAAGACCTTTCTCAGACTTTTTCCAATTACTTTGTCATTCCAGCCTTCAGTGCTGCTTGTTTTTTTATTTTTATTTTTTGTTTTTGTTTTTGTTTTGTTTTCTGGTAATGGGAATTGAACTGAGGGCTTCATGTATGCCAGGCAAACACTATACTGCCCTCCTGCATGAGCCGTGTCATCAGCCTTCTTTCTTGTGGTTTTTTGTTTTTGTTTTTTTGAAGCAGAGTTTCAGCAGGTTTTACATGCTAGTCTTGAGCTAGTTTTGGAGGTTAGGCAAGTCCTGAATTTGTGATCCTTCTGCCTCAGCCTCCCAAGGGGCAGGACCAAGTAAACCTTTAGTAATTCTATGGACTGTCTGACTTGAATGAATCTCATTAGTGCTGGGTTCTCTTTATTTTACTTCTCCTGCTCCCCCACGCCCACACACACCTAATTTGACCTGACCTGACCCTGTTGCTCCCTGGAGCTCCTCAGAACTCATGGAAAGTTGCTCTGGGCACAAGGCTAAGGAGTTAGAGCTGATGTTGAGGTACTGTGATTGATTCTTTTGTGGTGTGGTGTCTCCTTCCTTGTCAGGGTTGGCCGCTACACCAGATCATTGAACACTGAACGCTTCATCTGTGCCAAATGCAGAGGGCCTCTGGTTTTGCTGCCATTATTTCGGAAAGATGGAACCCCCATTGTGCCTCATGTGAGACCATTTGCCAAATACGTGAAGGAGAATTATCGAACAGTGTTCAATGGGACAGCAGGAATCAGCCATGGGGATGTGATGAAAAGACTCAGCAAGGATTATTTTGCCAGTAAACAAAAGGAAAATCCTTAATGTTGTCCTGGAGTGTATTTATGTGAACCAAATTTTTTACTGGCAAGAAGTTTTAGAAGACTATTTCTGTAAAGCTTTAAATATTGGAGTTTAAATGTGTGTTCTGATTTGTTATTAATGGTGATTGTTCTTAACAGAGAGTTCTTTTGTTAACCTTGACAATACTTGAAGCCCTTTGGATTCACCTTGGATCTTAACTTTGACTATGTAGTTTTAATATGTGGAATGAAACACAGATGATATTTCCTGTGGGAGGGAGAGTGGTGAGAAAATGAGACTATTGTAAAAGAGTAAGTTGTAAAGGTTGTACCTCACAGCTAGGCTGCTGTCAGCCATTACACCTACCCATGTGTGAAGAGCCAACCTGCTTCATGAATTCCAGTTGCTCATGGCTTTTAGTGAAGCTGTCTAAGCCATGTAATTATTCAGAAAATAAATATTTTCATTTCACTTTACAGCTCTCTTATTCAAGTGCTCCAGCAGACTCCCCACCTCTGGGAGCTGTCAAGTGTGTGGATTGGGCCCAGCATAGTACTTGTTTCCTGTGAATACTGAACAAAATGACCACCAACTTAGTGGTTTAGAGCATCACAAATGTATTATCTTAGAGTTCTGGAGGTTGAGAGTCTCTAAGATGAGTCTCCTAGATTATGATCAAGGTGTTGACTGGACCTTCCTTTCTGGGGAATCTATTTTTTTGTCTTTTCCAGATCCTAGAGGCCTCCCACAGTCTCTGCTTCCTTCCTTCATGGTTTCTTCAAAGACAAAACATTTCATTTCTCTTCCTTCACATTTATAGACCCTTGTAATGAATAATAGTGGGTCCATTTAGGGGACTCTTCTTCCTCCTTCTCCTCCTCCTCCTCCTCCTTCCCCACCCCCACCCATGTGTGTGTGTGTCGGGGCACGTGTGTGCAGTTACATGTGGAAGCCATTGGCAAATCCTTGGGTTTCATTCCCAGGAGCTGTCCACCTTGTTTTTTTCATGTTCTGTTGGGCTTTCCATTTAGGGTAAGCTGGCTAAACAGCAAGGTACTGTGCTCTTCCTTGTTGCCACCTCCCCAGGTGGCTTACAACCCAAGAGTTACAAGTGCATACTGCCATTTCCAGCCTTTTATGTGGTTGCTAGGACCAAAATCAGGTCATTGTACTTACACGGTAAGTACTTTACAAATTGAGCCCTCTCCTCAGCCCATTATTATCATTATTGTTGGGCTCTGCAACAAGCAGTCCATAGCTCGGGGCTCGACTTCTGGAGAGCCCCGCCCCCTTCCCAGTCTGCAGGAGTGCAGGGCTCCTGCTTTGGGAGGGCCTCACCCCCTACATAGTCCCCAACACAGGGCTCCTGTGTTCAGAGGGCCCTGCCCCACTACACACAGCCCACAGCCCAGGGCTCCCTCTTTGGGAGGGTTCCACCCCACACACAGTCTACTGCTTGGGGCTCCCACTTTTGTGGAGAGCTCTGCCCCTGACACACCCTTCCATACTTACCAAGTAGGGGGTGGGGTGGGGGTGGGGCTTGGGCCCTGCTCCCTATGGCTACTCCACCTCAGCCCAACCCTTGCCAGGCCCAACCCGTCTTCAGGTGTCAAACTATCAAGTTGCCTCCACCAGCAGAGATCTGCTTCATGATGGGCCCTGCAGGCGGTCATGGCAGCAGGTGACCAAGTTGAGGACTGGGCTGCCTTCTCTGGACCCAAAATGGCACCTCACAGCTATCTGTGTTTCTGCTGGGGAACAAATCTGACTTTCCCCAGCAAGCTTAGCCCATCCAGCTGCCAACTGTTTGGGGCTGCTGCTTGCTTCCCTGACCACCCTGCTGGGGACCTTGGGAGCCCGGCCACCACCCCGTGTGCCCACCATGAACCCCAAATGGTGCCGAGGACCACTGGGGAGCCAGCATATTTCCCCCTTGGGGGAGTCTGGCTCTGCAAGGCCAGGGAGCTCTGACTTGAGACCTCTCATAAGAAAGCTCCCCACTGGGACTATCAGGGACCCAACTCCCAGCTGGCTGTGGAGTCCTTCAACCTGGCAGAGCAGCACAGACCTGGCCCCAACTAACACAAATGGCCCTAAGCTGGGCCCCTCATCCCTCTCTGGACTTGCCAAATAAGGGTAAAAAATCCTACCAATCACAGGTCACCCTGGGAGGCTCCACCCCCACAGGAACACTATATAAAGAACAGCCTTCTGGACTCTACTGGGAGTAGGGAGGGAGTGTAACTTATGCTGCTGCCTTCCTTCCAAAGTGGAGGCAGTCACTGAGAAGCTTGAAGAACATCTCAGGTTGGCCAGAACAGGTCAGCCAGGGATATTTCCCTTCAGAGCTGCAGCATTGGGGATACCTTCCCACCTTAGAGATGTATAGTCCCTGGGCTCCCAACTGCCAGGGCACCTTCCTGTCAGAACTATGTGGTTCCTGGGCTCTTGAATGCCAGACCACTTTTCCATCTCTGTTCCAGCTGAATAAAAAAAGAAAACCCTAACAATTATTATTTATTACTATTTTTGATAGGTCTCATATAGTGCTGGCTGACCTTGGATTCTTTAAACATTTTTTATTAGATTTATTTTTGGGGAGGGTGCTTGTTTATGCCATAGCACACATGTAGAGGTCAGAGGACAACTTTTGGGAGTCAGTTCTCTTCTACCCTTTGGATCCCAGGGATTGACCTTGAGTTGTCAGGATTGGTGACAAGTACCCTTTATCTGCTGAACTATCTAACTCTGCCCTGACCTTGAAATATTTATGTAATCAAGGCAGGTCATGAACTCCTTGGTCCTGTTTCTGCCTTCCAAATCTTGGGAATTATAAGCATTCACCACTATGACCTGCCAAAATCTTATTTTAGTTGGTTCACAGATTAGCATCCTCAGTTCCTCTTTGCCATATTTATTGGCTTTTGTTTTTGTTATTTTTTTTTTGAGACAGGGTTTTCATATGTAGCCCTGGATGGCCTGGAACTTGCTAGGTAGGTAACTGCCTCTGCGTCCCAAGAGCTGAGACTATAGGTATGTACCACCATAACCTTCTGCTTGCTTGTTTGAGACAGGATTTTCCTTCTGTAGCCCCAGGCTAGTCTCAAATCCACAATGTCACCCAGGCTAGCCTCAGATTGTTGATCTTCCTGCCTTGTCCTCCCAAGTACTTTAATTACAGGCATGTACCACCATACTTGGCTATTCTCTTTTGCCATGCAAGGTGACCTTATCACAAGCTCTGGGAATTGGAACCTGGGCATCTTGAGGGGTCCAGGTTTGGGCCTGTCACAAATAATGTTTATCTTTATCAGTATACCATTACTGATAACTTTTTATAAGTAGGACATTATTTTTGACATTTTCCTCTTGCCTCTCATTTGTAGAAGGGTAGAATAGTCTTTGGAACATTGCAGCTAGATGTGATTGCAGATATATAGAGTTGGGCAAGCTTCCCAGCTAATTGCTTCTATTCCTTCTCCCCCAGGCTCCAGATATCTGCAGCTTCAAGCAAGGCCCAGCCTGTCAGAGTGGGTTATGACACACCTGTGACTTCACTGGAGGAACTGACAATGCAGTGGGTAGCCCTGTCACCTGCCCTTCTAGAAAGCTCTGGTTATTTCTTCCACTCAGCTTTAGACATGGAAAATGCTCCTTTACTGGTCACTTCTTTCTTAGTGGCTATGTATCAACGACTGCTAACAAATCAGCAGGTCATGTTGCTGGTGTGTGTGTGTGTGTGTGTATACATGTGTATATGTATTTAAGGGCCAGGGAACATATTAGGTATTCTGTATTGCTCTCCACCTTATTTCTTTGAGACTGGGCCTCTTACTGAACCTAGAGTTCACCTCCTCCCCCACCCCCAGGTTGGCAGCCAGCCAACCCATCCACCACAGTGTTGGAATTACAGACATACACGGCCACACACAGCTTTTACATAGTTGCTGGTGGTCTGAACTTGGGTCTTCATGTTTGCTCAGCAAGCATTCTTACCAACTGAACCATGTCCTCAGCCCCACCTTTTTTTTTAAGCCCATTTTTTTTTCTTGGAAAGAGCCTATACTACCTGAATAACCAATGCAACCTTCTCTGGCTGGTCTGTGATCCCATTGTCTTATCCCAGACTACCCTACAGCCTCATCATCAGTCCTTTCCCCCTACCCAAGCCCTTAACGCCAGCCAGACCACGTTTTTTTTTAAGATAGAGTCTCTCACTGTGTAGCCCTGGCTGGCCTGGAACTCGCTCTGTAGACCAGGCTGGCCTTGAACTCACAGAGATCCACCTGCCTCTGCCTCCCAACTACTGGTATGTACTACCACATCTGGCCCAGCTGAGACCACTTATAATCTCCCCAAAACATTGCTGTTTTCAGCATCTCTACCTGTGTTACTTCCCTCTTTTCTGCCTAGAAATAAAACACTCCTTCCTTACCTAATCCCTGGAGATGCCACTTGCCCCTTAAGTCTCCAGGAAGCCACCCCAGATAGCTCCTGCCTTCGTGCTCAGCCCTGGATTCAGCATGTACTGCCTCTCTGCTCTGTAGCATAGATTGCTTGATATTTGTTAATTTTTACCACACCTTCCATGTTGGCCTGAGCTTCTGAGATTCAGGAATTATGGCTTATTAATGTCTAGTGGCCACAAAGTGTACCTAGATAACCAGCTGCTGAACTATTCACTGCCACCACCCAAGCCCATGAGTGTGTCTAACAGCTCCAATATGCAACAGGGGATCCAGCAGAGGGCACAGCAGAGCCCAAGAGGGCAGACAGCCAGACCATAGGCCAGGCAGAAAGAGACAGGAAGTGCACTCCTGAGCCCAGTCAGGCCTGGCCCAAATGATAACTATGAATACACCCTGGTCCTCATTATCTTGTTTATTGAAAGTTTAAGCAGGGTTTTAGACATAAAAGTGGGCAAATATTGAGATACTAGGGACCATAAGCACATTTAGTGCTGAGTAAGGCCTAACCCTCTGTGCTATTCGCCTCTTACTCTCTTCACACAGGGAAGGCTGAGTGCTACTTGCTGAATCAGAAGGGCTGTGGGGCTCCAGGCAGCTAGCTCTGAAATAGTAGGACAGGGTGTAGCAGCTAAGGCACAGTAATAGTTCCGTCCTTGGAGCTGGGATAGTGGCCCTGGGGAGACCTGGAGGTGTTGGGCTGCCAGTGAGTCTCAGCAGCAGAGTTACAGATGAGTCAGCCACAAGGAGGAGAAGAACCTGGAATGTGTTAGGACTTGATTTGCAAGGGCTACAGTTCCAGTCCAGAATTATAAGCCCAAGTAGGAGGCCTCTGTTGTCTCAGACAAGGATGACTCTCGTCGTGAAGATGGTGGCTGCCGCTGCAGCCTTCTCTGGTCAGAGTAGCCCAGGCGCATGAGCAGCATCCACATTTGTTCTCTGAACTTCACCCCCACAAAGGCATAGAGCAGAGGGTTGAGGCAGCAGTGCATGTAGCCCATGCCTGAGGTGACTGACTTGGCCACATCCACTTGGCTTTCTCGACCACAGTTGCGGGCCAAAACTCCCAGGTCCATGAGGATATCCACCAGCACCACCAGGTGATAGGGGGTCCAGCAGACAGCAAAGGCTCCCACCACCACTACCACTAGCCTCATAGCTCGTAAGCGCCTCTGGCCTCTGGAGACCAGCAGCACAGCCAGGATATGGGCATAGCAGTAGGCCATGACTAGAAGGGGCAGCAGGAAACCAGCCACCAGCTGCAGTAAACGCAGAGCAGTGCGACCCACCTGGGGGAAGTTGTACTGGCAGTGGGTAGCATTGAGGCGCTGATCATAGCTGGCTGACAGGAAAATGAAGTCTGGGAGGGCAAAGAACAGACAGAGTCCCCAGACAACTATGCAGGTGAGGGCTACACGTACCCTGGGGTCCCTGCGGTAGATCTGGGTGGCATGCACGATGCTCAGATAGCGGTCAAAGCTGATACAGGCCAGCAGGAAGGCTCCTGCATAGAAGTTGATGTTGAAGAGGGCACCTGCCACTTTGCAGAGGCCAGAGCCAAAAACCCACTGGATAGCAGCATCCACGGCCCACAGTGGGAGTGTCAATACCAGCAATGCATCAGCCACAGCCAGGTGGAGCAGAAAGGTGTCTGTGCTGCTCAAGGCAGTGCGTTGGGTCAGTAGCACAACAGCCACGGCCCCATTGCCTAGCAGCCCCAGCAAAAAGAGGAGGCTGTAGAGGACGGGCAGGAAGGCTCTGTCAAAGTTCAGGCTGAAGTCCTGTGGGCAGGGCGGGGAGTCAAAGAAGACGCTCTCGTTTTCCCCATAATCGTAGGGAGAGGTACTGTTTTCCAGAAGAAAGGCAAAGTCCGAGGCATCTAGCACTTGAGGTTCACTAACCTGCCCAAGAAAGGGGGAAAGAAGGAAGGGAGGTCAATTCTCTTTAAAGGCCCAGGAACTGTCTTGCCCCTTTGTGCTGTGTCATTTATTCTAACGAGTATTTCCCATAGCAATAGCTCTGTCTGGGCCAGACCCTGAGCTGTCACTTTCTTCCAGGCCCACTCCTGCTTAACTCCATCTACTCAGACTAGGGTGGTGACTCCCCTTCTCAAAGGATGGCAACCCCCAGACCTTTTCTGGGGTATCACATGGGCCAGGCATCCTCTTTCATTCTTCATGGCTTGTCAGCCTCAATGCTACAATATTACAGCCACACCTGGATCAACCTCCTGCCTCCTCCCCAGGTGCTCCTTTCCTACTCCATCTCCTAGTCCCTGGTCCCCCTTTTCCATCCTCAGTCCTTATCTGGTGACCCTGACTTCCTGACCTCATGTAAGGCTTCCCTATAAACTCCCCTACATATACCATGCAGGCTTCCCTTTCCCTATCCAAAGACTTGTGGAACCATTCAGGCACCCACTGAGCTCCCCACCCAAACCCGTAATAGGCCTCCCCAAGATGGCCAGGCTGATTTCAAACTCTTGGACTCAAGTGAGCTTCTGCCTCTGCCTCCCAAGTAGCTAATTCCATGTCACCTGGATAGCAGGAATCTTCTTCACCCCTTCACCCCATCCCAAACTATCCCAGGGCTAGAGACTATACAACTTTGACATTTTCAGATGAAACATCCAAGCCATAGAGGCAAGAGACATGCCTGTGGTCTGTGGCCAGGCTACTCAGCCCTCTAGTGAACCTGGACTGTGGGCCAGCCCGGACTTGTCCCTGGTACTTTAGCTTGGCCACTTGGCTCTGTAATGTAGCTGTGTTGGGCAGCAGAACTTACCTCAAGGTACATGGCTAGACCGGTGCTCTGGCTGTGGCTGCTGGGGTCAGGTCGCGTGCTGCCTGCTTCTCTGCTATGGTACTTGTGGTTGGGAACTTGCAGTGAGCAGAGGAAGTGAAGATTTCACGGCTTAGCACAGCCTCTTCCAAAAGCTATACCAGCCCTCTACAGGGTCACTTTTCCTGTGGTAAGGTAAATACGCTTGGAAGGAGCTAGCCAGGGACTTGGGACTGTTCCCCAGTCTGCAGTTCACAAATAACTAAACGTGTCTAAGAACAGGTACCTTCTCTCCAGCAAGCTGGGGATTAGAGTCTCACTAGGACCAGGTTAGAGCAGAGTGTGCTATGAATACTGCTATCATGACTGCATGGGAGGGGAGGAGGTTTCAGGGAGCACCATGCCAATTCTTTTCTTCCCTAATTTGAGGATGGTTGGATCTGACCTGGCATTGGTGGATATATATGATCATTATGGGATTATAATGAACCCAAAGTCATCTGGAATGTCCATATGCTGTCCAGACCAGAAGGAGCTGGTTAGGAGCATGCTCAGGAATTGGGATATGTGATAGATAACTCAGTAGTGGTTGGCAGCTGGGATCGTGTGGTACAAACAAGCAGCACAGAAGATAGGGTAATAGGCTATCGGGAATATTGGCATTCCATCTGGTGACAGAGCAAGAAAGGCTGGGCCCTAGGGAAGGGTCTGGGGTGGTTGGGTGGGGGAAGTTTCTTTGAGGAGAGAGGAGAGGTCTGAAGCCACACAATGGGGAAGTGGAGAGCAGCCCTGTTGCCAGGTGCAAGAACTGCTTCTGCATCACACAGCTTACACACTGCTCAACAACTTAGACAGTGTGCTGGTCTGCCCCAGGGTTGTGTCTGCTTTTACAGACCCATCTCAAAGTGGGTGGTCTGAGAAGGATGTTAGCACTCTTAAAAGTTTTTGGGGTTTTTTTTTTTGGTTGTTCTTTTGAGATAGTCTCATTCTGTAGCCTAACCTAGATTTGAACTCACAGCAACCTTCCTGGCTCAGCCTCCTAAGTGCTGGGATTATAGGTGTGCACCATTGTTCACAGCATTTGGCAGGAGGGTGAGGTGGTCCACTATACAATCTGATGTATTTATGCAGCTAAAAACAAGTGGAGGTCCACGTACCTTTTTTTTCACGAGGTGAATGCAGGGGAGCCAATGTCTGCATGGTGGAAGAGGCAAGTAACAGTATTGTATATACTTTGGCACTACTGATATACATTGTAGAAATCAACACACAAAGTAATAGCATGCAGTGTATCAGTTCTGAGTAGTAGAAGCCAGAACTTTTTTCAGGGTCTTATTATGTGACACTGGCTGGACTAGAACTTACAGGTTGGCTTCCAGCTCAGGGAACCTCCTGCCTCTGCCTCCTGAGTGCTGAGATTAAAGTTGTGTGCTACCATGCCTGTCTTAGACAAGTATTTGCTTTATAGCCTAGGCTAGCTTTGGATTCATAACCCTCCTGCCTTAACCTCCTGAGTACTGAGATTACAGGTATGAGCCACCACATTGGGCTGATGCCCAGTTTTTGAGCAAATGGCTCAAATTCAGTTCAAGCTTATTCAGGTGACATCCACCTGCCAAGAATCAATGTCCTTCTTTTCCTGTGGACAGATGAGACACTTCTCTGAAATAACCTGTCACCTGCAGTGCTCAGGTGAAAGGGAACTGAGGTCTTAGAGGAGGATCAGGAGCTGTATGAATGGAAGAGACCAGAAGGATCCCCGAGGCCAGGCTAGTCAGGATGTACAGGACTTGGCACTTGATTGCCTGTAGGGGTGGTGAAGACAGAAGCCAGGGAAACACCACAAAATCCCTTTACTGTCCACAAGGAACACAGTTTCCCCATGCCTGCCTGTGACTTACATGAATGGGAAAAATATTGTTGGAAGGATTTAGTCTGCCATTGTGTTCCTTTTCTTATTTTTGGCATTAAAGGGGACTTTGACTTTTTGAAAAAAAATGGTGGTGAAAACAGATGGCCATTTTAGAGATACCTTGTGCTGGCAGAAGCTGGCAATCCAGTGTGTGTCTTCCCAGTGGCTGTTGAAATACTACTGGTCTATTTGAAGTGTAAAGGTCTAGGGATCTCTAGTCTCCTTCCTGGCTCTAAATCTCCTCACTCATCTAGGTGGGAGATGATCCTCACCTTCCCAGGTTGCTGGGAGGGATGCTGGACTGAAGGTCAGGTGCGGAGTCTTCCTTTCTGAGGCCTGACAACCAGATGTCAGGATCAGGTGCTGATAGACCAGCTGGGGCTCTCCCTGCTCTTGGGTGACCTGCATGACTATCATGCAGTTGGCAGAACACAGAGCTTGTCTGGCCTCCAGGTCTAGTTCCACCTTATCCAAGCTCTGTGACCTTGGACTGATCAGAACCACACCCAGGCAGTTCCCTCAGGAGAGCTGCTCTAAGATGAACTGAGATGGCCTCAGGCTTAGGCATCTAGCACTGGGCCAAGGGCAGCTCAGAGCCCTTAGTGAGTACAAAATAGACTCCAGACTCAAGGCCACCCAGAACCTTCCGTGCCAAGAGGGTCCAAGGTAGTAGCTTACGGGACATGTAAGTGTGGCTGTGTCCAGGGCCAGAGGACTAATCCTTGTTCGAGAGAGAGGGCTCTGCCAGTTCTAGCCAAATTTCCTGGCTGTCCAGTTATGTAACCCTGGGAAAGCATTTCATCTCTCTGCTTCAGTTTCTTTATCTGAAGAGTGGGTCTAATGATAGCAAGCATTTGATGGGTCTGCCCTGGGGACTGTACATCATATGTGTAGAAAGTGTGCGGCAAAGGTGGGTGCCCAGATAGTAGCTCGTTCCTCCTCCCCTGGTGCCAAACCAACTTCCAAGCCTCAAAATTGCAGTGCTGGGCTTCAGCTGTTGTTTGCAGCTGAGGTGCCCTGGGAGGTTCCTATGTCACAGACCAGAGCCAAGCCCTCACCTAGCCTTCTAATTTGATCCTTTTCTGTCCCAAGACTAGGTCAGATCCAACTACCTAGCCAAAAGCTCACAGCCTATGTTCTGGTCTTTGGGCCCTCCCTCCCTCTTTTGCAGCAGGGAGGGCTGAGGAGGAAGTTAGTCAGAGCGAAGCTGCCTGGGGCCCCACCAGTGGTCAAGGTGTGAAATGTGCACCTGGCTCTTCTCTGCCTCCCTTCCCCCTGTTGTTTTCATTCTTTCACACCTCTGAGCTGTGGTTTGGGGAGATAGGAGGCTGGGAGATAGACACCTTTGTGCCCAGTCCCTCACAGGAAGGAGGGCCCCTACATCAGGAACAAGGGCCATTTCTTTCTCTCCCCTAGCCTGCTGCTTCATAGCCTCCCTAGTCCCTCATAATATCTCCACTTTGGAGCTTCCCAAGGCTCCTGGACTCAGCTGCCAGCCCCAGGCTGCCATGAGAGTCTGCCCAGGCGAGACGGGAGACTCCTGAAATCAAGAAGAGCCCCATCTCTGGGCATCTGCCTCTCACACGCTTAGGTCTTGGGGCTTTCTTCCCTTGGCCCCAGATTTCCCAAGGGAAGGAGCAATCAAGTTACAAGGAGGCCCAGGGATGGGAGTATGAAGTGGGGTGTGTGGGGTCCTTTCCTCTGCCCAGCATTGCGCAGCTCTACGCAAGTGTGTGGGGCCCAGGGAATGAGCAGGTGGGCATTTGGCAGCCATGCCAGGGCTGATTATGCCTTAGGAGTCAGGTGAACCACAACAGGGTGATAAGAACACCTGACGTTTATTATACCTTCATCTAGGTGCTGTTCTAAGTGGTTTGCTGTTGTTATTATTGTGTTATGTTTGACATAAGGTCTATGTAGCCCAGGCTGGCTTCACACTACTGTTAGATCCCACAGCCTCCCTAATGGCACTGATGATGTCCCAGAATGACAGTCTGGGCTCAGCTCAGGCTGGATTCTGACAGGGTAAGCAGAAGGATTATTGGTGGATAGATAAAAGCATTCCTCAGAAACCTTTTTCTGTTTCAAGAAAGAGCCACTACTTCCCCACCTCCGGTAACCTCTGCAAATGGGGCATCTGATTCCCTGTTAGCACACACCTGTAACACTTATGAAAGCCCCCACACTAGGCTCTGGGCTCTTCTCACCTCCCCCACCGCTGCTCAAAACTTCCAGACTGTTCTGACTTGCATACCTCCCTCCCCATAGCTACTCCCCCTTTATAACTGGCAAGGCTTTTCCCATTTTTTTTTTTTTTTTTTTGCTACTCTTGCTGTCCCTGAGAGGTAACTATGGCAGCTTTGAAGTTCCTCAAATAAACCTCTTTTCTTCCACCCATGGAGTGGTCCAGTTTGGTGATTTCGCTGTACCCTCGCGTACAGCCACCTAGCTGGCTCAAGGCATTTTTTTTTTAAAATCAAAAACATGATTTGTAATTCTGCTCTGAAAGACTCATTTTCTTCTCCCATGTTTATCCTCAATCTTCTCTGTCTTTCTATCCTTCCTCATTTGGACTCTCTGAACTGCTGGAAAATGACTCAACTAATCAAAACGAATTTCCTACAATCCCAGCAGAACATGGTATTAGCCTTGGGGGCCCTGTGCCTGGTGCTGTGGCAAGGGCGCTGCCTTTTGTTACAGATGAGCTCATATTTCTTCATCCAGGTAGGATGTCATCTGCATAGGCACACGCATCAGTGCTGTCTCTGCCGAGCCCAGCTGTCCCCGTGAGGCAGTGTGGTACACAATGAGTAAATCCACGGGTTCTGAATCGGACTGAATTGTGTGGCTGGCTCTGCCGTTTACCAGCTGCACAAACCTGGGTAGGTTATTTCATCTCCCTGTGCCTTATTTTTCCCCTCTGGGTTAAAAGAGAAAAAATATACTGTCTGTATAAAGGCACTGAGAACTGTTGCCAGGCAGTGCCAGGCTTCTCACCTGGTGGTAGCTGCTCAGGTTCCCAACAGGACTGAACATACCCAAGGAAATAGCTTTATTTGCCTGGAGTCACCATATACTGGAAAAATCAAAGCCTTGGTCTTATTTGAGTTTTAGAATGAGCCTGAGTGCCATCTTAAATTCCCATGCCCAACTTTATGGGTAATGGAGTGGGTGGTCCTTGCCCATAGGGTGCCTAAATAGATGGCTGATGACTAGCAGCTGAGTGCAGTAAAGTCAGAGCTCAGAGGTGGGCCTTGCCCCTGGGCACAGGACTTAAAAAGAACTTGAAGGAAATCCCAGGAGACCTCAACTCCAGATGAAGAACTAAGGAATGCTGAGTGTGGGAGAAGTCAGAGCACACAACTGGTTATCCAGTACCAATTTGTTGGCCCTGAAAACATACATATGAGTAACATGTAGACAAAGCAGGTTGTACTTAGCTATTTAGGAATATATGTACATACACATACATATATATGACAACAACTAAATAAAAAGAGGCCATGAATTTGAAAGAGAGGAAGGGAAGGCATTCGTGGGAAGTTTTGAAGCACAATGGGGAAGAGGGAAATGTAGTAGGTACACTGATGCTGGGGTGGCTCAGCAAGAGAGACAAGGATGCATGTCCATATATGCAAACTCTGCCAGACCTCAGCAGAGGGAACCACTGTCCTGGCCAGCACCGGAATTGTTGACATGGAACCCCAAGTGTCTGAGCTCAGGTGTATTTATTCTTTCAGAACTCCTCAGGTATTCTACTAATAACACATGCAGATCATTAGGAATCAAACAGTCCACACATGAATTCAACACCTGCAAATAATACAGAATGCCCTAGACCTAGGATAGTCTCTCACCCAACAGTGCATAAAACAATTTCAAACATAACTAAAAATAAACTTCCCCAACAGGGAAATGATGTTATTATATTACAATCTCAAAAAAAAATATTTAAAAAAAAGAAATTGAAGAAACATCAGATTGAAAGTATACTCTCCTTTCTGGATCCTAAGAGTTGGTTATTCACAGATTCACAATTCCAGGTCAGTTGCTGGTTTAGCCAAAATGTCCAGAGGTGAGTGGACAGATGGTGGTAATAATAATATCCATCATTAACATTTATGTAACAGGTACCATGTGCCAGCTACTGTTTGAGGCACTCACACACATACACACACACACACACACACACACACACACACACACACACACACATCTATCTCCAGAAAAGCTCAATATATGTTTTATTCTTATTTTAAAGACAGGAAACAAGTTTCAAGGAAACCTAAAACCAGTTCCAAGAGATTAAGTAATTTGCAAGGTCCACAGCAAATTCATATCAGAGCCAGGATTTCAAGCCAGGCTGGCTTCAAAATCCATCCCTATCCAAGCCTGTTCAGCTCTGACCAGGAAACACATTTCATCTTGTGAATACATGATTTGAAATTCCACAGGATTTATGTAAAAGGCTTTTATGTGAATTTAGGAAGAGCAGAGAACACTGATAGCTGTGCCTGGCCTGGGGTGCCAACAGGGTCCAGGGCCACGCCCAAAGCAGCCCCCTTCTGGAAGCAGGAGAGTTCCTCATTTTCCACCCTTAGAGAGAGGATAGAATAGGAAGAATAGGAGCCTCTGGAGTTGGGAATGTGGTTACCAAGGAAACTAACTGGCAGTGTGCTGAAGCACAAAGCTGAGCCTGGCTGGTTGGGGGATGGGCAGAAAAGAAAAAGAAAATTGTATCATTAAGAATTCAAGTTGGAGGATGGCTTAGGGCAATCTTTCCTTCCCTGCCCCCCACATATACCTAGTGGAATTGAGATTAATTTTTAGCTATTTGCTAGTGAATAGAATAGTGATTGCACATAACTACCCAGAGTATTGATAAATCACAATAGCTTCTGATCTAGCTAAGAAAGGGCTTTTACAGGAAGACAGGAAGGCAAGGCTCGCGCCTGGAATCCTAGCACTTGGGAGGTGGCAGGAGGATCAGAAATTCAAGGTCATCCTTAGCTACTCAGTGAGTTGGAGGCTAGCCTGGGATACATGAGACCCTATCTCAAAAAAAGGGGGTAGAAAAGCAGGAAGTGACGGAGAGAAAAGGAGGGGGAGGGTGTGATGGTGCATACCTGTGATCCTAGCACTCCAGAGGCTGAGGCAAAAGGATTTCAAGTTCAACAATGTGTGCTAAATAGCCCATGTTTGCTGTAGTTTCTCAATCTGAGTGCCCAGATCATACAATGCTAGCTTTCTGTCAGTGTGTCCATCTGTTTCTTCATTCCCTTTCCACCCCAGTCAGCCAATCAGGTTTGTCCCTGGAGCCTTGCCAGACTCTGTAGATCCGGAATGTAGCTCAATTGACACAATCCTTGCGTAACATGCATGAAGCCCTGGGTTCAATCAGGACCTCATAAATTGAGTCTGGTGGGACCCGCCTGTAATCCTAACACTGGAGGTAGAGGCAAGAGGATCAAAAGTTCAAGGTTGTCTTCCCCTACATACAAGTTCAAGGCCAACCTGGGATACATGAGACCCTGTCTCAACAACAGCAACATTTTTTTCTTTTGTAAATGAAATTGTAAGGTGGTTTTATTAGGTTCTTTCTTTAGACTTTGGTGTGAGAGAAGGATATTAGTATGGCTAAATTTAGGAACACAGGTATCTGGGCCTAAGTAATCACAGTCCTTTTGTTGTTTTGAATAACCTTGTTTGACATGTTGTCCAAGTTTCATTTCCTATTGCTATGATAAAATACTCTGACATTAGCAACTTAGGGGAGAAAGGCTTCTGTTTCGCTCCTAACTCCAGGTTACGATCCATCATAACAGGGAGTCACAGACAGCAGGAGCCTGAAGCAGCTCATCACATCCACAGTCAACAACAGAAAGAATGAATACATGCAAGCTTGCTGGTACTCAGCTCACTTTCTCTACTCTTATGCAATCCAGAACCCAAACCCAGGGCATAGTTCCACCCACAGTGGGCTGGATCTTCCCACATCAGTTAAGTAATCAAGACAGTTACCCTCAGCCATGCCCACAGACCAATATTATCTAGTTAATCCTTCATTGAGACTCTCTTCAGTGTGACTCTTAAGCAGTGGTTCTCCCCTTAATACAGTTCTTCATGTTGTGATCCCCCAAGCATGAAATTATTTTGGTTGCTACTTCATAACTAATTTTGCTACTGAGGATTATCTCATTTTCTGAGACCATTGGCAACATGTGTTTTCTGATGGCTGTTGAGAACCTCTGCTCTAGAGTGTGTGAAGTTGACAAAACTGATCACCACAGATATCTTTAGGAAAACACACATTTCTGTAGTAGGTAAATTTGCCATTGTCAGCTCTGTTGAAGTCAACTTGTACCAGCAGGAGTGCAAACTAGATAAGCTGGAAAGGTTGCTGGAAAGATGGTTAGAGCAAATATTGTTCTTGCCTAAGACACAGTTTGGTTCCCAGCACCACATTAGGAAGCTCGCAATTGCCTGGAACTCCAGCGAAAGATGGCTCAATGGTTAGAGCACAAATTGTCCTTGCCTAGGAACTCCAGCTCCAGGGGAATCTGACACCCTTCTGACCTTCTCATAGGTAGACATGATAAAGATATTTTTAAAATGCAAACGAGATACCAAGGATGAGGGCCTTTCCTTTATTTTGGTTTGTCTCCTCCAACTGCCACAACCATCTCACATAACCCAGGCTGGCTTCAAACTCTCTATGTAGCCAAAGATGACCTTGAGTTTCTGATGTTCTTGCCTCCACCCTCAAAGTACTGGACTCATAGATAAGTATCCCCACAGCCAGCTGTTTTCTCAGTCTTTCTACCTGCCTCGGGGCTGGCAGTGAAGCTCCCACTCCAGTATACGCAGGGTCTGCCTTCAGTCCCCTTCTCCCCCAACTAAGAAAAATCAATGTTTAGTCTCATTGTGTACATTAAGGAATGAAGACAAACAACTTTGTCTTGGATTAGTTTGACCAAGAGGGAACCCAAATTTGAATTTTCCATGTCTCTCCCTATGTCTTCTGTCTCTCTATAGTTTGTGGTTATTGGCTTGTATGCTATGCTTGTGTGTCTTTCTGAATCTGTGCCTGTCCCTAACAAAGGGCTTTGCTCTGTATTTTATTGAATAGCACAGAAAACATGGTATGGGAATGGAATGAGGAATACTTTACAGAAATCTTTCACAGAATTTTACAGGGGAATAAGTTTCTTTACTGACCCCCAACTTACCCAGAATAGCATTCACGATCACAAACTGATACTTTCAACTTATATCCACATGTGGGTTTCAATATTTATAGTGTATTTGTTGTTAAGGTTGCTTTTCAGCCTGTTGGCTGCTTTCAGCAAATGATTCCAACACATATACAGTATTCTGGGTCAGGAGCGAGGAAGAGTACACTACTCAAGATTAACGCATCAGCTGAGTTTGTTCTCTTAAAGGTAGGTTAAACTTAAGCAGGCTGAGTGCACGGTAGGACAGCAGGTTAAGTACATGTCTTAAATAATTGCAAGGCATATTATTAGCTTGACTGCAAGATCCAGCAGAAGTTCAATCTCTTTGGAGTTAAGAGATATTGTCAGAAAGATGGATCACCACATCATTAAACTCCAGCTTATTTGACAAAGAATTTTCTTTCTCACCCAAACCCATTTTTGCTTACTTTCACTATGTCAAAATGCAAGCTGTCTGCAGGAAACTTCACAGCAGACATCAGTCAGGACATGGAGGCCAGCTGCTGGCCTGGCCATGAAGGTCTTCCCTGACCAGGCCCCGGCTGTCAGTGCAGTCTTTCTCTGTACACCCTAGATGCAACTCACAGTGGACTCCACGTCTAGAAATCTGTCCCCACATTCCACTGCTCAGCTGGTATGTGTTCCAGTCCCACCTCAGAGGCACAAATAGTTCCTTTAGGTGGATCCTGTGGCTTTGTCCAAGGGCCAAATGTGATAGGGCAGGCTAGCAAAGAGAGGTAAGGAGACCCAGGGGAGGAAGCAGGGACTTTCAGTACCCTGTGCTTGACCTCCAGACAGCACCGGTACACTGTGGGGCAAGTCCCTTGACTAGAAGTGCCTTTGCCATCTGATTTTCTGCTTCTAGCCTTTGAACTGTCTCATTCCTTGATTCTTCTGTGTATCAGCAGACAGAAGTACAAAGGCCAGGTCAGGCTCTGTGAATTTAACCATCTTGGCAGGGGTGAAGATATTCTATGGGAACATTTGTGTCTTATTTTGACTATCAGAAACAGTCATTTCCCCAGGAATCCTATGCCAGAACAAGAAAAAGGCTGAAGGCTGAAGCCTGAAGCCACTCAAAGGAAGAGAAAATGTCTTCTAGGAAGAGATTTCACACAGTTCTGACAACTTGTCAGACTGTCTAGCAGTAGAGACTGGAAGGAACCAAGGGAGTGTGGACAGTAATACCACACCTGGACCAGAGCTGCTTAGCTATTCATGCCTCTGGCGTCTACCCAAACCTAAACTCCATGTCAAACCGTGAAAGGTGGACTTAGGGTCATTGAACTTACTTGTACTTCTTTACAATGTTGCCACATTGCCTTAATCTCCTTTCTCAGCTTTCTACTTCGTATGACTGACCTATTGAAATGCATGGCTCACACTGCCTTATCAGGAATACCAGGACTCAGGCTCTGACCCTAACAACTCCAGTACCCAAACCAACCTAGGTCATGTGTGGTACACTAAAATTAATGGGCTTTTTTTTGGTGTCAGGCCTGGCAATCCCCACATTAGTAGCTGTGTGGTCCTTGGCCTTACGTGCAGAGGTAAATCATCTTCTGCAGCACCTGCCCTTGTCGGATCACCTCCTGTGGAATGCCCCATTCCTCTCTATCTCTTCAACCTAGTTTATATTCTTCAGAGTTCACATAAACATCTGCTGTCTGTGATTATTTAGTTCATTTAGATTTTGGTTTGGTTTTACTCTCTAACATGGGTGGGCCTGAATTCACTATGGAGTCCAAGATGACCTTGAACTTGTTGCAGTTTCCCTGCCTCAGCACCTGGGAAGATGGCATAATAGATGTGAGCCACAACCTCGGTATTGGCTGCCCTGTAGGACAATTCACTCTTTAAGAAGCCAGATCCCACAACTTGAAGAGATCAGGCTATTTCGGCTGCAGCTCTCCCTAGGAGGGCAGCTCCTGTTTACAGTCCTAACCGGTTCCTGCTTCTCCAGGCTCTTTTTATTTCTGAGACAGAGTTTCCCTGTGTAACCCTGGCTGTCCTGGAACTCACTCTGGAGACTAGGCTGCCTCCAACTCAGTGATCACGTGCTCTACCTTCTGAGTACAGATCAAAAGCATATGCTACCATGCCTGGCTTTCTCCATGCACTTTGCCATGAACTGAAGTAAATCATATGCTGTGAAATTTCCAGCCAGCCCTCCATACGTTTTTTTTTTTTTTTTGTCTAATGCTCTTCCTCCTAGCTCCAGGCCTAATTATGGACTCAAGGCTCTTTTTCCTGATAAAGTACATTTTTCTGAAGGGAGTTATGTGGAAGGTTTCTGTCCCCAGAACAGCGACGGTTTCTGTGTCATTATTTTATTGTATTTATTTTATTTTGTGTGTATGAGTGTTTGCTTGCATGTTTGTATGTGTATCATGTGCATGCCTGGTGTCCAGGGAGGCCAGAAGAGGGCTTTAGATTCCCTGGAACAGGAATTAGGGTGTTTTAAATCATTGTGTACGTGTTGGGAACCAAACCCAGGTCATCTACAAGAGCACCAAGTGCTCTTAATGGCTGAGCAATCTCTCCATCTCCTATTTATTTTATTCATGTTTGTGTTTGTGTGCGTGTGTGTGTTCGTGCGTGTTATATTGAAAGGATTTAAGAAATATAAAACCTAGGAATTCACCTGAGTGTTAGCAGTCACGTACAGGGGATTCACCTGAGTGCCAGCAGTCACGTGTAGGGGAAGATGCCTCCTATTGAGAGATGCCTTCCCAAGAACAGCCATTAACAGTCTCTTCAATCTCCTCCCCACCCACAGGGAAATGACCATTAAGCTTATCAGCAGGATTCATCCTTCCCCAGCATACCAGGCGCCACCCTGTCTCAAGGACGGCTAGTCCAAGGGCACGGATTGACCACCCCCTCTGGATCCCGCTCGAGCGAAACTCCCAACCAATTAGTCTAACATAGAGAGCTCTGAGCCAATCAGAGCTGCATAAGCCCCCATCCCCAGACCCCTTTCCCCTGAACCCCATAAAAGTGCCTGGGGGGAAGGAATTGGGGCCGCCATGCTTGTCTCCTGCATGGGAACAGGTGGGACCCAATGCGCGCCGGATAATAAAAGCCTCGTGCGTTTTGCAGCGGTTTGACTGACTCGTAGTTTCTTGGAAGCCCGCTGGGCGGTTCCAACAATATTATGTGAGTTTATGTGCACTACATGTATGCAGTTTCTTTCAGAGGTCAGAGGGTATTGAATCCCTGGAAATAGAGTTACAGGATCTTGTGAGCTGCTTGACTTTTGTTTAAGAATGCTTATTTATTGATGGATTGCCCCATGAGCATGTATTTTCATGAGGTTGTAATTTTATTATGTGTTTGTGTGTCTGTGTGGGGGGTGCTGGGGATGAAACACAGGGGTCTTGTATATGTTAAGTACATGCTCTACACTCAGCTACCCATGATTAGTTTTTGAGACAAGATTACACTGTGTGGCTGAGCTACTCTTGACCCATGATTTGGAGCTTTTTGTTTGTTTTTCGAGACAGGGTTTCCCTATTGTAACTCTGGCTGTCCTGGAACTCACTCTGTAGACCAGGCTGTCCTTGAACTCACAGAGATCCTCCTGCCTCTGCCTCTCAAGTGCTGGAATTAAAGGTGTGAGCCACTACTGCCTGGACACTTACTTTGTGTGTATGTTTATGATTGGTACATATATGCACATGTATGTGGTAGCCAGAGGTCAACTCTGAGTGCCATTACCCATGCGCTGTTCACCTTTTTTGAGACAGCGTCTCTCATTGACCTGGAATTTACCCAAGTAAACTAAGCTGGCTGCCCTAAAGTGAGCAGTCAGAAGGCCCTTTTTATCCAAAAGAATAATCCATCTTAGCTTCCCCGATGAACTCCCAAACCAAGATCTTTCACTATAGTTCTAGGGGAGTATCCATTCTGCACTTCTTTCATCTTTTAGCTGCATTCCTCCAGTTTCTTCCTTCATCTTTATGATGGTTTTTCCCACTCCCCCAATAGCACTTAAGGCCCATCCAGAAAATTCAGGAGGGTCCTGTCACCTCAAAATCTTTAAATTAATTACTTCTATGAATATGTCTTTCTTTCTTAAACATTTTATTATTTTCTGTGTATGAGGATTTTGCATGCATGTATGTCTGTGCACCACAAGCCAGAAGACTGAGTTGGATCCCCTGGACTTGGCATTACAGATGGATGTGATGTGCTTGCTGAGTGCTGAGTGCTAGGTGCTGGAGAGTGAACGTGGGTCTTCTGAAAGAGCAGCCCATGCTCTTAATGGCTGAGTTGTCTCTCCAACTCCGAGACCCCATTTTTCAATAAGGTATAATTCATGGTTTCTAGGGGTTAGGACCAAACATATGTTAGGGAGTCTATAAGAGCCAGCATGTTGCTAGCTGCTGTTTTTCATAGCTCCTTTATGCTCATTGCGGCTTATATTTTGAGAAATGGTGACTTGAAAGGAGTGGGCTCAGAGAGTAATGGGGGTGGGGATAGAATAGAGTTTAGGAATGAACATCTTGAAAATTCAAATGAATCCTATGATAGTCAGGCTTGCTGCAGACTGGGAGAGAGGGGGCTGGGTATTGACCGAGCTCTGCTGATTCCTTTTGTGTGTCAAGGACCGAGACCACCGCACACAAAGACATGGAGAGGCAATTATGTCTGATGGAGAGTAATGACTACATTGTGCTTCTAGGTCATTCGGCCCTGGGTCGGCTGGGTTTGGTGGCTCTCAAGAGCTCTCCAGGTAATTGTCATGCACATGGAGAGGAGAAAACCACTAGACAATAGTGGCCTAGGAAAGACAATTTCACAACGGCTGTTAATGCAGATTATCTTTAAGAGTAGTAACAAAGTTCATAATGTTGACATCAATAATTAACCCTCTTGACCCTGTCAGTGAGCAAATAATGAAGTAAAAGACCCAGAAGCGGTGGCTGCCAATAAGAGAAGGTGCTCAGCTGTAGGTGCGGCGAAGGCATAAGCTCGCTGCCCGAGCAACAGAGCCTGGGAGACAGGGATGGTAAAGGGAAATGGGTTTGAGATGATTTGGGCCAGAACCAGAACTGTTCTTAGTTTCTTCCCAGCTTGCCTGCAGCAGCATTGCAATTTATAAAATGGATGATAATACAAAATCCAGGAAATGCACATCTATCTAGTTAGCTGGGAGAGTTACCGGCATTGTGGGAAGCTTCATCCTGGGAGACAGTGATTCTTTTGGTCCTGAGGTAAGCTAGAAAGACAGGGAAAGAAGTCCTGGGCTTTGGGATCTAGTCTCTCTTTCCTGCTGATAGTCAGGCTTCAATCTAACTGACAAAGCCAAAATTACCTATGGAAAGGATGTGCATTTTCCTAAAGACAATTCAAATGCAGATGTTAAAAGCAACAGATGAACTGTATTTATAGTTTTCCTTGATTCCAGATGTAGCAGGCTCATATATTTGAATAGTTAGGTGCCAGCTGGTAGACTGCTTGGGAAGGATTAGAAGGTGGGGCATTACTGGGGGAGGTGTGTCACTGTGGGCAGACTTTGAGGATTCAGTACACTCAGCCATTCCCAGGAGCTCTCATTGCCTCGTGCTTGCAGACGGAGATGTGAGCTCTCAACTGTTCCTGATGCCACGCCTTGGCTCCACCACCATACACTCTGACTTCCTGAAACCATAAGCCCAGTTAAAGCTTTCTTTTATAAGTAGCCTTGGCCATGATGTTTTTTCACAGCAATAGAAAAATAACCAGTACTGAAGTTGGCATTAGGAGTATTGTGAAGAACCTGACTTTTTTTTTTAAAAGAATGTGGAAGACTTTGGGATTTTGGACTAGAAAAATGATTGAATTCTGTAATCAGAGCTTAATGGGCTAAGTAGGAGCTTGGAGGACAGTAGTGCTGAGAGTCATGTGGACTGTGGAGGCCCAGCTCAAAAAGTTTCAGAGAGGAACAATATTAGCAACTGCGCTAGAGACTGTTCTTGTGATATTTCAGTAAAGAATGTGGCTGCTTTCTGCCCCTGTCATGAGGATTTGCCTGAGACCAAATAGAAAAGTAATGAACTAATTTCTTTAGCAGAGAATATTTCAACATAGCCTAATGTTGACTTGGTTTCACAGTTACTGGTAATCACTCTTATGCAGGTCTACAGTGAAGAAGAAAAAGCCAATAAGCAGCACTCTTCGATTCCCTCTACCTCAGTTCCTTCCCTGACTTCCCAGTACAAGCTGTAAGAGAAAATAAATCCTTTCCTTCTACAGTTGATTTTAGTCACGGCATTTTATCACAGCAATAAAAATCCTAAGACATTTATCTAGAACCAAGAGGTTTGTGACTTCCAGTTTTAACACATTAGCACCCTTCTCATGCCTAAATCTAAGCAATGTACCCCATGAACCACCTTACGATTTTATTTACAAAAGCCAGGCTTGGTAACTTTGCTTTACCTTTAAACCTTGTGAGGTATATTCTTTGAACAATACAACTTAGAAAAACCACTGAATCATTGTAAACACACCTAAATGTGACTCTCTCTCTAGAAGTTAGCACCCATGTTTTTCATGGGAATTAGAATTTCTTAAGCCTCTATCTCTCTCTGACATTCTCTCCTCCTGCACTTAAGTCTAACGTGTGTACACACCCTTATCTTAATAACTCACCAACTTTGCTTCCCTCTGGCTCACCCTGAAATTCTTTTGCCAAGTGGAGATCCCTAAGTGAGAGGGAACTCCTTAAGCTACTAGTGGCAGTGAATCTCTCCCCAGAGCTACGCTGTTCCCAGGCTCAAAGCTCTTCTTGTCCCAAGCATTGGATTTCCTTCAGTGTCCTGTCCTTGCACAACTTGGGTCATGGAACCTGATTAGGGCTAGTAAGGGAATGAAGAAATGACAGGCACTAAAGAATTGACAGACACACAGACACAGAAAAGGTGAGATCGGGTAGTTGAGAGAAGGCACAGTACCCCAGAAGCTCAGCATGTTTATTATATATACTAAACAAGGAGGCAGGGTTTAGGTTATATAGCTGAACAAGGAGGGAGGTTTAGCTAATCTTGGTAGGCACAATATGCAGGGGAGCAGTCTTCAAGCTGTGAACATTCAGGAGGAGCAAGCTATGGAGGACACCTTCCACACATGCACTGTCAACATTTGCACTCAGATCCCTGGGGAAGGCTTTGTCGACACGGAGATAAGGGAGGCTTTGTGATTTTCCTGTGGGTCTGAGGCTGTCCTTGACATGGCTGTGTCCATGTCAACAATACATATTCACTCAGGGCTCCATTGGTTCCCTATTTGTCCCCCTTATTTCTTACATGCTCAGGATGGATTTTCACATTTAGTCCACGGGTGGTTTTACCTTGTGCGACATCAGATCGTAATGACGATAAGAAAGAAGAGCATGACAGCTGCTACACCCAACAGAAACAGCAGGATATTTTAACACGTTAAAGGAGCTGAAGCCCCGGAGCCCATCAAGGTTTGTTTTTGCAATTAGCAGGAGAAACCCATCTGGCCATAAATCCTTCACTTTTGTAGGATGTGCAGACGTAACTGGGTCACATCCACAATATTAAGCACCCAGGAGGTGGGTCCTAATTAGTTCCCAATTACATTTGCTCTCATTATAAGGAGCTGCTGCCACACACGTGTGTGACATATTAAATCCTGTCTAAATTGTAGGGCTATAACATGCCCCAAATAGTTGGATGGAGCCCACTGGAACTCTTAATGGTTAGAGAAATGTCCCCACCCCCCAAAAAACCAGAGGGAGTCACTAGTATAAATAGGTGTCAAAGGATGTGACCAAGTCATTGAAAATCATAGGCCACTCCTCTGACCAATCTTACCTGCATGGATACAATAACCAAACAAATCAGAAGCACAGCCACTGGGTTGAATCAGGCCATAAACTGGGTGGCACTTACAGCCACCTAGATTTTCCCTTTGGCTACATGCCTCATTGCTATTGACCACTTTCTCTCACACTTCAGCACCCTGCCCCCCCTGAGATGCTGAGACAGCAGGGACAACCATCCCTTGCTGCTGCCACCTCCTCCCACACAGAGCTTGCAGGTCTGGCCTCCATCATATTTGTGCTGCTCAATTTTTACCAAACATAACACTGAAAGCAGTTAAACTGAAAGCAAAAATGGGAACATGCTTGGGTCCCTCAGCTGTGTATCCACCCTTTGGTTGGTTTTTCTCTCCTCCACCCCCACCCCCACCCCCACCCTGCTTGTTTTTCTTTTTTTGAGACAGGGTTTCTCTGTGTAGCCCTGGCTGTCCTGGAACTCACTCTGTAGACCAGGCTGGCCTCGACGCACAGAGATCCACCTGCCTCTGCCTCCTGAGTGCTGGGATTAAAGGTGTGTACCACCACTGCCTGACTTTCTCCCATTTTGAATTTATTTCCAGTAGGCAAATTCACCACTCCATTCTCTGGAAAGCAAGGGTAGGCCTTTTAAGAACCAATGAAACTGAAATGCCTTCACCCTAATTCCAGGGTTTCTCAAAATCTCCCCTAAAGCACTTAATAAATACCTGTGTCTAGATTCTATTTGTTCCCAAAATCTCTTTGCAAGTACTTACATGTAGCTGCCTATCTCTGGATTCTACTTGTCCAAAGGCTTTTATACCTGATGAACTGAAATGCATGCCTTCTTGTTGTGGGATATTTTATAGTTATAAATAATATTCCTGTAAACTGTCCTTGTAGCATAAAGGATTCGCTTCCTACCTGTAAACAATGAAGTGGCCACCCAGTTCTCCTTATGAATAGGACATTCCTTAACCTTAAGGCAGATGAAGGTTAGGCTCCATTCATCTGTATATTGGAGGGCTGGGTGGAAACAGGGAAGATTTGGAATGAAAAAGCACTTAGGGCTGGGGTGGAGAGGAGGAGCAGGAGGAGAAGCAGGAAAAGAAGCAAGAGGAGAAGCAGAAAGAGAAGCAGGAGGAAAAGCAGGAAGAGAAGAAGGAGAGGATTATGGAATGGAGTCTCTGCCTAGCCGTCCGGGTATTGAATCCCTGAGAACTGACATGGCTTGTAATTAATAAAAAGCATTGGAAAATTCAATGATGGACTCTTATTAAAACATTGAACGTAAATTAACACCTTCTATTCCTTTATTCCTTTATCCTTAGTTCTTTCGTTTCCTCCTTTCCCTTTATTAGCATACTTCTCACAGGAATGAGTGGTTCCTTGTCTGATTGATCCAAGTTCCCTGAAGTCAGTGTCTACAATTCTTGTCCCTGTCTGGGTACCAGTTTGCCATGCTTTGCACAGCTTTAGGGACTGACCTAATTGGGCATCTAGGGAATGAAGAAATCAGACATGTGGAAAAGCTGGAACCATGTAGTCTGGACTCTTAGATGGAGAAGCCACAGCACCCTTGAAGCTTAGCATGTTTATTATATACAGTTGAACAGAGAGTTGGGGGCCACTGTATACAACTGAACAAGGAGACAAGGTTGTTGCATACAGATAAATAATGAGGAGCTGGAGAGATGGCTCAGCAGTTAAGAGTACTGGCTGCTCTTCCAGAGGACCCAGGTTCAATTCCCAGCATTGACATGGCAACTCACAACTGTATGTAACTCCAGTTCCAGGTGATCTGACACCCTTACACCAATGCACATAAAATAAAATTAAATAAGTTATTTTTTTTAAAAAACCTGTGAGTTTGAGGCCAGCCTGGTCTACAGTGAGTTCCAGAACAGCCAGAGTTACAGAGAAACCCTGTCTCAAAAAAAACAAAACAAAACAAAAGCAAACAAAAACAATGAGGCAGGATTTATGGTATGCAGCAGATCAAGGAGACATGTTTAGCTAATGTCAGTAGAAACAGTGTGTCCAGGGGAGCAGTTTTCAGGTAATAGACATCCAGGAGGAGAAAGCTATGGTGGACATATTCTGCATACACTGTAAACATCCACCACAGACCAGAGGAAGGCTCTGCCATCCCTCTGAGCCTCACCAGGGAGGCTTTGATACTCCCATTGGTCTGAGACATTATGTTACATTGGCTATATCTGAAGCCAGTGATGTTCTATAAGCTCAGTCACCAACTGGAGACCACAGGGTCAGGGGAGGTACAGACTTAGGGAACCTGCAGAGAGCTGACAAGAGTTCCCCAGAGAAGGGGTAGGGGGCAGAGAGAGAGAGAGAGACAGAGAGGATGCTGAGAATAGAACAAAGGGTCTTGTATGTGCCAGGTAAGTGATCTACCAGACCAGTTGTTGGTATTTTGTTTCCTTTCATAATTGTTGTTGGGTTTTTTTGTGTGACTTTTTTCCCTTGTTTTTTTGAGACAAGATTTCACTGTTGTACCTCTGTCTGTCCTGGAACTCACTCTGTGGACCAGGCTGGCCTTGAATTCTTAGAGATCCACCTGCCTCTGCCTCCAGAGTGCTGGGATTAAAGGCATGTGCCACCATGGCCTGACTTGTTTTTAATATAGTCTCATTCTGTAGTTCAAGATGGCCTCAAACTCACAGAAATTTTCCTGCCTTAGGCTTCCAAGTATTGGGACTGAAAATACTGGAAATATTTTCTAGTCCCAATCTTTGGGACTGGAAAATAGACAGAGGCTGTCTGTGCCTGACTTTTGCTATTTTTATTTTTGGTTTTGATTTGTTTGTTTGGTTTTTGAGATGGAGTTTCACTATGTAGCTCTTGGCTGGCCTGGAACTCGTTACATAGACCAGGCTGGCCTCAAACTCATAGAGAATTCTCCTGCCTCTGTCTCCCAAATGCTGGGTAATAAAGGCATGGACCATCATGCCTAGCCTTTGTTTTTTTTGAGACAAGGCCTCATATAGCCCAAGTGGGCTTCAAACTCACTAAAAAGTGTTAAAATAAAGTTATGGTGCTTAACGGAGAGTCCAGCGTTGAATTTTCTAATGCTCTTTATTAATCACAAACCATGTGAAATCTCAGGGAATTCTATACCCGGGCAGCTAGGCAGAGCGCTCACTCCAAGGCTTCCTCACCCCATGCTCTCCTCTTGGTTCTCCTCCTGCTCGCTAGCTTCTTCTTCCTTGTTCTCTGTTGTCTGTCCGTCTCCCTTCTCCCTGCCCCTGCCCTAGTTCTTTTTAATTCCAAATCCTCTCTGTCTCCACCCAGCCTTCCAATATACAAATCAATGGAGCCTAACCTTCATCTGCCTTAAGGCTAAGGAATGTCCCATTCTTGTGGAGAGCCGGATAGCCACTCCTTTGTTTACTGGTAGGCAGTGAATCCTTTACTTGCTTCAAGGACAGCTTACTGGAACATTATCCATAACTAAAATCTCCCACAACAAAAAAGGATGACCAGGATCTTAACTCCTGAATGCTGAGATTCCAGGCATGTTCCACCACACTATTTTTATGTGGTGCTGGGTAGGGATCAAATTCAAGGCTTCCAGCATGCTAGGCAGTCTACCAATTCTACTGAGTCACATAATTAGTGATGTGTATGTGTGTGTGTGTTGGACGGGGGTGTAGAGGAGAATGTCAGGTGTCCTCTATTACTTTCCATCTTATTCCTTTAAGATAGTCTGTCACTTGATCTGGAGCTAGACTTGCGGGCAATAAGCCCGTCTTCACTCCCAGCTTAACTGCCGAGCCAATTTTTCGGCTCTTGTTTTTTTGGTTTTTTTTGTTGTTGTTGTTGTTGTTTGTTTGTTTGTCTGTTTTGGTTTGGTTTTTGTTTTCTATTTTGAAACATGCTGGTCTCAAACTCATGATCCTCCTAAGTACTGGAATTACAGACATATACCACAAATCATCCCTGGTCGGTTTTTTTTTTCTCCCCAGACAGAATCTCTTGCCCAGGCTGGCTTCAAACTCATTATGTAGTTGAGGATGACCTTGAACTTCTGATCCACTAGTCTCTACTTCCCAAGTGCTGAGGTCACAGGCGTGAGCCACCAAGCCCAGCTCATTAAGTCACCCCCACTCTCGCCCCGTTTTTTGTTTAAGGAAAGCAAAGCCCTTTGCCTTGCTCAGGGGTCAGCTGCTTCTTGTATATTTTGCCCCAGAAGAATCAAGGCAGCCCAGCCACAGCTGCTGAGGCTGGAGGTGAGGCGTGGCAGAGACTCTTCATTAGCTTTCTCTTGGCAAAAGAAGCTGACCTTAGGATGGATCAAATGTAAAGCATTCAATGCCCACTTTGGGTTCAAACTGAATGTTCTTGGTCCTCACGAAGGACTCAAATCTTTTCGGGGTTGTTGCCTCCAGATTGTAGAGCCAATCTTACCTATCCATAGAGGATTTATATCAAGACCCCCATGGGTGCCTGGAACTTCAGAAACCACTGAGCCTTATATGCGCTTTTTTCCTATACATATATATACCTGTGATGAAGTTAAATTTATAAATTAAAGAGATTAAGCATAATAACTAACACATAGAATGATTATACCAATATACTGTAATAAAAGTTATGTGAATATAGTTTCTCTCAAATGAGCTTATTATAATTTTCCACTAATTTAAGGAAGGACTTTAGATTGTCTTCTTGGCATATCCAAACTTCCAGCACCACTGCTCTGTGCTCAGAGGCCAGAGCCTAGCCTGGCCTATCGAAGGTCTGTAATCTCATGGCCAACCACTATATAGCTGCATAGTGAATTCCAGGTCAGCCTGAGCTACAGAGAAATAACAACAGCAGCAATAATAATAAAGGTTAGCAGCATGGTGGCCTGACATTTGAGCTAATAATCATACATTAGTACTACTACATAAGTAATGGGCTGAGCTTATTGCATGGATTCACCTGCGAAGGAGTGGTTTGTATGTTCAGGAAAGTGGGATAGCATGACATTGCTAATACACTACTCTTAAGGGACACAATTTTAAAAAATTGAATTAATCCATTGTATAGCAAGGAATGAAGGACACTATAAAACCTTTGAATTATTTCTGAAATTATTTCTGAAATTATTTCTTTCTTTTCATATTTTCAGGCCAGGGTTAGCCATGGTAACTGAAATCACAGAAAGCAGAATGGGGATGATTGCATCCCTTCCTCACTTTCCTGAATTTTATTCAGGGTTTTCCTGGCCACTGTCTCCCTAAGCCTCCTGCTTGCCTAGGAATGTAAGGCAGTCAGGCTTTTCTATTCCTTTTAAAATATTTTATTATTTTATGTGTGTGAGTATTTCACCTGTATATATGTGTGCGTACGATATGAAACTTAACATAGTAAAGACTTCTTGGACAGGACTCACAGACACACTCTGTGATATTCTGTCCACACAGAATATTGTACTTACCTCCAAGTCCCAAATTAAACCATTTCAGTATTTCTTGGACATGATATGGGATGACAGGTTCAAAGTCGATTTTTATAAACTCTAAAATTCTGGATTATTTGGAATAATTTTAAATACCAGGAAGAATACGTTATTAAATTTTATACTTTATTCTTGACCATAAATGTGAAGTAGGACAAAGAATAAAAGTAGAATTGGATTCAGTTTTGAGTCATTTAATTTAGACACATTTCTTTTGGAAACAGTGTCTCATGTAACCCAGGCTGTCTTTGAATTCCTCCTGATCCTTCTGATTCTATCTCCTAGGAGCTAGGAGTATAGGCACAGGCCACCATGGCCTGACAACAAGGAATTTTTAATGATTGCGATAAACATACACAACTTAACATTGGCCATCTTTACCATTTTTAAGTTCAATGGTACATTCTCACTACTGTGAAACTATAATTAGTGTCCATTATCAGAACGGTGTCACCTTGTGAAACTGAAAATCAACATCCATTAAATACTAACTCTTGACTTTGTGCACAGTGGCTCATTCTTATAATTCCAGCACCTAGGAAGGAGGTTGGAGCAGGAGGATTACCCAGGAGTTTGAGAACAACTCGTGTTACACAGAGAATTTCAAGCTAACCTGGGCTACTGAATGAGAGTCTGTCTTAAAAAAAAAAAAAAGCCAAGTGCGGTGATGATACATGCTTGTATTTTAGCAGGAGGAAGGGGAGGTTGGGATTTGAATGCCAACCTTGGCATTCAACCTGAGTTCTAGTCCAACCTGAGCCACATGAGACCCTGTTTCATAAACGAAACAGGGCCGAGGATGTGGTTCAGTTGGTAGAGTGCTTGCTTGCCTAGCATGTGCAAAGCCCTGCATTTGATCCATAGCACCATATAAATCAGACAGGGTGTTTCATGTCTGTAAGACTAGCACTTGAGAGGTGGAAGCAGGAGGATCAGAAGTTCAAGGACATCCTCACTTATATAGCAAGTCTGAGGCCAACCCTTGAATGCATCCTGTCTCAAAGACAAACAAAACACTGTCACATTCTTTCACCCTTCTGGCCTCACCATTGACAACCACCATTCAAGTTTCTGTCTGCGACTTTGGCTGTTCTGGGCCCCCCCTCCCCATAGTGCTGGAGGGGGGGTCATACTTGTGCTTCCAACACTGAAGGCTAGTGTTCTGCCACTGAACTTCAACCCCAGGCCTCTGGGTACTTCTTACATGTGGAAATTTCCATTTTCATCTGGTTTATTTCACTTAGCATCTCGTCCTTCAGGCTCGTTCATGCTGCAGCACCTATCAAAATTTCCTTTCATTTTAAGGCTTAATAACATTCTCTTGTATGAATACACACTTTTTTGTGTGTTTTTTTTCAGGGCAGGCTGGGCAAAGGCTCCACCACTAAGCTACATCCCCAGAAATATGTGCACTTTTGTTTATCTATTTATTCATCAGTGGATATTTAGGATGTTTCCATCTTTTGGCTATTAAGAATAATCCTGGGGCTGGAGAGATAGAAGTGGTTAAGATGACTTGCTGCTCTTCTACAGGACTAGAATTTGATTTCTAGGACCCCCTATATTGGGCAGCTCACGATTGCTCCAGGTCCAGAGATCCGAACACACATAGTACACATTCATACAGATGCACATAAACAAAATAAAAACAAAATCTTAAAAAAACAGGATGCTGGGGCTGGGGGTATGGATCACTGGTATAGCATTTGTCTAGCACATATGAGGCCCTGGGTTCAATCCTCAGCATTAGCCAAGTGTGGCAGTACATGTCCGTAATCCCAGCACTCAAGATGCTGAGGCAAGTGCTGCGAGTTCGAGGTCAGCCCAGCCTGCAGAGCAACACTGTGGAGAGCTAACAACTGCTCGGGGCTGGAGAACCGGTTCACCTTTGATGCTCTTCCAGAGGAAGGAAGTTTAGCTCTCAGCACCTGGGCCAGGTGACTCACAAGTGCCTGTAACTCTTGCTGCAGGGGATCTGAAATCCTCTACTGGCCTCCTCATACATACACATAAAAAATAAACGAAAAACCAGGTGTGGTGTAGCATACCTTTAATCCCAGAAGGTGGATCTCTTGAATTCAAAGTCAGCTTGTTCTACGTAGGGAGCTAGCTCCTGGACAGCCAAGCTACATAGAAAGACTGTCTCCAAAAACAAAACCACACAAACACACACACACACACACACACACACACACACACACACATTCACTTGAGGCTTGGCCATTCACATTTGTAATTTCAGCATTCAGAGGGCTGGGGTATGAATTACAGGGCAGCTTGTCTTAAAACAAACACCTACACACACACACCCCAATTCACACAGAGAAACACTGCTGTGGGCAGTAAGCAGGGATTATTTTTCTAGAGAGGCAAGAGACAGTGGGGAGGATGACACAGTGAGCAGACATGCTGGGCTCAGATTCCTATGTGCACTTAACATAGAATCTATGTGTTGGCTGGGTGATGTGGCCTCCAAAGATACACTTGCCCTACTGTCCATAGCACCACCTCTCACAGCTCTCCATGCCCCGTGCTCTGGCAGTCCAGAGTCCCGGGAAGCTGAAATGCAGCCAGGTCCTGAATAGAAGAGGGCCTGGGTTTCTCTGCTTACATGCCATTTGTGTCCATTTTTGACCAAAGCAAGAAGCAAAAGGAAGATGTTGGGGGCTCACCTCCTCCTAGTCTGTGTCTTGCTTCCTGGGGCTTTCAGACACCTCAGGTCCTGATAGGGCAGAGTTATTCTCCTGCCTTTTTTTTCAGAGCTGACCACCAAACCCAGGGCCTTGTTCTTGTTAAGCCAAGTGCTCTACCACTGAGCTAAACCCCAACCTCAGGACAGGTTTAGTTCTCAAGGACCATCTCCACTACAGGCCCCCCAGAAGGAGAGGTAATTCCTGCTTGGAATTTTCTGTACCAGCTTCTTAAAAGCTGTCTGGCCCTCATTCTTGCACCCCTCCCAGATGCTTCCTGACATACAGAAAGCAAGGACTTCACTAAGATTAACAACCCAGTTTGAAAGAGTCCTTCATAGCCAGGTGTAAAAGCCATGCTTTTAATCCAAGCATGCAGGAGGCAGAGGCAGGCAGATCTCTGTGAGTTTGAGGCCAGCCTGGTCTACGGAGTGAGTTCAGGACAGTCAGAGTTACAACAGAGAAACCCTGTCTTCAAAATAAATAAATAAACCAATTAAAATTTAAAAATATAAAACAAAGAGAAAAAAAAAAGTCCTTCACATCTAAGTGAATGCAAAATTTCCGAAGGTAACCCTACTCTCCTGGCCTGCCTTTCTGAAATGCCAGTTCATTCAAAAAGCATAAAAGTTAAAAGCATTGAATTCCTTCATGACATCTTCAGCTACATGACATACTCCAGTTGGTTTGTAGGCTGTGCCACAAGCCAGGAGGTGTAGTTCACAAGCTGAGGTGCATGGGAACGAGTGGGAGGAGGGAGTCCCCCCCCCTCACTAAGAGGACTTGTGAGCACTCCATCTGGAGTTTGGGGGGAGCAGAATATCCCAAGAAAGTGCTCCCTTGCAGAGGGATTGAGCAGTGAGTACCAACTGTGGTCAGACCGATGCAAGAAGCTCTGATGTGCTGATTCGTGGTGGGGTGACTGCAGATAGTAATATGCATTTCAAAACCCAGAAGAGGGAATTTTACAAGTTTTTGCCATAAATAAATGATAATGTTTAAGACACAAATATATTTATCCTGATTTAAACACCATGGTATATGCAAACATCCCATGGTTATATGTGCTGGCCATGGTGGTACACTCCCAAAACTCAGGAGGTGGGATTATCATAAATTTAAGGTTAGCGTCATCTATGTATTGAGTTCAGTGTCAGCCTGGGCTACATGCAGACCCAAGCTGGTAGTTGAGCTGGCAATAGTTCTGGCAAACTCTGTTGGTGTTGGACCGGAGGGTCCTAGTCGGGTCGCCGCAACCCCACAGATACTCAAACAGCAAGAGGATTTATTGAACCAACGCGTTGGGGCCGTCCTATCTCACAGGAAAGGTTGCCCCCAGGAGCAAAAAGCAAGCCTTTTTATTTACAGTTCAAAACAGTTGCTGGGTACAATCCGAGTTGGTACAAGCTGATTGGTCCCCGAATTGTTTTTTTATTTTGATAGGTTAGGGCCAATTAACCTTTAAACTGATTGGTGCTGGCATATAGCAAGGTTGTGGGCTCCTAGAAAATGTAAACTTTAGGGTCTTAGTCAATGTGGGTGGGGGGAAGACCCTTAGCCCGAGGCCATTAGTCTTGTTTGTCTTAGAAATTGTTTTTCTTACAGAAATTGTTTTTGGGAACTGTTCTGGGTCACGGTGCTCCTGGCTTGGGCCTATACAGTTTTGGCTTGTAGTTATCTAAAACAGGGAGGTCTGGAAAGTACCCAATAATTTTCTTGAAACTAGCTTGTGCTGATTAATATGGATTTTAAGCTTTTTGTTAGGAAGCTGAAACTTAGGCCTAGTGTCAGTGGTCCCGGGCCCCACATTTGCTGTCCAGTTTGGCCTTGGCCTGCTCCCCTTTATCATTAGCAGTGCCTTTCTGCTGGCAGTGTAGCTCTTGAGCACTTGTCAGGAGGCGTGAGGTCCTAGGTTCAATCCCATGTATGGGAACCAAAACAAACAAAAACAGAAACCTAACCTAACCAACCAACCAAGTAAACAACACTCCCCCTGCCTTTCTCCCAGAGTGGAGGTTGTAAATGGCAGTTGTTCACTTTGCCAGGCTTCCTTTTGGATAAGAGGAGCCATGTGTAATGACTGAATACTGGAAAATGAGACTGGAGGATAAATGAGATGGAAGGATTCATGGAAAGGGCTCCATGTTTCAATCGAGAAATGAGGTTGGGGAGCTAGCTCAGTTGGTAAAGAGCTTGCCATATAAGCACGAGGACCTGAGTCCAGTCCCCAGAACCCACATGAAAATGCCAGTATAGTGGCTCATGCTTGTGATCCCTGTGCTGGGGACCTGGAGTAGGCAGGTCTCTGGGGTTCACTGACCAGCTATCCCAGCCAGTCTCTGAGCTCCGGGTCTGAGAGAGAGAGAGACCTTGTCTCTAAAACAATGCAAGCAGCTCCTGAGGAGTAGTAACTGAGGCTGACCTCTCCTTCATATGCACTGATAGGTACTAAACTCTCTCTTTCTCTGTCTCTCTCTCGCTAAAGAAGTAATAGAATCTCCTTTTTTGGATCTATTTAATTTATGTATTTGAATGTTTTTTTTTAATTAACAAATTTTATTTTGTATGTATGAATGTTTTGCCTGCATGTATGTCTATGCACCATATGCATGTCTGGTGCCCATGGAGGTCAGAAGAGGGCATCAATCAGATCCCCCGGAACTGGAGTTACAGATGGCTGTGAGCTACCATGTGGGTGCTGGGAACTGAATCCAGGTCTTGTGCAAGAGCAGTAAGAGCTCTTAACAAATTGAGCCTCTCTTCAGCACCCTGTGCTGCATATTAAGGCCATCCTGGGTTATTTATGAGCCCTGCCTCAGAACAGCAATAGCAAAAATATGTAATGGCCAATATTGCTATTTTTTTTTGTTTTTGTATCAGTTTTAATTATCCCACTCAACATCCAATTAGCTCAGCTTTCTAGCTGTCATAGTCTGAGGCCTAGTTTTCCTTTTTGTATTTTTCCTTTTCTCTCCATACTGTGCTAAAATAAAAGCATGCTTGCTTCAAGGGATGAATACATCCTAGCCAGGAGACTATGTAGGCTTCTATGTATCAACATGTTTCCTACTAGTACTCCCAAAGAGGCTCTTGGTTTGTTCAAGGAGATGAACCAAAAGCAGCTGGTTCATCTCCCAACCAACTGGCAGATTCCCTCAGCTTCTGGCAGAAACAGCAATGAAAGGGGTCAATAAGTTGCCTAGCAGAAATTTACGTACAACAGCAGTTGATCGGTAAATGTGCTTCCACCCTGTGTATACCCCCTCCCACACATCGGCCCTGTGGAAGATTCAGAGACCCACACTTGACATCAGGAAGGCAGGAGATGACTCAGGCTGAATTTCCCTACACTCTGCTGAGATACAGTACAAGACAGAAATTAAAGTAATCGAAAAACCTAGTGTGTTGGATGGTTTTATGTCAACTTGACACAAGCTAAAGTCATCTGAGAGGAGGAAACCTCAATTGAGAAAATGCCCCCATATAAGCAGGCTGCAGGCAAGCCTGTAGGGCATTTTCTTAATTAGTGATTGATGGGGGAGGGCCCAGCCCATCGTGAGTGATACCTTCCTTGGGCTGGTATTCCTGGGTTCTATAAGAAAGCAGGCTGAGCAACCCACGAGGAGCAAGCCAGTAAACAGCACTCCTCCGTGGCCTCTGCATCAGCTCCTGCCTCCAGACTCCAGCTCTGTTCAAGTTTCTGTCTTGACTTTCTTTGATGATAAACAGTGATGTGGAAGTATAAACTGAATAAACCCTTTCGTCTCCAACTTGCTTTTAGGTCATGGTGTTTCATCACAGCAATAGAACCCTAACTAAGACCCCTAGTCAAGGGAGGTGATATTTCTTGCGTAGCTAGATTTATGACCCAGTATGCACTACAAAGAGACACATGTTTGGGTGCACTGAAGAGCTTGGGTACAGGAGGGAAGGTAGAGTGGAGTTTTGTGGAGGGCGTGAGAAAACATAGCTTCAAAATGAAGCATGTGTTCTTAATCTGTTAGAGAAGACATTCTCCATGCAAAAGCAGTGTATAGACCACAGCATTATGAGAAGTCCAGGATAGGTGACAAATAGTTGCCGTTTTTAAAAATAAAGATTTATTGCCAGGTGATGGTGGCACATACCTTTAATTCCAGCACTTGGGAGGCCGATTTCTGTTGAGTTCAAGTTTGAGGCCAGCCTGGTCTACAGAGTGAGTTCAGGACAGCCAGAATTACAACAGAGAAACCCTGTCTCGCAGGTTAAAAAACAAAACAAAAAAAACAACCACAAAAAAAAACTTGTTTGTTTTTTTGAGAAAGAACTTCAAGTTGGGTAGGTATGGAGGGGGAGAGGAAGGACTTGGGGGAGGGGAGGAATATGATCAAAATATATAAAAATTAAATAAAATATTTTAAAGTAAAAAGAAAAAAGAAAAAGAAAAATTTCCTGGGGCTGACGGAGTACACTACCATCCCAGCTATTCAGGACACGCAGGCAGGAGGAGCACAGACATATTCAGGGCCTGCCTGGGCAATTTAGTAAAATGAAAACTAAAAAGAGGGCTGGGACCAGGTGTGGTGACGCACACCTTTAACCTCAGTACTCAGAAAGCAGAGGCAGGCAGATTTGTGTGAAATCCTGGGCCAGCTAGACTATATAGGGAGATCCTGCCAAAAATGCAAATAAAATAAATAAAATAAAAAAAGAAAGAAAGAAAAGAAAAGAAAAAAGAGGGCTGGAGGTGTGAATGTAGTTCAGTGGCGGAGCACTAGCCAGCACCCCGCAGGCCCAGGCCCTCATTCCTGGCACTGTAAACCAAACCAAACCAAATCAAAACAGCTTTAGTCAGGTGCTGTGATGCATGACTGTAATTCCAATTATTCAGGAGGTTAGGAGTGGTGGATCATGAGAGTTTAAGGTTTGCCCAGATTACATAGCATGACCCTTTTTCTAAACACAAAAGTGCAACGACTCCTGTATACACTGGTGCAGGGTTTTCAGAGCGACTAGGCAATCTCTAGGAAACAGGTGCACCCACTATGACTCAGCCTCTCCACAGGCGCAAGTGCTCAGAAGCACAGCACAAAGCTATTCTTAGACAGACAGCCTCCCTCCTCTCTTGCTGACCTCCCACCACCCAAGCCCCACCGGGCAGCCTCTCCTACCTGATTTTCCTGTGTCCCACCCTGCCTTGCTAGGGAAATATTACTTAGAACACAGGTCCAAACACATCACGTCCCAGGGGAAAATTCTCCAGTATTTTCCAATGCCCTCTGGTGATGGGACCCCTCTTTCCGAATGTGTTGTTGTTTGTTCACCAAATGGATCAGTAAGTAGGCTCGTCCTGGTGCCTCTGTGCCTGCTGTTCCTTTCTGCTTAAGCCCTAGCTACTAGGAAGCTTCTTTCAGAAAACTGGCCTTGAGTCCCCAGTGCAGTAGTAGTCGCTTGTCTTTGGGCTTCTGTAGGACAGCATGCACCAGGATTGAATAGAAATTGGCACATCGCCCTGTAAGTTTCTTCAGGTTCTTCCACCTCCACTTAATGAATCACTTGACACTTACGGATGGCATCTCCTCAGCATCTGTGTGAAGCTGTGACACATGAAGTGAACTCGCTCTATGAGTTACCTTGCTGCACAGTAACAACCCCCGAAAGAATCATCTTAGTTAAAAATGAGCTGAAAATGTTAAGTCCCACCAGACATGCTGGCATCCACCTATAATTCCAACAATCTAGAAACAGAAGCAAGAGTTTGAGGCCGATCTGGGCTACATAGCTAGATCTTGCATTTTAAAAAAAAAAGGTCCTTGATTTAGGAACTTAACTCATACAGATTAAATCTTCCTTATGCCCTTCCCAATGTAAGTTTAAACGAGCTTCATGTTTAATCACCTGCAGGACACTGTTCTCTCTGCATGTCGTCTTGTCACCTCATCCCTACTACTACCCTGTCCCCCACCCTCCCTCCCCCGGTGGGTGATGGCAAAGCACAGGAGACAGTTTAGCCTGGGATCCTATTTGGTTTAGTTTATGTGTGCTACCTCCCTCTTGTACTGATGTATGTGGCAGCTCCTTTACACACTCCTCTCCAAACAGTGCACCTAGCAACAGAGGCCCCCCTCAGTGCCCACTTGTACCTAGCAACAGCAGCACCTCCTTGGCTCCCATCTGCACCTAGCAACAGAAACACTCCTTCGGCAGCTACCTGCACTTAGCAACAGCAGCTCCCCCCTCCAGCACCCGCCTGCATCTAAGCAACAGCAGCACTCCCTTGGCTCCCACCTGCACCTAGCAACAGCCTTCTGGACTCTGAACAATAGTATATATTTCTCCACTCCCAGTAGTGATCAGACTTAGTTTCTGCTCAGGTGTATTCCTGATATAGTCAAGTACAGGATTAGAAGGACTGATCTGGTCTATACGGTTTAGGGTACATGAGGAGTATGGCAAACAAACTATGTCCTTCAAGTGAACTTTGAGAGGGAATATCCTATTTACCATGTTATACTGTGTTATACATGTTATACACAGTGGGCATGCATGTGATTAAAATCAGGCACATTATGGGAAAGGTCATGCACAGCAGGAAAAATGAATATTATGATGTAACCTATCAATCAAAATGGAGGACCCCCAAAACATTCCCCTTAGTAACCAGCTCTGTCTCTTGAACTCCATAAAAGGACATACCAAACAATAATTGGGGTCACTGGATACTCTCAGTCATGTGGCCCACAGTCATTCTTGGCAGGGCATTCCTCACTAGTAAAGCTGTCTGCTTCTTTGGCTTTGTGTGTTAGCCCTTATTTTCAGTTTTTGGGTGAAAGGCCTAGAACCTGGGAACACCCAGCCCCCGACCTATCCACTGGTAACAACACCATGCTCCTTCCACAACACTGTCAACTGGATATTGGAGGCACAGATCTGGGCTCAAATCTCAGCTCCAGTACTTCCTAGCTTCATGACATTTGGTCACTTAAACTCTCCATCCTGTTTCCAAGGTATGCAATGGGAATTATGTGAAACCTTCTAACTGCCCCTTTCAAGTTCAGTAACTTCCATTTTGACTGTCTTTCAGCCTCCTACACCTTTATTTGACTCCAGGTGGTGACACCTCTACTCAACCTTGTTTTCATTTTCAAGATTTTATAAATGGAAACCTTCTTTTCTGAGCTTAACCCTTCGGCCAGTTATTCACTTCTCTCCCATCCACCAAATTCACCCCGTTTTCTGTTTGACTTCTAGCCCTGCAAACCATCCATGTTACCCCAGAACATCTTGTCTCCACCCCCTCTTTGCCAAGCCAGAACCCACTGCCAGCTTCACCGAGATGCACTGGGTCACCCGGCATTCCTACACGCCACTGTCTGAGTGCTCTGCAGGCCTGGATAGCCCTTTTCTTACTGTCTTGCCTTGCAAATTTGTGGGAGAAGTTATATTCTCCTACAGGATCACTTTATTATCAAAAGCTCCCTGCCGTCTCTCCAGCCTCCTCCTGCCGTGGGTGGGGAGTCATTGTCTGAGGAGTCTTCAGTTTCCTCAACCAACAGTGTTAGTGACTATCACCCCAGCTCCCCACCCCCAGTGCCTGCTCCAGGCTTGCTTTAGAGAACATCATCCGTCTTTTGTCTGGGGCATTTTTTTCCTCCATCTTCTTCCCACCAGCACTGAATACACTCAGAGCTCCTTCACTCTGAAGCCACCTTCTCAGCTCTCCACTCCAGACAGCATTCTGTGGCTGACTCATCTCTCCTTTAACTTCAAAGAACAGCCTCCATGGCTTCTCGACCTACTTATTGCCTGCTCACTTTTTTTTTTTCTTTTTGTGGTTTTGAAAAAGGGTCTATTTGCTACTTGAGAATAGCCCTGTACTTCAAACAGCCCTATACTTCAAGTGATCATTTTGCTTCCACCTCCTGAGTGCTGGGATTAAGACATGTGTCACCGTGATATCTGGCATGCTCACTTCTTTATTTTTTTCTATTAAATTTTTTTTTTAGGCCAGCAAAATTGCTCAGCAAGTAAAATTGCTCACCAGGCCCAACACTGCTGATCATACTCACTCCTTCCTTTACCGTTAGCTTCCTTCCCCACCCTTGTCCTTTTCTATCCTTTTCTCTATCTCTAGCACTTTCCCTTAGATGTTTACATACTCCTCTTCTGTATATGAGAGAAAACAAGCCCAAGGCCCTGGAAATCCTCCTGCCTCAGCCATGTGTGGAGACTACAGGTATGGGCCACTACGCCCAGCTCAAAACACTTTTGTTTTGTTTTTAGATGTTGAACTTAGGGCCTCAAGCATGCCAGGCAAGAGCTCTACCAATTGTGCACATCCCCATTCCATGATGTGTGTAGCTTTGACTTGAATTCCCCCAATGAATGAAAGGGTGGTTTGTCTTCATTTGTAGAGTGTCTGTTGACGTCTGTGCCCATTTTTGTTCGTATTCTTTGTCATTTCCTTGTTTTTTTAAAGTTCTCTATTATTATTATTTTTTAATAGTGGGGATTAAGTCCAGGCCCTTGTATCTGCCAGGCAAACAATATACCACTGTGCTATATCCCCAGCCTTCTTTTTTTCTTTTGATTTTAACACATGATCTTAAATAGTAAATCAAGGGCCTAGGCAGCACTTCAGCTTTCAACTCTCCTGCCTTAACTCCCTAAGTATCTGAGATTACAGAATTGTGCCATCAGGACTGACTTTAAAAAAAATTATTCTAGATATAAATTGCCTTCCAGGTAAGTATCTGGAAAGTATTTTTTCTTCATTCTATAGGCTATTTCTTCATTTGGTTGATTGTTTCTTTCTCTGTGCAGAAGCCTTTCAAGGTATCACATAGGGCAGGTTGGCCTTGAATCGATACTTCTGCCTTCACTCCTAAGTGCTGGGATTATAGTTATATGTCACCACACTGGGCTCTGTAACACACACACACACACACACACACACACACACACACACACACACTTTTTGAAATAGGATCTATCTGCCTCCTATAACTCCAACTGGCTGGCTCCCAATATGCAATGTAGCTGAGATTGACCTTGAACTTCTGATCCTCCTGCCTCTATCTCCCAAGTGCTGTGTTACAAGTGTGATCCACTATGCCTGCTTCATGCTGTGCTGGGATCAAACCCCATCTTCTTGCATTCTAGGCAAGCAGTCTAACCACTGAGCCGCATCTGCAGCTGGTCCGCAGTATATTTAAGTTGTGTATTTTAACACCTCCTGTATTGCTAATTTAGCTCAGGATAGCTTTGGATATTCACAATCTTTTGTTTTCATATTAACTATCCTCTTTTTCTATACAAGGCATAAACATGTGCTAATGCTCACGGCCACACAGCTAGCAAGCACATGGTAGCAGCAGACTCGTGTTATGCAAGTGCAGACACGTGCTACAGAACAGTCTTTTGGTCAACAATAGACCTCTTTTATGACGCTGTTCCCTGTTCCCATTAGATTACATTGCCTAATCATGCTGTCCTACTTTGTGGAAGTGTTCCCTTTGATGATTGCACAATGCCCAAATTGCTTAATGACACATGCCTCAGAATGGATCCTGGTCACAGGGCAATAATACATGACTGTACCAGAAAATGCTCTTGCAATAATAAATGTGCTGCACAATTCTGAGCAGAAAAAAGAAAACAGATTTGTATAAAGACTGTAATCACAGCTATACAAAAGAAAAGCTAAAAGCTCAAGGAGTCTGAAAAATATCTAGGGACATGCTGCAGTAAAGCATGAATTGCCTGTGCAATTCTGAGCCTCTGGAGCTTGGCAGGTCCAGCAGCTCTGAATCTTCTTGAGTTACAGGGCCTGTATTAATTTTCTGGGGTGCCACAACAAAATATCACAGGCTGGCTGACTTAAATAACAGGTTAATTTTTTCAATTATCAAGCAAATTTGGTTGCTGGTGAGGACTTATTGCCTGGCTTATGGATAGTTGTTCCCCCCTCTCCCATCCTTCTCTCCGAAGAATCTGTTTTTGAACTCCTGATCCTCTTGGCACCACCTCCCAAGTGTTCGGATTACAGATGTGCACCACCCAGTGTACCTGGCATCTCTTCTTATGCTAGTCCTTGCCCTCATTAATTAGGTCATGGCCCTCATTAATTACTTTTCTAAAAGCTCGGGCTTCCACAGCTTGATTCTGGAGACACAATTTGACCACCCATGAAAGCTCTGCATACTGTCCCAGGAGACTCCTGCATCGCCACCTACACCACTACAGAATTTCAGGAAGTTCACAGGTCCCCGACTTAGAGCCGCCACCTTGGGCCACCTTCCTCTTTTCACAGATGCAGAAACGAAGGTTCAGAAAGGGGAAATGAGCTGTAGCAGGTCAGAAAGGACGCAGCTCTCCTGATTCTTCATACTGTGCTCACTTCCCTCACCCTGTCACCTGGGTAGACCTGCCAAGAACGTTAGAATAAGTATGAGACAAGCATCCTAGGTGAGCCAGCATATCCCAGGTGCTGGGCAAGGGGCAAAGCAGACAGCTGCTTCTTTTCCTAGGACAGTGTCCGGTGCAAACCAGGAGACAGCTAGTGGACAGCGCTCACTCTGCTGTTGGTTTGCACAGGGTTGGAGGGTGAGAGGTAAAGTGGCTTCTTTACATAAAAGTTTCACTCAAGAGCTGAAGCCAAAGAGCCTGGCAGCCTGGACACAGACTGCCTCTCCGGCTTCTACACTCTACATTTGTACACTGCTCAGAAGCTGGCCTGTTAGATTCCCCTGAGTGTTCTAAGCTCTGTCTATGCTTCCACGATTCTAGGACAGCAGTCATGGAGAAAACCTTGAGGTGCCTGGGATCTAGAATTTAGGGAGGAAATAACTTTTCAAAATGTCTTGTAGCCAGACCTGGCAGAACACGTCTATAATTCTAGATCTGGAGGCAGATGACAGACACGGTCAAGTCCCAAGGGTTTTCTAGCCAGCTAGTTTAGCCAATCCCTGAACTCCAGATTTAGCAAGAGACCCTGTCTCAAAAAATAAAGTGGAGGCTGGGTGTGGTAGAATGCATCTATAACTCCATCACTCAGGAGACAGAGAGGGTATCAGAGTTCAAGGCCATCCAGGGCTACTCAGTGAGATGCTGTCTCAAAAAAAAAAAAAAAAAAAGAAGAAAAAGATGGAGAGCAATAAAGGAAGACACTCGGGCATGAAACCCTGGCCTTTGAATGTACATGCACATATGTGCACACAAGCATGTATCCCATATGTAAAAATAAAGTAGCAAAGAGGCAGGCACAGTGCTGTAATCCAAGCGCTTGTGAGGTGGAGGCAGGTGGATCAGGAGTTCAAAGTCTTCACCCGCATACCCAAGGCCAGCCTGAGCTACAAGAGATTCTGAAAAAGGGTGGGGGGAGTCTGGAGATCAACCAATAAAATGTCTTGTAATGATTTCATAGAATTACCATTTAAAATATGTAGTTTAAAGGGATAAGAAGCCCTTGGGAAGAACCTGAAAATACCCTTAAACTATTTAACTACTCATTTAAAATTTCTTTGTCAGTGGTCCTTTATTTGTGCTCCACTGCCCATTCTGAAGTAAGGGAGGTGACTTGTAGTAATTCAATTTCTTTCTTTTTTTTTTTTTTTTTAAATTGTGTGTATGTGTGCTCACAGTGTGTGTGGGGGTCAGTTCTCTCCTCCACCTTTAAGTACTGATGATGGAACTCAGGTGACCCTCTGAGCCACCCTGCCCATCTCTCTCTCTCTCTCTCTCTCTCTCTCTCTCTCTCTCTTTCATAGTCTCATGTATCCCAGGTTCCCAGACTGGTCTCAAACTCACTATGTACTTGGAGATGACCATGAATTTCCGATTCCCCTGCCTCTACATCTGGAATGCTGCGATTACAAGAGGTGCACCACCCCTTCTGGATTATGTGGCACTGGGGATCATATCGAGGTCTTCATGTATACTGGACAAGCACTCTACCCACTGAGGTACAACCCTGGCTCTCGGTAGCTCTATTTCTAAAAGATGAAGTGAGAGAATGAAGTGGCAATTATAACAGGAAATGCTATTATTTATCTTTAGGCAAAAAGGATTGGTCCCAGAGAATCACTTTTTATTTCATCAATTGATTTAATAAATAATCAGACTTTCCCCATTTTCTCCATTGATGTCACAAATCAGCGTGGAGCCTTCACTCACACCTTTGGCAGCAAAAGCAAGAGAGACTCACTCTGGCCCTGGTCTGGAGGCTGATATTTCGGAAAAAATTCCTCTGGCTTTGTTACCCATAAACAATAAAGCCTTGAAGGAGTGCACACATCACCTGATGCTGTCTCTGTCTGAGGAGGCATCACCCTCCTCAGACAGAGACAGCATCAGGCTCAGTTTCTGTTCAGAGCGCGGGGAGAAGGGGGTGCGCGCGGGGCGGGGGGTGTATCCCAGGAGAAGTAGGAGGTTAGTGTTCCGAAGTGTCACAGGGACAACCGAGATGCATCATCAGAACAATGAACACCGCTGCCTTCCACTGCCCTCTTAAATTGGCTCCAGTAGTAACCCACCTCAACTCAACCTCTAGCTTGGAGAACTGGAAGGCAGGAAATACCCAGCAGCTACTGCTTTCCAGCGAACAGCCTAGGCGGTATTGCCCTCTGTTGTTCATAGTGGAGTATTACAAGTCTGGCTGGGGACAGCTCATTGCTAGAGGGTACCTTAGCAGGTAGGTACAAGGCTCTGGTTTTAATTCCCCAGAATTGCAGACAAAACAAACGGCAAAAGGGCATTAAAATGTCGGTGATTTAAAAGTTTGACACAGGGGAAAACTCATAATTTTCTTTTTCTTTTTTTTCTTTCTTTTTTTTTTTTTGAGACAGGGTCTCACTGTATAGCTGTGACTGCCCTGGTATGTAGATCAGGCCCTGAACTCACAGACATCCACCTGCCTCTGTTGGCCTCCCTAGCGCTGGAATAAAAGGCATGCACCACTATGCCTGGCCCCTGGAAACTGATATTTCATGTAACAACATGTAATGATAAAATCAAGGAAATGAACAATAATTACCATTTATGTGTATTGCAAACATTCAAAATCCGTTTCTTCTAGCATTTTGAGATATACATTATCAACTGCAGTTATGCTACTGTGATACTAGAACTTAGTTCCACATGTGGTGACACAGTACTCATTAAGCAATCTCTCCCCTTTCTGGATATGTGTGTGTTAGAGTCTCACTATGGAACTCAGGCTGTGTAGGAACCTACACCCCATAACCCAGCTGAACCAACCTATCTCTATCCCCTGTCATTCCATTGTCTCCAACTTCTGGTAACCATTTTACTTTTCTTTTCTAATTAGATAAACTCATTTAGCATTCACGTATGAGTGAGAACTACTGTATTTGTTTTTCTCTGCCTGTCTTATTTCATTTGACATCCATTTTGGTTTTTTGTCCTTCTTTAAAAATTAAAATTAGCCAGGCAGGAGTAGCACACATCTTTAATCCCAGGCAGAGGCAGGTAGAGCTCTGAGTTCGAGTCCAGCCTGGTTTACAGAGTTAGTTCCAGGACAGCTAGGGCTACACAGAAGAAACCCTGTCTTGAAAAACCAAAAAATAAGGATTTATTCCTTTTCTTGTATCTGTGTTTTACTGCATGTATGTATGTGTACCATATGTGTTCCTGTTGCCCTCAGAGATCAGAAAAGAGCACTGGTTCCCCTGGAACTGGCCTTAGAGATGGTTGCAAATCACCATTTGGGTGTTGGGAATTGAACCCAGGTCCTCTCCAAGAGCAACAAGTGTTCTTAACTGGTAAGCCATCTTTTCAGACTCCATTTCTTTTTGACAGATTCTTGGCCCTCCACCTCTGAAAGTATGTATATAAGGATATAACAAATTGCTTTTGAGCTACTGTACCCAAGTACAACTTGTTTGTGAGTTTTCAGCACATAATTATTAGAAATTGAGGTTGATATTGCAAATATATAAGCATCATTCTCATTCTTTTTTAAAAAATCTGTAAGTATCTGAAAGCAGAGCCAGTCTGATTGACACATGCCTATTGTATCAGCACTTGGAAGGTAGAGACAGGAGGATCAGGAGTTCAAGGCCAGCCTTAGTTACATAGTCAGTTTAAGGCTAGCCTGTGCTGTAGAGTGACACCCTGTCTCATACACACACACACACACACACACACACACACACACCAAACAAAAAAGAAAATGAAGCTATATTTAGTGATGCTTTTAGTTATGATATATAAATATATACACATATTTTTTACAGGGGTGTTGTTTTCCTGAGCACTACCTTTCTCATTATTATTTTTTTCTTTCTGTGTGTATGTATGTGTGTGGGCATGTGTGTGCCACAGTACATGTGTAGAGGACAGAGGGCAGCTTTCAGGAGTCAGTTCTGTCTCTTCATTGTGTAGGTTCCAGGGATTGAATTCAGGTCTCCAGACTTGGCAGCAAGTACCTCTACCCGCTTGAACCACTTTACTGGCCTCTCACTGTCATTCTCATGAGGCGAACATGATCACTACTACGATAGGAAAACGGCCCCTCCAGATGTCATTCTTGTAAGATTAATTCCTGATGTTCTGTGGGACAGTACTTTGTATATCCCCATCACTGATCGAGCATTTCATTGATTGGATACACTATGACGTACTAACACCGTCCTATACGAATGGAGATTTGTCTCAAATCAGGGTTTTAGCACCTGCATAGCCCTCTTGGTAGTCCTTTGCATCTCCATTAATTTAAATGTAAGGAGAAGTTGGGGTGGGGGGGGGAAGAACATCAAGGCTGGGAACAAGCTCAATAATAGAATGCACCGGCCCCCTGTGAGGGCCCCGGAGTTTAATCCTCAATATGACACATACAGAAAAGAAAGAAAGAGCAGAGAACCAGAGCATAAGCTCATGTGGGGAAGGAGAAACTGAGAAGGGTACTATTGGTGAGCATGGAGACGAGGGGTCAAAAAAGGAAGAAAAACAAGCATGTGTTGGTTGTTGTTTAATCCTGGAATGGTGGCTCCTGCTTGTAACCCCAGTACTGGGGAGGCTGAGGCAGGAGGATTATTGTGGGTTCTGGGTTACAGAGTGAAACTGTACCAGCAAACAAACATAGTAAGGAAGGAGAAATTGGTTACTTGGAGAAAGAAAGAAAGTGGTAAAAGTTTTGATGAAGTACATGAAGAAAACAAACCAACTTTGGTGGGCATGTCAAAACACACCTGTAATCTCAGAACCTGGAAGGTGAAGGCAGGAGGATCAAAAGCTCAAGGTTATTCTGGGCTACAAGCAACTAACTAACTAACTAAATAAATAAGCAGAATTTAAAAAGAAAAAGAAAACCAGAGCCAAAGGCAGTAGCAGGAAATGAAAGACCACAAAAAATTACCACAAAACATGCAGATATTAAAATCAACAGGATATCATGACGGAACTGGATGTTCATACAGTTTCTATGCAAAACACAGTCAATGCATTTCTAAACACAGGGAAAACAGTTCCTTTGCAACAGATTAAGCTGGACATAAATTCTGACTACAGTGTAAGTTAACAACACCAAGAACAAGGCAAAATTCTGGTGTCAGGTGGGTGGTAGGAGAGCATGTTACACATGTAGGGTGCCTGGTGAAAATGTAACCCAATCTGCTCACGACGGATCAGGAGGGGCTTCCTGTAAAAAGATCACAATCGATCTGCATGAATGTGCTGCAAGGCAAAAACTGTCAAGGACAGTGTTCTAGTTTAAAGGGCGCTGAAGAGGCTTGGCGGTCAGATGCGATGCGTGGACTTGTATTGGAAAGAGGTTTTAGAAAACTGCTATGAGGGACATTACTGAGATGATGAGAAACTGTCTCATGTGGCCATAGAGGGGCCAACTGGACTGTTTCAATGTTAAGTAGTCAGTGTGATAACTGCATTAAGGCTTTGCAGGTTCTTTGTCTTGGGAGATATACACTGCCATATTTAGGAATGATGTATCATAATGTGTTTGAGTAACACAGATAACTCAGTGGAATGACTAAATGTGCACACACAAGCTGGGCACAATAGCATTGGCCTGTAGTTGTAGTCAGAGTTACTTGGAAGGATGAGGGAAAAGCATTAATGTAGCCCAGGAGTTTGAGATAAGATCCTCAAATCTAAACCAAAAAAAAAAAAAAAAAAAAAAAAAAAAAAAAAAAAAAAAAAAGGAATGAGGTAAAATTAAAACAGAAAACAGTTGCTGGAGACTTGGCTCAGTGGTTAAGAGCATACACTACTCCTGCCGAGGACCAGAGTTTGATTCCCAGCTCCCTCACCAGGTGGCTCACAATCACCTATAACTCCAGCACCAGGAGAATTGGATCAACATTTCTGGCCTCTTAGAGGGCATCAGCATTCATAGGCGCGCGCACACACACACACACACACACACACACACACCCTCTAGGATTCCCTATTGAAATTTCCCCCATTGAATATGACCTAGGATTAAATAGTTCACTTCATATAAACTGGTGGAGAAATTTGGGAAGAAGGATCACTTCTCAGCTCAAGTTATCAGATGGGGATTACCAGGATGCTGAAGGTTGGTGAGGGCAGTTTGAAAGAGAAAAGCCCCAAGGCAATTGTAAACTCAAGACACTGAAGCAAAAACATCAGAAAGACTGGTAGCAATTGGAATCCTACCTGATGCATTAGGGAAAATCCCAACTAAATTGGATTTTTTCCAGGATTACTAACCTCCCTTCAGAAAACAAATATTTGTGCACGTTGGCATGCTAGAAAAAAACACACTCTTTATATTCGGAAAAGACAAATAGGCTATTTCAATATTCATTTATGATGTATTGTTTATAAGTTTTGGTTAAGAACTCAAAATGTAGAGGTAAAATTTGCTTACAGGTGGATGGGGCTTTGAGACTTTAATAACTTTTATATTTATTCATATTACTATTTATGTTAACATTTGTTAATTTTATTTATATTTATATTATGTTATAAATATTTATATTTGTTTATATAATCACTTTTCTGTTTATGTGTTAAATTTGTCTGCATTTATGTCTGTGCACCACGTGGATACAGTGTCCTCAGAGGCTAAAATGAGGGCATTGCATCTCCTGGAATTGGAATTACAGACAATTGTGAGTCACCCTGTGGGTGCTGTGAATGGAACCCAGGTCTTCTTAATGGTGGAGTCATCTCTTCAGCCCCTGTGGTTTTTTGTTTGTTTGCTTGTGTTTCTGAAGACATCTTATGTGCCCAGGCTGCCTTGAACTCACCCAATATTCGAGGATGGCTTTGAACTACTGATCCTCCTGCTTCTACTTCCCAAGTGCTGAGATTACAGGTATGCATCACTACACTTGTTTTATGAAATTTTGGGGGACAAACCCAGGGCCTCCTTGTATGCAAGGCAAGCACTCTAGTAACTGAGTTACATCCTCAACCCTGGATTGATTGTTTTGAGTGTGTGTGTTGCATGCATGTGTGTGAAGGCTAGAAGTTCATGTCAGGGTTTTCCCCTTGATCATTCTACACTTTATTATATTTTTAAATATTGAAGTTGAATCCTGGTCTGGAGAGATGGCTCAGGGGTTAAGAGCACTAGCTGCCCTTCCAGAGGTCCTAAGTTCAATTCCAGCAACCATATAGTGGCTCACAACCATCTATAATGGGGTCTGATGCCCTCTTCTGGCAGACAGGTGTGCATGCAGATAGAACACTCATAAATAAATAAATAAATCTTTTAGAAATGGGGCTCTAGTGCCTAAAAAAAAGTTGAATCCTTTTAAAATATTTTTACTATTTTTAACCCTGTGTGTGTATGTGTCTGTATGTGTCTGGGTTTGCACATGTGCATATGCAGGTGTGTGTGTGTGTGTGTGTATCTGGGTATGCACATGTGTATATACAAGTGTCTGTGAGTGTGCATGTGTATGGATCTGGGTATGCACATGTGTATATACAAATGTGTATGCATGTGCGAGTATACTGGTAGAAGCCAGAACTGTCAGATCCCCTGAAGCTGGAGTTACAAGCAGTTGTGAACTGCCTGATGTGGGTGCTGGACACTGAACTAGGGTCCTCTGCAAGAGCAGTACATGCCCTTAACTATTGAACCATCTCTCCTGCCCCCTCCATGTTATTTTTCAATATTGGACCTCTCACTGAATCTGGAGCTTGCCAATTAAGGTAGGCTAGTTGGCCAGAAAGTCCTTGGAATCCACGTGTTTCCACCTACTTCCACCCCAGCACTGGGTTACAGATGTTCGTTGCCTATTCCTGGCTTTTACATGACTGCTGAGATCCAAACTCAGCTCCCTATGCAAGCACAGTAAGCATTTTACCCACAGGGCCTTCGGCCCAGTCCACTTTGCATAATTTTAAAAATAGGTATTCTGACTGACACCATGGTGAAGGAAGGAATCCATAACCGATACTCCAGGGCAGGCCAGGAATTAGAGTCTGGACAGTCAGGAGAGGACTTCTAATGTCATCTTGCTCTCCTCATAGGTTAGTGCCTAGCCCAATCCTTAACAGAGAGGATCCCCACTGCAGCTGAAGGGAGCAGACGCAGAGGCCCAGGGCCAAACAAAATGCAGAGCTTGGGGAACCCCACAGAAGAAGTGGAGGAGGGATTGCTGAGACCAGAGGGATGGAGGACACCAGGAGAACAAACCCCAGGGAGTCAACTGACCAGCAAGCAGTCTTAGGGGCTCACAGAGCCTGGAGTGGAAGAGATGGAACCTGCTGGGTCCCCCAAATATATCTTGAGTCTGCCTGACCCGGTGCTCTTGCAGAACTCATACAGACTGGAATAGGAGGTGTGTGTCCCTGAGTACCTTGCCCATCCTTGAGTACCTTGTCCCCTTACTGGGTTGCCTAGTCCACCACTGAAGTAGGGACTTGTCCCTGACCCTGTTCCATCTTGTTGTGCCATGTTTGAGCCGAAACCCTGGGAAGAGTGCTCTTTTGTGGGACCTCTGGGGCTGAAGAGCAGTTGAAACAGCAGAAAGGCGCCTCGCCCCTGCCAGGTGGGCTGGCAAGACGCTTTGCAAGCTCCTTCTCTTTTAGCCCTGGAAGGACCCAAGCCATTCACAGGAGCAAAAAGGAAAATAACCTGGCAAGTGTTTGTCTGCCCTATGGCTGATTGGACACCTCCCTCTGTCTTTGTCTCTGCAAAGACCATGAGGCCAGGTGCCCACCCTGCCCCATGCTAATGGGACTTCCCCACCTGGAGTACCAGGACCCCGCCTCCTCCGGGGAAAGATATTTAAGCAGGGAAGGCCTGCCATTAAACGAGGTTGTCATCCACCAGATACAGCTCCCGAGGCTTCCTTTCCCGTCTTGTCCCCTATTCTCAGGCCACGGTGGTCAGAACCCACGAGAAATTCCCTGAGACTCACGCCTTGGTTTCCGAGCATTTTCCCTCTGCTCAAACCCGAGCTCTGCCCTCCTGGCCACTGCGGGTCAGACACCAGCAGTGTGCGCTAGGGAACCCAGCTGCAGTGGCAGATCGGTGGTGGTTCGTGGACCTGGGGAAACCTACACTCTTTCTTGGGGAGAAATAGGGGTGGGAGTTGGAGGATGGGGGATGGTAGATCTAGGGGGAAAGGGAAGATGATGGGAGCTAGGAGGAATGAAGGGGAGGGAGGAAGGGTGTTGGAATTCAATATATGAGAGAAGAAAAAATTTTAAAAATCTAATTAAAAAAACATTTACCTATAAAAAAATAAAATAAAAATAGGTTTTCTGCTTGGGATGTAGTTTGTGGATTGTTTCTCCACCACAACCCCTGATTTTTTTTTTTAACAAAAAAGGTCAAATAATAATTGTTTTAATTTTTAAGGGGAGGTAATATTAATTTGAGTGGCAGGGATTTTCACAACTTTGTTTACCTGTTGCTGTAACAACTGGACTTAAGCAATTAGGATGTTTAAATATCGAGGCATAAAGGAATTGTGTGTGTGTGGGGGGTAATGGGCTTGCAGACCATGCTGGAAATTTTTGGAGATACATATATGTCCTATTTTACCAGCCCAGAGTCATTAGTGTAAAATAACATCCCTCCCACAAGTTAGCAAGTCCAGCACAGTCACTTTAAAGGGGGTTTTGTTAGGGCTAGCCGGGCGGACTTCTAAGGAACCACAAGACATTCCAAACCCCTGCAAAACACACGAGGCTTTATTTTTAACTGGCGCGCATCCGGGTCCCTCACAGATCAAGCATGGCAGGCCCCAATTCCTTCCCCCAAGGCACTTTTATGGGGTTCAGGGGAAAGGGGTCTGGGGATGGGGGCTTATGCAGCTCTGATTGGCTCAGAGCTCTCTATGTTAGACTAATTGGTTGGGAGTTTCGCTCGAGCGGGATCCAGAGGGGGTGGTCAATCCGTGCCCTTGGACTAGCTGTCCTTGAGACAGGGTGGCGCATGGTATGCTGGGGAAGGATGAATCCTGCTGATAAGCTTAATGGTTATTTCCCTGTGGGTGGGGAGGAGACTGAAGAGACTGTTAATGGCTGTTCTTGGGAAGGCATCTCTCAATAGGAGGCATCTACCCCTACACGTGACTGCTGGCACTCAGGTGAATCTCCTAGGTTTTATATTTCTTAAATCCTTTCAGTTTGTCCATGGAAAGATGTGGAGCTGTGAAGCTGGCAGCAGTGGAGGTCATGACTAGATCTGGTTTGTCCTGGAGGTTACCAGCCAAATGGTGTGTTTCTGGACAGGCTTGGCTCCAGCAGAAGTCACTGGGTGGGGGGATGGGATGATCTTTCTTCTTTCTCGGTCTTTTCTCAGCTGCTGGGCTCCTATAGACCTGTGGATAATCTGAAACCTTGGAGGGAAGAGTTGTAATACAGAAAGGATGTTAAAGAGACAAGTATCCTATGGCATCTGTAAAAGGGGCACTGAAGATTTGCCTTGTAAAGCCTTAATAGGCACAGCTGTAAGTGGACTGGAAAAAGAGGTACAGTAATAAAACAGAGACATTATGTAGGCACTGGAATTGGGAATCTAGTGGGACTCAGAGAGATATCTCTGAGTGGAGACCTCAGGGGACCATATCCTTGTAGCTTCCTGTAAAAAGAGGTTAACAGGATGGGACCCGAGGCAAGGAGAAGCACTGAGCATTAGGGTGATCGAGCCAGCCAGGATGGTGTGGCTGCAATCTCCTTTTGGATGTGAATTTCCTGTTGGAGAATGTTTTTTTAAGTTAGTACCAGCTTGGGGTGAAGTTTGATTAGGTCCTTCTTCTAAGGGCCATTTTTTGGTCAGCGTGGATTTGTTGAAATAGCTGGAATGTAGATCTATGTAGGAAGACAAAAATCCTTTCCTATGGGGAGGAGGCATTTTCTTTATGTCCCATCTGTAGGTGGACCATGCTTTAGGGCTGGTAATAACTGAATATAAGGAAACTGCCCTGTTTTTATTTTTAAGTTGATTTTTGAGTGTTTTTCATGATATTTTGAAGCTAAAATTTACAAAAGGGGATTAATAAAGTTACGACTGTTTGTAGTCTGTATTGAAAAGTAGACACATACCTTGAGTTATAGCAAAAGCTATGTATCAAAGTGAAAGGAAGCAGCCAAACTTTAGTCAGGCTTCTAAGAGCACCAAAATTGTGTAGGCCCAAGCCAGGAGCACCGTGACCCAAAACAGTTCCCAGAGTTAAAGAAAAACACTTTCTAAGACAAACAAGACGGCCTTGGGTTAAAAGAGTTTCCCCACATAGACAGCCCATGGCCTCGAGCTAAGGATCTTCCCCCCACCCACATAGACTAAGACCCTAAAGTTTACATTTTCTAGGAGCCCACAACCTTGCTATATGCCAGCACCAATCAGTTTAAAGGTTAACTGGCCCTAACCTATCAAAATGGGAAAACAATTTGGGAACCAATTAACTTGTACCAATTCGGTTTGTGCCCAACAACTGTATAAAAAGCTTCACCATTTGCTCCTCGAGGTCGCTTCTATCCTGGGTGTTAGAACGGTTCCAGTATATTGGAATAAATCCTCTTGCTATTTGCATCGATATCCCGTCTGTGAGTCTCTGTGGGGGTGCGGCGTCCCGGTTTGGGCCTTTGGGGATCCAACAAAAGCACACATTATAGAAGGAGCAGTTAGCTGTTAATAGGCATTTGTAAAAACATTTGGACACATGTAGATCTATACCTTTGTGTTATTAAAGTTATGGCTTTGAGCCAAAGGTATGAACATTTTGTCTGTCTAGAGGACTAGGTATATAGAGTAGACCTAGAGAAGCATTTTAATCTGGTGAGAATCATTTTTAAGTTTATATTTTGGAGACAACCAAATGAGATTTAAAGTCTTGTAACAGTGATACCACTTATTTGGAGTTTTACCAAAAAGTCTTAGTCCTTTACCAATATCATAGAAGGCCTGAACGAGGCATTCTTACAGAGATTGACTTCTGTTGTCCGTAAAATAGTATTAGACTCAGAAGCGAGGGAAGTGTTAATTAACTCTGAATTTTGGGAATTTAAATATAACCAATCACTTATATATCTCTTAATACCTTTACAATTTGCATTTGTGTAACCATAAAGCATCATTTAGGACTTCAGAACTTACATAGACATTATTTAATTAGTTATCAAAAGAGGGTGTTACTTTTGTCTTCTTAGAGTTAGGGAATAAGGCAAACTTCTCTTTAACTAGAGGCTTTATTTTAAATGTGAAGAGAAATGAGAAGGCAGCTGAAGCCTTGTCCATATACATTTTAAACATATATTGTTTTTTTTCTGTTCCATCAGAGATATGGGGAAAAATAAACTATAGCTTGGGCAGATCTCTGGAGGATTTGATGACTATAATCTCTTCTTATCTATAAGCTAACAAGTATATCTCTATAAATTACGCATATATTCATTTTTAGTTACTTGCCTTAGACTTTAAATTTGGAAACACATTTTTACTTATGACTAGAAAATAAATAACAAAAACTGAATTAGTTAGTATTTTGTATGACTAGCATATGAATAGCAAGGGGCCAAATTAATTAACATGACTATAAAATATAGAGCAAGAGGCCAAATAAAGCTTACTTTGGAATTAATTGTATCAGCATTTTTTATAATTATATATATAAACACATTAAAGAATTTTAGCACCCTGTGTGACTATTAGTTAATAATAAATGATATTAAATACTATAGTCTAAATAAAGCATAGTATTAGGGTGTTATCAATTTAACATCAGCATGATAGATAGTGTATTAGTTATCTAGTATTTAATATATACTAATAGGGATATTACAGCTCTTATCTGTTAAAATTGAGCTTTAAATTTTTGAATTGAAAATTTAACATAATTAAAAAAAACCCTAAAATGATGTTATAAAAGGACTGGTGTATAATTGTAGAAAGCTAGTTTTGTATAATTTAGATTATCTAACTAAAGCTTGAACTTGAATAAATATCGGGAATCTGTAATTTTTATTTTATAAACACACCTATTAGAGATTAACAAAGGGATTATAAAACAGTTTAAAAATTTCTAAATATCCCACAGTTTTGTATTTAAGAATAACAGTTCTAAAATTTACTTTTAAGTTTAAAATCTGCTATTCCTCTGCGTGCGTGAGTGTGCACACATGTGCAGCAGCTAGCAGCAGTGTCCGTGACGCTGGCTGCCTGCAACTGTCTGCTTCCACAGGTCAGCGAGCCGGGCTTTTATGATATCAAAAATACAGCTTTATTCATCCTTAAAGCTTAAAATCTTTCTCATGTGCTCTTGTTATCATGATAAAATTGTAATCTGAGTAAAGCAAGACATGATTTTAGCAGCAAGGCATATTTCATAAAATTTAAATCGCAAGCTTTGTTCTTAAAGCATATGACAAGAATCAAGATGGCGGCGCACATGAGGCCAAAGCTGTGTTGCCAGGGTAACAGGAACCTGGAAGGCATTTTTTACCAATCACGGTTTGAGAAGGGGTGGGAACGTCTGTCCGCAGTATGAAGCATTTTCTGCCACCATGCGCTGTTTTCCACTAAACCCCAAGGGCAAGTTTTTTGCCTGACTGGGCATGCGCCCTTTGGCAGAACGCGGAGCTTGAGCTTAGAAAAAGTATTTTAAATTAAACCAAGGCAGGAGCAAACAAGGATTTTTGAGGAGAGGGAGAAAAATAGTTTAATAGTTAAATAGCTGCTCAGGAGCTGAGCAGCAGGAGGGCAGAGCAGATGTTGCCGCCTGCCAGCATGTGCCCACACTGTTAGGAGAGAAAGCTCTTTAGAGAGCTGTCTTTGCATCAGTCTGAAAGTTTGTTGGCACATTTTGGTTATTCCATGCTTTGTGGAATCCATGGTGCGAGTCATTGGGGATTGGAGAACCCAGTGATTTCAGTAGCCGAGGATAGGTGGTGGGGGGGGGTGGATGACGGGGTAATGGGCTTTAGAGATCAAGGTTACATTACTCTATTCAAACAGAGTCTGCAGCTATTGCTGCCAAGCGGTAGGGCATCTTGCTCACTACAAAGCTTGTAGGCTGGAAGGAGGAGGCCTTAGTTGGTTGTAGAGAAAGGAGGAAGCACAAAAGATAGAGGGGCCTTGGAGTCATCCTCACCACCTGGCTAAGCCTTATCTGGTCGGTAGCCATGGCTTATGCTGAAAATAGAGTAGGAAAAAGAGAATCGTCTGCCCTCAAAACACATGGAGACTGGACCAATGGCTGTCTACCCAAAGCCAAAGGTTGCTACCCTTTTGTTTAATTATTAATTTCTAATTACCGCACACCCATGCATATCAGAAGACTGCTGGGTACGTCTTGACCACATTGGGCACCATTTGTGGGTTGTTTCTCTCCCTCTGTTCCCGAGGGGTCCTGCTTCCCTTCCTGGCACATAGGCACTAGCCTAGCCCCCGGGAAGGAACGCACAGAACGTGGGTCAATGCATCCAGGTGGGTCCCAGGTCAGAGGGCTAAGAGTTGATGGAATGCAAAGAATTCTAGAAGAGTGTTGTCAGTGGAACATCTCTCTGGTTTAATGCAAGAGTCATGACATTTTATGGGGTTCAGGCAGGGGAGGGTCTTTTTGGTACTCAGGGGTAAAGGCCATTGGTTAAGACAGGGATGCTGGGATAGGCATATCCTGGGGACAGGGACTTAGGTGAGCAATTCTGCCAATTGCAGCCCACCTTTTAAAGGGGGTGGAGTTTTGCTGTGGCTTGTGGTGTCAGCACAGAGACTGCAAAGGGGGAGAGGCCGAGGACCCTACCAGCTCATGTTAGAGCTAGGGTTCTAAGTGCCCTGGACCCATGGCTTCTGTGTGACCATTTCCACTAGGGCACCACAGTAGTTCAATCAGGAAAGTGCTTACCTAGCATGTGAGAAGCCCTGGATTCGAATCCCAGCATTCAGTGAACTGGGCATAGTGTCCCATGCATGAAATTTCAGCACTTACAAAGCTGATTGTCATCCTTAGCTACATAGGAAGTTCAACACCAGCCTGGGATACATGAGATACTGATTAAATAAATAAATAAGATGGATTTGGAAAGATGGTTTATCCATTAGGGGCACATTCTGCCCTTGCAGAGGATCTGCGTTTGAGTCCCAGCTCAAGCCTCCTGAGCTTACAACCTCTTGGAACTCCAGGAGCTCCAGAGGCTCCAGGCCAAACCCTGGCCTCTGAAGGCATTTGCATTCACATGCACATATTGGCCTCTACGTAATTTAAAAAAAAATAATGAAAAAAAGGGAGATTACACTTTATACGCAGACTGGCCATGAAATCATGATCCTCCTGCCTCAGCCTCCTAAGTGGTAAGATATAGGCCTGCTGTACCAAGTCTAGACAAGTCTACGAGTTTTTAAAGCTCATACACTGAAAAAAAACACCATCACGATAAAAATGTATAACATTTGGGGCTAGACAGATAGCTAGGTGGTTTAGAACACTTGCTGCTTTTACAAAGGACTCAGGTTCAGTTCCCAGCACCCTCATGGTGGCTCATAACTATCCATAACTCCAGTTCCAAGGGATCCAATAGCTTCTTCCAAGGGATCCAATAGCTTCTTCTGGCCTTCTACAGGCATCAGGCATGCACATAGTACACATCAGGCAAAAACACACACACAGAAAATAAAAATTTAAAAAACTTTTAAAAAAAGAAAAATGCATGCCATTTAATTACCTCAAAGTTATTCATACCTCCTGCAGTAGACCACTTCATTCAATCTCCAGATAGACCCACACAACCACCATTTCCACCCCCTGTAACTATACTAGACTTTTTCAAGCTCTGATTGTGTAAACACACAGAATATAGCCTCTTCACTCTGGCTTCCTCCTCATCAAGGGACAGATAGGGGACTTCTGCAGGAGTGATGCACTGTCACTGCACCTGTGACCTAATTCCCTGCTTGGATCACTCACTGTCAGCATACCTGATAGATCTTAGACTCAGGGTTCCTGCACTTGTAAATAGCTTGCTGAACTCGGCCTGATTAAAGTCTTCTATCTCAGTAAGGCTCATTCCTAATACCAACCACTCATCTGCAAGTGGAAGTGAGTCGTGCTTGGAAAACTCAGGGGGGCTTTCAAAGTCAGATGATTGCAGGAAAGCCAGGGAGGAGGAATGGTTGGGGATGGAATCAAACAGAGGACCCAAGGCTGCCAGTGCTGTGCTCCTTGCTCCAAGTGATGGCCACAGGGATGTCCAACATGCCCAGACACCAGGCTATCCTTCACACTGCCCCATGAGACCAGTGTGACAAGAGTACTACAAGTATGAGTCCCGTAGTCACAATGGTGGCCACGACATACAAAGGCACATGGCCCTAGGTGGCCAGCAAGAGTGTTTGCTTCACCATTGGAGGAAATGGATAATAATGAAGTGTGGACAAAAAAAAGTTATTGGAAATTGAGGACAATTGGATGTGAAGTGGGAAAGGATCACCCGGAAGTTGAAGACAGCAAACTGGAGTCTGTGAAGTGACTCATCACAGTGACTCTTACACTATGGCTGTCACCTCACAACCCCATATGCAGAGGACTAAGCCTCTGAAAGGCTTACATTGACTGCAGAGCTTGGGGGCTCATGGCTTTAGGGTGTCACTGGGCCCTGAACAGGGGACCATCTATTCGGCCAGCAAAGTGTCAGGTCACGTTTAGAAAAGAACACGAGAGTCCCGGCTCCCAGGCCCGGTGGGATGTTGCCAGGGGCTCCCTAGTGCCTGTGTATCTAGGACAGGCACACACCTCAGTCACCCTGCAAGGCTCACCCTGGGCTGAGTAGAAGGAGGAGGCAGGACAGAGCCTGGGTGCTGTCCAGGGCACGCCCTCTTCTGGCTGGAGAGGAGGCTGAGAAAGGGTGGGGGAACGCAATGAAGGGAACCACCCCGCCTCCTCCTTTTCAATGGGCTCAATGGCTCTGCTCTGACCTGAGCCTGGGAATCTGCCACTTCCTCCCTAGAGGGGGCAGGATCAGCCCACCACAGCTTCCATACTGGGCAGCAGCAGTAGGTCTGGAGGAAGAGGAGAGAGGAGGCTGTGTGCTCGGGAGGGCAGGGTCAGGGCTGGCAAGTCCTTCTCCGGGGACTGTCGGTGCCCTGCCATGGCTTCAGCATGCAGCTGCACGGCTCACAGTGGCCTCCAGCCTACAAGAACGGTGCCTGGTGCTGGGGTGCACCGCAGCCAGGACTGGCTTGCAAGTGCAAGCTGCCAGAAGCCCAGCTGCAGGGTCTGTCAGAAGGCACTCAGCTCTCTGCCCTGCCAGAAGCAGCCACGTGGCTCAGGATGAGGAGGAATCACATCCCGAGGAACCGAGACCCGCCTTCTCGGGAGGGGGCTCTGAGAGGATGGCTCAAGTCCCCACTGTGCATTCGGGCCCTGAGGTGTGTGGTTGCCCTACCACGTGTGTTGTGCGCCGTCTCCCTAAGCTCAACCCATGAGGCCCAGAGGGCACACCCTGAGACCGTGGGCAGGGTGCTGCCAGGCCAGGCTCACTCTCCACATGCAGTTGATGCTCCTACTTTGCATGGGCAGGACACACATCCTACCTGGCTCTCCTTTAGCTCAGAGTATGCCAGCTCCCAGGAGAGCTCCCACTTCAAAGACAGACACCAACCAGCTAATCTGAGGAACGCAGCTTGCGTATCACCCCCTCCCCAAGACAGAACTCAAAAACACTTTTATTTTAATTGTGTGTGTGTGAGCGATTGGCCTGCACCCCAGTCTACGGACCGAGTGCATGCTAGTGCCCGAGGAGGCCAGAAGAGAGCCTCTGATCCCCTGGAACTGGGGACTTACAAAAGGTTGTGAGCTGGGTGTGGGCGCTGGGAATCAAACCCAGGTCCTCTGCAAGAGGAGCCAGCGCTCTTCACTGCTGACCCACCTCTCTAGCCCTCCAGGACAGATTTTTGAGAGTACACCCAGCGTATGATCCAGAGCCTATTTTGGCAACTTCCACCTTTTGACAGCCCCTGACCGCAGTGACTTTCGTGACTCCTACCTCCTACGGTGCCATGCCCTCTTGTGCTTGAAGACCGCCTCCAATGAAAGGGCAGCACCGACTTTGCCTTGTGTGCATTGGATCCCTCACAGGCTCGGGCTCCTGCTGCCACTCCCTGAGTCAGAGCTCTCCACCCCAAGGCCAATCACACTCCATTCACAGATTCACACACAGCCAGACCGAGGGACAGAGTCCATGGAACCCAAAGCTCAGAAGCCACACTTGCCTCCTCCCACAGACTCAACCCTGCCTGAAACTTGGTCCTGCCTCAGGGCCAGAAGCCATCCTGCCTGTCTGTGAGGGCAGCAGCAGAATGTGGAGCCCAGGGAGGGGGTAGTAGGGAAGATGGTCCCGGGACATACAAGTATCGGGTTTGGAAGCATTTGTGCCATGTGGGAAGGGTGAGGGTGGACCTGTGGAAGACCGCCCATGCACCTGTGGACGCACCATCTTAAAAACCAAAGGCACGGGCCAGCAAGGTGGTTAAAGCCTGGAAACCTGAGTTCACTCTTTGGAACCCACCCACACAAAAATCTGGATGCCAGGGGCTGGAGAGATGGCTCAGCAGGTGAGAGCAGTGTGCTGCTCTTCCAGAGTGTGCTGCTCATTTCCCAGCATCCATGTCTGGCAGCTCACAATCACCTGTAACTCTGGCTCCAGGGGATCCAACGACTCTGGTCTCCAGCAGCACCTGCACTATCGTTTGAACACCCACACCCTGGCGCACACGAACACACATGAACACGTGAACACCACACACACACACACACACACACACACACACACACACATACACGGTGATTAAAAATGTATCTTTACAAAATTCTGGACCTCATGATACCCATCCCAGGTTTCCTACAACAGTAGGGTGGGAAAAGGAGACAGGACCTGGACCTTCCAGGATCTGTCAGGCCAAGACCTGGAAGATGTGGAGATTTGGTGCTAGACCCCTACTTCCACTGCCATGGGAAGTCCCCCACCCCGTTGGCCCACAGAACCACTGAAGACTCACTTCAGCACCACCAACCTGAGACAAAGGGGCACTTTTCTGTGCTCCCTACTCCCTGTGTGCACAGTGTTTGTAGCTTCACTTACACCATCGACCATGGGGACGGGATCTTGGCCTCTACTCCTCTAGGGTCCAGCGGCAAATCGGGGGACCCGGCAACTCATTTCAAAGGGGATGGACGTGCAGGAGCCCAGAGATAAAGTGCAAACTCTGGGCCAGGACCCCCTGAGTGCCCTGCCTCCAGAAGAAGGTCAGAGACTGGGATAGGGGAAGACCAGGAGAGGAGAAAGGACTGCTGAGTGCAGGGGGCAGGAGACAAAAAAAGGGTTTTATGGGACTGTCCCAGGAGGGACGGGGTCTTTGGGAAAGGGAGGAAATGCTGGCTGTGCCAGGCTGGACACCTAAGAACCCAGACTCAGCACACCTGGGTAAGCTAGGGTGTGTGGTGCCAGCTCAGAAGCAGGCCCACATCACTCTCAGGACTACCAGTTCCTCCTCCGCCCCTCTTTTCCCCCACGAAATATTTTATGTAGCTTTCATGCTTGAGAACTGTATTTGGGGAAGCTGGAGTGTTCTTAGAAGGCGAGAAAGGGACCATTTCCCCACCCCATTGTTGCACCCCATCACCCAACAAAAACGAGCAGGCAGAACATAGGACAAAACTACTTAATGTGGAACAAGCTGTCACCAGGGGCAGACAGGGGGCAAATCAGGGGCACGAAGGCAGCTCCATGGGTAGTAGCCTGGCCTCCTCTGCGGGGATGCTGGGTCCAACCTGTCAGGCAAAGCAGGGTCAGGTCAGCCCTGACCTCCTGAGCAGGGGGCGGCAGCAGAGTGGGAAGGGCTGAGGACAGCAGGGCACTCACTTCAAAGGTCCTGGAACTTCTCATTGAGGGCCTTCATGACCGCTGAAACACAGAGGTACAAATGGGCATTCCAGACACAGACACAGGAACCCACCGACCTGAGCCCCACTCTCTGTTCCACAGCAACTTCCGGCAGCCACCTCACTGCCCTCCTGTCCCCCTCCAAGGAGCCTCGGGAAAGACTCCCCCACCCATCACTGAGCTCTATGAGGAAACGTTCTCTACAGGAGAACAGGCAGACAGGCAGTCCTCAAACGCTGGGCCGCAGCACTGCCAGCCCTACTTTTATAGCAAACAAACATGTGACAACAGAACGCCCTGACAAGCTGCAGCTGCCAGGACGTCAAGGGAAACTAAAGGAGGAATGCCTAAAGGCCCAGAGAGAAGGGGACCTGGGAGACTCATCTGAACAGCACATGGGAGAACACGGCTTCTTGGTGCAAGTCCCAGCAGTCAATGCACACAGGGCTCCCAGCCTGGCCTGCTTGGTGTCACCTCCCACTCGAGCATCCCCCCCCCACCTCAGCCCACCCTAATCACCTGCACCCAAACACTAAGCTCTCCCTCTGCCCCTGTCCTCATCCCTCTCCTGACCAGGTTTGGTCATACCTAGCTGTTCCTTGAGGTTCTCTATTTCCTTCTGTAGCATCAGACACTAGCCCAGCAGACACAGGAGAAAAAGAAAAAGATCAACATTCAGTGTCCTGGCCTCACTCTCTGGCCACACTCCCTCCCAGTCCTTACACCCCGCCCCCGCTCCCCCTCGCCTCCCTCCCCACCACCACCACCACAGTCCTGTGACAAGACTGGCAAAGAACCTTGAACAGGAAGGAGGTGCCCTCTCTCTTTGGAGTGTGGGACAGGAGTCAGCACAGGAGGTTAACTGTTAGGTTAACTTTGACAGTCAGCTCAGGGTCTAGCTGGGAGCTGGCATTTCTGAGAGCTCAGAAACCTTTACCTGAGGACAGCCTGGTGTGCCTTGTACTACTGGCTGACTCTCTCCAACAAAAAGCAGAGAACTCATAGGTCGATCCTGGTCACCTGAAAAAACCAAACCAAACCAAACCAAACCAAACAAACAACAAAAATGCAAGAACAAATGTAGGATGCAGCAGCTAGGCTTGGGAGCCAGGTGCAGAGACTGGTGAAATCAAACATGAGACAACATCACCCTCTGCTGGCAGCAACTCGTATGTGTTGGGTCATCATCTCCACCCAGTTCTGAGCCTTCCTTCCCTGCTGCTCAGAGGCAGCCCAGAGGCTCTGTGGACCCCTAGGATGGTGGCTGCAGCCAGATCCAGAACCCGGGAGGAGCCCAGTGCCTTGGTAGGACTCACGAGAAAGGGCTCCTCTGTGCTGAAAGCCAGCTTCTGGTGCTGAGGTGCCCCACCCTTTAAAGTCATGGACCCCCACAATCCCACTCATTTCACAGTGTGGCCCGAGGCCAGCCCTGCCCACAGCCAATCTGTCTCCTGTGGATTCCCTGCCTGCCTACCTAGACAGAGAAGGCCAAGGAACAAGGCTGCAATCCCCCCCCCCTTTTAAAGGAACAGAGCCTGAGGTTTCCTTCCTCTCCCCATCTTCTCCCACTGCTCTCAAACCCCAAAGACTCACCGATGGGAACAGGTGCTCTGGGTCTGGTGCCTCTCTGGCTCAGCGCCACGAGCTGGGAGTTTGCTGGAAACTGGGGTACTCTGAAGTTGGTGTCTCCACTGACCATGTCTCCACGATGCATGAACACGCCAGGTTGCTCTGCCCTGTGTGTTGGGAGCTCACACAAAAATTTCTCACTGAGTATATGTTGTGGAGGGGCTGAGGGGCTAGTCAGGGGACAAAATGGTGGACTGTGAGGCTCATCCCATCTGCACTCTCTGCTCCTCGGTCAGCCTCAGGCCCTCAGGAGGCAGGGCTCAGCCAGGAAGGAGTCCACAGGCACTGAAAAGGCCCAGGTCCTGGCCTGGCTTCCTTGGGGGAGAGCCAGGAGGGAGGAATCAGGAGGCCCCTGAGACTGGCTACATACCCAAGCAGTGCAGCCCACACTGTAAGGGCTCTCCGGACCCCAGTCACCCAAACTGGCAGCCAGGCCCACTTCCCACCACAGCCTGGCTAGAGAGAGAGGAAATAAATGCACAGGGAGGGGACTAGGAACCAACATCTAACTGAGCCCCACCCCCAGCCCCTGGCACCCACCCTCTCGTACTACATGGACCCTAAGCATCCTAAGCAGGATGAGTGTCCACTAACAACCCCTGAGCCAGGACAGGGGTGGAGGGAGCAGGGGCAAAGGTACGTGCTGCAGGGGGTGGTGGGGAAGAGGGTGGCTGGGTGAGAGGAGGCAGAGGGTGGTCTACTCACTTGGGCGTGCTGGCCAAGATCTCTGGGTGCGTCATTGTCTTCTTTGGCCCCTGACTGGGACTCCTTGTTCTTCTTTGCAGTGGATTTCTTCCCAGTGCAGAAGGGCTTGCACTCTTTGGGCCCAGAAGGCAGTGAGCACTTACTGCCCTTCCCTAGCAGGGCAACCCCTGAGATTGGGGGGAGGGTGGCTGGCCCTACAGGAGCTGACTTGAGTCTCTGCCCCCATGGTGGGAAGGTTCTCCCCAGGGGTCCTCTTGAGGCATCCCACTGATTACTCATTTCCTGGCCTGGTTTCTTTCTTGGACTGGTTTTGGGTAAGGCACCTGAAGCAGCAGTGGCTGGGGCAGCAGCACAGATGGCGGCAGCTCCTGGGTAGCTGTGTCTGCTCCCTTCTTTGCCCCAGACTATACTTTGCTTTTTCTTATACATAGTGCCCTCTAGCTCTCCTGAAGCCTGCTTTTCCAAGCCTGAGATTAGTCCCCGGGTAGCACTGGACAGTATAGAGTGCGGCACAGGGACACAACTTTCCCTGCCATGGACGTTTATGTATCTGCTTTTCTCTTCCGGCTCAGAAAGCCCGATGGACTTGGCCTGGACGCCTTCTTTGAGGCAAATGGTCACTCTCATCGTCTGTATCTCACTGAACTCATCAGAAGACTCAGGGTCAGAGGATGGGTTTTGAATATCTTCACTGTTTATTCGCCTTGCTGTACCTCTTCTTGGTGTCACCCAGGCTCTGCTTCGCCCAAGACCCCTGGGGTTCAGTTGGCTAACTGAGCAGTGGTGTAGTTGGCTAACTGAGAACTGCTTCCCTTCCACAGAGTTTGGAGGCCGTGCGCCTCTCCGGCTTATGCTTGCATCTGAGTCTCCCCAAATGCTCAAGGGCTCAGCAGGACAGATTTGTGGGGATGGATGTCTGCAGACACCCCAGGCCTCCCGGTTGGCTACATGCTGCCCGAAGCTTGTACCCTCGACAGCGAGCTGTTGTACAAAGTCCAAATTGTCCCCTCTCTCATCTACTGGAGTGCCAGGCCGACCTTCGCAGCCCCAAATGACTGACCTTCCCTCCATGTCATCCCTGTCTAACCAGGAGTCATAATGGAAACTCTTGGGAACTGGGAAACACATTTTATCGTCGCTGCTCCGTAACAGCCTCTCACCAGGGCCTAGGCCGTGGCCCTTTGGGAATCCATGGCCGAAGCGGCGTCCTTCTGCGTGTTCCCCGCTTTCTGGCCCCAAACCGGCCCCCCGAAGAGATACCTCATCAGGAGAGCTCATGATTCCAGCCCGGCAGGTGCAGTCTGAGGGAAAGGCTGTTACCCCTTCACTTCATTCTCGGCTACACCTTCACAAAGACTGCTGCCGCCAAAGGCGCCACAGGCCTTCGTTTCAAACAACGCGAGACTTCGCAAGGTCTCGAGGGCTTCTCATTCGCCATTCTCATTGGTCTGCCACTCAACTAGCCACCAACCAGGGCGTCTGTTGTTTGGCCGTTATTCGAGTCCCTAGCCAATGGAGAGGAGGGTGCATGATTTGATACGTTAAGAGGTGGGGTTTTGAGCCTGACTGTGAGGGGGCTTCGAGATTTCGAAGTCTCGTTGCGTCATGTGTTCTCTGAAGTAAAAGCTTGTAGAGCCGGTGTTGAAAGAGCGCGCCATCTCTTGGTGAATAGGGCAGATTATCTTCCCTCAACTTGTGCCTTCCTTGCTGTCAAAATGAGCTCCCCAAATAAGGTGTCAGCTTCTGAAGTCTGTGGTGATGAGATCACCCCTCCTACTGGTAACCTGAGTTTCCGGAATCGGGTATATGGTCCTGAAGCTAACATTGTCAAAGAGGGCAGGGAGCACCTAGGGAACCCCCTGATCAGCTTCAGAGTTCCAAAGGGTCCAAGCTTCATCCAAGGTCCTCTGGAGCTTGGGGAAGGTGAAGGCGGACTCCCAGGCTTCAAAAGCTGCGAGTTTAAGTCTGGGCCTAAGTTGGAAACAACAGGGGAAGGAGAAGGGCTGCTTAGAGACCCAGAATGCCGGGCCAGCCGGAACAGTTCTCCTGTGGACCAAGAAGAAGTTGGCCTGGACTTTTTGCCTCAGCTCAGTGTTGAGGCTATGGCTATAATGAAAGAGCTGACCAACCTACAGACCCGAAGAATCTGTAGGTACCCATCCCCACAAGCCTGTGCCGCTGAACTGGCTGCCCTTTGGGCAAGTACAGATGAAACCAACAACAGAGGGACAGTGTCCATGAGTTCTATGGAAGGAAAGCATGTCTCTGCAGGCTCATTATACCCCAGGGACGCGGGACGAGGCAGAGCCTGGGTAGGCCCGAGAAGAGGCACCTCAAGTAAGACGTTGAGCAGTAAAGGGATCCAATATCCCTCCTCAAACCCTGATTCCTCTGATGAGTTGACTGAAACACAGACGATGAGAGTGACCATTTGCATCAAAGAAGGAGCCCAGTCCAAGGCCAGCGGGCTTTCTGAGCCAGAAGACACAGCCAGAAACACGAATGTCCATGGGAGGGAAGGTTTTGTCCATGTACCGCCATCTACACTATCCACGGCTACACGGGCACTCACCTCAGGCTTGGAAAAGCAGGCTTCAGGAGAGCTAGAGGGCACTATGTATAAGAAAAAGCAAAGTATAGTCTGGGGCAAAGAAGGGAGCAGACACAGCTACCCAGGAGCTGCCGCCATCTGTGCTACTGCCCCAGCCACTGCTGCTTCAGGTACCCTACCCAAAACCAGTCTGAGAAAGAAGCAACTTCAGGAGAAGAAGTCCCAGTCAGATGCCTCAAGAGGACCCCTGGGGAGAACCTTCCCACCATGGGGGCAGAGACTCAAGTCAGCTCCTGTAGGGCCAGCCACCCTCCCCCCAATCTCAGGGGTTGCCCTGCTAGGGAAGGGCAGTAAGTGCTCACTGCCTTCTGGGCCCAAAGAGTGCAAGCCCTTCTGCACTGGGAAGAAATCCACTGCAAAGAAGAACAAGGAGTCCCAGTCAGGGGCCAAAGAAGACAATGACGCACTCAGAGATCTTGGCAAGCACGCCCAAGTGAGTAGACCACCCTCTGCCTCCTCTCACCCAGCCACCCTCTTCCCCACCACCCCCTGCAGCACGTACCTTTGCCCCTGCTCCCTCCACCCCTGTCCTGGCTCAGGGGTTGTTAGTGGACACTCATCCTGCTTAGGATGCTTAGGGTCCATGTAGTATGAGAGGGTGGGTGCCGGGGGCTGGGGGTGGGGCTCAGTTAGATGTTGGTTCCTAGTCCCCTCCCTGTGCATTTATTTCCTCTCTCTCTAGCCAGGCTGTGGTGGGAAGTGGGCCTGGCTGCCAGTTTGGGTGACTGGGGTCCGGAGAGCCCTTACAGTGTGGGCTGCACTGCTTGGGTATGTAGCCAGTCTCAGGGGCCTCCTGATTCCTCCCTCCTGGCTCTCCCCCAAGGAAGCCAGGCCAGGACCTGGGCCTTTTCAGTGCCTGTGGACTCCTTCCTGGCTGAGCCCTGCCTCCTGAGGGCCTGAGGCTGACCGAGGAGCAGAGAGTGCAGATGGGATGAGCCTCACAGTCCTCCATTTTGTCCCCTGACTAGCCCCTCAGCCCCTCCACAACATATACTCAGTGAGAAATTTTTGTGTGAGCTCCCAACACACAGGGCAGAGCAACCTGGCGTGTTCATGCATCGTGGAGACATGGTCAGTGGAGACACCAACTTCAGAGTACCCCAGTTTCCAGCAAACTCCCAGCTCGTGGCGCTGAGCCAGAGAGGCACCAGACCCAGAGCACCTGTTCCCATCGGTGAGTCTTTGGGGTTTGAGAGCAGTGGGAGAAGATGGGGAGAGGAAGGAAACCTCAGGCTCTGTTCCTTTAAAAGGGGGGGGGGATTGCAGCCTTGTTCCTTGGCCTTCTCTGTCTAGGTAGGCAGGCAGGGAATCCACAGGAGACAGATTGGCTGTGGGCAGGGCTGGCCTCGGGCCACACTGTGAAATGAGTGGGATTGTGGAGGTCCATGACTTTAAAGGGTGGGGCACCTCAGCACCAGAAGCTGGCTTTCAGCACAGAGGAGCCCTTTCTCGTGAGTCCTACCAAGGCACTGGGCTCCTCCCGGGTTCTGGATCTGGCTGCAGCCACCATCCTAGGGGTCCACAGAGCCTCTGGGCTGCCTCTGAGCAGCAGGGAAGGAAGGCTCAGAACTGGGTGGAGATGATGACCCAACACATACGAGTTGCTGCCAGCAGAGGGTGATGTTGTCTCATGTTTGATTTCACCAGTCTCTGCACCTGGCTCCCAAGCCTAGCTGCTGCATCCTACATTTGTTCTTGCATTTTTGTTGTTTGTTTGGTTTGGTTTGGTTTGGTTTGGTTTTTTCAGGTGACCAGGATCGACCTATGAGTTCTCTGCTTTTTGTTGGAGAGAGTCAGCCAGTAGTACAAGGCACACCAGGCTGTCCTCAGGTAAAGGTTTCTGAGCTCTCAGAAATGCCAGCTCCCAGCTAGACCCTGAGCTGACTGTCAAAGTTAACCTAACAGTTAACCTCCTGTGCTGACTCCTGTCCCACACTCCAAAGAGAGAGGGCACCTCCTTCCTGTTCAAGGTTCTTTGCCAGTCTTGTCACAGGACTGTGGTGGTGGTGGTGGGGAGGGAGGCGAGGGGGAGCGGGGGCGGGGTGTAAGGACTGGGAGGGAGTGTGGCCAGAGAGTGAGGCCAGGACACTGAATGTTGATCTTTTTCTTTTTCTCCTGTGTCTGCTGGGCTAGTGTCTGATGCTACAGAAGGAAATAGAGAACCTCAAGGAACAGCTAGGTATGACCAAACCTGGTCAGGAGAGGGATGAGGACAGGGGCAGAGGGAGAGCTTAGTGTTTGGGTGCAGGTGATTAGGGTGGGCTGAGGTGGGGGGGGGATGCTCGAGTGGGAGGTGACACCAAGCAGGCCAGGCTGGGAGCCCTGTGTGCATTGACTGCTGGGACTTGCACCAAGAAGCCGTGTTCTCCCATGTGCTGTTCAGATGAGTCTCCCAGGTCCCCTTCTCTCTGGGCCTTTAGGCATTCCTCCTTTAGTTTCCCTTGACGTCCTGGCAGCTGCAGCTTGTCAGGGCGTTCTGTTGTCACATGTTTGTTTGCTATAAAAGTAGGGCTGGCAGTGCTGCGGCCCAGCGTTTGAGGACTGCCTGTCTGCCTGTTCTCCTGTAGAGAACGTTTCCTCATAGAGCTCAGTGATGGGTGGGGGAGTCTTTCCCGAGGCTCCTTGGAGGGGGACAGGAGGGCAGTGAGGTGGCTGCCGGAAGTTGCTGTGGAACAGAGAGTGGGGCTCAGGTCGGTGGGTTCCTGTGTCTGTGTCTGGAATGCCCATTTGTACCTCTGTGTTTCAGCGGTCATGAAGGCCCTCAATGAGAAGTTCCAGGACCTTTGAAGTGAGTGCCCTGCTGTCCTCAGCCCTTCCCACTCTGCTGCCGCCCCCTGCTCAGGAGGTCAGGGCTGACCTGACCCTGCTTTGCCTGACAGGTTGGACCCAGCATCCCCGCAGAGGAGGCCAGGCTACTACCCATGGAGCTGCCTTCGTGCCCCTGATTTGCCCCCTGTCTGCCCCTGGTGACAGCTTGTTCCACATTAAGTAGTTTTGTCCTATGTTCTGCCTGCTCGTTTTTGTTGGGTGATGGGGTGCAACAATGGGGTGGGGAAATGGTCCCTTTCTCGCCTTCTAAGAACACTCCAGCTTCCCCAAATACAGTTCTCAAGCATGAAAGCTACATAAAATATTTCGTGGGGGAAAAGAGGGGCGGAGGAGGAACTGGTAGTCCTGAGAGTGATGTGGGCCTGCTTCTGAGCTGGCACCACACACCCTAGCTTACCCAGGTGTGCTGAGTCTGGGTTCTTAGGTGTCCAGCCTGGCACAGCCAGCATTTCCTCCCTTTCCCAAAGACCCCGTCCCTCCTGGGACAGTCCCATAAAACCCTTTTTTTGTCTCCTGCCCCCTGCACTCAGCAGTCCTTTCTCCTCTCCTGGTCTTCCCCTATCCCAGTCTCTGACCTTCTTCTGGAGGCAGGGCACTCAGGGGGTCCTGGCCCAGAGTTTGCACTTTATCTCTGGGCTCCTGCACGTCCATCCCCTTTGAAATGAGTTGCCGGGTCCCCCGATTTGCCGCTGGACCCTAGAGGAGTAGAGGCCAAGATCCCGTCCCCATGGTCGATGGTGTAAGTGAAGCTACAAACACTGTGCACACAGGGAGTAGGGAGCACAGAAAAGTGCCCCTTTGTCTCAGGTTGGTGGTGCTGAAGTGAGTCTTCAGTGGTTCTGTGGGCCAACGGGGTGGGGGACTTCCCATGGCAGTGGAAGTAGGGGTCTAGCACCAAATCTCCACATCTTCCAGGTCTTGGCCTGACAGATCCTGGAAGGTCCAGGTCCTGTCTCCTTTTCCCACCCTACTGTTGTAGGAAACCTGGGATGGGTATCATGAGGTCCAGAATTTTGTAAAGATACATTTTTAATCACCGTGTATGTGTGTGTGTGTGTGTGTGTGTGTGTGTGTGTGTGTGGTGTTCACGTGTTCATGTGTGTTCGTGTGCGCCAGGGTGTGGGTGTTCAAACGATAGTGCAGGTGCTGCTGGAGACCAGAGTCGTTGGATCCCCTGGAGCCAGAGTTACAGGTGATTGTGAGCTGCCAGACATGGATGCTGGGAAATGAGCAGCACACTCTGGAAGAGCAGCACACTGCTCTTACCTGCTGAGCCATCTCTCCAGCCCCTGGCATCCAGATTTTTGTGTGGGTGGGTTCCAAAGAGTGAACTCAGGTTTCCAGGCTTTAACCACCTTGCTGGCCCGTGCCTTTGGTTTTTAAGATGGTGCGTCCACAGGTGCATGGGCGGTCTTCCACAGGTCCACCCTCACCCTTCCCACATGGCACAAATGCTTCCAAACCCGATACTTGTATGTCCCGGGACCATCTTCCCTACTACCCCCTCCCTGGGCTCCACATTCTGCTGCTGCCCTCACAGACAGGCAGGATGGCTTCTGGCCCTGAGGCAGGACCAAGTTTCAGGCAGGGTTGAGTCTGTGGGAGGAGGCAAGTGTGGCTTCTGAGCTTTGGGTTCCATGGACTCTGTCCCTCGGTCTGGCTGTGTGTGAATCTGTGAATGGAGTGTGATTGGCCTTGGGGTGGAGAGCTCTGACTCAGGGAGTGGCAGCAGGAGCCCGAGCCTGTGAGGGATCCAATGCACACAAGGCAAAGTCGGTGCTGCCCTTTCATTGGAGGCGGTCTTCAAGCACAAGAGGGCATGGCACCGTAGGAGGTAGGAGTCACGAAAGTCACTGCGGTCAGGGGCTGTCAAAAGGTGGAAGTTGCCAAAATAGGCTCTGGATCATACGCTGGGTGTACTCTCAAAAATCTGTCCTGGAGGGCTAGAGAGGTGGGTCAGCAGTGAAGAGCGCTGGCTCCTCTTGCAGAGGACCTGGGTTTGATTCCCAGCGCCCACACCCAGCTCACAACCTTTTGTAAGTCCCCAGTTCCAGGGGATCAGAGGCTCTCTTCTGGCCTCCTCGGGCACTAGCATGCACTCGGTCCGTAGACTGGGGTGCAGGCCAATCGCTCACACACACACAATTAAAATAAAAGTGTTTTTGAGTTCTGTCTTGGGGAGGGGGTGATAAGCAAGCTGCGTTCCTCAGATTAGCTGGTTGGTGTCTGTCTTTGAAGTGGGAGCTCTCCTGGGAGCTGGCATACTCTGAGCTAAAGGAGAGCCAGGTAGGATGTGTGTCCTGCCCATGCAAAGTAGGAGCATCAACTGCATGTGGAGAGTGAGCCTGGCCTGGCAGCACCCTGCCCACGGTCTCAGGGTGTGCCCTCTGGGCCTCATGGGTTGAGCTTAGGGAGACGGCGCACAACACACGTGGTAGGGCAACCACACACCTCAGGGCCCGAATGCACAGTGGGGACTTGAGCCATCCTCTCAGAGCCCCCTCCCGAGAAGGCGGGTCTCGGTTCCTCGGGATGTGATTCCTCCTCATCCTGAGCCACGTGGCTGCTTCTGGCAGGGCAGAGAGCTGAGTGCCTTCTGACAGACCCTGCAGCTGGGCTTCTGGCAGCTTGCACTTGCAAGCCAGTCCTGGCTGCGGTGCACCCCAGCACCAGGCACCGTTCTTGTAGGCTGGAGGCCACTGTGAGCCGTGCAGCTGCATGCTGAAGCCATGGCAGGGCACCGACAGTCCCCGGAGAAGGACTTGCCAGCCCTGACCCTGCTCTCCCGAGCACACAGCCTCCTCTCTCCTCTTCCTCCAGACCTACTGCTGCTGCCCAGTATGGAAGCTGTGGTGGGCTGATCCTGCCCCCTCTAGGGAGGAAGTGGCAGATTCCCAGGCTCAGGTCAGAGCAGAGCCATTGAGCCCATTGAAAAGGAGGAGGCGGGGTGGTTCCCTTCATTGCGTTCCCCCACCCTTTCTCAGCCTCCTCTCCAGCCAGAAGAGGGCGTGCCCTGGACAGCACCCAGGCTCTGTCCTGCCTCCTCCTTCTACTCAGCCCAGGGTGAGCCTTGCAGGGTGACTGAGGTGTGTGCCTGTCCTAGATACACAGGCACTAGGGAGCCCCTGGCAACATCCCACCGGGCCTGGGAGCTGGGACTCTCATGTGTTCTTATCTAAACGTGACCTGACACCTTTCTGAAATAGAATATCCTCTGAGAGTCTAACCCAGGATATTGTCAGGTGCTGAGAGACCAGTGCCCACAGCATTGTAGTTGTCATAGTGCAATATAAAGATAATAATATATCAGTTGATATTTGTGAATAAATGGATCAAAGATTCTAATAGACAGTTCTCAAATAAGAGACACAAATGTTTGATAAGTATATTAAAGAAATATTTACCATCCTTGGCTGTCAGGTAAATATAAATTAAATTGCTTTGGGAGCGTATCTCCCTTTTCTCACAATGGATAATATAAGAAAATTTATGCTGGCAAGTGTGTGAAACCTTATTCTCTGTTGGTATTAGTCAACTGGTATAGCCACTATAGAAATCAGCACAGAGTTCACTCCAAAAAGCCCCACTAAACAAGAACTACCATATGAGCCTGTTGTACCACTTTTTGTTACATATTCCAAATCTTATAAATGAGCATACCCCAGCGACAACAGATTTTTTTTTTTACTTTTTGACTAGGGTCTTTCTATATAGGCCTACCTGACCTGGGACTCACTATGTAGGCCATGCTGGCCTAGAACTTGTAATCCTCCTGTCTCTGACTCCTGTGTGCTGAAATTACAGCTGTGTGCTACCACGTCAGCATACACAATGGATTTTGTTTCATTTTGTTGTTTTAAGACAGGGCCTCTGTTAAATTATGTTGCTCTAAGTTTTAATAAGAGTCCATCATTGAATTTTCCAAATGCTTTTTATTAATTACAAGCCATGTCAGTTCCCAGGGATTCAATACCTGGGCAGTTAGGCAGAGACTTCATTCCATGTTTTTCCCTCCTGCTTCTCCTCCTGCTTCTTCTCCCTCCCCTAGCCCTAGGTGTCTTTTCATTCCAAATCTTCCCTGTCTCCACCCAGCCCTCCAATATACAGATGAATGGAGTCTAACTTTCATCTGCCTTAAGGTTAAGGAATGTCCTATTCATAAGGAGAACTGGGTGGCCACTCCATTGTTTACAGGTAGGAAGTGAATCCTTTATGCTACAATGACAGCTTACAGGAATATTATCCATAACTATAAGATATCCCACAACAGACCTCAGTCGGAGTGGTGGTAGCACATGCTTTTATTCTCAGCACTCAGGAGGCAGAGGCAGGTGGATCTCTGTGAGTCTGAGCTCACTCAAAACTATGGAGTGAGTTCCTGGACAGCCAGAGTTACAACAGAGAAACCCTGTCTTGAAACAAACAAATACCAAATCAAAACAACAAACAATCAAACAAACTGGCTTCTCAATAGAGTCTAAAAGTCAGAAGTGTCTGGACAGATGTTCTACAAACTCTAAGGGAACACAGACACCAGTCAAGACTAATAAACCCAGCAAAACTTTCATTCACAGTAGATAGAGAAAATAAGACATTCCACAATTAAAACCTAATTTAAACAGTATCTGTTGGACCTCAGAGATCCAAACTGGGACACCCAGGGCCCAAACCGGGACGCCGCACCCCCACAGAGACTCACAGACGGGATATCGATGCTAATAGCAAGAGGATTTATTCCAGTATACTGGGGCCGTTCTAACACGCAGGATAGAAGCTACCTCGAGGAGCAAATGGTGAAGCTTTTTATACAGTTGAAGCGGGTGCTAGGCACAAACCGAGTTGGGACAAGTTGATTGGTCCCCAGATTGTTTTCCCATTTTGATAGGGAGGGGCCAGTTAACCTTTAAACTGATGGGTGCTGGCATATAGCAAGGTTGTGGGCTCCTAGAAAATGTAAACTTTAGGGTCTTAGTCAATGCGGGTGGCGGGAAGACCCTTAGCTCGAGGCCGTGGGCTGTCTACGTGGGGAAACTCTTTTAGCCCAAGGCCGTCTTGTTTGTCTTAGAAATTGTTTTTGTTACAGAAATTGTTTTTCTTTAACTCTGAGAACTGTTCTGTGTCACAGTGCTCCTGGCTTGGGCCTACACAATTTTGGTGCTCTTAGAAGCCTGACTAAAGTTTGGCTGCTTAGCTGCTTTTTTCTATCTTTTTATTTACTAGGGACCCCCACATATCTATCTACAAATCCAGCCCTATAGTAGGTGCTAGAAGGAGTACTCCAACTCAAGGAGGTCCCCTACACCCAAGAAAATGGAAGGAATAAATAATCCCTGACTAGCAAATCAAAATGGAGCAAACTCTCACACACACCACCACCACCACCAACATCAAATAATAGGAATCAACAAACATTCTTCCTTGATTGTTGGGGACCCTGCAAGTATTATGATCATCAGGGAAAAAAATCTTTGAGGTAAAGAATGAAACTTGGGTCAGCACCACTTTAAGAAGCTGAGTCAAAACTTCCTGAGTCTGACCTTGTGGTTTATTTTCTTTACATATTTAAGCACAGTAAAACTTTGGGGAAAAGTCTCCATGTGACAATTATCTCAACAGAGTTTTGGGGATAGCTACATCAAAACTCTCTTGCAAAGTAGTAAAGTACCTGTGACCTTTACAGTAAGAATGAGTTCTATTGACTGACGATAAACAGTGCTCAGGGCAAGGACCTAAGGAGGAAGGATTTGTACTAAGTAAAAGTGTAAAAGGGCCCCAGACCTTAGTAGGCCTTGAGCCCTTAGCACAGCTGACTCCATGATGGAAGTGCCATTCAGGCTGTAAGACTCAGCACATAGACAGCACCACCTGCCAAAACTAAAACAAAGGCCTAATCCATCAAAGTCCATACAGTTCTGGGTAAGTCTCAAAATGTACTAACCTTGCTTTTTAGCTTCTGTAGTTCCCCTTATGGCTAACTGTTCTTGTTAACTGATGTCAACCCAGAATATGTTTTTTGTGCTTAAAAGCTCATCCTGAGAAAGGCTTGGGGCTACACTGGGATCCTGAACACCCAGTGTAGTCTGTAGTCACCAACAGGCTAATAAAGACTTTCTATTGGCTCAAGCCCATGTCTGAGAGTCTTCTCTGGTGACTACCCCACAACATAAGGATAGATTCTATTAATGGAGGATGCAAAGTACATGGGACCTCTTTTATAAGGTTGGATTCTATTTACTGAGAGAAAAAAAATTATGCCCAGGATTTGGGGTGGGAGACTCAGGAAGGTTGGCTCCAGAAAATAGCAAAAATATCACAGGTTGTTAGACAATATCTGTTGGTTTCCCAGGTGTTCCAGCCTCTCCCCTTCTGCTCTCACCCTCTTCAAGCTGGCCATGTGAGAGCTAGGAAGGAAGGGGAGGGGAGGAGGAAGGGCATGGGCTCAGACCTACATACCAGGATCCAATCTCAGAGCAGAGAATTGAAAGAGATGCAATGAATGAAGTCCCTGGACTCTCCATTCTGGTGGAATCAGAGGTCGTTTATTCAGGATGGGCCAGGAAATTTATTTTATAAAAAAGGAGGGGGGTGTCCAAGTTGAACTGCATGTCCCTCTCCGGTCTTGGGGAGTATTTAAACTGCCAATATGACTCTGAAGGAGAGACTTAATCCAAGGGGCATGAACAGTCATCTTTTCTGCCAGTCTCAGCTCTTTTAGATCTGCTGCCTGATAAAGTTTTTTTATGAGTTGTTTCCAAGTTCACTGGGAAAGCTTGAACTCCATCTTGGTCTTGGCTGGCTGCGGTAATCCTTTGTGAGACCTGAGCTCCTGGAGCTGAAGCCCATTGTCACTCCCAGTAGGGAGCTGGGAGGAGGGCCTGTGCTGAGAAACAATAGGGAGTTCCTACTTGGTTTGGAAAACTTTGGGTGTTGTTTTTGAGCCCTGAGATAATCATGTAAATCCTCTCTGAATGGAGTTGAGGGTCTGTTCTGAGCCCTGCCATAATCTTGGCCTTCTACTCTGAGGGACATTGGGGGTTGGGTTACCGTATTACCTGGTGGTGGGGGTTGGGTTGGTGTTCTATGGAATTCCTGGGATTCTGCCCTGGGGGAGTTTGGAGGCTGAGTTACCGTATTACCTTGTGGTGGGGGAGGAGATAATAAATTATCTGTTTTCAATGTGAAGTTTATGGTATTTTGGAGAGTCGGAGGGTTAGAATTATTCCAGTCTCCTGGACTGCTATTTTCCTTTTCTTTGGATGGTGGGGGCTCTGGCTTAGAAGAATCTACACGCTTAGTCATGGCTATTACTATTCATAGAAAGCCTTGGGAGGGCTTAACTTCTCCCTTGGTTTCTGTGTTTCAGGTTTCCGAATCTGATCCACGTCCCTCCATCTTTCAAATCTGCTTTTTCCAACCATGGCGCTACCTTAAGAGCCTCTTTCCAAAAGGAATTGGCATTCTTACATGTGATTTTAAATCCATGTTCCTTAAGGATTGTCTGTGTAACTTTGATCTGGGATTCCTTTTGTGCTGATTTGCTATTACCCATGATAGAAAAGAGTGGAACTGACACGGTTCAGAGGACAACTTTCCCACGCCACGTGGACATGGGGGATTCTCCTAAGTCCAATATCAGAAGCCTTCCCGAGGAATTAAGAAGAGCTGGCAGCTGCACTAACCACGTTTAGTTGGCTGTCTGCGTGACCAGTTTTGATTTTGATAAGAGAAATTTTTTAGATAGGGACTTCACTGCCACCCAGGTAGGTGGTCGGGGTCTGGCAGGAAACTCAGAAAGCTTTCATCCAACACCAGAGTGTTGCGCTGGCCGGAAGGGGTCAGCCGCTTTCCTCACTTTCCTCACTGTGCGAGTCCCATGCGGCAGTTTAGCTAAAAAGGAAGTAGGAAAAGAGTTTAGAGAGAATGCCTGCTCCCTGGTGGGAAGGCGCTACTCTTCTGGAACCCGTTTTTTATTTTTATTGTTTATGTTAAGAAGGGGAAGTTCTCATCTACTCCGCTTGTGAATTCTAGGCCATCTGCAGTCAGTCCTAGCCACATGGGCGCCAACTGTTGGTTTCCCATGGGTATTCCAGCCTCTCCTGCTCTGCTCTTGTTAGGGCTAGCTGGGCGGATTTCTAAGGAACCACGAGACACTCGAACCGCTGCAAAATGCATGAGGCTTTATTTTTATCCGGCGCGTCGGGTCCCGCCTATCCCACGCAGGAGATAAGCATGGCGGGCCACGATTCCTTCCCCCCAGACACTTTTATGGGGTTCAGGGGAAAGGGGTCTGGGGATGGGGGCTCGTGCAGCTCTGATTGGCTCAGAGCTCTCTATGGTAGACTAATTGGTTGGGAGTTTCGCATGTGCGCGTGCACACGTGGGATCCAGGGGGAGTGGTCAATCCGTGCCCTTGGACTAGCTGTCCTTGAGACAGGGTGGCACCTGGTATGCCTGGGAAGGACGAATCCTGCTGATAGGTGTTAAGCTTAATGGTCATTTCCCTGTGGGTGGGGAGGAGACTGAAGAGACTGTTAATGGCTGTTCTTGGGAAGGCATCTCTCAATAGGAGGCATCTACCCCTACACGTGACTGCTGGCACTCAGGTGAATCTCCCCTGTACGTGACTGCTAGCACTCAGGTGAATTCCTAAGTTTTATATTTCTTAAATCCTTTCACTCTTACCCACTTCACGCTGGCTGGGCGGGAAGGGAGGTCGGAGGTGAGAGTTAGGAAGGAAGTGGGGGCGGGGAAGAGGAAGGGCGTGGGCTTGGATCAATGCGTGGGGATCCGAATTTCAGCGCAGAGAAGCAAGAGACACAATGAATGAAGCCCCTGGACTCTCCATTCTGATGGAATCAGAGGTCGCTTATTCAGGATGGGCAGGGGAAATTTATATGGTGCCAGGGGCATGCTGGGGGGCATAACGGTTTGCATGTAGTGGCAGTGGGCAGTAGGCAGTGTGACGCAAGCAGAAGGAGGGTCCAGTTTCTCCCACCTTGGAGGCGGGGACCCCGTAGAGCTCTATGACTCTACTGAGTCAGAGTTTTTGCTTGAGTCTATGACATGGCAAATAAAAAATTTTTTTTTTTGAAAAAAAAAGGGCTTTGTATTTAACAATTCTGTATTTTCTAATGCTTTAGGTGACATGTTCATCCTATATCTCCACATTTCTAATTTTTTGAAGAAAAAATAGCAGCTGTAGTAGAGGCCATCGTTGAATGCATTGCCTTCATGGCTAGCCTAATTAATATAGGGAAGCATAAAAGAATTATAAGAATAGCTAACAGAGGACCAAGGACAGTCAAAGGTCACTTCAGAGATTTTTTTCTCTTTGTATAGATCATTAATTTGACCATCAATAGTGTGGGAAAAATCTGACACAACACATGCCAGGAAATTGTTGACAACCAAGATTATGATTGAGCAACAAATAATCTATAGTAGCTCTATTTTGTAAAACTGTGGTCCTCAATTCAGCCATCTCTTGGTTGATTTTTACTAATATCTTTGCTGTAATATTAGTAGCTTTATTAATCATACATGCCATTTTTGAGACCTCATTTTGTATTCCAGAAACTATTCCTGAGACAGGCAATAAAAAAAGCTGTTGTGGCTGCAAGTGTTACAGGATCCAATAGATGTAAAGGATCATCAAAATTCTCAGGGAAAGCTCTCTTAATTCTATTGATTGGTTGTAAAGATTTACTGAACAAAATGGGTGTAATATGGCCTATCCCACATAAACCTTCGTAACCTACAGGAAAAGAAGTGTAAGTAGCATATTCACAAAAAAAGGCCCATCCCAAAGGCAGTTGTTTCTCAGAGGGAAGGATGTGATTGGAGGTGGAATTGCAGTAAGGAAGGATAGAAGTACATTTAAAACATAAATAATGTGATAGAAATACAACACTGGCAGGAATATGTACTTGTTAGGCTGCTGTGGGGACTCAGCAAGGAAGAGACAGAGACATATTCATACATGAAAGCCCTGCCAGACCTCAGCAGAGGGAACCATTATCCTGGACAGCTCCCAGACTCACAGTGGAACCCCAAGCATCTGAGCTAAGGTGTTTTTATTGATTCAGAACCCTCAGGTATTTTACTGATAGCATATACAGATCATCACCAATCAACATCCCCTACATAAACCCAACACCTGCAAACAATACAGAACCCCCTAGACCGAGGCTAGCCCCTCACCCAACAGTGCATAAAACAATTTCAAACATAACTAAAAGTAAACTTCCCCAACAGGAATATCAGGGGAAGCTCTACAAATATGAGAGCAAGTGGATTCTATTTTGTCCCATTATTTGTGCATAGTGCATATGAATAACTCCAATACCATATAGAGTTTTTTAAGAGCCTGAGAATAGGCGGGTCTCCTCTGATAACAAAAAGATTGGTTTGTTGACTGCCGTGTGCCAAATGAAGCCAGAGTTTCTTTTCTCTCTTTTTTTCTTTATTATTATTGTTATTATTATTATTATTACTGTTTTTTGAGGACCATTTATTAAGTATATGTGATTTTAAACAAACTTTATTGATTTTTAGTTACTTGTTTTAGGCTTAACTTTGAAAATGTATATAGAAGACTAAATAAAGTTTGTGTTTTTTGTAAATGAGTTACATTTGTACTTAGCATGACTATAAACATAGTATTACACATATTAAAGAATTTGGTCATTTATAAGATGACTAACCTTTTATAATATTAAGATTTTATAGTTTTATCTCTGTTAATTTTGAGCCTTAAAATTGAATTGAAGATTCCTTAGCATTAAATAAAATCTCCAAACCATAAATATAGTCACCAAGACGAAGAGGCTAGACTTCATATGTCTTTAAGTCAATTTCTGCCAGCCAGAATAGACATTAGTAATTATATCTTATTTATCAAATATATATTGTTATTTATTTAAAATTTTTTAGAAGCCTGCTGTTATCAAAGACATAAGTGATTAGACATCCCTAAGTCAGTTTTTAGTAACCTGAGTATACCTTTATGAACTTAGGAATTTATCATACAAAAACCTTTCCTAACCCAAAGTATCTGGAAGACCTGTTATTGTCTCCTTAGTGTATAAAAAAGCTATAATAATAAGCAGAAGGATTAGTAAGACTAAGTTTTATGAGTGTTGTCTTAGTTAGTTTATACTATATGGCCATCTTAGTCCAGATGGTGGCAAAGTTACATGGCATGTACTATCTTTAACCTTACTATAAAGATGGCTAGCACCACATAGTTGTTTCCATCTTAATTAAGCTATTAACCAAGATGAAGACAAGCCATGTGGTTGTTATTAAAAAACATTTTTAATACAGTATGATGTAGTTGACCTCTTTTTTAAAACAAGAGTTGAATCATGTATGTAGTATACTGTAGCAAATTAAAATTACTTACATATAGATAATTATTGTATATGTATAGCTTATTGTTATAAGTTTTAAGTTAAACTTTTGTTACAGTTTTTTTAACTATACCCAATGAATTTATAAATCTTGAGATTGAGAGTTTACATAGAACATAGAGGTATCTTTATCCTCCATGTGTTAATTTATACAGGAGGGCAGTTAAAATATTCAATGGCTGAGAAATATCTAATAAAAGCTGATGAATTATAGCAAGTTTAGGTTGTTGAGCTGTATAACTCAGAGTGGGTACAATCTTTTACGTAGAGTCTGTGGAATTTGTATATAAAATATATACTCCTTGCTCTTTTGAAGAGTTATCTATAAAAGCATTAAAAGAAATATTTATAGATTTTTAGATGCAATTTTAGGCAATACCCATGGGGTATCTTTTAATAATACTTTTATTAATAATTTGAGTTTCATACAATGTATCTCAATCACACAGTTTTCCTATTCCTCCCTGTTTCACCCTCCTACTCCTGTGCCCTCAAACACAACAACAACAACAACAACACAACAATAACAACAACAATGAAAACAAAAGAAAATTAAGCTCAGCTAGTGTGGCAGAAGCATGGATCAGGAGCATCACCATGGTTACTGGAAGTAGCAGGTTGCTCTGTCAATGGACATTCACCTGGCCTATACTAGTCCAAGACCAAGAATGATGAAGTTTGACCCAAAATTGGGCCTCACTGCCCAAGTCTGCAGGCACCCAAACCTCCTGCAGGAATCCAGACATGGAGCAGCCACCCCAATATCTTGCAAGCACTAGGGCATCCCACAGGCCCCCAGACATCTGCAGACAGCCAGATATCTCACAGGTACCAGGGCCTTCCACAAGCATCTGGACAGCCTGCAGGCATCAGGATATCCCCCAGGCTCCAGGGCATCCTGCAGATGCCCAGGCATCACGAAGGTATTGGGCCAACTCACAGATACTTGGACATCATGTAGGCACCCTGACACCACACAGGGACCCAGACATCCTATAAGTGCTAGGGCTTCCCACGGGCACCAGAACCTCCCATGGGTACCAGGTGCCCAGACATATGTGCCTGGATATCCCACAGGATATCTTTAAAAAATCTTAAAAGGGGAGATTTTGGTCAATGACTATCTATAGATCCCAAATAATGTGTTAATAGAAGCTGCCAATTATTATCTGTGTGGACAGACAGTCAATCTGTTTTTTATTTAGTGGTACAATTATTTCTGTAGGCTCTTTATCAGTAAGTGATTAAATCTAAGAGCTAATGTTTTAGCAGGAGCATTATTTAATAAGCTAATAACTTGCTCTGCTTTAGTTGTTATATTTCTTATAGAATTTAACCAAGAGTTTTCAGAAAGAACTTAAAGAGCAGAGCAAAATCCTTAGTAGTGATAGGCAGATAAGAACGTACTCAATAATATGACCCAAAATTTTAAATTATGTTTTTTTAGTTTATTTATCGTGAAAGTTAAGTACTCATTTAAGTATTGATTAGACAAGCAGGAGAAGAAAATGTCATCCATATACCGAATGACCAATACCTCAAGAAATTTAAACAGCATTGGCTTAAGTGTTTTTTGTCCTAGTTGCAATTGTTCCTATACTAGATATTGTGCCTGTATTAAGTTTTCTTTATGGAGGGACCATTGATCAATATATGTAGATGGAAATTATTATATCTCAAATGGGTTCAATAAGGAACAGAAGACCATCACTGAGGTGTAAAGCTTGAATCACCTAGCAGAGGGTCTGGTGTCGGATAGACTGAACCTTGAGCACCCTGCCCACCCTGCCCACCAATACAAAGGTCTTAATTGTTTAATAAACAGAACCTCCAAAGTACAACAACACCCAACCTCTAGCCAGCTGACTAGACTGCGTTTATGGGTAAGGTCAAGGCCCCAAGTGAGGTATTCCTTGTCCAGTGCTTAGGCTGAAGGAGGAGACCATAAAAAAAATTCCTCTATTAGGAATGATACAATCAAATGCTTCCAAGATGGATTAAGATCTTAGCGGGCAAGGTAAATTTGAACTTCAATTGCTCCATCCAAAAGTATTGAGTAGATAATTACCAAAACTCCAGACTGGCATTCTTTCTGCTTTTAAGAAGCTGCAGCCCATTCAAACCCAGAAAGCTGGCTCTAACAGCTAAAGAAGGTGACCTGCTGTCAGCAGCTCCTGCTGACAGATATAACAGCTGTTTAAAGTTCTTATTGCTGCACAGAAGTGCATGTAGCTTTATAATATTTGAGAATATTCCAAATATTCCACTACAAATGTACACTGAGTGACGAGGGGAAAACAAACAAACAAATTAATCAGTCAAACAACATCAATCTAAGTTCTGGAGCAGCTGAGTAAACCCAGGCTGCAGTAGGGGAGCCCTGCCTGCCATGTCTTGGAACTCAGGTGTTGCAGAGGCTGCTCTTTGCATCCTGGCAAGGGGCCTCTGGGCTAGAGGACTTTGAGTTCCAGTCAGATTGCTTGGAGGGCGAGCTCAAAACTCAGGTGACTGGCTTGGAAGTCAAGTAACTGCAGAGTATATTCAGCCAGCCCTGCTTAGACTTGTTCAGAGTGTCCAGCAAGGATGGATTCTCTTAACTAAGAGACAAAGCTCAGGATTAGGGCCTGAAAATACTCAGGATTTGGAGAGATTCTGGAAGACTGACTCCATAGAATAGCAAAAATAGCACCAGGTTGTTGGAGAATATTCACTCCAGCCTTCTGGGTGAAAAGTGTTGGTCATTTTCTTCTTTTGAAGAACGAAGAACAAAGACCTTTGTGTTTAATAATTTTGAATTTTCTAATGCTTTCTGTGAGCTGCTGCTCCTAAATTGATAACTCTCAATATCGATTGATGGTCTCAATTCTCCAGTAAACAGATAACAGGATGGATGAGAAAATAGGATCTATCCTTTTGATGCATTCAAGAAACACAATTTAACATGAAGCATTAACATCAGCTCAGGATAAAAGGATGGAAAAAGAGATTCCAAGCAAATGGATCTAAGAATCAAGCTGGGGTAGTCATTTTAACATCTAACAAAATAAATTTCAAACACAAATTAATCAGAAGAGATAGAGGGAAGGACAGAACATACTCATCAAAGGAAAAATCCACTGAAATGACATTGCAATTTTAACATTTATGTACCAAACACAAAAGGCACCAACCAATTTATAAAACTATTAGAGCTTAAATCACATATTGACCCTCAAACACTGATAGTGGGAGATTTAAATACCCCACTTTTGCCAATAGGCAGGTCATCCAGGCAAAAACTAAACAGAGAAATGCTGGAGTTAACTGATGTTCTGTGTGGGGATATCTGCACATGGCCAGCAGAGTAATGATCCATAGGAGGCAAGAAGGTTCTTTGGTTCAGCATGACTCACTAGCTAAGTGTTGGTTCAAACTTCAGGAGTCTGACCCAGCGTAATTTATTTTAGGTGCATTTAAGCACAGCAAAATTTGGTGAAAAATTTCTCGGTGATAATTAACTCAATCCCCTGTGTGTATATATAATGGCTTCTAGTTTAGTGTTTTTATGGGATTTCTGAACGCGAGAACAAATGGGTCTCTGTGTCTATATCTGTTTTTCGTGCCTTTTCTTTTCTTTCGGGCTCCTTTCCTTCTGTTTGTTTTGTCCTATTCTGATGTGTTAGTTTTTGTTCTATCTTATTTTATTTTATTATTATCCCTTAGAAGCTTGCTTGTTTTCTAATGAGAGACAGAAAGGGGGTAGATCCGGATGGGAGGGGAAGTGGAGAGGAGCTGGGAGGAGTAGAGGGAGGTGAAACCATAATCAGGATATATCATATGAGGGGTAAAAAGCTATTTTCAGTAAGAGGAAAATAATGTATAACCTTTAAAAACCAACTTCCATTTTTCTCTGCCTCCAACTTCTGGAAACCACCATTCTATCTTCTGTTTCTCTGAGTTTGACTCTTTGGGACCTTTCATGTAAATGAAATCATGTAGCATTTGACATTTAAAAAGATTTGTGTGTGTATGCATCTGTGCACATGTAGATACACATGCCTGTGTGTAAATGGGCGCCATGCCTGGATTGTGGTGTAGGGTTGGGATCCAAACTTCAGTTCTCATGACTGCACAGCAAGTGCCCTTAGCTACTGAGCAATCTCTCCAGCCTTAGTATCTGACATTTTGAGTGGCATAATGACCTCAAGGTTCATCTATGCATATAATATAGCATGTGTAAGAAATTCGTTCTTTCTTAGGATTCCATTTTAAGACAAAAGAATAGGTCATATTTTGTTTCCTCACTCACCATGTATGCTATTAGAAACATGGCCACAGCTGGGCGGTGGTAGTACATGCCTTTAATGCCCACACCATCTACTATGGGCTGGGACCCCTCCCAGCAATCACTAATTAAGAAAATGCCTTAGAACTGGATCTTATGGAGGCATTTTCTCAATTGAAGTTTCCTCCTTTCAGATGACTCTGGTTTGTGTCAAGTTGACATGAAATTAGCCAGCATAGCCCGGCATGCCTTTGATCTCAGTACTCGGGAGGCAGAAGCAGAGGCAGACAAAACTGTGTGAGTTTGAGGCCAGCCTGGTCTACAGAGTGAGTTCCAGAACAGCCAGAGTTAAACAGAGAAACCCTGTCTCAAAAAACCAAGGGGAAAAAAAGGAAATTAGCCAGCACAATGTCTGGTTACCTGGAACTGGAGTTACAACAAGATGGATGAGTGCTCTTAACTACTGAGCTATGTCTGCATCTCCTTCTTTTCATTTTCAATCTTTAAATTTTCTAACAAGTTAATTATTATTTTTGTACATGATGTATGTGGAGGGGGAGAGAGGGTGAGGGCAAGGGGAAAGGAGAGGAAGAAGGAGAAGAAGAAGAGGAGGAGGAGGAGGAGGACGAGGACGAGGACGAGGACGAGGACGAGGAGGAGAGAATGTATGCCAGGACATATGTGTGGTGGTCAGAGGACATCTTGTGGAATCGGTTCTCTCCTGCACTCATATCTATGTTAGTGCTGGGGATCCAATGCAAGTCACCAGGCTCCATTGTTTGTCTGTTTCTACCATGGTACAAGGTTTTGGCTCTCCTCAACATGGCATCAATATTATTTATTTATTTATTTATTTATTTATTTATTTATTTATTTTGCATGTGTATGGTGTGAATGTGCATTTTTTGCATGTGGGGGGGTACTCATGCATGTATATGTAAACATGCATGTGCAGACCTGAAGTTGATGTCAGGAATAATTCTTGATCTAGATTCCACTTTATTCACCGAGGCAGGCATGATGGCTAATCTTAGCTGTCAGCATGACTGGATGTAGAATCAACTAATAAATCAAGCTAATGGGTACTCCTGTGAGGGATTTCCTTGGGCAGATTATTTGAATGGGGAAGATCTACCCTAAATATGGGCAGCATCTTCTACTGACAGCCTAGATAAAGGACATGGAAGAAGAGAATTTTGCTTTTGGCCTGCTTGTCCCTCACACTTGCTGGCAAGTTCCTCTGTCAGTCCAGTTGCTGTGGTATTCTTCCACTGTTATTGGAACCATCTTCTTTGGGCTTCCATCACAGACTGAACATTACCCTCCAGGCCTTCAACACCAGACTGGGAGATTGCTGAGAAACACAGTCTTGGGAACTGAGTAACTGTTGTATTCTCAGCCTCTCCAGTGTGGGACAGCCATTGTTGGGCTGCTCAGACCACATCTTGTAAGTCAATCTACTAAATCCTTTTTTAATATAAATTCCTTCTATCAGTTTAGTTTCTTTAGAGTGCCTTGGCTAATACAAGCAGAGTCTCTAAGTCAAAACCACAGCTCCCTGATATGGCCAGTCTTGTTAGTCAGCTTGCTCTGGAGATCCCCTATCTCTGCCTTCTGAATACAGGGCCACCCACCACCACACCAACTCAGCATTTCTGTGGGTTCTGGCTATCTGAACTCCAGTCATCAAGCTTTTGTGGCAAGCACTTCAACCACTGAGCCAGTTCCCCAGCTCTTAGCTTATTTTTGTGTGTTTATTTTTATTTGTGTCTGTTAATATGTGTATGCATATTAATGTGTGTGAGGGTGTCTGTGTGCACACATTTGCACATGCATATGGAGGCCAGAGTGATATTGGTGTCTTCCTTAATCACCCTCAGCCTTAATTATTATTATTTTTGAGACAGGGCCTCTCACTGAACCCTTTGCTCACCAATTGCCAAAACTGGCTGGCCACTAAGCCTCACTCTCCTGTCTTGCTCCAACTACACAACTCTGGGATTACAGGCTTGTCAAGTGATTCTGGAGATTAAATCTAGGCCCTCGTGTAAGCGCTGTTATTGATTGAGCCATCTTCCCTCACATCAACATTTTAAAAATAATTATTTATTTTAGTATTTTATGTGTTTTGCCTACAAGTATGTCTGTGTAGCACATGTGTGCCTGGTGCCTTGCAGAGGTCAGAAGAGGGCTTTGCATCCCCTGGGACTGGAGTTACAAATGAGCTACCATACGGGTGCTGGGAATCGAACTTGAGTCCTCTGTGAGAGAAACAAGTGCTTTTAACCAGTGATAAGACTCTCCAGCCCTTCACATCAATATTTTTGAACAAAGAAATTTATTTTATTTAATTTTTTTGGCATTCTGAGACAGGGTCTCACTCTGTCATCCAGAGTAGCCCAAATCCCACTAGGTAACCCAGGCTTGCTTCAAACATATGGTAATCCTCTTGTCTCAGATTTCTGAGTGCTTGGATTAGAACCACCACGTCCAGCACATTTTACCTTAAAAAAAAAACACATTTATTTATTCATGTGTATGAGCGCTCTGTCTGCAGGTACACTTACAGGCCATGAGAGAGCATCAGACCCCATTATAGATGGTTCTGGCTGGCTGGCCTGGAATTACAGAAATCTGACTGTCTGTGCCTACTGAGGGCTGGGCTTAAAGGTGTGTGCCACCATGCCTAGCATGTTCTACTTATTTTGAATATCTGTTTTAAATTAAAAAATATTTCATATGTATAGGTGTTTTGCCTGCATGTATGTTTGTGCACCATGTATGTGCCTAGTGTCTGCAGAGACCAGAAGAAAGTACCTGATTCCCTGTAATTGGAGTTACAGACAGTTGTGAGTCACCATGAGGGTGCTGGGAATTGAATCCCAGTCTTCTGGAAGGGCAGTTAACCCTCTTAACCACTGGGCTGTCTCTCCAGTTCCTGTTTTTTAAAATTTATTTTTAACTTGTATATGTGTGAATATGTGAGGTTTTTTTTTTTTGTTTTTTGTTTTTTTTTTTCCCACATGCATGCAGGACCCCACAAGGCCAGAAGAGGGCATCAGATCCCTTGGAAATGTATGTGGGTCCTGGGCACTAAACCCGTCCTTTGAAAGAGCAGGAAGTACTCTTATCCCCTGAGCCATCTCTCCAGCCCCTGCATTTTACTTTTTAATTGCAAACATTATGTATAACATCATGTTCTTAAATATGTACACCCTGTGGAATTGCTAACTCAAGCCAATTGACATATGTTTTACCTTACAGACTTATTTTCACGGTGGGAAAACTTAAAATCTCTCTTAGCAATTTTCCTTTTTTATTAACATTTTAAACTGATACACAAAACATAAAAGTTATGCATATTAATGAGATGCCATGTGATATCCCAATACATATATACATTTTGTAATATGTGAATTGGATTTAAAATTTCCTCAAAAAAGACAGAAACAAGTATGTTACTTAACACCCTGGAAGTTAAAAAGCCAACCACTGCCTGGGGAAGGGGAAATAGCCTCGAGACATCTTTCCCAGGAGGCCAGTTCATCACGGACCTCCAATAACATGGGCACAGACATGATAAATGCGCTGTCCTTGATCTGAGCCACCTTGATCACCACCACTCACTTGATAACCGGCTTCAGCTCCAGATCCATGCACATTTCTTACCAGTAATCACTAACTGTCCAGGAAGGCTTTTATTGGAACCTTCTGTCTCTTGAGTATCACCAGAAAAAGTGCTAGTACTTGAGGGGAAAGGTCATGGCAAGCAAGACACTTCTCATCTTCAAAAGTGGTTTTGCTTGGAGATTCCTTGCAGATGGCCTCCCCAAACATTGTGTTGTCACTTGTTGGTTCAGATGGTCTGGACCGAACGCTCCCTCATCCCACCTGCCAGGGGCAATTCCATAGCTGGCCTGACCATGGGAACTGCTCCGAGCGGCGGCTGGCAGGAACAAGGGAGGGAAGGGACCGGGTCTAACGATCCGGTTGAGATGTAGAGAGCTGGGCAGGATAAATGAATGTTACCCTGGGACTTCCATTCAGGGATGGTCAACAAAGTCACTTTATTTCAAGGGTGCACAAGAATATATTGGGATATGGGGGCGGAGGAAACAGGTAGCCAATTTGCCAATCACTTGTTCAGGGCGGTTTGGGTGACACATGGTGGAGGACTGCAGCTTCTTTCACTTTGTCAGCAGGAGCTGTTAGTGCCCTCTACCAGCTATTCAGGCTTTGGCCTGTTTCTATGGCGCCACAGTCACTCAGGCCAGGCAACCTGATACTTGACATAATCATCTGTCGTGCAGGCTTTGTAGGGACCAGAAGTAAGGTGCTCTTTTAGCTGCTGAGATACACCCACATAATATTTGTCAGTAGTCAACCTTACTGTGCAATAATAACACACTAGAACTTTCTACTTCTACAAGCTAGCTCAGTGTACATTTGTGCTAGTCGGAGATTTTATTTTCTGTGACAAATACCTTAAATCATTTACAGGAGAAAGACTTGTTTTGGCTTATGATTTCAGAAATTGCCTCCACAGGTGACTAGCTCCAGTGTTTCTGGGCCTGTGGTGAGCAAGAGCACTGTAGTGGAAGGCAGCAATGGAGCAGAACTCTTAACTAATAGCAGCCAGGAAATGGGTGGGGGCAGAAAAAGAGGGCAACAAGTTATAGTCCCCAAGAACGGGACCAACAACCTACTTCCCCCAACTATAGCCCACTTCCAAAGGATTCTACCCATCAAGCCACCAAATTATTAATCTACCATGTATGGATCCATTGATAAGATTAGAACATTCATGATCCACTCCTGCTGACTGGATCCATTAGCAGGGAGTCCAGTCTTTAACATATGAGCCTTTTTGGGTGGACACTATGGATGCTATGATGGCTAATCTTGGTTGTCAACTTGACTACATTTGGAATTTGATAACTGTTGGAATCGACAAAACCAAAGCAGCTGGCACACTTGTGAAGGTCTGAATCCTTTGAGGTGAGAAGACTCACTCTAAATGTGGACCACATCTTCTGGTGGCAGCGCACATACAAGGACATGGAAGAAGGAAGCTTTTGCTTTTTGCCTGCTTGCCCTCACTCTCGATGGCAAGTTGATCTACCCTGTGGCTGAGGCATTCTTTTGCTGGTATCCTACTTCTTTGGGATTTCAATGTATACTGAGGATCAGCTAAGACATCCAGCCTCTTGGACTGAACAAATATTGCATTATTGACCTTCCATTGGAAAAGAAAGATAGTGTTGGAATAGCTGGACCAGAGGACCAGAGTCTATAAGTCTGTAAGCCACTCTATTAAATTATATGTGTGTGTGTGTGTGTGTGTGTGTGTGTGTGTGTGTGTGTTTGTGTGTTTCAAGACAAGGTTTCTCTGTGTAGCCCTGGCTGTCTTGGTACTTGCTCTGTAGACCAGGTTGGCCTCAAACTCAGAGATTTTCCTGCCTCTAACTTCCAAGTGCTAGGATTAAAGGTGTGCACCACCAACTACCCAGATAACATTATAAATTAGAATTAGTTTATAAAGTAGTGGTTGTCCATAGGGTTTTTATATATCCTTAGCTTTGGTTCACCCAATCCCACTCCCTTCTCTTCCCTGTCCCCTTGCCCTGATCCCCACTATCCCCACTTTAACCCCCACTATCCCACTTCCATATCAAGTATTCTATCCCCCCACCCCTTAGGCCTCTCTTCCTCCACATATTATGGGCCTTTCTAGCTTCTGACATCTACAGATATTCAAAATTAAAGACACAAATCAAAAAATTTGAAGCTAGGATTCACACATGAGAGATAATATCAGATATTTGTATTGCTGGGCCTAGCTCACATCACTTAGTAAAACATTTTCCAGTTCCATCAATTGCCCTTCCCATTTTTTTTCATTTTTCTTTACATTTAAGTAAAATTCCAGTGTGTGCCACATTTTCATTACCTACTCATCAGTGTTGGACAGCTAGGCTGATCCAATTTCCTAGCTATTGTGACTAGAGGAGTAATGAGCATGGACGTGCAAGTGTCTCTCTCTGTAGGAAGGTACGGAGTCCTTGGGTGTATGCCTAGGGGTTGTATAGCTAGATCATATGGAAATTCTGTTTTTAGCTTTTAAAGAAATATCTGCACTGATTTCCATAGCTATTGTACCAATTTATACTTCTACCAACAGTGGATAAGCACTTTCCTTTCCCCATATCCTTGCCAGCATTTGTTGTCATTTGGTTTGTTTCTTTCTATGATACCCATTCCGACTGGGATGAGATGGAACTTCAGAGTAGCTTTAATTTGCTTCTCTTATAGTTAATGATGTTGAACATTTAAAAAATGTTATTAGTCATTCATATTTCTTCTTTTGAGAACTCTGTCCAGTCCCATGACCAATTTTTTATTGTTTTTATTGTTGTTGTTTGTTTTCATGATGTTTAGTTTCTTGAGTTCTTTGTATATTCTAGATACTAATCCTGTCAGGTTTATAGCTGGCAAAGAATTTCTCCCATTCTTTAGGCTACCTCTTCATTTGATTAGCAATTTCCTTTGCTTTTTAATTTCACAATATTCTACTGACTGATTATTGGCCCTACTTTCTGAGCAGTTAGAGTCTTATTCCCTTTAAGCTTTATTTAGAAAGTCCTTACCTTGAAGTCTACCTTTTTTTCTCTTAATTTTAGAGTTTTAAATCTTATGTTGAGGCTGTTGATCCACTTAGAGTTGATTTTTTTGAAGGGTAAGAAATAAGAATTTAGTTTCATTGTTACATATTTAAATACTCATTTTTTTTCCCAGCACCAGTTGTTGAAGATGCTGTCTTTTCTCCAGTGTGTGTTTCTGGCATCAACATCTTTATAAAATATCAGTGAGTTTGTATGTGCATCTGCTTTGTTGTATCTAGAAAACACCGTTTCTTCGATGTTGTCAACTATGTACGGCTCTTACACTCTGTCTTCATTCTCTTCCTTGAAAATCCCTAAGCCTTGGGGGGGGGTGAGATGAGAAATTGGGGTGTCTGTGACTACATTTAAAATATATGGTATGAAATTCTCAAAGAGTTAATAAAAATAATGCTTTAAAAAGTCAGATGGCTGTAGTTGTGTGGTCTTGTATCAAGTCCTGTGGTCTACTCCATTAATCTCAGTGTTTGTTTTTTGTGCTGGTCTGTTTTTATTTATGGTTCTGTACTGCAGTTTGAAATCAGATATGATGACCTCTGCAGCAGTATTCGTTTTTCTCAGTATTGCTTTTGCTCCAGAGTCTCTTGTTCTTCTATATGGAGCTTAAGGTTTTTAAAAAAAAATTCTGTGAAGAATGCCACTGGGATTTTAATTGGGATCACACTGAATTTGCAGACTGCTTTTGTTAAGATACTCATTGTCACAATACTGATTCTTCCAATCCCCAAGCATGGGAGGTCATTCCATCTGATAGTGTTGTCCTACATTTCTTTTTCCAGTGCTTTAAGGTTTTCATTGTAAAGGTCTTTCGAATCTTTTGTTAGATTTATTGCGGGATTTTTTTGGTTTGGTTTTGTTTTGAATCTATTGTGAATAGGTTTGTTTCCCTAGTTTCTTTTGTAGTTTGTCATTGGCATATATAAAAAGCTAATGGGTTTTGCATGTTAACTTTGTATCTTGCCTCACTGTGGAAAGTGTTTATCAATTCTAGGAGTTTTTGGTGGAGTCTTTAGGGGCTTTTATATATAGGATCATATCATCTGCATATAGATCCACTTTGATTTCTTCTTTCTTATTTGTATCCCTTTTTTACTTCTCTTGTCTTATTGCTCTAGTAAGATTTCCAGTACTATATAGAATAAGAATTGAGAAAGTATACATCCTTGTCTTGTTCTTGATTTTCATAGAAATGCTTTGAGTGTTTCCCCACATAATACAATGTTGGTTTTGGGTTTGTTAAATATAATCTTTGCTGTCTTGAGATATGTTTCCTCTATTCTGAGTTTATTCAGAACTTTTAAACATGAATTTGGATTTTGTCAAAATCCTTTTCTGTGTGTATTGAGATGACCATATGCTTTCTTTCCTTGTCTATTTATGTAATTTATAACATTTATTGATTTGTGTATATTGAAATCATTCCTGTATCTCTGGAATAATCACAACTTTATCACAGTGAATAATCTTTTGATGTGTTCATGAATTCATTTATAAGTATTTTGTTGGGAATTTCTTACATCTAAGTTTAATAGGGAAAATGGCCTATAATTTTTCTTTTTGCTACATTTTACTCTGTTCTTGGTATTGATCATGTTAGCTTCAAAACTTCAGAAAAAAAGTTTAATAATGTCTCTTGCTTTTCTAATGTATGGAGTAGTTTCAGAAGCATTGGTGTTAGCTCTTCTTTGAAGGTCTGGTAAAATTCACCAATTAATCTTTCTGGACCTGAGCTTCTTTTAGTTGGGAGATTTTTAAATTACTGCTTCAATTTCACTGATTGTTATAGGTTTATTTAAAAACGTTTGTCTCATCTTGGTTTAATTTTGGCCGGTCATATGCATCTAGAAATTGATCCATTTCTTTTAGATTTTCCAATCTAATGGAATTTATGCTTTCAAGGTAAGATTTAACGATTCTCTGAATGTCATTTAGTATCTGTTGTAATGGCTTACTTTTCATTTCTAATTTTGTTAATTTGAGTATTCTCTTTCTTTTGGTTAGTTAGGCTAAGAGTTGCTCAATTTTTGTCTTTTATTAATTCTTTGAGAATTTTATGCAATATATTTTTTATCATAGTCACTTCCCCTGTTCCTTTCAGGTCCACCTCTTCTCCTCCCACCCAACTTTGTGTTCTCTTAAAAAAAAAAAAAAAGAAAGAAAGAAAGAAAACCTGTAAAGTCCAGTTTGTCCTGTCCATACACTCTTGGATGTGTGGGCTTCCACTGAAGCGTAGTTGACCTACCAGGGGCCTGACTCTATTTCCCAGCAGTTGTCAATTGCCAACATCTCCTAAGCTGGGGGTTGGACTTAAAGTTCGCCTCCTCTTCCCATGCTGGCTTTTCTTTAACTTGAACTTGTGCGTGCTGTAGTAACTGCTGTGACTTCACATATTCAACTTCCTTGTTGTGTCCAGAAAACACAGTTTCCTTGCAGTCACCCACTGCCCTGGCTCTTATAACCTTTCCACACCCCTTTCTACAATAATCTCCAAGTCTTGGAAGGAAGGGTGTGTGATAGAAACACAGCATTTAGGACTGAGCACCCCACAATCTCTTAATTTCTACATGTTGGCCAGATGTGAATTTCTATATTAATTGCCATCTACTGCAAAAAGTGTGGAAAGAGAGGCCACTTCCCAAAACAATGTAAAAAAAAAAAAACCTTCGCTAATCAACCTCAGTATTATAAACACCCATTTTAATATGCCCAAATGTAAAAACTATTTTCTCTGAGCCAGTCAGTGTCAATCTAGGGCTGGTGACAAACACAATCCAATTTTGGGAGCTGGGACGTTGAGTGAACTAGTCCCTCTTACATTTCTAGCCTGGAATTCCAGCGCTTGGATCTCAGCAGTACCTCAGCAGGAACACAGCCTGGTTTTAGATAGATTCTGACTCTGCTTGCAGCATGCCATCAGCTCCATTCCTAACCCCCAAACAGTAAGAGATCTGGTTAATACTACTAAGAGCAATTCAAGATTAAACTTTTCTAAACTTATCTATAATTAAAGATATATAACTAGATGTAATAGGAGAGGTAAAGATACTCCCCACAAATCTATAGGAACTCCTTCTAACAAACTGTTTTGGCATTGCTGGTTTTTATTTTTTTCCAAATCCCCATCACCTCCATGCTGTAAAGATTGTGGAATTGCATTACTTCCCATATAGGTCTTTCCCTATTGCCTAAATACATGTCCTATTTGTAATACACTATTTTTCAGATGGAGCCAATCGATCAGGCGAGGGGGCCGTTACATGGTTCAATACTGCTAGATTATGTCATGTTCTTGTTACCCCTGGTATAGTCCCTCACTACCCAGAGGGCAGAACTTCTGGCTGTCTTTTCTGCCTTCAAATAATTCTTAAATTTGATCCTTCAATTTACTAACTGATTCTCTTTCTGTGGCTCAAGCCATCCCACTGCTGTTTCAAGCCACCCTGGTTCATGCCCCCGGCCCCTTCATGTTATCAGTATTAACCTCCATTCAAAGCCTCCTTCACAGACAAACTCATTCTGTTTTGAATTCAACACACTTGATCCCATAGAATCACCTGGCCCTCTTACAGAAAGAAATCATCATGCTGACCGCCTTGTCATGTCCTTTTTTTCAAAAGGCTGCTTCTTCTCATTCCTTCTTTCATCAAGGAACTAAATCTTTACAAAACAATGCCAAGTAATCATGGGTACAAGCTCAACAAATTACCCAATCCTGTCCCAACTGCCAGTTTCTGGATCCTCCCATCCCAAGAGGAGTTAACCCCCATGTTCTTCTTCATCCTAATGATCTTGTCAAATGGATGCAATTCACATAAATGCCTTTGGTAATTTTAAATTTGTCTATGTTCGTGTTGATTCCCTTTCAGGCTTTATCTATATACTACTGCTCAAACACATGAGTCTGCTCAAGCTGTTTGTAGACACATACTGCTTGCTTTCTCTGTAATGGGGGCCCCAAAATAGATGGGATCAGACAGTGCTCTTGCTTACATATCTAAAACATGTATCTCTTTTTGTCAGTGTAGGAAATTCATATCATTTGTGGAATTCACTATTACTCCCAAAATACAAGGCTGTATTGAACAAACTCATTACTCAAGAATCAAACACTTAAACAGAAAAGGGGGGATAAGGGATTAGCTAGCTGCTCAGGAGCAACTTGCCAAAGTCACTTCTACTTCAAACTTTTTAAACTGTTCCTCTCAATTCTACCTCCAGCACCTGAAGAAAAATATCACAAGACGCAAGAGGTTTTATCCCAACCCATGGTTTTATATGAACTTCATCATGGGCCCAAACAACGGCTGGGTCCTGTTCCCCTCATCACTTACAGGCCCTCTATGGATCCCAGCATTACTCATATAGCTATACCATCACCTGGCCCCAGAAGACAACAACTAAGCAACAGAAGAGGGATCCAGAATCTCTCATGGACTTCAACCACATGTTTAAAACTCAATCGCCTAGGGTATGCTTCTGCAGCAGATGATGTGAACATTACCAATAACTTCAACCTCCTTCCAATGAGCTGATATGTAGAGGTATCAAAAATCTGATTAATGCAGCTGAATGTGTCCTTGAGAACACTGAGTCTGAAAAAGCCTGGGAAGCTTTTTGTTGCTATGATTGCTACAGTCTCTCTCAATTCCATACTCTCTTTACTTCCCTGTCTTCCCCTGCTTCAGCGTCACAGGTATGCTGGGCCCTGTTGCTAAAATCTCTTCCCAGAGGGAGATGTAAGTAAAGTCTACTCCTTATTCCAAGGTCCCAACAATAAACCAAGGCTTGATTCTACCAAAGTTCACCCTGGGGAACTGTAGCAGTTTGAATGAGAATGGTCTCCCATAGGCTCATATATGTGAATTCTTGGTCCTCAGTTGGTGGAACTGTTTGAGAAGGATTAGGGGGCATGGACTTGTTGGGGCAAGTATTTTCCCAGAGGCAGACTTTGAGGTTTCAAAAGATCCAGGCAATTTTCAGTCTGCACCCCTCTACCTCCTACCTGTGCATCAAGATGTGAGCTCTCAGCTGTTCTAGCCACAGTTATGGACTATAACCCTGTGAAATGATAAGCCTCAACAAACCCTTTCTTCTATAAGTTGCCCTGGTCTTAGTGTATTATCAGAGCAATAGAAAAGTAACTATGTCAGGAACCAATGAGTTTATTGGATTTCCTTACAGAGCATAGGTGAGGGGTTACTTACAGTGGTGTGGGCACTCTTCCCACAACAGGCTGCACCTGAAAAGCCTTACCCATCAGAAATGGGAGCTTTCCCATAGCCACAAAGGTAAAGCCCTGGGCCCTGGATACTCTATTCTCTCCCTCAGGCCATGTGCTGAGTTCACAGTTGGTAAGGAACAGTTGGATACTGGGGAGGGGGTAAATTGTCAACAAGGCCAGCTGGGGTGATGTTTTGCAAGGAGACATGGCTGAATGCAACAAAATGACAGTTGCTCTGTTCAGAGGATAGTCACACATGACAGGCCTCTATTCCGCAATTCTTTCAACTTAGACCAGTATTCATAAAATAAGGTATAAAACAGTGCTTCTCAACTTATGGTTATGATCCCTTTGAGGGTCAGACAACCTTTTCACAGTGTTCACCTAAGACCATCCGTATATCAGATATTTACATTATAGTTCATTACCGTAACAGAGTTACAGTTCTGAAGTAGCAATAAAAATAATTTTATGGTTGGGGGTCACCAGAACACGAGGAACTGTATTAAAGGGTTGCGGCATTAGAAAGGATGAGAACCACTGTTCTAAAACTAAAAAAACCTAAAAGAACAAGCACAGACAAAGAGCTAACTAACTGGCTTGACCCTTCTATTTGGTTTTCAGGATTAAATCTTACAGTGTGAACTTTTAGCCCAGCGGTGGTGGCACACACTTTTAGTCCTACCACTCAGGAGGCAGGCACAGGCAGGTCTCTGTGAGTTCGAGGCCAGCCTGGTCTACAGGGTGAGCTCTAGGACAGCCAGAATTTACACAGAAAAATCCTGTCTTGAAAAAAAAAAGGGTGTGTGTGTGATCTTTTACGGCAACAGCCACTCTTTGTCTGCCTTCTCCTTGAAGTTCTATCGTGCCTTGGTCAAGTTTTCAAAAGGACCACCTGGAATGAAGTGATGCTGCCCTACAGTACACCATAACCTGTCCATCTCTTCATTAGTGACCATCTCCATTCACATGCTTCTTTTTTTAATTAAAAAAAAAAAGCAAGGAGATATCTTTGCTGGTTATGGCAGTCTGGGTTGGCAGTTGTCTTTTAGACATTGAAATACATCTGTCCAAACCTTTTAAAGTTTCAGTTGAATCATCTATCGTTATACAGATGGGACCCTCGTTATATGTGACTTAGTATTTCTCTCTTGCTGCTTCTAATACACTCTCGGTTCTGTGTATTTCATGTTTTACCCATATTGTGATAAGAGAAGGTTCTTTTCTGACACTGTCTGTTTTGTGTCCCAAATGCCTCCTGTATCTGAACTGACTTCTCTTTTCCTTACTCTTGAAATTTTTCTTTCATGATTCTTTAAAAAATGTTCTATACCTTGAGACTAGATTCTTATTCTATATTGGTTATCTATAAGATTGGCCATTTCAGAGTGCCACATTTATCTTGGAATTCAAACCAGTATCTACTCATTATTTTATCGTTATCTTTGTCCTTGTTGGGTTTCCAGTTCTTCCGCTTTGTCTTCAAGCTCAGATATTCTTTCCTCTCTTTGATCCATTCTGTTGTTGAGACTTCCCACAGAGCTTTTTATGTGACCTACTGTGTTTTTCATTTCCATATTTTAGATTTGTTTTTTTCTTCAATATTTCTCTTTGTTGTATTCCATTTTCATATCTTGTATTATCTCCCTTATTTTTTTTTAGCTATTTATGTTCTCAATCAGGAGCTTATCTTTTTCCCTTTGACTTCTTTGAGTACACTTACAATCATTCTGAGTCTTCTGTCTGGGATTCCATTTAATTTACTCTCACTAGATGCCTTTACTGTAGGATCAGTGATTTTTTAAAAATTATTTTATGTGGATGGGCATTTTGCCTGGATATATGTCTGTGTACCACGTGTGTGCCTGATGCCTTCAGAAGGCAGAATAGGGCATCTGATTCCCTGGAACTGGAGTTCCAGAATGTTGTGAGCTGACATGTGGGTGTTAGGAACTGAACCTTGGTCCTCTGTAAATTCAACAAGTGCTCTTAACTACAGAAGCCACCTTTCCAGCCTGGCCTGGTAATTTTTAAAGGACTTATTGGTTTGTTTGTTTTTTTTTTCATGTCTCTTGTGTTAACGACATTGAGATTTACATATCTGGTATTATTTTTTTTGCTTGATTTTTTTTATCAGCTATATTCTTTCAATTGAAGTATTTGAACATTCACATGGGACTTGAGTTGAGAGTGTAGTTCAGAAAATAGTTCTTCAGTCCAGGAGGTCAAGGTGCCTGGTATAAACTCTATATAATTCCCTGAGTAGGATATTAACTGTGAGAGCAACCACAGCTGTTGATTATCATTATGCAAATATTGTAATAGCCAATTAATCACACTGACCTCTTTAACTTCAATAACTGTTTGAGAATAAACAACCAGGGATCAGATTTTAGTTAATAAGATTAGGAGTGGGAGAGAAGTAAAGTGGATAAAGACAAGGATTAAGTGTTACGGATTGAGAGATGGATCGGCAGTTAAGGGTTCTTGTCCTTCTTCCAGATGATCTAAGTTTGGTTCCCAGCACCCATCTTCGGCAGCTCATAGCCACCTATGACACCAGTTCCAGGGGATCCAATACTCTCTTTTGACCTCTGAGGATGCCAGCACCCATGGCCTAGACACACATACGCATTTTCTTAGTTACTTTTCTATTGCTGTGAACAGACCAAAGCAACTTATAAAAGAAAGCTTGTAATTGGAGAGACTCATTTACAGTTTCAGAGAGTGAGTCCGGGATGATCATCGTGGGGAGCACGGCAGCAGGCCAGCAGACATGGTGCTAGAGCAGTAGCTAAAAGTTTATACCCTGATATGCAAGGTGGAGGAGTGGGGGGGCAGTGGGGTAGGCCTGGAATGTGAAACCTCCAAGTCCACTCCCAGTGACACACCTCCTCCAATAAGGCCATACTTCCTAATCCTTCGTAACATTCTACCAACTGGGGACCAAACATTCAAATATATGAGCCTATGGGGCCATTCTCATTCAAACCACAACACTCATAAAAATAACCTTTTAAATAAAGCATTTGATATTATAGTGATTTAGAAAAGAAGAAAGCGGTGGTAGGTAAAGTAGCTAGGAGGGGAGAGTTGGGACACTGTTAGGGGCAGCAGATTTTAGAGATTATTAAAACTATGGGAGGTTATAATTAAGTGAAAAGAAGAGGGATAAAGATGAAAGAACAGACTAGGAGTAAGAGGTAGCCTATATGAGATATAGCTGAAGAATATGGTAAAGAATGCCTTATGATAAGCTGCATTGAGAAACAAATAATAGTTTTAAAACATAACTGAGCAACATGCGAACAAAAGCAAAACCATCATGAGACACATGCACAAGAGTGGAAATTAAATAATAGAAAGTAAGCAATAAAAATTTTTCTGTAATGAATCGCTAGATACTTGTGATGAGCTGAGAGGTGACTTTCTTAGATCCTCTGGTTCTAGCAGGCTCCTTGTGTGCTATGTGAGGGATGGCAAGTGGGAGCCTTGGTCTCCGAAGCCTCAGTATTGTTGGGGTTCTGGTGAGTGAGGTGGGCACTGTAAGTGATTTCCTAGTGGTTCTGGGCTCCTGCATCATCTTGGGCCTCTTGTGGTGCTGCAGGCTGTGTGAGGAGCAGTCTTTCCCTTGAAGTTTCTGCTGCTCTGCTGGACAGCTATTCAGTATGCTGCCATGGTGAGAGTTTCTCAGATTTTCTGCCTACTTCCCTGCAGAGGTCTCGTAACACTGCTAGCCATCCTTTCTTCACTCCACCCTCTCCACTGTTTGCTGGCCAGTACCATTCTATTCTCAATTTCCATGAGGCACATTTTCAAAAGTATGCAAGATGTTGTTATTAACTACAGTGACTTTTCAGGGTGATAGGTCGTAATATACTCTTCCTATGTGAATTTTTTCTTTTCTTTCATTTTCTCTTTCTTTCTTTCTTTCTTTCTTTCTTTCTTTTCTTTCTTTCTTTCTTTCTTTCTTTCTTTCTTTCTTCCTTCCTTCCTTCCTTCCTTCCTTCCTTCCTTCTTTCTTTCTTTCTTTCTTTCTTTCTTTCTTTCTTTCTTTCTTTCTTTCTTTCTTTCTTTCTTTCTCCTCCTTTTCCTTCTCCTCCTCCTCTTCCCCACCCCCCTCAACAGAGTCTCTATATATAGCCCTTGGCTGCTCACAACAGCCAAACCAGATGTGCAAAGCCTGAAAAAATATTTTAGACTTTTTTAAAAATAGAGTTTTAAAACTAAATATTTTAAGAGACAACTTTTAAGATATTTAAATTGATAATGTTATAAGCCACTTTAAATTTATAAAACATTTTATATTATGTGATCTTAAAAAATAAAGGGCTAAAGAGAGCCACAACTATGAAAACTAAAAGCTAAATATCAAAAACTACGATATTCCTATCTTGTGATGTAACAAGAGATTGGCTTAAACAATGTGACAAAAAAACTTGAAACAAAAGTCCTCAACTATGGGTCATGGCATTTTGGTGTTAAAGGACCCTTTCACGGGGGTGGCCCAAACCATCTGCATATTAGATGTTTGCATTTAAATTAATAACAGTAGCAAAAATTATAGTTGTGATTTTCATGATTAGGGGTCAGTACACCATAAAGAACTGTGTTAAAGAGCCACAACATTAAAAAAATTAAAAACCACCAGTTTAAAAATGTGTCTCCTTACTTAAGATCTATTCAGACATAAAAATGTATGTTTATCCTGTCTTTGCTAACTTTGTTAGGCCTTAGCTATTTTCATAAATAAAATGAGATTAAAAAAACTGGAAATATTCGGCAATGACGTTCTGTAAAAGATTCATAAAGGTTTCTAGTCTTTCTATACATTATATTTATAAGTTCAAGTTTTATTTTGATACTTAAAGACCTCCAATTCAAAACTGTTATTTTTTAAGGCTAAATCTAACAAAAATAAGCTATAAAAATTAATTTCATAAAAGCTACTAGCTTATTGTAAACTGTAATTAATTGATAATTAAAATGTGCAAGTTAATGGTCAGTTACCTTATAAATAATCAAATTCCTGAATATGTTCAGGACTATACTTGTAGTCATGCTTAAGTGTTAATGTAATTAATCACAAAAATAAACTTTATTTAGCCTCCTATATGTGTTTTCAAGGTTGAGCCTAAAAAGTATCTAAAATAAACAGACAAAGTTTGTCTAGCTCAGGTATACTTAATAGATTCTGGTCCTCAAACCCTTTAGAGACCTGCTAAAATGGATTTTAAATGTTTAATGACAAAACTTGTTATAACAAACAGAGATCCCAGATCTTAACAGTGACCACAAGATCTCCAAAGAAGACGATGGGGGCAGAACAGCTTCACCTAGATTGTGGTAATGCTAACCACAGGGCAATACTGACCCAAACACCTCACCCTGTGCCGTGGACCTGCCTAAACTGTGTACCAAACAGGACACTCGAGTGGATCACCCTGCTTTGACAGATAGAGCAAGGTCAGTCCCTCTAAGTCCTTTTCCATAGAAAAGTACTTTCTGTCCTGGCAGCTAAAGACTGGCATTGCCTTGGGACCTCCCCCCAATGAGGCCATGGAGAACACGGGGTCCTAGGCTAGGGTAAGTCTCTGTCATTTTAATTAATACATAGGCTAATTGGATTATGATTTATTATTCCCAGATCTCTGATGGTATTAATGGCTAACTATAGTTTTGTTAGTCTAATAGCAATAGATAACCAGTTCCTCACCCAAGGCTACAGCTGCCCTATTAGAACTAATAAGAGCCTTTTCTAAAAAGAGATAAACTTACAAACCACACTTCAAAGCAATTTTAGTATTCTTTATTTAAAAGAGCTTGCCTTACAATGACTGCTGTGTCTCATGATAAATAATTGGAAAGTTAGAAAATTAATGTAAGTCGTGAGGGACTGAGAAAGTGTTTTGAGTTTAAAATATAGAGATCTAAGAAAGTGATTTAAGTTTTGAGGGTCTAAGAAAGTGTTCTAAAATGTAGAAGCTTAAAGGTCTGAGGATGTGAAAGCCTAAGTAAGTTGTGAGGGTCTGAGAAAGTGATTTAAGATGTTGGATAAAAGTTAAAAGATAAGAGAGCATGATTTAAAGATCTCAAGGGTTCAGAGTTGCAACATTGATGGAGTTCTAGATATGTGATCTTATAGAGTTCTGATAAGCTGATACTGCTATTACAAATCACAAGCTCAAATTTTTAAATTTCCTTTGGTTATATACCTGGCTTTCTAAACAACAACAGCATGTTCATGCTTTTTGACCAAAGCTGTAGTATTTTAGAGAACTTGAAGACAGAAATCTACTCCAGCTGTTTAACAGACACCTATTGACTACTTTCTCTACAATGTGGATTTCAGCACAGATTACAAACAACGGTGATGCTAACTTTTATTTCCTTTGGTAAACTAAAAATTCATGTAAGCTTCAGAAAACTCAAGGACCCACAGGATTTGGATTCACCTCTAAACAGGTCAAACAGAGTCCAGATAAATACAGCTTAAATCTCTCACCTGCTTATTCCTGAATGTATGATTTAAACTTTAACTTTTGTCTCTAGTCTATATCTGTCTCAACAGATTTCTAGTTGGCTGACAGACACCATCAAAAATGAGCTACAGACTACAGACTTCTCCAAACGACTTGTGAGCCCTGGATTTGCTGAGAGCTGATGTGGACCAGTCCAGCCATGTGACCACTCCTGTTCCCTCAACTAGATCAGCAAACTTGATGCTTCTGTAAATACCCCACTGCCTAAACCCCTACCAGCTTTTGATTAAATTTCCAGTCTTCCTGGGGCCCCTGACAAGAATGTCCCAGTTACAGTAGGAAACAGATCCAGAAGAGAATATGACACCCCGTTCCCTCATCAGGGTGGAAAATATAATCAAACGATACACTCCCTGACACCGGGGATATAATGACTGTCTATAATGTCTATTGACACACCAAAAGGGGTACTTGTTTAAAAAGCCAAAGAGACCCAAATCTATCAACAGATTGATTCATTAGTTAGGCTAGTTCTAACTGTGATGTCAGCCATCACAGAGCCTTTTTAACCCTTCTGTATTTGCTAATTACTGATTGGCCCTTACATCATTAACGCTTTGCTTTCTTTGTTCAAAACATAAATTCTGTTAAACTAATGGTCTTTTGGACCCACTGTAACCTTTTGTTCATCCAAAGATATACTTGAAGATTTGAGTAGGACACTACTAAAAGGGGGAGGGGGAATGAAATGGTATGAAATGGCAGAATCAACATCATCTTAAACTGCAAAATCCATTTTAAAACAGAGACAAAATTCAAGTTCCCAGGAAAATGAGAAAAGCCCTTAGCCTTTAGAGTCCACAAGTAAAGCCAAAACAAAATGATTGATGGGTACTTGTTTTGGGAACTGAGATGTGTCATTTCTGGGTTATGGAGACTCTGACCATGATTGTTAGTGGGTTTCTGATTGGTTAAAAATTATGACTAACTTTTGTCTATGTTGGAACAAAATGTTTATGGTTTTCAAGCTTAAATAGTTGTAAAAATTTGAGTCAGGGTTGTAGCTCTGAACTTTCATATCAGACTATGTCCCTGGCAGGTCCCTTTCTTTCTCTTTTTCTTTTTTCTTTTTATGCTTAAACTTAATAAAATGCTCTTTTCTTTCAACAAATTGTGTGTTGGTGTAATTGAATCAAAAGGACCGCACAGCATCACCACAGCGACTCTTACACTATGGCTGTCACCTCACAACCCCATATGCAGAGGACTAAGCCTCTGAACGGCTGACATTGACTGCAGGGCTTTGGGGCTCCTGGCTTTAGGGTGTTACTTGACCCTGAACAGGGGACCATCTATTCGGCCAGCAAAGTGTCAGGTCACGTTTAGAAAAGAACACGAGAGTCCCGGCTCCCAGGCCCGGTGGGATGTTGCCAGGGGCTCCCTAGTGCCTGTGTATCTAGGACAGGCACACACCTCAGTCACCCTGCAAGGCTCACCCTGGGCTGAGTAGAAGGAGGAGGCAGGACAGAGCCTGGGTGCTGTCCAGGGCACGCCCTCTTCTGGCTGGAGAGGAGGCTGAGAAAGGGTGGGGGAACGCAATGAAGGGAACCACCCCGCCTCCTCCTTTTCAATGGGCTCAATGGCTCTGCTCTGACCTGAGCCTGGGAATCTGCCACTTCCTCCCTAGAGGGGGCAGGATCAGCCCACCACAGCTTCCATACTGGGCAGCAGCAGTAGGTCTGGAGGAAGAGGAGAGAGGAGGCTGTGTGCTCGGGAGGGCAGGGTCAGGGCTGGCAAGTCCTTCTCCGGGGACTGTCGGTGCCCTGCCATGGCTTCAGCATGCAGCTGCACGGCTCACAGTGGCCTCCAGCCTACAAGAACGGTGCCTGGTGCTGGGGTGCACCGCAGCCAGGTCTGGCTTGCAAGTGCAAGCTGCCAGAAGCCCAGCTGCAGGGTCTGTCAGAAGGCACTCAGCTCTCTGCCCTGCCAGAAGCAGCCACGTGGCTCAGGATGAGGAGGAATCACATCCCGAGGAACCGAGACCCGCCTTCTCGGGAGGGGGCTCTGAGAGGATGGCTCAAGTCCCCACTGTGCATTCGGGCCCTGAGGTGTGTGGTTGCCCTACCACGTGTGTTGTGCGCCGTCTCCCTAAGCTCAACCCATGAGGCCCAGAGGGCACACCCTGACCTACTTTCCATAGGCATCTGATGTCTCCCACTTTATATTTTCACTGTAGTAATTAATCTACCTGGTTGTCCTTTAGCTTAGGATGTGCCTGATACCCATGAAAGCTCCTGCTTCATAGATGAGGCACTAACCCCCCAGTCATAGGAAGGCAGCGTGCACATTAGTCCTTCCCCAGATGGGACTTTACTTTTTTCTTTAAAAAAAGAAGCGTGTGTGTGTGTGTGTGTGTGTGTGTGTGTGTGTGTGTGTGTGCGTTTCTATGTGGTCATACTTGTGGGGGCCAGAGGACAATGTATGGTGTCTCTGTCTATTGCTCCATACCTTAGTTTTTGAGACAAAGTCTCTCCTTGAACTCAGAATTCACCAACTGACAAGACTGGCCGATAGCAAGCTCTGGAGCTATGAGGTTCTTTGCTTGCCCCTACCTCAGTTCTAGAGTGCCAGGTGTGAGCCATCAGGCTCAGCTTTTATGGTGAATGCTGGTGATCAAGACTCAGGTCCCCATGTTTGTTTGGTGAGAACTTTATCAACTCAACAATATCCACCAGATTCCTAGAACAAGACTTCTTTCTTTTTCTTTTTTATTGAAAATAAATTCTTCTTGCATACAAATGCATTCCGAGCACAGTTTCCTCTCCTTCCATTCTTCTCAGCACCCCCCAGTACCTCCCCTCTTCCTAGATCCACTCCCCCTCCACTTTCCTTCAGCAAAAAGCAGGCCTCCATGATACATCAGCCAAACACAGCACAAGATACAACAAACCCTCACATGGAGGCTGGACACGGGAACCCAGTAGGAAGAAAAGGTCCCAAGAACAGGCAAAAGATTCAGAGACATACCCACTCCCATTGTTAGGAGTCCAACAAAAACACCAAGCTAACAAACCTAACATATTCGCAGAGGACCGGGTGCAGACCCAGGCAGGCTCTGTGCTTGCACTTCAGTCTCTGTGAGCCCAAATGAGCCCTGCTTAGTTGATTCTGTGGGCCATTTTCTCCTGGTTTCCTGGATACCCTCTGGCTCCTACAATTCTCCCTATCTTCCGTGGGGTTCCCTGAACTCTGAAGGCAGGAACTCGATGGACACTCCAATTTAGACTCTCTTTCCGCATAATGCCTGGCTGTGGGTCTCTGCACCTGCTCCCACTTGCTGCCAGAAGAAGGCTCTCTGATGATGACTGCACAAGACACTAATCTATGAGTTTAGAAGAATATCATTAAGAATAATTTCATTGATTTTTTTTTGCCAGTCATGTTTAGTCTCTGGGCTATCCAGTCTCTGGTTCCTGGCCATGCATGCAATGTTGGGTAGGGGCTCCCTCTTCCCTCTCAAGGTGTGGGCCTCAAGTTAAACCAGTCATTGTTTGGCCACTCCCACAAGTTCTGCACCAGCACTGCCCCAGCACATCTTGCAGGCAGGACAGATTGTAGGTTGAAGGTTTTGTGGGTGGGTTGGTGTCCCAGTCTCACTTCTGAGAACATTGCCTGGTTATATAAGATGGCCAGTTCAGGCTTTGTATCCTCCATAACTAGAAGTCCTTACCTGGGTCACCCTCATAGATGTAGATTCCAGAAAGTTTTCACTGCACTAGGTTTCCATTTTGCCTCCCAAAATGCCCCGCTAGTTCCATCTGTCTCTCTCCATACTCTCTCCCTCCATCCCTCCCCACATCAGATCTCTCCTGCTCCTGTCCCCACCTGCCTACAGTCCACCTTCAAAATCTATTCTATTTCCTCTTCCCAGGGGGATCCATGCATCCCCCCTAGGGCCCTCCTTGCTACCTAGCCTCTCTGAGCCTGTGGATTGTAGTATGACTGTTATTTACTTAACAGCTATAAAATCCACTTATAAGTGAGTACATACCATATTTGCCTTTCTGTAGCTGGGTTACCTCACTCAGAATGATGTTTTCTGATTCTATCCATTTGCCTGAAAAATTTCATGATGTCATTTTTTTTTAACAGCTGAGCTCCATTGTGTAAATGTACCACATTTTCTTTATCCATTCTTCAGTTGAGGGGCATCTAGGTTGTTTCTAGTTTCTGGCTATTATGAACAAAGCTGCTATGAATATAGTTGAGCAAGTGTCCTTGTGGTTGGATGGAGTGTCCTTTGAGTATATGCCCAGGAGTGGTATAGATGGGTCTTGAGGTAAGTCAATTCACAATTTTCTGAAAAACTGCCATATTGATTTCCATAGTGGCTGTACAAGTTTGCATTCCCACCAGCAATGAAGGAGTGTTCCCCTTGCTCCACATCCTCACCAGCATGAGCTGTCACTTGTGTTATTGATCTTAGTCATTCTGACAGGTGTAAGATGGAATCTCAGAGTAGTTTTGATTTCCCTAATGGCTAAGGATGTTGAACATTTTTAAGTGTTTTTTAGCCATTTGTTTCATCTTTTGAGAATCCTGTTTTTTAATTGGATTGTTTGCTTTGTTGATATCTAGTTTCTTGAGTTATTTATTTTTGGATATTAGTCATCTATTGGATGTGGAGTTGGTGAAAATCTTTTCCCATTCTGTAGGCTGCCATTTTGTCCTATTGATGGTGTCCATTGCCGTACAGAATCTTTTCCGTTTCATGAGGTCCCATTTATTAATTGTTGGTCTTAGTGTCTAAGCTATCAGTGCAGAGATTCCACAAAATGATCACGAGCCTACTTCAGCAATTCTAACCCTTTGACAGCCCTCACCTTCAGGCAGGGACTTTGCCTTTTACCACCTTCTTCCACTCCATGCCTACCATGTCTGAAGCACATTTGATCCCTTTCAGGCTGAGGCCCCACCTCCACCGATACCATTCCTTGTGTCAGACCTTTCTTCCTTAAAAGGAATCATTCACAGATTTACAAGCACACACAGCTGGACCAGGAGATAGGCTTGATGACCTTGAGTTTTACCTTTACCTATTCCCTGCCTGAAATGAAGAGTCTCTTGTGAATGGGAGTTGACAGAGCTGCACCTGACTGACCTCACTCGACCAATGGATCTGCCTCTTGAGTTCCAAGCCTTGCCTGGTGCTGGGGCCTGGCTAAAGGCACAAAACCCTCCCACCTGTCTGTGATGGTAACTTCAGAATGTGAGGCTCAGGTAGAGGTCCTGAGGCCTCAGGGGGCAGTCTGGAAGGCAGAGCTGGGATATGCTAGTATTACATCCAGGAAAACTTGTGCCATGTGGGATGGCTGCCTGTGGCTGCCATCCTTACATGTGTGGATGCATTATCTTAGCAATTAATGAGAGATGGAGAAATGCAGTTGGTCAGGATGAGAGGATGTGGTGGCTCTGGTCCCTGACCCTCTCTTTAGCTGCTACTGGGCAGTTTCCCCACGCTGGCTCTGAGAAGCCACTACAGACTCACACTGCCACCTTCCACCTCATTTTGATGTCGTGTTTCCTTCCCATCCATTCCCCACAGTGAGCGCTTTTAGCTGTGCTCTGCTCCACTGCCCACCAGGGTGTCATCTTGGTCTCTAGCCTTCCAATGCAATGATCAAGGATAAATCAGAGGACATGGCAACTGAGTTCCCAAGGAGAAGGCTATGCAGCAGCTCAAGGAAAATGTGTAAGTTTTGGGTAAGTCCTCTCTGAGTGTGGTGCCTCCACAGGGAGAGAATGAGCCAGAATAGAGTCCCAGGAAAGGGGGAAGATGAGACCAAATGATCCCCCTAATATCTGCTGAAATGATCCAGAAGAGAGGACCCCCTTTTGTCCAAAGGAGGAACTCAGAAATTCCTGCTCAATGAGGGAGACAGTGTGTAAAAATGGGTTCTGTGATTGTCCCAGAGAAGGACAGCAGTCAGGGAATGGACTGGGACAGTATGGGAGGAAATGATGGTTGGGCCAGGCCCCACCCCACAGAACCTAAACTGAGTGCACAGCGATAAAGTTGAGTGCAAGGCACCAGCTCAGAAGCTGAAGTGCTCAGGCCAGGTCCTCCCCAGAGCTACTGTCCTTAAAAGCGCCAGGGGGAAGAAACAGCTCCCCATACGTTTGCTGTACCCCACCCCCCACAAAATGAGAAAGAGCAGAGCACAGGGAAAAACTACTTTAATGGGCAACAGCTGTCACCAGGGCAGACAGGGGGCAAATCAGGGACACGAAGTCAGCTGTGGCTGCGGAGTAACTGGAAGGAAGCAGCGGAACCTCTGCCCCCAGGATCCATGGGTAGTAGCCTGGCCTCCTCTGCGGGGATGCTGGGTCCAACCTGTCAGGCAAAGCAGGGTCAGGTCAGCCCTGACCTCCTGAGCAGGGGGCGGCAGCAGAGTGGGAAGGGCTGAGGACAGCAGGGCACTCACTTCAAAGGTCCTGGAACTTCTCATTGAGGGCCTTCATGACCGCTGAAACACAGAGGTACAAATGGGCATTCCAGACACAGACACACAGGACTTAAATACCTCAATTGCCCACTTCCCCCTTCTATCTACAGGGAATCCTCAACCAGGAAGCTGCCCCCACCACCCACAACCCATTTCTAAAAAGTCCTGAGACTGATTCTTCCACCCATCACTGGGCTCCATGTAGAAATGTCCTCTACAGGAGAACACAATGGGCAGGCACTTGGCAGAGCACATGGGAGAGCAGGGGTGCAGCAGGCACTTGGCAAAGCACATGGGAGAGCAGGGGTGCAGCAGGCACTTGGCAGAGCACATGGGAGAGCAGAGGTGCACTGCTCTTGTTGCATGCCACAGCAGCCAATGCACAGAGGACTCACCGTCTGACCTGCTTGGTGTCGCCTCCCCACAGCAGTACTTGCTGGCTTCCCTTCCCTGGGTACCTGTACCCACATCCTAGTTGCCTCTGGCCCTGCCCTCACCCATCCCTGCCCAGGGTCAGTCATACCTAGTTGTTTTCTCAGCCTGTGTGCTTCTTTCTCTAGCAAAGGACACTAGTCCAAAAGGCACAGGAGGAAAAATAAAATAAAATTAGCACTCAATGTCCTGGCCTCCTCTCCGGTCCATTCATACTCCTTCCTGGTTCTTATAAATCCCACCTCCCCAAAGTCCTGTGGCAAGGCCGGCACACAATCCTGAGCAGAGAGGAGGTGCCCTTTCTGTGGAGTCTGGGGCAGGAGCCGGCACAGGAGCCAGGTTAACTTGGGCATTCAACTTACCTAATCTAGCTGGGGTTATCATTACTAGGAGCTAAGAAAATTTTACCTGCTGACATCCCAGTGTCCCTGGTGCTTGATGCTGCTTCTCCCCAATAGGGAGTGGGCTGACCATGGAGGGGTCTCTGTCACCTGAAAAAGAACACAGGATGTGGCAACCAGGCTCGGGTTCCAGGTGGGAAGGGTCTGGTGAGGACTAAAGTGAAGCAACACCCCCCTCTGCTGGCAGCACCTTGTACCTCCTGCTTCCTCAGCTCCAGCCAGCTCTGGGCCTACTTTACCTGCTGCCCACAGATAGTCCAGAGGCTCTGTGGGCCCCTAAGACTTTGGCCCTAGGCTGGTGCTAGTAGGTCTACAGCCAGAGCCAGGGCCTGGGAGGAGCCCAGCACCCAAATAGGGCTCTGAAGGAAAGGCTCTGGAGTGCTGCAAGCTGGCTTCTAGACTTGGAGTTGTCCCACTGTTTAAAGTCATGCACACCACAATCCCACTCATGTGACAATGTGGCCTGCCTACACCCAGTCTCCTGTGGGCTCTCTTCCTAGACGGGGACTCCTATAAACAAGGCTTCAATTCCCAGTACCAGAGCCTGAGCTTTCCCTTTCCTGCTCCACTGCTCTCAAACCCCAAAGACTCACCGATGGGAACAGGTGCTCTGGGTCTGGTGCCTTTCTGGCTCAGCGCCACGAGCTGGGAGTTTGCTGGAAGCTGGGGTACTCTGAAGTTGGTGTCTCCACTGACCATGTCTCCACGATGCATGAACACGCCAGGTTGCTCTGCCCTGTGTGTTGGGAGCTCACACAAAAATTTCTCACTGAGTATATGTTGTGGAGGGGCTGAGGGGCTAGTCAGGGGACAAAATGGAGGACTGTGAGGCTCATCCCATCTGCACTCTCTGCTCCTCGGTCAGCCTCAGGCCCTCAGGAGGCAGGGCTCAGCCAGGAAGGAGTCCACAGGCACTGAAAAGGCCCAGGTCCTGGCCTGGCTTCCTTGGGGGAGAGCCAGGAGGGAGGAATCAGGAGGCCCCTGAGACTGGCTACATACCCAAGCAGTGCAGCCCACACTGTAAGGGCTCTCCGGACCCCAGTCACCCAAACTGGCAGCCAGGCCCACTTCCCACCACAGCCTGGCTAGAGAGAGAGGAAATAAATGCACAGGGAGGGGACTAGGAACCAACATCTAACTGAGCCCCACCCCCAGCCCCCGGCACCCACCCTCTCGTACTACATGGACCCTAAGCATCCTAAGCAGGATGAGTGTCCACTAACAACCCCTGAGCCAGGACAAGGGTGGAGGGAGCAGGGGCAAAGGTATGTGCTGGGGGGGGGAGGGGAGAGTCGAGCAGGGTGAGAGGAGGCAGAGGGTTATTCTACTTACTTGGATATGGGGAATTTCCTTGTTCTTGTAGGATTCTGGTGTTGAGGTCAGCACTGTCAAATTCTTCATGGTATCTTTACACACAAGGCCCCTGTCTCCCCTGGCCAGTGGCAGACTCTCCCTTGTAATTCTTGTTATTGCTCTCTTTCTGGATATGCCATGTGTGGGTTCGGTGGCTTCTAAAGGTGTGGAGTGCCTCTTAGAACTCTCAAGTGTAGGGGTGCAGGTTATTGGAGGGAAGGTGGCTGTTTCCACAGGAGCTGCCTTAGGTTTCTGCCCCCACAGTGGGACAGGTCTTCGCCCGGTGACTCTTGGGGTATCCTGTAGGGGTTTCTTCTCCTGGGCTGATTTCTTTTTAGGACTGGCCTTCTGCAGCCCACCTGCAGCAACTCCTGGGTAACGGGACCTGCCTTGTTCCTTGCCTCTGAACACAGTTGCTTTTTTGTTAGAACAAGAGGCTCCTAGCTTTCCCGTGCCCAAGGTATGAACCCTGGGAGCAGACATCTGCAGAGAACCAGTCATATGATGAAAATTGCCCCTGGGTTGGACATTCCTTTTTTTGTTTCTGTCTCCAAGATCCACAGCATTGCCAGATATGATCTGCTTTCCATTCTTGAAGCAAATGGTCACCCTCATCACTTGCATTTCGTTATACTCCTCTGACGATGTGTCGGGGTCAGAGGACGGTTCCTGGATCTCCTCGGGGACTATTTTCTGACTCTTGGTGACTTTCTTTTTCTTTTTTGTCCTGCAGACCCTGCCTCCTCTGAGCCCTTTGTGGTGAAGAGGGGCCATAGAGGCATGCTTTACATCTACCAATCTCCTGCCCATCCTTCCTCTTCTGCTGCTGCCTGCCTCTGTATCCACCCAAGTGGCAGACTGTTGGGTTGTACAACTTTTTGAGGACGAGTGGCTTCTAGCACCCTGGCTCACCTGGTCAGTTGGCTGTTGCATCACTTCCTCAACCATGTCATTGACAGGATCCAAACAATCTGTAACATCCCCCTTTTCGCTGGTGGAGGAGACAGATTGCTCTCTGTGATCCTGAAAGACCACCTCGTCTGACTCTAGCGCCTGTAGCTTCGACCCCGAATTAAACTCACAGTTATCTTCAGTCTCGCCCTCATCCTCACTTAGGGTACTCTGTGAAGATCCCACATTAGGGTCCAGGTCAAGACCCTGCTGTGAGCAGGGGCCATCCAGACAGATGTCCATGGCTTCCCCATCCTTAGGGGCCAAGCCTATTCCTTCAACTTCTACCTCCTTGTTGGAGCTCATGGTGCCAGTGCTGGCCTACAGGGACTGGCCTGTGAGGACAAGGGTATCCCTAGTCTCAGCCAGACCAGCTAGGCCTTCAGAGATAGCAGCACCAGTCACCATAGATACCACCCAACACTAGCGGTAAACACATATGAGGAACCGTCCAGTGCCGCGATGTCCTCATTGTGACCTTCTCATTGGCCTACCCTCCACCAACCAGATAGACTCTTCTTGGGCCATCTTCCACGCCCCAGCCAATAAGAAAGAGGATGCTTGATTGTTGCGAATTCTTATTCTGGCTGGTCCAAGCCTATGGATGGGGTGTGGGAATGAGTGTGGGGAAGTTGTGGTATGGGGAGTGTGGAGAAATAGGGGTGGGCAGAAGGTATGGGTATGTGGGGGGAGTCTTGAGGTTCTGGTGCAGCCCGGCGTGTCTATATTTTCCTCGTCTCCTCTGGCCAGATACCTACCATGGAAGGAGAACTGCACCCTCTGAGGCTCTTTTCCCGTGTAAAGTGGAGAAAATAACTACACACAGGCTAAGGGATTCTGAGTTGTCAGCATAGCAGCGATTTGGGAGCCTCTGTTCTACAACCAGACCTCCCTATCAACAGGACACTGGGCAAAGAAGCCCATAGCCAGTGATCAGTGCTCCACAGAAGGGTCAGTTAGAGAAGATGGTTTGTGAGTCACAGACTGTACAGACAGCAACTATGACTGCAAGTGACCATGTACCCATGACACTATGTTGGCAGGTTGCTATAAATCCCATTCCACTCTCAGACCCCATCCCATCCTCACCCTAAGTTAAGTCAAAAAAAAAGGAATCTCCTTAGTCTATGACCAAGACATTCAGTGTTACTGATCCTGAAACTGCAAACTGAAATCAGTGTTCACACATATGAACATGATTTGCAAACATGAAAGAACCTTAAGCCTACCAAGGGTGAGTGAGGTTCAAACTGATAGTCTGCCCTCTTCTGAGGTGGAGGGTACAGCAAGTAGCGGGCAACCTCTTGGGTGGGCAATTTGGCACAATCAGTGAAACACAAATCATGCCACAATCACAATGTGCCTGGCAATTTTCTAAACACTCGGATAAATAATCTTACATCCATTTTAAGACATCTCCTAGGTTTGGGTAACTGCTTACTGCTGTCCTTCTAGAGTGAAGAACCTATTACCTTGAGAGCAAGGACACATTCACCAGGGTATTGATGAAGGCAACCCTGAGGGAACTCTGAATTCCAGTGGGTAAGGGAGTGTATGATTGCAGTCTGGCCCATGCACCTAGCAGATTAAGTGGAGCCGGTCTATACCCAGAGGTTGTGTTTAACATCTTTCAAAAGCAAGCATGATAGCATACACCAAGTTCCAGAAAATCTCATGGATTTGGATACACATTTGTGAATTAAAAATCCAAACCGGGCATATGTGTGAGTACATTTAAGCATATAGAGGGAAATGTCATAGGTCCAAATCAAAACACAAGGAAAGCCTTCCAGAGATAGTGAGACACCAGTGTTGTAATATTTTACCTGAGACTGTATCCAGCTTTCCCCAGTTGAACCCTCTAGAAGGTTCTAGAGTGCTGTTATTTCCCTTGCTTTCCATTGAGTTATTCCAGTTTTAAAATTGCTCTCAGAGGAAATAGAGAGCCAAGTTCCTACAGTTCTCTCTGGTCTCAAGCATTTATCAATCTAGCGACCCACAGAGCTTGTTTCATTAGCATTTTGTTACAAAGCACTTCGCTCATGCTATATTGTTGGCTTATGACCATTGGATTTATGGGAAACAACTTTCTGATTCTTGTCTGAACATAGCTTATCTCAAATGTCTGTGTCTGTGTAAGGTACCTCTAGCTGTCGTGTGCTGAGTTCGGCACTTGGGACCATGTTTAAGGGGAAATCACCAGTAAAGCACAAAAAATGTGAAATATGTGATACTAAGAAAAAGATACTTGATTGCAGCTTAAAAGAAAAGAACATCCACATTTTTTGACCCCAATTGAGAATACACTTAGCTTTTGAGTGACTTAAATTTTTAATTCCACTTTCACATGATCATTAACTAAGGCTCTGAAAGTACACCTGTATTGACATAGGGTAGAAATAAAGTTTAGTAAACAGTTGAATTATCAGCCATGGAATCAGTGAGTTATTACACTGATTTAATCTCAATCTTTATGCCACTCGATGTCTTTGGTTTGTTTTTTAAAAAAATATCTATTTTTTATTTTATGTGTTTGTATAAATGGCTGCCTGTACGTTGTGCACGAGTGTGTGTCTGGTGTCTAAGAAGGTCTGAAGAGGGTGATGGATCCCAGGGAACTGGATCAGGAGCTGCCTGATGCTGGTAAACAAACTTGAATCATCTGTAAGAGCAGCAAGTGAACAACACATGCTCTTAGCTTCTTAGCTGTTTCTCCAGTATCCCCCCCCCCCACCTTATTTTTTTTTAAGATAGGCTCTGTGTTACTGTATAACCCAGAGAAGTACTGAGTTCATGATCTTCCTGCTTCAGCCTCCCATGTGCTGAGACTACAGGTAAGCACCACCACACCAACACTCAGGATACTGCTGAAGGCATTTTGGTTTTTTTCAGTTCAGGAGATATTAAACCTAGAGAGTGCTATATGTTCTCTGGGCCATGTTTCAAGATAACCTTGGCAGAGCTTTCAAACTTTTGAGACCCCTGTCTATTACCTCCTAAATTTGTTGGACCTGGCCCTGAACAGCCTTGTTATATTACTCTTATGAGTCACACAAGCATTATTTTCTGTGGGGTAAAATGGCTGGGAAGTAGATCATATCCAGGAGTGTGACTGTTGACTTGAAAGATGGGCTCCTGCCTCAAGTTCTCAGATTTCCCCCAAGCCACTGTCCTTATCTACCTTCCTGCAAGGGTGTGCCAGTATTTCAGCTCTTCTGTAACCTGATCAACATTTATTTCTATGTGACCACAACATTTTTTCCTTTAGTGAATGTAAAATATGCTATCCCATTTTACTGTTGTTTTGTTTTTATATTGAGTCACTAAAGAACTCAGTATGGCCTCAAACTCTTGATCATCCTGCCTTTGCCTCCTGAGTGCTGGGATTGGGATTGGGATTGGGATTGTAGGCATCAGCCATAGCTCCCGGCACTATGTTGATTTTACTTTTACTTTTAGTTTTTTGTTTTTTTTTTTTTTTTTGAGACAGAGTCTTACTGTGTAGCCCTGGCTGTCCTGGAACAAGCTATATACACCAGGCTGGCTTGGAACTCTCACTGATCTGCCTTCTGCTTCCTCCCTGGTGCTGGGTTTAAAGGCATGTGCTACCATACCTGGCTTTGGTTTTGATGTAGGATTCCTTGATTAGTAGTAAGGTTAAGATTGTTTACATATGCATTGGCTTTTGGGACTTTCCCATCTGTGATGCGCCTTGTGCCTTTTTGCTGTCTTCTATGCATTTCTCCCTTGGTTGTGTACCTGTTTAAGAGTGGGAATGCTTCCTGTATTCTAGACTTTCGTTTTTTTTTTTTTTTTGTAATTTCCTGCTATATAAGTATCTTCTCATGTGTAGTTTGCCTTATCATATTTAGTGTCTCTTTTAATGAAAAGAAGCAGCTTTTTAATTGTTTTTCTTTTTAAATTCAAAATGTATCTTTTTTGAGACAGGGTCTCACTATGTAGTCCTAGCTGTCCTGGAACTCACTCTATAGACCAGGCTGGCCTTGAACTCACAGAGATCTGCCTGCCTCTGCTTCCTGAGTGCTGGAATTAAAGGCACATGCCACCATACCTGGCTTTTTTGAGAATTTTTATGCTTGCATACTGAATTTACATCATTTCCATCCTTCTTTTCTTCCAACTCCATCTGTGTTCCTTCACTCCTTCTGAAATTCATGATTTCTTTTTAAATAATTACTGTTGCATAATACTGAGTTCATCGCTCATATACACATGTTTGGGGACTGACAGTTCGAGTTTGGATTCATCTTTAGAGTCTTTTTTTTTTTAAATAATGCTTTTATTAGTTATCTGAGTTTCATACAATGTATCTTGATCACATACCCTCTTCCCATTCCCTCCTGTTCTACCCTCCTGCCCCTGTGCCCTCAAAAAAGGGGGGAAAAAGAAATTAAGTCCAGCTAGTTGGCAGGAGCATGGATCATGAGCATCACAACAGTTCCTGCAGGCAGCAGGCTGCTCTGCTGATGGACATTCACCTGGCTCTTACTAGCTCAAGACCAAGAATGATGAGGTTTGACCTGAAGTTGGGCCTCGCTGCCCAAGCCTACAGGCACTAGACCTCCAGAAGGCACCTAGGCATTGCCTAGACACCTAGATACGGAGCAGGCACTCTAATAACCTGCAAATACCAGGGCATCCCACACCCCCACACCTCCGACATCCTGCAGGTATCCAGACATCCCACAGGCACCAGAATATCCCGCAGGCTCCAGGGTATCCTGCAGGCACTAGGCAAACCCACAGACACCTGGACATCTTGAAGGGACCAGGGCAACCTACAGATGCCTGGACATCATGTAGGCACTGGGCCAACCCGCAGTAACCCAAATATTGAGCAGGCACCCTGATACCACACAGGCATTCAGACATCCTGCAAACATTAGGACCTCCCATAGGCACCTGGACATCCACAGGCCCTGGGTCTCCCACAGACACCAGGACCCTCTGAAGGTGCCTGAACATCTTGCAGGCACCAGGACCTCCCACAGACACCTGGATATCCTGCAGGCACTCAGATATATCACAGGCACCAGGACCTTCCCCTGGGCACCAGTGCATCCCACAGGTGCCAAGACTTCCTGCAAACCCGGACATCCCCTTGGCTCCAGGGAATCCTGCAGACACTTGGGCATCATGCAGGCACTGAGCCAACCAGCAGATATTCATATATCACACAGACACCCAAACATCACACAGGCATCCAGTCATCTGGCAGGCACCAGGGCCTCCTGCAGTTACCAGGACATCTTGCAGGCACAATGACATGCCACAGACACCAGGGCCTCCTGCAGGCAGCTGGATATCCTACAGGCACCAGACCCCCACCCCTGAGGCACCAGGATCTCCTGTGGGCACCAGGGCATCCACAGGCACCTGGATATCCCATAGGCACCAGGATTTCCTGCAGGCACCTGGGCATCCCTCAGGTACCAATACTCTTTTTAACATTTTCTTGAGAAAGGGTCTCACTATTTCTGGATGTCTTAGAACTTATGATGTAGACCAGGCTGGCATTGAACTCACAGTGATCTACCTGCTTCTGCCTCCTGTGTGCTAGGATTAAAAGTGTGTGCTGCCACACCTGGCAATAATTTTTAAAAATAATTTACTTTTATTTTATGTGCATTGCTGGTTTGCCTGAATGTATGTTTGTGTGAGGGTGACAGAGCCCCTGGAACTGGAGTTACAGATAGTTGTGAGCTGCTTGTGGGTGCTGGGAATTGAACCTGGGTCCTCTAGAAGAGCAACTAGTGCTTCCAGCCACTGAGCCATCTTTCCAGCCCCATTTCCCTCTCTTTTTAAATTGCTCCTTCATAACCCATATTATTTGCCTTAATTCATTCAGCTGTTTATTTGTATTCATTTCAGTTCCCTGGTGATTTTAAGTCAATCTTTGAATCCTTTGTCTAGCATTTCATCTACTTCTGTACCTTTGAATTCAATTACTGGAGTCCTAAACCTTTGAAAGAGTCAATTTGCTTTTGTTTCTGCTTTGAGATCTGTGTGTGTGATGGGATAGAAGAATCTTCATTTTCATATGTCTTCTTAGTGAGCAGCTTCCTCAGAGGGGCTTGATCATGAAGACTGTTCAAAGAGGAGAAAAGAAACCCCAGCAACGACAATGACAAGACATAAGCAAAACAGAAGTTCAGGCATGGTGGTGCATGGCTGTACTCCTAGAAATTGGGAGACCAAGGCAGGAGGATGACAAGTTTCAGGCTGGTGTGGGTTACATGTATGTAGCAAGACCTTATTTCAAAAATCAAAAAGGGGGCGGTAAGGATATAGTTTAGTTTTAGTGGAGAAACAATTTGCTTAGCAGTCACAAAGCTTTGGATTTGATTTTCAGTATTACAAAACAGAACCAAAATAAAAAATAAAGCAGAATAAATCCCCCAAAACCTAGTTATAAACAACTGTATCACCTACTTAGTTGGTGTAGGTGGGATGGGCACTCCAAAACTCGAAAACCCTGTTTATAGAAGGCCAACAAAGTTTGGATCCCTGGTATGGCCCCCAGGCTGTGTACCCAGGGATATGACAAATGTCCAAGTCATGATGCTGTGGTTTAAATGTGAAATGTCCCCCATAGATTCATGTGTTTGAACACTTAGTCCCCAGATTGTGGCACTGCTTAGGAAAGTTGTAGAAGTGGATCATTAGGGGTGGGCCCTGAGGTTTCATGGCCCTGTCCCACTTCCTGCTCACTTTCTACTTCCTGACTGCAGATGCAGTGTGACTAACTGGCCTCCTGCTCCTGACACCACGACTTCCTTGCCATGATGGACTGTATCCCTTGAACTGTAAGACAGAATAAATCCTTTTAAAATTGCTTTTTGCCAGATGTTTTATCACAACAATGAGAAAAGTAACTAATACATATTGTGTGTCCTCAAATACCTCTGGAAACAGGAGATGCAACCGGACAACTCATTTCTCTAGTGAAATAGGGGTGCATTGTGGCAGGGATTGAGAAATCCACAGGCCCATCTATCTGCTCCTCAGTGCCTCCATGACCACCTGAACCTAGTCTTGTACTTTTCCATGGAAGCTGGGGATAACAACTACTACATGCCTCACAGCCTGCAACCTCCATAGCATAAGGTTCTCAGTTTATGGCAGACTCCTCTTTCCCATGACTGGTTCTCCTAGTGACCTTCTCCCGTTTGACACTTATAACAGGGTTTCCCTTGAACTGTGGCTGATCTGTTGTCTGATTCCTAGAGTAGTTTACTTCCTAACAGGAGGACTCTTCTCGAGATAGCTCTTGGTTATAGCACTCAGAGATCATGGGCAATATGATGGATTTCTATTCTAAAGCTAGCTTGTTATTCAGGAGGGTAGGTTAAATATAGAAGTAAAGGAAAAGATTTTCCATGATAACATTAACTCAAAGCAGCTATAACTAAAGCAGCTATAGTAATATTTGAGAAGATAGACTCAAGAATAGTATGTGGAATTGAAAAATAGAAGAATATTGCAAAAACTTAAAGACAATTCACAAAGAAAACATTAAAATTCGAAATTAATGTGAATTTAACACTAGGTTTGAAAATGCTTAAAGCCATGCTTTTAGATACAATTTCCATATAAGACTTAGCACATATAAAAACATGGGTCTCTCCTGTGGCTGAGTCTGCAAGTCTATTATTATTGGGACTGCCTACACTCTCTGGTCTTGTCTTGTGCATGTGGGGCTGAATTTTGCATGCCAAACCCCTCAGTCTGGATTGTAGATTGCTTGCTTATTACTGCTTCTGAGTTGCCCTTTCACTCTCCAATGCCGTTTGGTTTTCCAGTCACCTTGTTCTTGATTCCTAGAGCTCGTCTTCTTTTTTATACTTATTGTTTCCCTGATTCTTCTCACTTACGTAGAATCAGCCAGAGAAGGATGATTCTATTCCACCATGGATGTCTTCATTTAGAATATGAGCATCTATGGCCTGAAGAGATGTCTAAGTAGGTAAGAGTGCTGGCTGCTCTTCCAGAGGACTTGGGTTGGTTCCCAACACCCACTGGGATGGCAGCTCACAACCATCTGTAACTCCAGTCTCAGGGGATCTGACCCTCTCTTCTGGCCTCAGTGAGTATCAGGCACTCTTGTGGTATACAGACATACATGCAAGTAAAGCACCCATACAAATTTAAAAATATATAATCAATATAAGCATTTATTGTTATAAATTTCTAAGTATGGTTCTAACTACCATCTCACAAATTTTGAGATACCGAATTTTCTTTTTCATTCATGAAAAATCCCTCTTCTCCTCGCCATGTCTGCTTGCACTCATTATGTTTTTAAGAAATGTATTGTACAATTTATAAATATTTGAGGATTATACCAGATGTTATTCTGTTATTGATTTGTGGTTTAATTCCTCTGTGGTCCCAAAACATACTTTGTATGACTTAAATTATTTTTAAAATTTGAGGTTAGTTTTGTGGTCCAGACACAGTCTATCCTGTTAAATGACTTATCCTTGCAAAGAGCTCTTATCCTGCTGTTGACAGAGAGTTCTATCAATGTGAAAAGATGTAAAGTTGGTTGACAGTGCTGTTAAGATCCACTATCTTTTACTGATTTTCTGTCTACTTATTTTATTAGCCACTGTGAGAGAAATGCTGATGTTTCCAAGTATTATTGCAGAATTGACAGTCACTCCTTTCAAGTATATTAGCTTGACTTGTTCAAGCATTTTGAAGCTCTGTTACTAGGTTCACATTATATTTGAATTAGGTTTTGTTGGTGTTGAAACTCCTTGAATCTATTGTAACAACCCAGAGAATCCCTTGGAATCTACTTTCTCAAATAATTGCTAACTGTGTTGCTTTTCTTTGGGCTAATGCTATCATGGTAAAGTCTTTTTCTTTCCTTTAAGATTTCATCCACTCATATGATATTTAAGGTAGGTTTCCTATAGAGAGATCAGAGTTTGCTTTGATTTTTATCAGTTGACAAAATCTTTCAATTGATATATTTTTCATTTAATATGCTCATTGATTGGGAGTTGTTGAGATTGAGTACTGTTCTTGCAGGGGATAGTTTGGTTCCCAGCACCCACCTCAGGTAACTGGAACTCCAGTTCCAGGGGGTCTGATGCCCTCTTCTGGCCTTTGTGAGTACATGCACTTACATGCACATTCTAACACTTATATGCACACAACTAAAAATAAAAAAATAAATCTTTAAAATATAGTTATTGACATAACTCTTATTTCTTAACTTTGTCTCAGTAAATGTAATTCACTGATTAACATACTGAAGAAAACTAGATGACAATCTTAATAAATGTATAAAAAGTTCTAGAAAAAAAATCATTATTCGTTTATGATAGAAATCTTTCTAGAAAACTAGGAATTAATGAGAACTTTTTCAAGTTAGGACAGCTATGAAAAGCACAAGCCAATCATGGTTGCACATGCCTGTAATCTCATCATCACTTGGGAGGCAGAGTCAATAGGAACACCAGGAGTTCAAAGGCAGCCAGAGCTACTTACACAGCAAGACTATCTCAAAACCAAAACCAATCAAAGACCCAAAAAATAAAATAAAAACTGCATATTACATACTTCTGGGGAGACTTCATACTTTTCTTCTGTAATGGGGGACAAGATGCTGCATCCATTACGACTATTCCTATTCAGTACAGTATCAGATGTCTTAGTTGTACCACGAGGCAGGAAAAAACAGAAATTTCACCCAGATTAGAAGAAGTAAAACTGTCTCTCCTTGCAGATTGCATAATTGGGTGTGTAGAAGCTCTTAACTGTGTGTGGTGGCTCGTGACTTTAATCCCAGTATTTGAGAGGCCGAGAGAGGAAGATTACTGAAAGTTTGAAGTTACCCTGGCCTATATAGTGAGTTATAGGCCAGCCTGTCAAAAGAAAAAAAGAAAGAACAGAATATTTCAAAGATTTTACAAAATTAGCTAGGCCCAGTGAGTTAGTTCAGTAAGTTCTCAAGATGTAAAAGACAGCCATATTCTATAAGTGAACAAGTAGATACTGAAATAAAAGTTAACATGTTTGATATAAAAAATAATATAAATAATTTAATAAAATGTGTACAAGATCTGTATGGTCAAAATAATACAATGCTAATAAAAATCAATATACACCAAAATGAATGGAGAGATACACAGAGTACATAGTTCAGAAGCCTCAGTATTGTAATTAAGTTGGTTTTTACCAAAGTGGTTTATAAAGTAATGTATGTTATTGAACTGTACATTTGAAATGGTTACTGTAGCAGTATGCTACAATCTTTTACCCTCAATTTAGGGAAGGAGAAAAGAAAGATAGAAATCTTCACCGCTTTTACAAGCGGCCTTAATACAGAGAGAAAGAAATCTTCACAGCCTCTTTTTAGGCTGTCCTAAGCTCGAATCTCTCCAACCTTTGTTCTCTTAAGAATTATCTCTCTAACTAATGAAAGCAACCCAACCAACCAACCACCAACCAATACCCACCCTGACTTTCAGGACTTCAGACCTTTTATGCCCTAAGCCAAAAGTTCCCATAAACCCATGTGGAACGCAATCCCAAAGACAAGCTACAGGTGCCAGAACGACTGAGCCCAACCAAATTATAGCCACCTGCCTCAAGTATTCCAATTCCAACTCATAAACAACTATACCACAGCTGGGGTGGGAACATGAACCACTAGTGACTAGTCAGTTAATCCAAAAAGCTTTTCCTAACATAAAAATTCCAAGTGTTCCTCTACATGTTAAAGTGCAAATTGTATGCTGTAAAATGTTGCCACACTAAGAAAGTGGGAAAAATGCCAATAAAATGGGACTGGAGAGATGGCTCAGTGGTTAAGAACAAGTGTTGCACTGACAGGGGACCTGAGCTTGGTTCCCTGTCCCCACAACCAGTTGCCTGTGACTCCAGCTCCAGGGCATCTGACATCTTCTGGCCTTCATGGGCACTTGCACACATGTAGCATACATATATACATTCATATACATGAATAAAAATAATATATATATATATATTTTAAATTTCAATATAACCAGCAATAATTGACAAACTGATTTCAAATTTATGTGGAAGAGCAGTGAAAGTTGAAGAGCCAGAGTAGTTTGAAGAAAAGCACTGGAGGAATCTTGTTACCTGACTCCCAGGCTTGTTATACAACTGTAACAACAATAGTTTGGACTTTGCAAAAGGATAGACACACAGAACACTGGAACAAAATTGGAAAATTGAGAACTCTATTCACACTTATCATTGAATTTTCAGAGGCTAAAAAATTCCCTACAATTCAGTAAAGAAACACTGTCCTTTCGATAAATGGTGACGATATAATTAGACATTCAGATGTGATTTATGCCTACATTAGATTTCTGTTACATAACAAATACCTGCTACAGTCAACTTAGAAACAGAGAAGATTTATTTTGGTTTACAGTTTTTGATGTTTTATCCAGGACTGTTGGCCTTATTGCTTCGGCCCTGTTGTTGTACACGATTGTGGGAGGACACAACTCCTGGTTGAGATGTAAAAGAGAAAGAGGAAGGGGTTGGGGGTCCACAATCCCCTCTCATAGTATGGCCTCACTAAGCCCTATGTTTAAAGTTCCAATTACATCCTATATTAGGTATTTTTTCCAGTGCTGGTACCGAACCCCTGACAAGAAGCAACTTACAGGAGAAATTGACGTGGGCTCCTGGTCCATCATGGTGGGAAAGGCATGGTAGCAGGTCTGCCTCTCAGCTGTGGCAGAGGACGTTTGAGGTGGCCAGCAGTCAGAAAGCAGAGAGCTTGGATAGGAAGTTGGGATCTACTTCCTCTAGCTAGGCTCCACCTCCAAAAAGAACCACAGTCTCCCCAAAACACTGCCAATATCTAGAGACCAAACATTTGAACACGTGAACCTATGGAGGACATTTCACACTCAAACCATAGTACTTCCAAATGGCACCAAGTTGGGGACCACACCTTGAACACATAGACCTCTTGAGATACTAACAACCCAAACTGCAGCAATACCCTGAAAATTACACAAAAATTAATTTAAAATGCATAGCAGATCTTCTCAAAAGAAGAATGAGTAATATGATCAAGTACAGGTTCACCTGATGCTTATTTAGCAGCACCCCCAAAACCTAGAGACTTCCTATTTAGAGTAGTGGCAGAGTTTGTACAGACAAAAGAAACAGTGCACAAATCTGCAGCTTGAGTGCACCAGTATTTCAAACTTTGTAATTGTTCTTTTCATTTAGTGTGTTTCGCCTTTAATTCAGCGTGGGAGAACAGTTATGATTTCATGTTCTTGCTTGGGAGAATGATACAATCTCAGTAACTCAACAGTCACTGATTTCTATCCCAGGTTCACAAAGAAAACAGATAGATGATAGAAAAAGAGGAAGAAAGAAAGAAAGAAAGACAGAAAGAGAAAGAGGGGAGGAGTAGAAGGGATAGAAGCAGAGGAGGCAGAAGGATAGAGGGAAAGGAGGAGGGAAGAAAGAGAAAGAAAAAGAAAGAAATGGAAGGAAGAAGGAAGGAATGAAAGAAGGGTGGGTGAGAAATACCAGGGAAGGGCAGAGGCTGGGGATATTACAACACATCTGTATTAGGCCTTTTGTATCCCAAATGTAAAACCTAAAACTGTAGCACTTCCAAGAGAAAAGCAAGCATTGGAAAATCTTAGTGAGTTTGTTAGGCAAATATTTCCAAGTAGACTACCAAAACACAATTCCAAAAGGAAAAAAAAAATGCATTTCAGCACAATGAGAATCATCTGTTTTTGAAAATAGAAATTACTAAGAATATGAAGGTGAAGAAGATCCTTCCAGAATTTGAAAATGACAATGCCTGAAAAGTATCCCCCTTTGAAAAAAGCAAGTTGCAGAGCATGCTCTTAGTGGGTGTAAAACCATGGATACATGGGGCCAAAGAAAACGAAATACAAAAGAAAAGCTCGAATGAAACTGGGAAATTATCAAATAGTAACTTTAGAACTGTGAATTAGCAAAAGTTGTACAGCAAATTGAAAAGTAGTTTTCAGGACAATACTGTTAGTAGGAACAGTGAGGCCCATAATCTATGTAATTAGGGATAATTTGATCAAAGCTTCTAGCTGTGTGGTACAGTAGCCAAAGACAGTGCTGTTACCAGCTAGGCTGATCCAGCTTGGATTGCAGAAATGTCCTATCCCTATGCTGCTGAAGAAAACAATAACAAAACAAACAAACCCAGAGAATATCGTCACTACCATTTGTGAAGCTGAAACACTTAACTGGAACAGTTTAACAGCAATCAAAAGTGTAAAAGGAAGTCTGTGTGATGAACACACAGGGAACTTTGACAGTCTTCATATACTCCAGGGATCTGCAAAGCTGCACAAATACAGAGGGTTTTGTACATGCTTAGATGGAAGGAGAGGGTCCCAGGTATCTACTACTTTATCTCAAGGGTAAGAACCCAGAGCATTGCCACAACATATTGTTTAAAGCACCCGATTCTCAACATCCAATTCTCAACTACAATTACAAGACAAGCAAAGAATTAGGAAAGTATAAAATAAAAAAGTTTTAATTTTTTAAAAGCAGTCAGGAGACATTAGGGTAATAAATGGTGGGTCTAGTAGAGGCTTTAAACAAGCTATTGAAAGAATTTTCAAGGAACTAAAGAAAATGTAGTGAGATGCTTTGAAGGAATTTTGTGATTTTGGTTTCTTTAAAAACACAGGATGGCTTTTGGAATATGTTTTTGTGTCCATCCCAGGTGTAGTGGATGATTTAGTTTGATTTAGACTGTTTGTTACCAGTGGCTATGATTTGGTTATGTGCAACTATTTTGCCACATGCACCTTGTCCTTATGATAACGTGCTGCTTGGACTTCTGAGAACTTTGCTTAGAGTATATATTGGTTGAAATCCGGAGAGCCTGGATTAGTTGGTTGTTAGTTCGTTTGTTGCTGGATGCTTATTGCTTAAAGAGACTTTGGTTAGAGGAATTAGGTTCAAGGATATTTCTCTGAGACGTTAGTCCAGCTCTCTATCTGTTCCTGCTCTCCAAGATTCAGACAGCCAATAAGGGCTGTGAAGATCTTTCTTCCTTCCTTCCTTCCTTCCTTCCTTCCTTCCTTCCTTCCTTCCTTCCTTCCTTCCTTCCTTCCTTTCTTTCTTTCTTTCTTCTTTCCAGGCTGCCTACAAGGGCAATGAGGATTTTTTTCTTTCTTTCTATCTTTCATGAACTAGAGAATAAAAAAGCACAGTAGCAACCTGCTACAAATGTGTTCAAAGAATTAAAAGTATTATGAAAATAAGAATCAATAAAGGCATAAATTATGAGTATCAACAAAGAAAATCAATAAAAACATGAAAATTATTTTTTTAATTTAAAAGTTTTGGAGTTAAAGCATGCAATAAATCTAGGTGTGGTGGTAAACACTTTTAATCCCAGCAGAGGCAGGTGGATCTTTATGCGTTCCAGACCAGCTAGGTATGAGCTTTTGAAATGTCAAAGCCCAACCCCACCATGACCACATCAACTCTTATAAAGGAAAACATTTAATTGGGGCTGGCTTACGGGTTCAGAGGTTTAGTCCATTATTGTCATGGAAGGGAGCCAGGCAGACATAGTGCTAGAGAAGAAGCTGGATCAGCAGGCAGCAGGAAGAGAATGTGAGCAACTGGGCCTGGCTTGAGCTTCTGAAACATCAAAGCCCACTTCCAGTGACACACTTCTTACAACAAAGTTTCACCTTCTCAAGCAAGGCCACACCTCTTTATAGTGCCACTCTCTAAGGGCCTATGAGGACCATTTTCATTCAAACCACCACAGCAGAGGACCTGGTATAGACCTATGCAGGCCCTGTGCATGCTGCTTCAGTCTCTGTGAGTTCATATGACCTTTGCTCAGTTGATCTAGAAAGTCTTGTTCTCCTGGTGTCCTCCATCCCCTCTGACTCTTACACTATTTCCACTTCCTCTTCTGAGAGCTTCCCTCAATTCTAAAGGGTGGGATTAGATGGAGACATGTCATTTAGAGCTATGTGTTCCAGGGTCTCTAGATCTCTACCTAATGTCTGGCTGTGGGCCTCTATATTTGTTCTCATTTGCTGCAAGCGGAACCTTCTCTGATGATGGTTGAACAAGGCACTGATCATATTTGTCTTTCTGGGTCTGGGTTTCTTCATTCAGGATGATTTTTTTTCTAATTCCATCCATTTGTCTGCAAATTTCATGATGTCATTTTTTAATGGCTATGCAATTCGCCAGTGTGTAAATGTAGCACATTTTCTTTATCAATTCTTCAATTGAGGGACATCTAGATTGTTTCCAGTTTCTGGCTATTATGAATAAAGCAGCAGTGAACATGGTTGAGCCAGTGTTTCTCTGGTAGGATGAAACATCCTTGGGTATATGCCCAAGGTTGGAGTAGTTAGATCTTGAGGTAGTTTGATTCCCATCTTCCTAAGGAATTCCCATAATGATTTCCATGCTGGCTGTACAAGTTTGCACTCCCACCAGCAATGAATGAGTGTTCCCCTTTCTCCACATCTTTGCCAGCATGAGCTGTCACATGTGTCATTTATCTTAGCCATTCTGACAAGTATAAGATGAAATTTCAAAGAAGGTTTTTGTTTTTTTTTTAATTCTCTGATGGCTAAGGATGTTGAACATTTCTTTCTTAAAAATATTTTATTTTATTTTGTATGTACATTTGTGTTTTGTCTGCATGCATGTCTGTGTGAGGGTGTCGGATCTCCTGGAACAGGAGTTACAGATGGTTGTAAGTTTCCGTGTGGGTGCTGGGAATTGAACCCGGGTCCTCTGAGAGAGCAGCCAGTGCTCTTAACTGCTGAGCCATCTCTCCAGCCCTGAACATTTCTTTAAGTGTTTCTCAACAATTGGGAGGTGGAAGCACGACAATTAGGGATTCAATGCCATCGTCAGCTATATAGGGAGTTTGAGGCCAGCCTGACCCTATTTCAAAAAATAAAAAAAACAAACCCATAACAAAACAAAATATATAATCATAATAAATTTATGCCAAATACTTTGCTGTCATTTTTTTTCGACCAGCCAGAGGAAACCAGCACGGGATGTATGTTCAGCATAGTATCTAGAAGGTTTGCCCATGCTGTGGTGGGGAATAGAGCTTACTTTTTTCTGTTTGGTTGCATTTTGCTTTTGGAGTTTATATGCAAAGTAGTCTATCCTGGTATTGGTTTTTCTATACCTTATAGATGAGAATGGTTTTACATTATTATGCATTTGGAAAAAAAATCACAATAAGAATGATATTTTATGAAATACAGATTTTACTATTCACAAAGACAAATTTATTGGAATGGAATTTACTCATTCCTTAATGTATTATCAATGGAAGCACAGATGACAGAGTTGAGTAGCTGCAACAACCTGTCTGTCATACAAAGCCTAAAGTATTTACTCTCAGATTCTTTACATGAAAAGAGTACTGAACTGGGTATGGTGGCAAATGCCTGGGGAGATGGAAGCAGGAGAATCAGCAGTTAAGGATAGCCTTAGCTTCAGGGTGAGCTTGAGGCCAGCCTAGGCTATCTGCAACTATGTCTCATAAAATAACTCTAACGAAAGATTAGTGTACAGTCTCTATGGAAAACACTACGGAGGTATCCTGAAAGAAATAAGCCAGAGATAGACAGACAGATACTCCATGATCTCACCCATGTGTGGATCTAACAATGTCGAACTCATTTAGGGGCTGGAGTTTGGAAAATCTGGGGCAACTATCCAAAGTCACAGTTACCCAGGATGGAGGGTCTGATGGTTTGAATAAGAAATGTCCTCAGCAGGTGTGTACCTTGAACAGTAGACCCTAAGCTAGTGGCTCTAGGAGTGGACATAGATAGGTAGGGTTCCAGAGAGTTTGCCAGAGACAAAGCACACGAAGCTGTTGTTTCTTGAACAGCTTGAGAGTTCCAAGATTGCTCTATTTCCAGTCTGATGTGTCTGTTTCTAGGTCTGCTGATAATTACGAGCACCAGTCTCATACTCCTACTGTTGTAAGCTGTGCCATGTCTCTATGCACCCCCAATCCCCACCAACCCTGCCATGATGGTCTGTCCCTTCTCAAACCATGAGCCGAAAGAAAAGTCTTCTTCCTTTAGGATGTTTCTGTCAGGTATTTCATTACAGTGATGAGAAAAGTAACTAATACTGATGCGTTCTGGGGCCCTAAAGCCACCATGACATCAATCAATGCAATGGAATCAATAATGATGTACTGTACACTTGAAAACTGCGAGCAGAGTAGATTTTAAATGCTTTCAGCATACACAATTGACAATTGTTTCAGCTGATGAATGTGTGTGGTGATCATTTCACAATGTCTCTGTTCAGTATATCAAAATGATACAATGTACAGCTTTCTTCATTTTTTATTTGTCCATCATACCTCAATAAAACTGAGGGAAAAGGTCGCTACTCTGTATTAGTGCTGACCATGACTGCGTTGGTGTACTGGAAGCTTCATCCTCAGTGTGGCAGAACAGCTGAGAGGTGGACTGTGGAAGGTGGCTGGGTGACTGGGGACACTGCCTTCAGAGGGAATGGAGGCTTCTCTTGGGCAGTTGGTTCCCAAGAGCATGAATTGTTTCATGAATCCTTGCCCTTCAGTGCCTCCGGCTTCCTTGTTTTTCATGTGATCTCTGCCTCTTTCATATGCTCTCACCATGACGACATCTTATCACACTGTAAGACAATCAAGGGGGCCTTGCCAGAGACAAAACAGATGAAGCTGTTCTTTCTTGAACTTCCAGTCTCCAAAACTGTAAACCAAACAAACCCCTTTTCTTTATAAGAACCCAGCTTCAGGTATTCTGCTACAAGGACAGAAAACAGACTAAAACAGAATATAGGATAATGTATTGCTGTGGAAAACAGTCTAGTAATACATTAAAAGGTTCAACATAGGGGTTGGAGTATAGATCAGTGGTAGAACATTCGCTATCTTGATGACCAAGGAGGCTGGAGAGATGGCCCCATGGTTAAGATCACTTGCTGCTCTTGTAGAGGACCTGGGTTTCAATTCCTAGCACATATGTGGTGGTGGCTTACAACTGTCTGTGTCTCCAGTCCCAGGGAACCCATCAGGTACTGCGTGCACATTTGTACACAGACATACGCGCAGGTAAAACACCCATATACATTAAATAAAATAAAGCAAATCCTAAAAATAAATAATAACAACATGACCAAAATCAATTTGAGGAGGGAAGAGTTTATTTCAGCTTACAGCTGAAGAGAAGTCAGGACAGAAATTCAAGACAGGAACCTGGGGGGTAGAAACAAAGTAGAGATTGTGGAGAAACGATGTTTACTGGTTCTCTCAGCCTGCTTTTCTATACCATCCAGGCCCACCTGCCCAGGGGTGGAACCACCCACAGTGGGGGGCCCTCCCACATCAATCACTAATCAAGAAAGTGTCTACAGAATTGCCTACTGGCAATCTGATGGAATTATTTTCTCAATTGAGAAATCTCATATGATTCCAGCTTGTGTAACTTAAGCAAGCAAGCAAGCAAGCAAGCAAGCAAGCAAGCAAGCAAGCAAGCAAATAAACAAACAACAAAAACCTACCCAGACCACTTGCCTAGCATATACAAGACCTTTGGTTCAATCCCTAGCATCCACAGCCACCCAAAAAATGATACTCGTGACAATTGCTGGGTGTGGTGACATGTGCCTGTTGCCTTAGCTATTGAGGCAGGAGTATGTAAGATCAACCTTGGCTACACAGCAAGAGTTAAACACAAGTTGCCGTGTAATCTAGCAATTCTATGTTTAGAATTCAATTCTACTTGAAAGAATTAACAATGAGGACTTTAAACAGACACTTATATGCTAACATTCACCTCAGGACCATATACAATAGCTGAAATGCAGAAACAATACACATATCTACATATAAAACCAGACATTCCACAGTGATAAAGATGTCACTTTTCCAAGAAGATATGGCCATTTTAATTAAAGAATTCTCTATGTGTATTGGTGTTTTGCTTGCATGTATATCTGTCCAACCATGAGCATGCCTGGCTCCCATAGAGCCCAGAAAAGGGTGTTGGATCCCATGGAATCGAATTTGCAGATGGTTGTGAGCTGCCATGTGGGCTCTGGAAATCAAATCCAGGTCTTCTACAAAAGCAGCCTGTGCTCTTAACTGCTGAGCCATCTCTCAAGTCCCAAGATATAGTAGTTTTAAATGGGTGTAGGGGAATAGGAAGTAAGCATTCTCTCAGAGGTTTACTAGAAATAGTTGGCTAACGGAGCCACTCTCATTTTCATTGCTCCTGGATCTGTGTGTACTGGCCATGGGAAAAATAGCGCTCAATGGCAGATGATGATTGAGGGTATAAGGCAGAATCCATTGCTCAACTCTGCAAAACACTGTGGCCTAGCCGATTTTGTAACTTGCATTCCTCAAACCAAAAGGGCATCCCACCATTTTGCTGAGCCAGTGGCTTCAGAATAAAAGGAAAATGTTATGAGCACTAAGTTCTACTGTCATTATGGTACATAGTTCTATGAGGTGAGCTCCTTGATTGGAAGAGATGCTGTGTGGAATGCTGTGATCGTGGGTGAGGCAGTCTATAAGTCCCTAGATTGGACTTCTTAGTCTACACTAAGAAGGCACATTGCATGTCAAGAAAGCAAATCTGTACCTAGAGTACACGTCTATTACAGTAAGATCAGAACACTAGTCTCCACTAGGCATGGGGTTCACATCTATAATTTCAGCACTCAGAAGGCTAAGGCAGGATGATCTTAAGTTCTAGCCCAGCATAGGCTACTCAAGGAGTTCAAAATCAACCTGGGCTACATGACAAGACCCCATCTTAAACAAACAAGCAAGCAACAATAATAAAAAAGCCTGTTTATTCTATGATGGAGATGATCCAATGTAATCAACTTGGCACCAGGGAGTTGCCAAAGCATCCCTAGTACACAGTCCAGTGTGGTCTATACTGCTGAAGCTGGACATGGAGCAATAGCTATAACCAGATTGGCCTTAGTGAATCAAAATTCACATTGCTGAGCCCATTCCTAACCTTGGTCTCTGCTACTGTGGTCACTTTGTCAGTGATCTCATTGGGCAATGACAGGAGAGAAGCTGACTGGTATTCACAGAGCATGTCATTCTAGCCACTTAATCATCAGATTGCCTCTGCTCTTGTTATCTTTCAGTGAGATTTCACATGAGACACGGAGATCTTCACATTGTTTGTCTATTCGGTGAGTTCTATCCATTTACCTCTTCCTCAGACTTCATTGCTACTAATTTTCAAATTGTGTTTCTTCCAAGTCTCTTATCATTCATCCAAATCACTGGCCATAGCCCATGAATCTGCACAGATGCTTCCCTCTGACTATTCTCACCATTTAAGCAAGACAAATATCCGGGTTCACCTTTCAAAATCTCTTTCACTACTGTCCTTCAGTGTCCTCCAGAAGGGGGCTACAGTGCAGCATAACATGTAGAACTATATGTAAACCAGGCCCAAGTTTTTTCTTCTTCAGTTAACTATTTGCAGGAACATGTGTTAAAAATATTATTTATTATTATTATTGTGATATATTAATAACGAGCCATGACAACTTTTAGGGATGCAATACCTGAGTGGCCTAGGCAGAAGCCCATCTCCATGGCCTTCTCCGTGCTTCCTCACATGGCTCTGCCTGTCTCTACTTCAGCCCCTAGGTGCTTTATTCATTCAAAACTCCCTCCTTCCTCCACACAGGCCTTCATTATACAAAGGAATGGAACCTAACACTTCTCAAGGTCTGCCAGCAGATTTGTCATCTATCCTGACGGGTGTCCAAAGTGGGACACCCAGTTTGGATCTTCTCTGATCACCTGGCTGCAGACCACTGATGGTGATAGGTATCCTTCATCTACATTAATATAAACAAATGAGCTGTTCATGTGGAGATCTGGGGGGGCTACTCCATTGTTTTTAGCACAGAGGTGTTAACAGGTAGGAAGTAAGTCCATTACACGCTGCAAGGCATCAGGAAGCACCCTTCCCCCATACAGAATGTACACAGGAGTGTGACCCCATAATAACTATAAAATATCTAATTCAAACATCCCACAATGGACAGGAAGCCATTTGTACATGTTAAGAGTAAGAGGATAATATAGATGGGGTTGGTGCCATGGGAATTTGGACCTTTTCTCCTTACAGTGTACGTGAACACTGAGATATGGCTCCATGGTTAGGAGCACTGGCTGCTCTCCCAAAGGACCCAGGTTTGATTCTCAGCAAGTACTTGGTGGCTCACAGTGTACCTGAACTTTTAGGATATACTCAAGCTAGTCTGATACATGCTACTTCCATTAGAAGATGGAGTGCTTCATTTGTGCCTTGGTGAGTCAGACAATGCTTAGTTCATCATGGACAGGTCAGATTGGACGGTAGTATGGTGAACCATGGTTAAATGCTATTAAGGCCTAATGGTATCCGAAGACTAGTTCTCAAAGTGAGAATAGTAATCTGCAGTGGATGTAGTAGTTAGCTGCTGCTGGGGCGGCTCACCAAGAGAGACAAGGAGGCATTTTCACTGGTTCAAACCCTGCCAGACCTCAGCAAAGGGAACCACAGTCCTGGCCAGCACCATATTCGATCAACAGTGGAACCCCGAGTCTCTGTGCTCAGATGTTTTTATTGATTCGGAACTTCTTAGGTGTTCTACTGATACCATGTGAAGATCATAGGCAATCAAACATCCTCCACAGAAATCCAACACCTGCTGAGAATACAAAATTCTAAGGCCTAGGCATCCCTTTTTCCAACACTGCATAAAACAATTTGGAACATAACCAAAAATAAACTTCCCCAACAAGTGGATGATAAGACTTTGGTCATAAATCCCAAGTTGCTGCATTGTGATTCACCCAAATGGGTTTGCCAAAATTCCAAACAGAATTTCTGTTTGTCAGTGATATTACACTATCATATTTGCAGAGCATATGACCTAAGAGGCAGAGTACTTTCGTTGCACAGTGGCCTGGATCTACTGCAGAGCCTTCTGATGCTTGTGGAGTCAGTCAAAACTAGCAGTTTTTTGGGTCACTTGATAAATGAACTGGAGTAGCAACCAAAATGAAGCACATTATGCTCCAAAAGACCTGGACTTTGGCAGAATGGGTCAGATGCAACGGTTTATACTTTATGTCTTGACATCCTCCATACCACTGCAGGTAAAAGGTCCATGTGGTATTTGCTTTCCGTCCTCTACCACACAACCACCTTACCAATTTGTTCAGAATGTTTGCTACTTCCTACTTAGCAGGTCTAGTCTGCATAGTATTACTTTTAGAAACCAATATGAAATCCTCTGTAAGGGAAAGTCAATAAAGTCTCTTGTGGACTGAGAGCTGTCAATTGATTTATCTCTGAGGTAAGGACCATGAAGGTATATTGTTGGCCCTGCTATTTGAAAGCAAACTGCCTCTGGTGATCTTTACTGACAAGCATCGAGAATCAAACCAGCAGGACAATAGCTACATCCTAAACCACTAGGGGGAGGAGTTAATTTTTCAAACATCCATGAAAGCAGCTGAAACTGTAGTCACTACCTGATATTTTATTGTAATTCTCTAAGATCTAATTATTTCCTGCACAGATGAGTAGAATGGGGAAGAAATGGGGCTCATCACCCTTAGATGTTTCACAGTCTGGACAACAGCATTGGTCTCTGCAGTCCCTGCAGCAGGGTAATGCTGTTTTTGCTTCACTCTTTCGCAGGTATAATAGTTTCCACCAGGCCTTTTCTACCATACCAGTCCTCATTCCAAGGGTCAGAGAACTAATGTGGAGACCCTGCCAGTTATGGAATACGTTTATTCTAAATCTGCATTCTGAAAATGGGGAAACAAACACAGGGTAGGTTTGGGAACACAGTGGACCCGTTGAGAGATGGACTTTGCTGTGGTATGGATTGGTTCATTCTCTCAAGAGTTCATAGAGCGATAACTTGATCCTCAGTGTGGCACTGTTTGTTAAGTGGTGGGACTCTTAAGACGAGGAGCTTAGTTCAAGGTAGTTATGTCATTGGAGAGCACTGCCCCTAGAAGAGCTGACACAATTCTCATGAAACCTGAGTTAGTACTTGCAAGAGGATTGGTCTCAAAGAGCCGCTAGCTCTTCTCCACCACTTGGTTTTCTGAACACCATGTGGCCTTCCCGTCTCATACCTGCTTCCATCATGATGCCATCTGTATAAGTGATGCCACTAAGAGGACCATCAACAGAAGCTAAGTGATGAGGTCACCAGATTATGAATTTTTATTTGCAAAAACTGAAATAAACTTCGATTCCCCCTCCCCCAAGACAGGGTCTCATTATGCAGCCATGGCTGGCCTGGTACTCACTGTATAGCTTTGGCTGACTTCAAACCCATGGTAATCCTCCCACCTCAGCCTCCCAATCCCTAGGATAACAAATGTGTACCACCATGCTGGATTAGGCCTCTTTTCTTTAGTACCCAGCCTCAGGTGATTTTCTTGTAGTCATGGAAAATGAACTAAAACAGATCAGATAAAAACTCCTTTGGTTTACCTGAGCTCCACCAGATCCTAATCTTACTGGTGGACTAATGATGAAATCTGAATCTTTCATATTAAACAGGGAGCAAATTTGCCTTTTATTTCAGAGGGAGAGATTATCTTTAGCATAATAGAGTACTAGCCCACTTGATCTGGATGGAGACACTTTCTAGGCTGTTTGCTGTATAAATATGTTTTGAAAGATAGTTTGGCTGATGGCAAGGCTGCATTGTTAAAGACAACACCTATACAACTCACTGAATGGGGAGAAGTAGAGCTGGTACCTACATATACCCTTCGCTCCCACTTTCTAGAGTCTTTGGCACAGGAAGGTACTCTGCACACTACCAAAGGAGAAAAGTAAACACCAACTCAAACACAAACACTTTGATCTACAGTGGTGCCCTGCCTGCAAGATAGGCTAGTGCAATGGTGGCACAAAGCTTGTGGGAGTAACCAACCAATATCCAATTTATTTTAAGGGCCACTTCACTAGATGGAACCCATACCCAACACTGCTTAGATGTCCAAGAACCTCAGACAAGATAGTCCAGGGACGAAGCGGAAAACCAAATACTACTGTTCTACTAAAAGAACGTAGCAATAAACTGACTCCTAATGACATTCTGCTATACTTACAGATCAATGCTTTTCTCAGCTGTCATCAGAGAAGTTTCCCCCTGCAGCACATGGGAAAAATAAAGAGACCCACAACCAGACAGTATGCAGAGAGTGAGATATTTTGAAACACTCAGACATAAATGGGATATCTCCATCACTCCCACTCCCCAGCCTCAGGGAACCCTGCAAAAGAGGAAAGAGTATAAGAGCCAGAAGGGGTAAAAGGATACCAAGAAAACAAGGCCCTCTGGATCAATATAATAAATGAACATGTGAACACACAGAGACTGAGGCAGCACTGGGCCTGCACGGGTCTGCACCAGATAGAGTCCTAGAGCTGAAAGGAGAAGTGCACATGTGCCCCTCTCCTAACCCAGAAGAATCTCCACTTGATCACCATTTGCAAATGAAAATTTAGTTTTCTCTAAGGGAGTCTCCCTGGGGAAAGAAACTTCTCTTAAAGGTAGGCCAACAGAAAATGAACTCAAAGGCATCTTTGGGGGTTCTTTGTCTCATAATATCATGTCAGCTTTTTCTCTTTTATTTTTCAATTTTATCTTATTTTTTATTTTTCATATATAAATATATATAGAATACATACTCTATAATATAACATATAATATATTATATAAAATATAAATATATTTATAAAGAATATACATGTATATATATGTATATATGTATACACACATATACATATATATACGCATATATATTCACACACTTTTCTCTTTTTTTACCCTCCAGGTCTTTTGTATATATAGTATGGCTTCAAATTTTGTGTTTTTTCGGGAGTTCCTGAGTGTACAAATGAGTGGGTCTTTGCTTCTTCTGCCTTTTCTTGGGCTCTTTTCCTTCTGTTTGTTTGTTTGGTCCAGTTCTGATGTATTAGTTTTTGCTTTTATCTTACCTTATTTTATTATTACCTTATTTTATTATTATCCCTTAGAAGCTTGTCTTCTCACGAGACACAGAGGGTGTGGATCCAGATAGGAGAGGAGGTGGGGAGGAACTGGGAGGTGTAGAAGGGAGGAGCAACTGTAATCAGGTTAGATTATGTGAAAAAAATTCTATTTTCAATAAAAGAAAAAAATTAAAGATAGTGTGGAATAATGACAACCAGCACTTCTGCTTGCAAAGTCTGCAGAATGCCAGCAAAGCATGGAGAACTGTCTATCAATAAGAAGGCTGGAACTGAATCTTGGGTTAGTACATGATACTCTTAGAGGGCCGGGGAAGAAGCAGGATATGGCAGCATTGTGAAAGTTAAGGTGAACAGCTGCTTCAGAGGTGAGTATGTTAGTCACTGTGAAATGATCTCTCAGTAAAGAGATCAAGTATAAGGGCGGAGGAAATGTTGTCAAATTGGTTGATTGCTAATTGAGCTTGGGTCCTCTAAGAAGCAGTTACTAAAACAGATTAGATGTGAGTGAAATCACTACGAGAGAAACCATGGAGGCTGCAAAAGTAACTAGTCTGTGAGTCATTCAGGTCAGGTATGTGGAATCCTTGAACATCTGAAATCCTCAAGCCATATAGTTGGCCATTAGAGGAGTCTCATGTCTCACTGGAAGAGAGCTGCTTTAGAATGCTACTTTGGAACCAGGGAGATGGCTCAGTGGGTACAAGTGCTGGCTGTGCAAGCCTTAAAACCCTAGTCTGGATCCTCAGAACCCATATGTGATGGCTATTCTTGCTTGTTAACTACATCTAGAATGAGCTACACCCCAGAAATAGAGGGAACACCTGTGACAGATCTTTTGATTGGTTTGAAGTAGGTGAATCCACTTCTAGTCCAGACCTTTGAGGTAGGAAGACACAGGCCTTTAATCCATATCTTGACCATACCTTCTGCTGGCAGTCCATATAAGGACATAGAAGAAGGAAGCTTTTGATCTTTGCTTGCTTGCCCTCACCTTGCTAACACATCCTTTCCTTCACTGGCATTAGAGCCTACTTCTCAGGATTCCAGTGTATACTGAGTATACCTGCTGAGACATTCAGCCTCATGGACTGAGCAACTACTGGGTTTTTGGACTTTCCATTCACAGCCAGCCATTGTTGGATTAGCTGGCATGCAGCCTAGATAAATCATTTCAATAAATCCCCTCAAAACATATATATATATATGGATTTTATATTACATTATACTATATTAACATAAATATTAGCACAATATATTATACATTATATACACAATGCATTATATAATATGCAATATTAATATAACGATACATATTATATTAACATATTAGCTAATATATCTGTTTCTGTTTTTTTTTTTTTTTTGGTTTTTCAAGATAGGGTTTCTCTGTTGTAACTCTGGCTGTCCTGGAACTCACTCTGTAGACCAGGCTGGCCTCGAACTCACAGAGATCCACCTGCCTCTTTCTCCCAAGTTCTGGGTTAAAGGTGTGCGCCACCTCCATCGGGCAGTTCTGTTACTCTAGAGAACCTTGACGAATACAGCATGTAAAATACAAAGATGGTCACACATTGTCTCTAATCTCAGCATTTCTGCAATGCGATTGAAGGCAGAGCTAGAGGAGTTCTCCCGAAGCTCATTGACTAGCTAGCCTGGATTGGCAAACAACTCATGACTCCGCCTCCATTCCCCTGGTGGGAGATAATAGTACAGAAGTGGAAATAGAAGTACAGAGAAGTATTTAATTCCAGCATTCAGGGGGTACTTTACTTATTCCTTTCTTCAAGACTTTATTTATTTACTTACTTATCACTTCTTGCAGTTCTAGGGATGGAAGTCAGGGCCTTGCACATGCTAGGCCAGCACTCTGCCACCAGAGCTACACCCCCGTCCCTGGATTTAAATAAAGAAGCATGCTTTTCCAACTCTTAAATGTCACATAGCCTGAGAGGATAAAACCAACACACTGAGGATGGGGGAGCAGAGAGATGGAGAAAACCTGGCTCTTAGGTGATGTTAAGCATCCCAGCTCACCATGCTTAGAACCTGCTGTTTATCTGGATTTCTTCTTCTATGAGATAGTAAATGTGTTGTTTAAATGGCTTGGAATTGTTTTCTCTGTTGCTTGTAGCCAAGGGATGCTAGCATACAAAGTCAGGACTAGTTTTTTAAGTGGTTTTTTTTTTTTTCTTCTTAGAACTAATTTAGCTAGTGTTTTTATAGACATGTTTATGTTTTTATTTTTAGCATCATCATCATCATTACCATATTTTATGAGGTATGGGTGTCTTGCCTGTATGTATGTATACGTCATGTATGCCTGGTGCCCACTTAGGTCAGAAGAGGGCATCAGATTCCCTGGAACTGAAGTCACAGACACTTGTAAGTCACCATGTGGGTTCTGAGAATCGAACCTGAGTCCTCTGGAAGTGCTCTTAACTGCTGAGCCATCTCTCCAGCCCCTAAGGCATGTTTCTTAAACTTTCCACACTATAGTTTCCTTACACAAATCATCATGCACAAGGCAAATATTCAGTTAGTGTGATTTGATAGTGACCAAAAAAAAAATTGATCTGTGTCCTTTTGGACTAGGACATGCTCCAGCTTGTTTTTGGTCATGAACAATGCTTTCTTGTCTGGACTGTAGGACCTTGCAGTTTATAGATAGTGGTTAGACAGCCATTTTTAATGTAAACATGGAATTCATCTATGGAAGTTTGGACAGTATTCTCTAAGTAACTCCAGAGATGGGTTTCCTAAGAAGTTGAGTAAATGTCCATTTCAATGCCTGTGGTGACAATTTAAGGTTGGAAAGTAAACAACAGCAGAGCCTTACTTATTTAGGGCACAGCAGAGATGCTTTAAAAGTGGAACAACCCAGACACACAGAAGCACTGGTTATTGCCATGAGTTTGTAATTCAGTTTAACCTGTTAAATCCCCTTTCTGTTTTATTGGTGGAGGAAGGCTTAATAAAGAATCTGGAAAATCTGTGTTCTCATAAAAAGAAAGTAGAAAAGTAGAGGAGTTTACACACCTTGAGAGAAAAAAAAAAGCTGAGACAAACTACAAGACGATTTGGTAAGCGAAGAGGTTTATATGATTCCTGATTAGAATAAATTTTTTGTGACTACAGAAATTTTCAGGCAAAGGCTCAAGCCTGCTGCAGACTCAGCATCTTGATTACTAATAGCAGGAGCTGACACTTCTCTGATGCCCATGTGTCAAGCCCAGTGTTAAGCTCTTTCTGTTCATTTGCTCATGTAATCTTCAGAACAATCGTGTGAGCATACCCCTTATTGACAGGAATTACAGGTAAAATATGTAACCCATGACACAGGTCCTATCAGCCACAATGGACACCCCTATGTAGTCAGTAGAGACATCGTTATGCACATGACTTGACTATTGGCATTGTCCAACTCGTGAATAAGGAAACTGAGGCACCAAGAGTTTAAGTAATCTGTCTAGGACACAGCAGTGGAACTTGGGACTTGATCTGTGCACCCTCAAAGCCTGTGTTTGGCTATTACCACAGTGGCTGCTTAGCTCCCATAGCACAGGGGAGGCTTATCACATATCTAATCCTACTTAAGTCCTTGATAAAACAGAGACATTAGTTATTTAGGTCCCTTATTTTCCTTTATTCACAAAGTCCTGTATAAAAAACACCTTAACTTGAATGTTTGGCCCACCCCCTCCATGTGCCACCAAATCATGTGTTGAAACCCAGTGTTGAAACCCAATCGGAATGTGGTGAGGACTTTGGGAGGTGATTAGGTCACGAGGACATTGCCTTCATAGGTGGAATTAATGTCCTTATTAAAAACTCTGCCAGCTAGCTGCTTTGCCTCTTCCCACCATGTAAGAACACATGGAAATAGGCCAGAAAACCGGCTTTTACCAGATGCTGAATCTGCTAGCGCCTTCATCTTGTGCGTCTCAGCCTCAAGAACTGTGAGAAATCAATCTCTGCTGTTTATAAGCAACTCAGCTTATGGTATTTTGTTATCGCAACCTAAATGGATCAAGACAGCCTCCAACTTGATGTTGTAGAATAGGACATGGTTATTACCTAATACAGCCTTAATATCAAATACACTGAAGACGTGCCATGGTGTGGCATAGCCAGCCAATCCAGGGGAGATTAAGGACTTTTACTGCTTTAGGATTCTGGAGAGAGGCAGGGGTTGAAGAGGAGGGGTGGTGGTTGTTAAGTCCTGGGTTGGATAGGGAAGGAGTGTCTTAGTGTGCTTTTTTTTTTCCTTAGTAAAGTACACATCTTAAAATGAAACCACCTGCTGCAGGCGACATTCAAATGACCCTGCCTCTACTGTCATGCAGACAGAGCAGGGAGGGGCAACGTGCGGGTTAGGTAGGAGTGGAAGATTGGTGGTGAGGGAAGCTCCACATATAACATGAGTATGAGTATGAAAAAGAATCTGTTCACATTCTGCTGAAATCTCCCATTGTTTCTTTCAAAATACCACAAATCTTTTCTAGCAGTGTCAGCTGGGGCTCAGTCAAGACCAAAGTTCAAGTAACATCAGAGTTTATTTTTGAAATAAAGGTTTATTTCCTCGTGGAATTCTTGAAGGGTTTGCCCTGTATGTGTGAAGCATTGAGTCTGGGCTGAAAGGAATTTATTTTAGGACCTTGAGCAGTCTTTGGCTCGAACGCCTATTGCCCTAGGAGGTGATTGATGGCCGTGTAAGTTTCCAGTCCACCCCTGGAGGCCCTGCTTCAGGCCTGCACAACTCCAAGAAGCCTCTGCTGCCTTCAGGGCAGAAACATACTTTTCCCTTTCAGGCCTTGTAGCCCTGATCCCCTCAGCGCTTCCACCCTGCAGTGTGGAGCAATGACTAGCATGGGTACTGGCTGCCTCATTGGCTGGATTATAGGCATCTTTCTGATTGAAAAACTGCCACCTTCTTTCTTTGGGCCCCTAGGCTGGATCTGGGAGAAAGCATGCTTGTGTTATATTGCAGAGCCAAGCATTAATATCAAAGGCACTAAATAACATTCAGAGGAAGGAGTCCATCTAGTGTTTGCCAATTCTTATTAATTCTCCCTGTTCAGACACTTAGAAGCCAGAACAACAGAATGTTAGAGTTTGGATCGACAAGCGGAGTTTTACGAACTGCTGGCTACATACTTTTTTTTCATTCATAATGAAAGTATCTTTCCTGAAGTCATAGCAAGGGCATGTGGGTGGAATGTACAGTCTTAAAACTTAGATAAAGCAGGCCCAGGATATAGCTCAGGGGTAGAGTGTCTGTCTAGCAGGCTGGTTTGACTTCTGCTTCACGAAAGCATAGAACAACAAACAGAGCCTATTAGATAAAACAATTGACTATGAAGGGCTGTCAAGGAGAAACGCTGACATTCCTCCTGAGCCACCAAGTCACTATTTGTGTGTAGTTGGGAGGCAGTGGCATGAAGGATGCTTTCTCACTTCTCCTTCTGGGTGCCATGCTTGGAAACTGGGCACGCTGTATGCTGAGGGTCACAGGCCCAAGAAGAAAACTGCTGCTTTTTTCTTTTTTACTCTGCAGCTGTGAAAACTGCCAGCTTGAAGGAGAAAGGGCATATCCTTATAGTAGTTGTTCATTCTTTTAAATTTGTGATTTTCAATTAAAACCCGGTTCTTTGCAGCAAGCTGGGAAGGCAGGATGGACAGTGGAAGGAAGGCAGAGTGAATGGTCCATTTGCCCAAAGCCCTCTTGCTTCTCTGTCTCTGCTTTAGTTAAGGCCATATCCAGTTCCACAGGTGGGCCCAAATTAGCCCCAGATTGTATCTCCTAACATGATTATGGGGAAAACTGCTACAGGCCTTGGAGCCCTGGGGTGGGCAGTGGGTGGGAAGCACCTAGCACTTTGAGGCGTGGTAAAGCATAGTTGTTAAGGGCCTTCCCTTCCTCTGCCTCCACAGCTTCCTTGCCTCTTTTGGCTCCTGCATGGGTTAGTGCCAAGGCTTATAGGAGAATCAAAGCAACTGTTTAATTCACAGACTGCTTTTTCATAACTCAGCCCTGAGGATGTAGGCACAGGTGGGTGCAGCAGCCTTAGCCTCCACATAGATCTAGATGAAATTCTTAAGTGCATTCTCCCCGTGCCAGGCAATGTTCTGTTGCAGAAACTACAGGGACCTCCCATTGCCCCTTTGGTCAAGTTAAATTCTCTAGTAAGACATTTCATATCTGGCTCTGCCTGTAATCTAGTTTCATTTATTCCTTCATTTAGCAGACACTTCCTGAATACCTAACACATGCTAGTCACTGGACTTGGCATTGGGCATCCAGCAGCAAACAAGATGGATGTGGTTCCTGCCTTCAGGGAGCTATTGGAGGGAGGAGGATGATAGTATTACAAAGAAATACTATTACTATTATCATAAACAAGCAGAGATGATCATATTACCATCTACACCATATGCTGCGCTAGAGGGTGATGAAGACCTTTCACCCGGTCTGCTTTTTTGCGTGATGAGCTTGGATGGAGAGTTGCACTTTTAGGGCCCCAATTGTTCCCCCACAGACCAGGGCAATCCTGCTTCCCCAGAGGCTGTCTCTAACCAGTGTCACTTCTTGAACTGCAAGGCAGCCCCTCTCTGGAGATCTTGTCCTTCCTGAGGGGAAGAGACAGGCTAAGAAGGAAGGTGAAGACTTAAATCCCCTGACCTTCTCTCATCTGCACAGACCAGACCCGCAGACCCGCTGTAGTCCTAGAAGGGGAGGAGGGGCTTTGCTCTGAGGTGGCTCCATGGCGAGTCCTTGATGTTTCCGTGATGAAAGCCAGGACTCTCTCATTCAAGGGGCTGGAGTGAGTGAGCTGACTAGGCTGGGGGGAAGGGCATGGGGCCAAAACTGAGCTTCTTATTATGGAGCTCTGAAAGCCTCAGCTTCAGGAATCAGAGTAGGGGGTGTGGGTGTGGGTGTGGGTGTGGGTAGCTCAACCACCAGGCTCAGCCCAGGCCTGCTGCACTCAGGCTGCAAAGCTCTGCCCAGACAGTCTTCTTCAATCTGTTTCTACCTCATTTCTCCTCCTCTGGAGCAAAGATCAGTCTAAACAGTTCATAGGTCACGGAAAACTATCTCTGCTGAGTAAAGCCAAGTCCCCTACTTCCTGCCAGTTACTCTCTTGGCCGAGGTTGGAGTTCACCAAGTAAAGAACTTTGGATTCTTATTCCACAACCGGACTTCACAGTTCAAAAAAGAGGTTATCTTTTGTCCATTTGTTGATTCTTAGTTAAATAAGAGCTCGACTTTCTTAGTAACTATGTTTTAATTACCAAACAAGAAATAAATATAGATGAGGGCAATTGGATTGCAGTACTTTATTTTTTATTTTCATTTGACAAATAATAATTAGTTATATATTTATAGGGCACAGTATTATGTTTTGATACATGTATTGCAGATTTGATAAAGTCAGCGAACACAGCCATAGTGTCACATACTAATTTTGTGTAGTAAAAACATTTAAAATTTCTTTTTTTAGCAAGATTTTAATCTATCATTTATAGAGCTTTCTTTTTAAATGTATTTTATTGTTTTATATGTATAAGTGTTTTCCTGCTTGGATGTCTGTGCACAACATGTGCACCTGGCACCTGCAGAGGTGAGAAAAAGACAGCTGTCCCTTGGGACTGGAGTCACAAACAGTTGTGAGCTGCCATGTATATGCTGGGGACTGAACCTGAGTCCTCTGGAAGAGCAGCCAGTGCTGTTAACCACCGAATCAACTCTCCAGCCCCTGTAGAGCTTTCTTGAACTGTCTAAGGAACAATTAATTTTCTGAAGCAAAGAGTAGAAACAGTCCACACCACACTGTGTTAGTGCAAACACAAGTATTTTGTTCAAAATATTTTGCTAATATATTCTGCGGTCTTATACTTAACAGAACATCTGTGGGATGGAAAAGGAGAGAATCAGAAAAGAAAGCACACCCCAAATCAAAGTAGATTAGTGGAGAATCGGATGCAAGTTTAGTGTGAGAAGTTCTGAGTGGAAACTTTCCAAGTGTGCGTAGACTTACAATACACTAAGGCACTCTAGCTTTCTGAGCACATGTTATGGAGAGAAATCGGTGTTATCTGCACTGAAAGCACATCTCAGCTCCTGACCCCCTCCTCTGGGATACTCACTGAGCTCACTGAGGCCAAGGGTGAAATCCATCTCGGCTGGCAACCCCTCCGCTCAAGGAAACAGCTCTGGGCTCCCTTTTAACATATAACACAATCGGTGTCCCTCAATCCCAATGGAGTAGATTATTCCACAAAATGGATTTGTTTTTATTCATTCATGCCTTTACAAGCAGGCGGGGACTGTGCTACTCTTCAGAGACACTTCTCTCTTGAACAGTCAAATCAGATACTTGGTTCTCTCCCCTATATTTCCAAGGTCCTGGCCAGTAGCCGGCTGTGCCTATAGCCTGGTGTGATGTGGAGAAGGAAAAGTAGGTGCATGAGGCCAGATTATTGTGCTTGTCTCTGCTCTGACTCGTTTGTGTGGACTCCGGTGCGTGTGCATTTTTAGTATTTACAAAGAAGAAAGTTTAAGTAAAGAAAACGAAGCAGAGAACAACCTTAACCATCAGCCCCAGGCCTGGAGCTCCACAGGAGGATGAGGGCACATGCCGTGCTCGGAACATCACATCCTCCTCAACACACAATCACGCAGACTTTCCTTCTCTAACTCTCAGTTTCTTCTTTTTACTTTTTTTTACTTCCTTTTTCCTCTTCTCTCGGATCAAGCGTTAATCTGCGAATTTCTGACCGCAAAAAAAAAAAAAAAAAAAAAAAAAAAAAGTGGGGGGGGGAGGGAGAATCCCTAAGTAGCAGAGCTAGGGAGGAGGAGGAGAAAGGCAGGGAGGAGGAGCCCAGCGGAGCCGAGTCAGAGGAACTGGTGTAGCCTGCGAGTGTGCAGCCCGCGGGGAGCCGGCGCTGCAGGCTGTGAAGCCGTCCGCCCGCCCACCCTCCCGCGCAGCTCGCGGGCCCGCGTCCAGGGCCCTGCTCCACCCGGACTGCGGCCGCCTCTCGGGGGCCCGGCACGGCACAAGGCTAGCGGGCCGTACCGGTCCCCGCGCCCGTGCCCGCGCCCGCGATGCCGTTCTACAGGCGCACGGTGGTACCCCAGCGTCTGTGCCCTCGTAACCCGCCACATCCACTGACCGAACTCCGCGACGTGAGCCACCTGGCCGCGCTCAGCCTGCTCCGCCAGCTCGCCGATCTCTGCGGCCACTCTCTGGCTCTGTTCGAGGACCTCGAGGGGCACCTGCTGGCCCTGGGGCGCCGCACCGACAGCCTCTACCGGCGCACCGTGCGTCTCCGCCGCCGCCTTCCCTGTCGCCTGCTCGGCCCGGAGGAAGATGAAGAATTTCTAGGTAAATGGCGCAAGGAGCCTGCGACCCGCGACCCTCTCCCACCCTCCTCTGGGGATGCCCCGCTGGGTCTGCCTGTGGCAGCCTCTCGGAGATCGAGGGACACGGCCACCGGGACGCCCTCCTGCCCTCCGAGCCTCCCGGGGTCCATTCGCGCCGTCCCGAGTGGCCCTCTGCCCTCAGGGTTCCGGCCTGGGGGCTGCTGCCGCCTCTGGGGCGCTTGGAGTGGCTGTGATGGGATCCGCAGGATCCGGGGCGGCGCGGACCAAAGCGTCCCGGTGGCGTCGGGAAGCCAGTGACCGCGCTGGTGTCTCTGGGGATCGGCCACTGGCCACTTTGGAAAGCGCGCCGAACTGCCCGCCTGCGTCCGGGCGGCAGGGCCTCTGCAGCCAGACCAGTGCGACTTCATACTGGAGAGTGAGCGAGCTCCCGCGCCCAGCAGCTTCTGGGGGCCCTTCCCGCCCGCTTCTCCCGCACGGTCCGTGTTGCCGCGCCGGGAGTGGCCGGCAGGGGGAGGGGAGACTGCCCAGGGCATTGCTGATCCTTAGCCGCTAAGGTCCCGCTGCCCAGATTCGCTGGAGATAACCATTTAAAGAAACTGTCGTCGGTTTTCTTTAAAGCGTGTTCGCTTTAAGATCCAGCCAGGCCCGTGAAACGCCGGGTCCAGGGAGTTTCCTCACTGAACACTAGGAACTTCTGAGATTGTTAGCCGGCGGGAGCCCTGGCTCTTTACTACTTTGGATCCCAAGACTTTGAATAGGGAGGATCGCCTCTGTAAAGAAAGGCAGCATTCCCTTAGAATGTGGGACTTCTTTTAAAACAAGGGCGCGGAGGGTGGGGGGAGCGATGAATATGTTAGAAATGCTGTCAATAGCAGAGACATGCCAGGTAATAGGGCCAATTGGCACCTAGGGAAGTTTAGGCAGGAGTGGGAGGGTTTGGGGTGGGGGCTGTGTGGCCAGAAAGTTTCAGACAAGGCAGAAGATGGCTACTTGTTGACTTTTCAGTGAGGCCTTGGGAGAGAATTGTCTGGGTCAGTCCTTCTTCCTTGCAGACTCCACTTCTTATGAAATGACAGGAGTCAGAGGCTCTAGCCTCTAGACCTTCATAAAGGTCTCTGACCTTTGAGGTAGATGGCAGAGGTCAATGCTAGAGAAAAATAAACTGAATCCTGTGAGCAAAGGAAGGTGGAAGACACAGATGACTGCCAGATGGAATGTGGCCATGGAACCAGAAGCCTCTGTGAGGCAGGAGACCAGGGAAGCTGAGGCCCTGGGTCTGGCCTCTTCTCAGTTAACAAAGAGGGTAAGAAGGTCATTGTATTTTCCCCCTTGGGGTCCCACTGATTACAAGGATTAGCCTAGGAGAAATTTGGTAAGACGGCTTGGAGAATACTTTTCCAAATCCCTGTACAGCCTACAGTGTACTGCCTGCAGAGAGCCACCTACAGAGTTCAGCAGGGTAAGTTGAGGACAGGGAGGCTCTGCTCTTCCAACTTGTAACTTTTTGTTTGCTGAGTTAGCTAGCCCTTTCCATGGGCTGAGGTGTTGGGATGGCTCTACCAAGTCACCTGGGGGCCTAGCCCTTTCCAGTGATCTATTGGCTTAGAAAGAGATAGCTTTATGCCATGGATATATTGTTAAAAGAAGGGAACGATTTTTAAGATAAACTGCCATTGATTTGGCCTTTTGGAAGTTTGTAAGAGCTGGGAGTTTGTGTCTGTCTCTTATCTTCAGTGTGGTCACTTGCCTTTGAGACTATGCGAGCCGCTTGGCTCTCAGATACTCCAAGGACTGCTGCATACATCAATCAGGACTACTTTCTATGAGTCACTGAAAAGATCTACTTTTCTAGTTTCCTGCCTTAAACTCTTCTGGAGGTTCCCAGTGTACACTTTTCAGTAGCTGTAGGCCTTCTCTACAATGGGCTGGGGTAAGTGCCAAATGCAAAGAGAGGTGGGGAGCATAATCAGAGTACCACCTGGCACCCCCTTGTTGCTGAGGCATACGTTTCAACAAGGTGTCCAGCAGGCTGGATATTAGATTTCTGATCATAAACAATCAAGCAGACACCGTCAGGCCAGGTCCTTTTTGTTTATTCTTTCTAGTACCCATTCCCCCTAGCATTCCCATACCTTTACTGACCATCTTGCTGAGGACAAGCACTTCCAGCTAACATTTTATCCTGTATACTGCCTATCTATCTAGCTGGACCTTTCCTCATATTCTTCCTGTAGCTATTTCTTCCAGCTATGGCGGGAAAGAGCAATCTGGGAAGGAATGGGGGTTGGAAACATGGCCATAGTGAATGACAGCTGACAGGCCAGAAGCTTGTAGCTTTCCTGCTGGGACAACTTGGCTGTCACTGAAGGGCTGAGTAGTGACAAGTCACACTGGCCCACAGCATGCAGGCTGGGCTGGGGCTCTGGGAAGCGGCAGGGGGTGGGGGGACAGGACAAGGGGGAAGCTAGAGGAGGAGAAAGTAGATGCTAAAGGATTCCAAGTGATTCTTTACACTGTTTTGGGTCAAACTCCCATCATCTTCAAGGTTACAGGGGTAGGACTGGGCTGCTCTGGTTGCCTGGCAACACTCCCCCCAAAGGCTGTTCTTTGGTAACTTGAGCCCTTTTGAGACTGCCCTAGAAACTCTTGTAACTGGGGTGGGGGGATGAGGGTGGTGGGGGAGGAGGACCCACTCAGCCCTGCACCAGGTCCCTCTGTCTGAGGATCTATGACAGTGGCCATACCCTGGGCACAGCCTTGCTTCTAAATTGAGTCCCCCCCCACCACTACATATGGCTTTAAATGTGACCCATTTTGTTGCATCTTGTGGCCTTTACAGTGTTCTTCTCAAAGTTGCTATGGTCAAAGCCAGTGGGAAATAGCTCCATGCCTGCTGCCATATGCTGAGTCAATCCAAGCTTTCCTATTCCTCCCTCAGAGATCTATTTAATGTTTGTAGGTGCTTCGATGATAATTACAAAAGCAATCAGGACTAGGGCTATAATATTTCCTTTGAGATCTAGGAAGTTAGCGAAACACTATATAACTCTAGGTATGTTTATTTTATTTTTATTACATTTTTATTTATTTATTGTATGTGTGCATGTGAAACACACACACACACACACACACACACACACACACACACAAAGGTGCACATGTGGAGGTCAGAGACAACTTATGGTAGTTGGTTTTCTCCTTCCACCATGTGAGTCTTGGTGATTGAACTCAGGTCCTCAGGCCCAGTGGCAAGTGCCTTTACCTGCTGAGTCATCTCGATGGCCCCTCTAGATATGTTTCACAACACTGGAGAGCTATCCGTTTATACTAGCCTGTGGACTTCCTGTGAGAAATAGGCTCTGTTGCATCTTTGCAGTTATTTTGGCTTGACTACAGTCGGTGAGAATCATAGCAGAAACCCCTTCTTCTTTAAATATCTCTGCCTCTTGATTTTCCAATGTTGTGGCAACCCTGGCTGCAAACCAGGAAGGACAGCTGGTTTATTTTGCTTGAAATCACAGTCTTAGTGTGCTGTAACTCTGCACAGGGTGAAAAATAGGAAAACTACACCTCTTGACCACAGCCAGTTTGCTACTAGATGAGGTGTTACAACCTGGATGACACTGTTCTTGCTTAAAAGGATCAGACATGACCTCTGGAGTCTGTTGGAACATAGGGGATCTTGGGAGACTTGAGACACTTTGCCAGGACTGATTGTGTCTGTCCTGCCTGTCATCTTCAGAGACTCTTAGGACAGTGGAGTTGACAGAAGGGTTTTGGGGTGGCAAAAAACCTACTTTCTTTAATTTTTTTTCTTCGCTTCCCATTTTCTCTTTAAATACCATGAAATTCTTGGTCTGCTTCATGGTATTTCTTCCATGTGTTGAAAACATCTTCTCTGGAAATTTGAACATCAAAATGTCCACTAGAATTTCCTCCCCTTTAGAAACAAGAAATTTAATCTTCTCCTTTTCAGACATATGAACAGTTAAAGTGACAGAAGCATCAGGATGTCACACTAGTAGAGGAATCGAAGACCTAAGTTATGGCTTCTGAGTTCACCTTTGACCCTCATGAAGATGATTAGGTTTCAGGAGAAGAGTGGTGCATTGGCATCATCTGTCCCTGTCTGTACCTCTGCGGCTTGGGTTGAGCCTATTTACATTATGTGAACCAAAAATCCAGTCATTAAACCATTATGAACATCGTAGCATATGACAGGCCAAGGCCTAGGAAGGGGAAAGGACCTAGTCAAAGTCACCCAGGTGGATCAAGACTTTTAGTAACCCTGAGTGCTGAGAGGTTTTAGTGCCTATGCACATGTACTTGTAAATGAAGGTGGGTAGAAACCTTTAAATAAAGCAGCACCCCTTTAAAATGACACAACAATCACTTGTATGTTGAAATTAAAGTAGTTTCTTAGCAGACTCATCTTCCTCTCTCTTTTGTATTCCTGTTGCTTGTGATTCACTAATGTATTCAGTCTGCCAGTTTGGGAATGTGAAACTGGCCAAGTCAAAGGGAAAGTTGGTGACAAAGGTACTTGATTCAAAAGGCTTCTGACATTCTAAAACAGTGTTCTGCCCTCTGCTGTGACACTGAGTTCCAAGTCAGTTCATCGAGAGCCACTGCTCTGGCATTTTCTGTTGTGGGGTGCTTGAATTAGATATTTTATAGTATTATGGGATCATACTCCTGTGTAAGTGCTGTATGGGGGAAGGGCGCTTCCTGATGCCTTGCAGCATGTAAAGACCTTGCTTTCTATACTTGTTAACACCTCTGTTTTAAAAACAGTGGAGTAGCCCTCCCAGATCTCCACATGAGCAGGCCATCAATGGTCTGCAGCTCAGTGATCAGAGAAGACTGACTGGCCCCCAACTTGGACACCCACCAGGATAGGCCACAAGTCTGCTGTCAGACCTTGAGAAGTGTTAAGTTCCATTCATTTGTATAATTAAAGCGGAATGACATCCACACGCTGACCTCTGACCTCATCAGGGTCCTTTGCTACTGATCCTTCTGCTGCCATTAACACTGACTCTGTCACCCTTCTAGATTGCAATTCAATTGTGGACTACGAGGCCACATCCTGACTATTTTCTGTTGCTGCAGTACAGCTTAGTTGGCACTTCCAAAAAACACATTTATTAAAAACCAAGGGAAACAAGAAAGTAAAATGATTGCCAGAAATGCATTTAGCATACCTGTTTCCAAGGAATGGATTGCTTATCCCCCTGTGCATAAGTAGCTTAACAGGCTTACTGGCTTTGCTGTTCTGTACTCCTTCAGAGGCCTTAACTCATCTTTTCTTCAGATTATTACTTTCTGGCTTTGAAAAGCAGGCACAACAACTTTGTTTCGCTTCTTGCTGTTGTGCTGGATTCTATAGACTAACATGTAAGTAGACTGGGTCTCCCCCCTCAGAGAGCTCCCAGTCTGCAAGGCTGGGTGGCGCTGCACTTTCTGCCACATCAGCATGGAACAGTTGAAGAGAGCTAAAAACTAGTCTTCTAAGAGTTGAAGAGAGCTAACAACTAGATTCAAGACCCCGGTTCCTACCCCAGAGAGTTCTTCAATTCAATCTGGTTTGGGGTCCAAAGATGGAATTAGGACTTTCAGAATCCTCCATGGTAAAATTCAAACCCAAAACATATGTTCAAATATATGAAGAATAGTTGGCTATTCAATAGATGGACAATGCTTAAATGGGTCTGTAGTCATCATGAGCCTCTGTGATAATACCATAGCCTTCTAGAATCTTCTGCTCCTAGTTGGGCATGACAAACCTCATCTTCCTGGTTCACACAATAAATCAGCTTTTTGCATAAGTTCATTCAGGCAAATTTATTTTAATTTTTATTTGTGTGTGTGTGTGTGTTTGTGTGTGTTTGTATAATAATGTATGTGCAGATGCACATGTGTATGGAGGCCAGAGGTCAGTCTTGTGTGTTGTTCCTCTGTTTTTCCTCTTTTGGTTTTTGTTTTTGTTTTTAAACACCTCTTTTATTTTTTTGAGATTATAATATAATTATAACATTTCCCCCTTCCCTTTGCTCCTCCCCAAACCTACCATATGCCCCTCTTTGCTCTCTTTCAAATTTATGGTCTCTTTTTTCACTAATTGTTGTTATGTGCATATATGTGTATGTATATTCATATATATATATATTCCTAAGTATAATCTGCTCAGCCTGTATAATGTTAATCGTATATTTGTTTTCAGGGCTGACCATCTGGTGTTGGATAACCAATTGGTGTGCTCTTTCATAGGGAACCCATCTCAGCACTCCTTAGTCGCCTGTAGTTTTTTGTATAGGGTTAGGGCCTCCTAAGCTTTCCCTCATGCACATTAGCATGTTTATTGGTCTCATCCTTGTTCAGCCCCGTGCTTAGACAGTCATTTCGGTGTGACTGTGAAACTTTATGGTTTTCTTGTTTTTGTTTTTCTTTTTGATACAGCATCTCTCACTGGTCTGGTGTTACCTAACTGAACTATCTTCTCCCTAGACTTAGTTTTAACTTTTAATTAACCCATTAATTAATTTGGTAAAGTTGGTGAATGAACCCATGGCCTCATGTATGCTAGCAAGTAGTCTACTACTAAGATGTACCCCTAGACCTTACTTTTTATTTTATTTATTGCTATATATGTGTGTGTGATGTTTATGTGGAGGTCAGAGGGCACCTTTCAGGAGTCAGTGCTCTCTCCTTCCACCATGTGAATTCTGGGGCTTAAACTCAAATGAATAATTTGTGTGATAATTCAGCTCATGTGTACAATGTGTAATGATAAAATCATGGTAGTCAGCGTTTCTATCTCTTTACCCACTTAAAATATTTACTAGCACATAGTAATTGTATGTATTTGTACAGTATGATGTGATAGTCTAATACACTGCATACAGTATGTACTGATCAAACCAAGATTTTTGTTTCTGTTTCCTCATCCTTTGTGTTTGGAGACTTCAAGAACCTCTCTCCTGGATATTAATAAAAAAATATAAAAGTTTCTTATGAACTACAGTCACCCCAGTGTGCTAAAGAACATTAGAACTTATTCCTTGTAGCTAGTGCATTTTGATGTATGTTATCTAAGTTCACTGTAAAACCCCTCCCCCATCATTCCCAGCCTCTGGTAATCACTGCTCTACATTTAGCTCAACTTTTTTTTTTTTTAATGCTTTTGCATATGAGTGAGAACATGCAGTATTTGTCTTTCTGTGCCTGGCTTATTTCACTCAAGATAACGTCCTTTGGTTCCGTGTATTTGCTGCAAATGATAAGCGTACACAGGATGGCAGCATTTTAATGGACAAGGCTACTTTGATAATGTCACAATCAGGTGTGATGAGTAAGTATTTGTATAAGTAGCTTACAGCAAGGCTTGCGTGTGACAGACAATGTGGGGCTGCCCATGCAGGAAACAACTGAATACCAGCTCTTTAAGTTGGAAAGTTTATGCACTCAAACAGCTCTCCATCCTTTCTTCCCACCCTCCCAACTGCTCCCCTCTGGAAATTGTAAGTGTCTCAATAAAATATAAGTTCTCTGAGGGTAAGGATATTTGTATTTTTACTGTCATTTCTCCAGCTCCTAAGTCAGGATTTGGCATGTAATGGGCATTTTACTAGGTACTGTAGCTATAGAAGTGAATTCCTTCCTTCCTTTCTCCCTTCCATCCTCTTTCCTAGCCTAGGTTGGCCCATCCTGTGATGATTTCTGGGTACGTGGGGATGAACTAGAAGGCAGGTCCACAGCCCATAGGGAGGAGGGACGGTCCCGCTGCTGCAGGGGCGAGTAAGGGCTCTGGGGAAGGTAGAACAGGCACACCTGACTCGTGTGTTTTTGTTGAGAAGTTTCCAGGAGGATGTGATGTTTGAGTTCTGAAGAACAGCGTGCCTTATTGTGACAGGGAAAGAGGACAGCGTGGATTTCTAGTTCAGGAAGTTGCCTATACTAGTACAGGGATGTAAGGGGGAGCTGATGCAGGGGAGGATCGGCTGGAGAGATTCAGGAGAGAGCACAGAAGTCAAGCAGCGAGGCAGCAGAGGCAGAGGTGAGGGGGGGAAACCCCCCCCCCCCCCCCGCACATCCTGTTGGTTGGTCACGGAGTTAAAAAATGTTGGGAGGGTAAAAAAGATGTGGCTAAATTGAAGCTGTAAGCTTGGGGCAGATGAGACTGAGGTTTCTTTGCAGAGCCAGGTTTCCCCACCACAACCCCCAAAACTCCACCAGAAGGACCCTAATATACAAAGAGAAAGAGAGAGAGAAAGAAAACAAGAGTCCACCTGCTTGTGTGTCCCTGGAACTACAAACCAAAATCTATTCTTCATGCCTGTTTGGTTGTGAGTGAGGGTATTTGAGGTTTGACAGTATCTTTATTACTTTTCCCCCTAAACAACACTGATTCTTTGGAAAGATCTGCAAGTTCTCTATAGGTAAACTAGAAAAAACTTTTTCTTTTCTTTTTAGTTTTGTAGTTCTGGGACTGGAACTTGTTTAGCACTTGACCACTGAACTACACCCTTAGTCTAAATAAAGACGCTTTCCCTTTGGAAAATGGATTCGAAGGAGGGATGGGTTTTTAAGATCCATTACTTTTTTCTTTTTACTTTGAGCAGATTCCTTTGCAGCTGAGAGCCGTGTAATTATCCTCCTGACAATTTATAGTCTGATTCCTCAGTATAAACAAAGTATCAAACAAATTATTCTCCCCAACTGGGAGGCTGTGAGGTGACTGAGGCTTCCTAACATTAGCATACTCAAGGGCTCCCTTTGCCTTGCAGGAGGTAGCACCTCAGAGCTGTCTGCAAGATAACCCTTGTTAATTATGGTGTGTCTCCCTTGACCCAGCAATTCCACCTCAGGATCTTATGTTAAAGAAAAATCAGATATTGTGCCAAGAGATTTGCAAGAGTCTTCACCACATTGTTTAGTTTTTTTTATGTTAACCCGTTAACCCGAGAAGTAAAAGCAACCTAAACATTCACCAACAGTGGAGTGGTTCTGTAAATATTGCTAGATCTGTGATAGATAGAATAGTATACAACTATGAAGATCCATGCTGTGAGCAAATACGTGTCATAGCTGACCGATGTGTCTGAGCCATAGTTCCTTATGTGTAAAATGGGGTTCATACTTTCCATTTCAAGGGGTTATTTTCAGGGTCTAAATGTGTATAAAATACTTGGTGCATATCCCACAGTTATGCATACCATCACCAGATACCATCCAGAGAGATGCAATTCCTTGAAGCCTTTGATTATTTATTTAGTTTTGACCTAGAGTCTCACTATGTCACCTAGGCTGGCATGAAACTTCCTATCCTCTTGCCTCTGCCATGTGAGTGCTGGAATTACACCCATTTGCCACCATGCTTGGCTGCTGTGAAGTTTTTTGAAACCCCAGATGGAGGTTCTGACAAATCTGGTACAATGAAAATGTTTCCTAGACAGCTCCCAATTGCTCTAGAACTTGTGGCTAGTGGGCACCTAGCTTTCCCCACCCCAGGATTTGGCTTTCCTTTGACTCCTCCCTTCATTCTCCCCTACTGACATCTGTTCACTGCCTCACCACCACCCAGGGTGGGGGGCATCCTTTGTAATTGAAGCAGACTCTACTGAGAGTGCTGGCAGCCTTGGGATGTTTATTGTTACAGACCAATGCCTGCTGACCTCAGACCCTGCCAGGCTGGGACACTGGTGGAAGGGGGTGGGCATTAACAAAGCAGCAGAGGGTGGATGATGGTCCAGCAGTGTAACAGCAGCCTTTGCCTTCAGACAGGGCTCCTGTGCAAATGTCTTGCTGACTCTGTTCTAGTCTCCCTGTGGGGGAGGGAAATGGCTCCTGGCTTGGCTCACCAGTTTTACAGAATCAACTTGGCTGTGAGGTGAACACATTTTTTCTCACAAAACTTACAGTGCTTAAGGTTGTAGTGAAGTATTGAGCAGTTTCCTGAAGGTCTAACAGGTCTATCTTTCTCCAGTGCTGATACGGTCTTGACCTCACAGCTGAGCAGCTTCGAGGTCATGGGAACACCTTGGCATTGTCTACAAGATGCCCAAACCACAGGCAATTCTGTCATCTCCTGGGACAGAATCCTTCTCAGTGCTTGCAATGCTCCTTTGACTTCATTCTAAATTTTAAAAATTATAGCCACAAAATCTTGTATTTTCCCTGAGTGCAAAACCAAATCATCTAAAAGGATTTAAAAACTACCCTATAACCAGAAGTTCTGGGGGACAGTGGACAGGAACCAGTATGCTTTAAAAGTTTCCAGGTGGTTGTACTGCGCATCCGGGGATGGCGACTTGGGTTTTGAATGATAAAGGCTGGATGTCACCAAACCAGAGTTTCCCAATCTATTTGACCATATAATCTTTCTCCTCCTCCTCCTAATCCTTCTCCTTCTCTTTCTCCTTTCTTCTCCCTTGCTGTGCTAGAAATCATTTTTGTGTATGCTTGGTGTCACTGAGTTACATCCCCAGTGCTTTAATTATATAGTCTTTTATAAATTATATTTGTGGCTAATAAGCATGATGTATAATGTAGGGTTAGGTTAAAATAAGCGACAAAATGGCCACAGGTATGAATTAATCACAAATGTCATGCCTCCAAAATTGAGTAATATATTTTTTAATTTTATAAGTGAATGAAGAAAATTACAAAAACTACTTTATCAGTAAAAAGAATATATGCTATAGCAAAGTAAAAGATCTTTCATCTTATGTTGCTTTGCTCATATTATCAAATCTAACGTTCTAAATGAGGACAATGTTTTTCTTTATGTTATAGCTACATAGGGTCATACATATGACACTGGGTTGGGTCTCTCTACCTTCAGTTAACTTTTCAAGAACAGAAAGATTTTGTTACACACACAGTTTTGGAAATTCAGGCAAGAGGAAAGACATTCTCACGTTATAGTTTCGTACTTCAAATTAAGCTAGGCCAGAAATTATAGATAGAAGTTGAATGGCTGCTTCAGAATTCATGTGTAGGCTGGACTCCATGCACATAGGTTATTGCATTCATATAGCATAATAGAACAACTGTATAAACATGTTGAGTATTTTCAAACCCATATATACTCGAACAGGCACGATTCATCTTTCTGTTGTTTGTTTTTGTTTTTTGAGACAGGGTCTCCTGTAGCCCAGGCTCATCTTGAACTTGCTATATAGCTGAGGATGACCTTGAACTACCTATCCTCCTGCCTCCACCTGCTGGAATTACAGGCATGCATCACTAAACCTCGTTCCACAAATGCAATTTAGAAGACAGAGTATCTGCCTTTCCTTTCAGAAATACCTTTAGAATGTGGATCCAGGCCAACAGCCAGAGAAAAAAAGAAGCCTGCTTCAATGGCATCTCTGATGTTAGTGGCTGTATTGGACTTCCCATTTGGAACCTCCTCTGTAGGTATTTTGGGGTCCCAAGACTTAGTTGATCCTGTCAGCAGCCAATGGGAAAATACTGGGACAAGGTATAAGGGCAAGAGGGGGTGCTTTTTGCATGTTCATCTCAGCTGAGATCAGAAAGAGCTGCTACAAAGGTAACCCCTACAGTTTGCTTCTCAAGCAGCCCTAGACCCTGAGGATAAAAACCAGGCAGAAAGAAGGATCTGCTGAAAGTGTTTGCCAAGAGGAAATGATGACTGTTTAGAGAGATTGAGGCCCAGACTCAAAAGATAAAATAAGCATCTCACGCTGTACACAAATACCAAAGAACTTCGTGATACTCTATTTCTATGTATAATTTTTGTGCTTTCATCAGTTAAGATTTTCAATTTTCACCAGCAAAACCACACACTTTAAGTTTACAAAAGAGGAAGGATCTATTTCTGATGGTTGAGAAGTAGGTTTTAAGGAACGGTTCCGCTCAAAGTGATACAGAGAAGGCCCGTTACTGAAATGTGGGAACAGTGCAGCTCAGGAAATAGCTAGGAACTCATTTCATGAGGATTTTGTGGAGTGAGATCTTGCCATACTCCAGCTTCTGGACCAGATTACCTCTTGGGATAACAGGTTCCATAAATTTGCTCCCCGTTGTGAAATAGCCCAGTGAAATCTCTTTCTTATAACTCCAAGTTAATGAAAACAGTAGATTTAGAAAACAAACGTCATTGGTGTGCACACAGCTTTTGTGTTTTGTGCTTGGGGCTTCCAGACTACCTGAGACAGTGGGCAGTGAGGGGGAGGAGAGGGGCCTAGATGGTGAGTCCCTTTATCACGGGGAACATGGATTGAATTCCAGGTGCCAATAGGAGCTGCTAGCATATGTAGCAAAGGAATGTCCCCTATGGGTAAGAGGGGGTGGCAAAAAGGGTGCTTTCTCTAGGTGGCCGAGTTAGGCAGAGCCATTCTTTCTTGTGGAACAACTTCTAGATATAACTATTAAAGAATGGAACAGTGTCTGGATGGAGCTATGCCTAACAGCTATCTTCTGTGGAGGTTACTACTAAAGAAAGGTATACTTCCTCTATGGGGGCAGTAGACCGGACAACCAACTTTACTCAATTGTGGCTTCAATTTGAGAATTCATTTTCAGGAAAGCCTTGTAGAACAAAACTGCCAGGTACTCTGATGTACCGGGGACACAGAGATTGATCGAGATAGGCAGGCCCTGTGTGATGAATTTCCAGGCCAGCCCCTCCACCTCCTACCCTGTATAATTGGCCCGATCTACTTCCAGCTCCACCCCTGCCGATCCTTCCCGGCACAGTTTCATTTGATGGTTGTCATCTGGCTACCCTCCAGGTGCCTAGATGCTGGCTACAGTTTGAAGGAGACAGCTGCCATTCCTCTGTCTGTGGTTCTACTTTCTAGAATGAACAACGAGGGCTACTTGTTAACTGTGGTAAAAACATTGCTTCAGGATCCTGGATGGGAAAATGTCACCATCATTTCTTCCTTCACCGTAGTTTGGCTGTGCTCTGTCAAAGTGAGCTTTAAAATGGGACTTTGGAGTGGGGTGTGGTGATGTCATCCTGTAATCCTAACACTTGGGAGGCTGAGGCAGGAGGATCAAGAGTTCCAGGCCAGGCCTGGACTATATAACAAGACACCGTCTTTAAAAAGGCTGAGTTTGAGCATAGTTGAGATATTTTCCCCTTTAATGTTCTTGTCCCTTAATAAAGGAAAGCAGTTTATCTCTAATCTGGTGATTTAGAGTTGGCTCCAAAGACAAATTCCTACCCTGATCATCTCACTAAGCCTGTGCTGGCCTCTGTGCCAGATATTGGTGATACTGAATTCTTAATAGTTGTTGTTAACTCTTGAGTCTTAACTCTTAGGGAGATGGCCTAGAAGGAGACAGTATTGCTACGGATGTCTAAGTCCTGTGTGGAAAGGACTGGACACCAGGCAAGGAAGGACACCATAGCCCTTTCGTCTTGTTTTCCTAAAACTCCTATTCATCCCTCAACACTCCCAGTCAGTTCTTCCTAGCTCCTTGCAGCCTGCTGCCTCCCCCGCTATGCTCCTGCAGTACTTTATTCATTTGTGCACCTCTCGATTCCCTCCAGGTTGGTGGAGGAGACAGTCCAGGCAGAGGCTGCCAATATGTATTGACCTTTCTTGAGCCCATTTTTGTTCCCTTTCCTTTAGTACCTCTTGAATGTAATGTAATTCTAGCCTTAGGAACTTGGAAGAAACACTCTGGTAACTCCTTTGCCTAAGATAAGCCAGAAGCTGGAAGTTAGAGCAGTCTACCCCCGGGGGAGGTAAATCGTGTCTTGATGGTGGTAGGGACTTGGACATAGCTTGCAGCTGCAGGAGCCCTTCAGGTCCTGAGGGGTTGAGATGAGTTCCAAGTGTGTCCCTGAGCCGGATTTCAGTCAAGTGGCTATGGGTAGTGAGCCACAGTCCTTTTGGGGAGGAGGAAGCCCGGCTGTGGTGGTTCTGAGGTTGCATACCATTGCTGGTTTGGCCTCAGGTAGAAGTAGAACCCTGGTAGTGGCTCACAGGAGTAACTCAGTTCTGAGCCTCTATTTTCTGTCAGGGAGATCAGAAATGCTCCTATATGGGAAACAGTGTTGGAAGCAAAACCTCATGCCTAAAATGTTACATGTTATCCTTGAGGAAAAGGACAGTGGCTGACTCATCCATCTGTCTTCAACATTTAGTTTGGAAGAAGGTATGATGCAAGTGTTTGTCGAGTGACTAATGGCCTAGTAGAAGATGGGCTTTTGTATTTGCTTGAATATTTGCTTATTACCTAATAAATCGTCTATATCAATTAATGCTTACTCTTAACTGTAGTATTAGTTACTTTTTAATTGCTGTGATAAAACATCATTACCAAGGCAACTTATAAGTGGGGGATTTCCTTGAGCTTCCCGTTCTAGAGGTATAGGAATCCATCACCATCATAGTGGAGAGCATGGCAGCAGGCAGGCATGACACTGGAGCAGCAGCTGAGAGCGCACATCCTGATCCACAAATAGGAAACAGAGAACACACTAGGAACGGCATGAGTCTTTCATTTTTCATTTTTCTTTTTTAATTTAGTTTTAGTAATTTACTTATTTTTATTTTGTGTTCATTGGTGTTTTGCCTGCATCTATGCCTGTGTGAGGGTGTCGGATCCCTGGAACTTGAATTACAGACAGTTGTGAGCTGCCATGTGGGAGCTAGGAATTGAACTCGGGTCCTTTAAAAGAGCAGTCTGTGCTTTTAACTGCTGAGCCATCTCTCTAGCCTCTCTCATTTTTTTATTAACACATTTCTTCTTCTTTTTTTTTTTCAAGACAAGGTTTCTCTGTTGTAACTGGCTGTCCTGGAACTCGCTCTGTAGACCAGGCTGGCCTCAAACTCACAGAGATCTGCCTGTCTCTGCCTCCCGAGTGCTGGGATTAAAGGCGTGTGCCACCATTGCCCAGTTGTGTATTTTTTCACACAAGATATTTTGACCATGCTTTTTCCCCTTACCTAACTCCTTCCAGATTCCCCTCACCTCCTTTCCCACCCAAGTTCATGTTCATCTTCTCTCTCTCTCAAAAACAAACAAACAAACAAAGCTCCAAAAATCAAAACAGACAAACAAAAAACAAATAAGAAACCTCTTCCTTCCAGGTTCAGTAATGTATGTAGACAAGGAGATAGAACGAGAGGTAGTGGATGACTCCTAGAAAGCAACAGCATCCAGACACAACAGGACTGATTCCTGTATGAACTCACAGAGACTGTGACAGTATGCGTAAGACCTGCATAGATTCAAACCAGACAAAAAAAAATCTCAGTACTGAAAAAGGAAGCCCGTACAAAATCCCACTCCTATCCAAGAAGCTGTTTGCAATTGATACCTGCTGGGAAAGGGAAAATCAGTTGTCTCCAGTGGAGTGTCACTGAGTACATCAACCACAGTCCAGGGCAGGCCCCATGCCTAGGAGTAGTTGGCCAACACAAAACAAATCCCATGTTTTGTTTTTGTTTTTTGGTGTGGGCTTTTTGTTTTGAAACCTCAAAGCCAACCCCTGGTGACACACCTCCGTTAATAAGGCCACACCCTACCACTCCTTCCCAAACAGTTCCACCAACTACGGCCCAAGTACTCAAACGTATGAGTCTATTGGGGCCATTTTCATTCCAACTATCATAGCTGTTTTGTAACTTTTGCCATTACGACTACTATACACCACACAATACTCTAATACTCAAGGGGATATTTATTGGGTCTTTGCTATTCTGCCTGTAATAGGACATACAGTGCCACATTGGTGGTGGCTTCCAGGATGAGCCTTTAAAAAAATGTGTTTGGGCGTTTTGCCCACATATATGTCTGTGTACCATGTTTATACTTGGTGCCTGCAGAAACCAGAGAAGGGTGTTGGATCCCCTTGCAACTAGAGTTTAAGCCACTGTGTGGGTGCTGGTAATCAGACCCAGATCCTCTGGAAGAGCAGCCAGTGCTCTTAACTGCTGAGCATCTCCCTAGCTGCAGCTCTAACCTTTTCATGAGCTCAGGTCTTGAATCAGATTTCTCCACATTGTATCCCTTCCATGTCTGGGCCACCCACCAACCTCAGTATGCATTTTTGCTCAATACATACTTGCTGAATGACTAACAGAGAAACAAAAGGAGTCCCATGTTTTCACACTGCTATTTGGCTAGTCAAATAAACCATAGTTATCAGAATGTGGCAGCTAGGCCACCCCCACCCCCTACTTGAATGTGCTAGAGATTCAACACAGAGCCTTGCACATGGTCAGCAAATGTTCTAGCACTAAGATACCTTCAGCCATTTTTAAATTGTAAAAAGCCCTTTGAGCATAAAAACTTGGCTCATATCCTCAGGTTCCAGAGCAGTGTGTGCATTGCTAACCCATTTCATCCTCAAGGGTTCCATGATAGAGTTAGCCATTGTCATTCCGGTCTTGTTGGTGAGGAAACACAGGCTCAAAAGAGAGTAAATAATTTGCCCAAGAATTGGGAGGGTTGAGGGTGGCAGAGCCTGTGGGAAAGTCTATGTGGGTATTGTCTTCATTAATGATTGATGTGAGAAAGCCCAGTACACTGTGAGTGATGCTACCCATAGGCAGGTGGTCCTGGGTGTTTAACAAAACAAGGTAACTGAACCGTGGGAAACAAGCCAGTAAGTATCATTTTTCCATTGCCTCTGCTTCAGTTCCTGCCTTCAGATTCCTGCCTTGGGTTCCTGCTCTGGTTTCCTTTCATGATGGACTCTAATTTGTAAGGTATAATCTAAACTGGCCCTTTTTTTTTTTAAACCATAGCAGTGGGAAAGCAGTCTAGGATACCGTGCATAGGGAACAACCTGACTTGGGGAAGAGCTGACATAGGTCTTTCTTGCAAGACCTAAGCTAGTGGGATTACCCCCCCAAAAAAAATTCCAAAAACCAAAAAAACAGATTCTTGATACAGTCAATGAGAGAAAACAGGAAGCTGGATTTTCTATGTAAAAGTAGCATTTTTTTACACTTCTTTTTCATTTATGAAGGACCTTTATGTATATTTTCTCATATGGTCCTCCTGTGAGAAATGGAAAAATAGATTCAGAGAGATTGCAACTGGCTTGCCCATGGTGACAAGTGGGAAGGCTGTGAGGACCAAGAAGCCATTTGTACTGCTTTAGATGCCAGGGATACAAGTATAGATGAGATGGACAAAAATTTTTGTCCTAATAGAGTGTATAAAATAAAATATCTGTTTCTTTTCATTTAGTCTGTCAGATAAGCAATATTGATTTTAGTTTTTTGATCTTGGCTCTGTGGCTTAGAATAGCCTGGCATGCTTCCATAAAAAACATCAATGTTTGAGGGCACAATCATATGTGCACTCAAATTTTAAAGCTGCTTGGGAAGGAGTGAGTGTGAAACAGCCTGAGAAGGATCAGTTTTGAGCAGTGATTCCTGGAATCACCTTGGGAGCCAGGCATGATGATGTGCACTTGTAGTCCCAGCTACTTGGCAGGCTGAGGCAGGCAGGAGGATAGCTTAAGCCCAGTCTGAGCAACATAGTAAGACCTTGTCTCAAAGAAAATAAAAGAAAAATAGAGTCAAGTACCATCTTCTCAGGAATGCAAAAACAGTAGGGTATCCACATGCAAAAGAACAAGGTTGGCTCCTTACTTCACACTACACTCAAAATTAGCAAAAGGGTTAAATATAAAGGCTATAATTGCAAAATATCTTAAAAACATAGGCAGAGTTCTTTGCATGCTTGGGTTTGGCAACCAAAGAAAAAGAGATAAATTGGACTGCACTAAAATTAAAAAGAGAAGACTCTCCTTGAAAACTTAAAAATGAAACAAAAACAAGGAGCCAGCAGATCTCTGAGTTCAAGGCCAGCCTGGTCTACAGAGCAAGTTCTAGGATAGCTAGGGCTACACAGAGAAATCCTGTCTCTAAATAAATAAATAAGACAAAACCACATATACGTATGTGTGTGTGTAGAGTTTTACCCCGAGACTAATAAACTTAGAACTAATAAACTTATAATAAACTAATAAACTTAAAGCCACCTTTGTTATATTCAGATAGTTGCTCTGAAATGTGCTTTCTGACTTCAGGGCATGAGATTTGCTTGAAGCACTTGAGACAAATAACAACTTGGTCCTCTGTTCCCAGACTGTATCCCTCACCTGTCAAGCATAAGAGTCACTAGTATTTCATTCTCTCAACAAATACTTGAGCTCCCACTCTACCCATGTGAGTCCCTTCCCATTCTTGGGTCCTTATTCTCTTCTTTCTGTAAAACAAGAGATGGGGACATCTGAAAGGCCCACTGCAACTCAGTCTATAATTCTGTCAGAATTTCCCTGTCAGGAAAGTGTGTATAGCACACATGAGAGCTGGGCTCAGTTATACATGCCCTTCACCTTAGCATGCATTTTATTTAAGAGACAGAAGTTTACTTTAAAAAATGGTAGATGAGGGTTTTTTGGAGGGTGGGTGGGTTGTTTTTTCTTTTTTCCTCATAGTAAGCAGACAATCCACAAGAGCAGGTAGATTTTTCCTTCTCATTTACCATTTTTCTGACACCAAGTTGGCCACACAGGTGGTTGTCCAAGTACAGGATCAGAGGGAAGAACTCAATTGGATCAGACTATGAATGCCAAACAGAAGAAAGAAACCAACCAACCAACCAAACAAACAAACAAGCAAAATGTGTACTTGCAGATAAAAGCACTGAGAGCAGGGAAAAGCAACCTAAAAGAAAGCAGCCTACCACCGTCTCTTGTCTCTCTCTTCCTCTCACATGTGTGCATATGGAGACCAGAGGTCGACATCAGTTGTCTTCCTCAATTACTTCCTACCTTAATTTTGAAAGCTTTTTAAAAATGTTGTGTATATGTCTGTGTGAGTGTATGTCATGTCTTTGCTGGTACCCTTGGAGGCCAGAAGAGGGCGTTGGATACTTGGAGCTGGATCTCTAGGCTAGTGGTTGTGATCTGCCTGATGTGATTGCTGGGAACAAAACTCAGGTCCTCTAGAAGAGCAGGAAGCATGCTTAACTGCTCAGCCATCTCTCCAGTCCTTCCACCTGATTTTCTAAGACAAGCCTCTCGTGACCATGGAGCTCATGTATTCAGCGAGGCTGGCTGGTCAGGAAACTCCAGAGATCTGCCTGTCTCTACCTCCCCAGTGCCGGGATTGCAGGCATGCACCACTGCACTCAGATTTTTCTATGGGGACTGGGAAAATCAGATCCTCATGCTTGTATGACAAGCACTTTACCAACTAAGACATCTCCCCAGCCTCGGCACCTCATTTTCCTTTGCACCTGTAATTAGTCTAACACTGGTAGAAGATTCATAGCATGAGTCATATAGTGGTTAAGTGTTTGGACCTTTGAGTCACCTTCCCTTGGTTTGAACCCTCACCTTGCTGCTTGTTCCACTATGACCCTGGATAAGTAGTCTGACATGCTGCTTGTCACTGTAAGTAAGGGATGGTATTATAACGCTGGTATTTATTTCATAGCTACATCAGTAAGCTTGGCAAGCATTAAGTTTTGTCATCTAAGTATACATATAACATTTAAGTTACTTGCGTTTGCTCCTTAGTCATCATTTTATGTGAAGTAAGTGCTATTTTTTCCAGTTTAATAGATGAATAAACCAAGGCACAGAGATGTTGTCTCTATGGTCCTACTAACTAGGCCATTATTGTCACTGAAAAAGATAGCCTAGTTAGTCACAGAGGTTTAAAACAAATTTTTATGACAACCAACTTCTATTCTTCACTGGCTGTTCATTCTTTTAGCAGCGTATATAAGAAAGTGTTAGCTCAGTGGTAGAGCATTTCCTAGCATGCATGAAGACCTGGGTTTGATCCTCAACACTACAAAGAGCACAGAATTTCTGCCTAATCCCATTTACGTTTCAGAATTTTGTTGTTGTTATATTTTCATCTTTGATCCCATTCTGAGCTACCTTTTGTATATGTTGTGAGGTAATTGCCCATGTTGCAGGATAAGACACTGTCTGGGCATGTATTATTATTATTATTATTATTATTATTATTATTATTATTAGGTGTGGCATATGTTGTGGCATGAGGTTACAGTCAGAGGACAACTTCACGGATTTGTTTCTCTCTTTCAAACTGTATGTGAGTTCCAGGGATGAAGCTCAGGTTACCAAGCTTGCACAGCAAGCAACTTCACGCACTGAACCATCTTTCCAACCACCAGTCAGCTCCCCACCCCACATCTTTTGTTGGTGACACTCTTCTTTCCTTCACTTAATGATGTTGGGACTCCTGCCAACATCAGCTGATTATATCTGTGTGGGTTTACTACTGGACTCAGTTCTAGTTCATTGATCTATGTGTGGATCCTTATGCCAATACCTTATGCCAATTAGTTTTGATTGCTTTGTAGCAGCTTTTGAAATTGGGAAGTATTAGTCCTCCAACTTGGTTTTCATTGGTAAGATTATTTTGGCTGTTCTAGAGCCCATGAATTTCTACATGAATCCTAGAGTTCTTTTTCTATTTCTGCAATACTGTCTTATTTTTGTCCAGTTCTTAGCTGTTTCTCAAAGACATCAACAAGAATTTATCAAATATTCACTAAGCACTCACCATGAATTAAGCACTGTGTTGTGTTTTGGAGTGATCATGGTGGAAATAGCTCTTAATTTTGCCTTCAGGGAGCTGAGAATCGAGTAGAAGAGGCAAACATTAATCAAATAATCACCAAAATAGAGGTGACATGAATAATAAATTTACTTAATCAGAGAGGGTGGAGGAGAGTACTGGGACAAGGAAAACTTTCATAGGGAAATCAGTAACCAGAAAAGTGCCTGCAGCTGGAAGGACTTTGGGAACAAAGAAGGGAGTGTGCTGAAGCACTAGGTAGCAGGAGAATGAACAGGTAAGGGTCACCACTGATAGTATGGGTCCTAGAGGAGTGCCCTCGGACTTGTCATACGGGTCCTAGAGGAGTGCCCACGGACTTGTCCTAAAAGGAAGCCACCAAGACAGAAAAGTGGCACGATCTAATTTTGCTTTAAAATACCGGCTCTGGATGCTCTAAAGGGAATGAATTAGATATTCAGGGCATGACCATGAAGAGACAGTGGGAGTTTGGATGAGGGTAGTGATGGTCGTGACTCTCAGACAAAGTGGACAGTCTACAGTTACAGATGCAAGGGAAAACAAGATTTTAGAGATAGTCTTTGGTTAGTTAGTTAGAGGTATGGGGATGGTGTTGGGAGGGCTTGTTTTTACCAAGATTTTTTTAAAAAAGAAATACTATACAGCTTTGAGTGGATCATTACTTTTGACTTTAAGGTGTTTTCAAGACATTTTTAGGCTATTTGACCCTCATTCCAAATCATCCCTGTGAAGGAGCTAGAATTTTTTTTTCTCATTTTGCAGATGAAACTGAGTACTATGAAGTTCAGTGGCAAAGCTAGACAGACTCCTAGTAGTCTAAAAACAGCCCCTGTGGTCTTTCTGTTCCAGGACACCAGAGCTGTCTTTCTAGAAGTGTCCATTCCAAATGGCTTCAGAGAGTAAGAGAAAATCATTAGAAGCATGTCTTCCCACACACCAAGTTCTCTCAAACCTCAAAGCTCATGCTCTTAGGGCAGCCTTTGCTCCTGTCTATGAACTTCACCTCCACAGTAAAACAGCCACCTGTCCCTCCAGGACTGTCCAAGACACCAAACCTTTAATTCTTGGACCCGGACCATTGATCGTGAATAGAAAACTAGCGCTTCTTTTTTCTGTAATGGTCACTCTGTCGGAAAGACGTCCTTCTCTATTGTTCATAGAGATCATTGTCACCAGTATGTCGCCAACATATGGGAAGCTGAGGTGCTAAGATATGGAGCCAGAAGCTGGGTGAAAACAAATGTAAAAATAAGAAAGCAGTCAAAGGAAAGAAGGTTTTTTTTTAATGTCTAATGGGGAGTGTAAAGATAAGATGAATGGGTGATTGGAAATCAGTTGGGATGAGAAGCTAGGAGAAAGAAAGACAAATCTATAAATTCAAGGAGGAAGAGGAAGAGAAAATAAAGTGTTTGAAGGAAGAAGTTTGGGAGGAATCCTGCTTCCAAATCAGGAATCTGACATTTACTAGCTGGATGATGTTATGCAAGTTACTCGGTGTCTCTAAGTGGAGATAAAATTTCACTAACTTTACGGGGTTTGTGTAAGGGTTATAGGGAAGGCATGTATAGAATGTCCTGGACACAGTGTGTGCCATGTGATAAGCACTCGATAACTGTCAGCTGTTCTTCTGGTTGGGCCTGCCCTCCTCATTTCTCTTGCCTCTGCTTCCCCCAACAGTTCCAGGCTGAGCTGGCTCAGCTCACCAAGTCTGGACCAGGCAGGAAATATCCTGTTTCAGCACACCTAGAAGCTGCAGGATATGTGACAACAACTGGTGTCACTTCCAAAAGAGATCCTTGGACTCTCTGCTGCCTCAGCTTATTTCCTCTTCCTTTCCTTGTCTCTTTCCTGCCACCCGCACTGTGCAGATTCCTAGTTCTAAACTCTGCCCAGTCACCCTGCACTATGCTGCATTACTCCTCCAGGACCAAAGTCCTGTCCTTTCTTCTGTTTTAGGCAGTGATTTCCTGATTGCTCAACAATCTACTTGCAGACTTATCTCATCACGAGACCCCTGTGTGAAGCATGCCAGCTCAGCATGATAACTGCACCCTCCAAATACTGTGTTTCAGCCCTTCTCTTTTTAGAAAGGTAGCTAAGATAATTCTTTGGAGTTCCAGACTTCCTTAGGAATCAGCCAAAGCTGTAAAGCTTGCTCCGGAAATGTGCATGAACTCACTGTCAGCCAGGAGAGAGTAAGTTATGCTGCCAACAACAAATGTCCAGCGCTTGCTCATGGGAATTGTCTAGAGAGCTGTGCCTCACAGTCACTCACGGATCCAGACTAGTGGAGAATCCATTTTGAACATGTGTTTCCATCATCGCTGAAACAGGAAGAAGGGCTATATGCTCTGAATGCTGTGTTTAAAAGATCCTCAGCTGCTGTGTGGGAGTGAGCTGTGTTTCAGCAAGGGTGGGAGCAGGGAGGCCATTGAGGAAGCTTGATCCTGAGAGAGGTGTGGGTAATTTGAGCTGTACCAACGTGTGTGTGTGTGTGTGTGTGTGTGTGTGTGTGTGTGTCTGGGAGGAGGTGATGGATTTGAGATGCATTCCAGAAAAAGACAGGCAAAATTTTCTTTTAGATTGGATGTGGGGCATAAGGAGAATAATACAGTCAAGGATGGTTTTTGGCCAGGGTTCTGGCTTGAACATGTGGATTGATGACATCCATTCGTAAACCGGCATGGAAACAGCAGAATCTGAGGGTTTGATAAGATAAAGCCCAGTGATACCTGAAGAGAACCTCAGCCTGGAGTTCTTTTTATGAGGATCTCTGCCAGCTGTTGCACAATGACTTACAAGAAGGAAGATGTTTTTAAAGTGAACTCTTTGATAAAGGACACACATGCACAGCCACAGGGGCACAAACATATCCACATGTATCATACGCCACCCACACTGCTGGCCAGCCCTGTCTGGACCTCACACAGTAGTACTCTCCAGGAAGTCCTTCAAGGTCTCTAACATGTCCCCATCAGTATTTTTGGCTTTGATGACGATGAACATTTTGCTGATGATGTTTAATTAGAGAAACAACAACAGCCTGCCTCCTCCTTGGAGGACTCCTGGAAGTAGAGTCCGCAGCAATTTGTGACCTACGTGATCTGAAGGACCTAGGGAACTGTGAAAACTGTAGTGGTAGCACAGGTATTAAACCAGATGTGCACAGTCTGTGGCTGTTAAGTACAACTGCTAACTGAAGGTAGAACCGTGGCCTGGGTAGCTCATAAGAAGGGACCAGGGTTGTGGAAAACTGGAAATAAAGAGAAAGTGTCTCGGCCCCAGACAGGTTAGATCCAGGCAATTGGTTCTGACTGAAGCTCACTATTTCCAGGGCCCCAGGCTGGACTTCACATAGTAGTGCAAACAGGCACCAAAGGGCTGCCTGCATTCAGCTTCAGGTTGTCAGATTTCCTCCCAGAAACAGCCTTTGTGCTTGTGGGGCAGAGTAGAAGAAAGCAGAACCCCGAAGCCCGGAGAGGTGAGCCCTATTTCAGCCCAGGCTGGAAAGCAGCCTTAGGACTAGGAAAAGCCCAGTGGTTTTGTGAGAGGCCAGATGCCTCTTTTGGATAGGAATCAGTAATGTGGGAAGAGGAATGACTTTCCCTCCTACTTGGGTAAGGGAAAAGCTTGTGAGCTGTCATCTTCTTACTTTATTGCCTGTGCCCTCTAGAAATGCAAAAAAGCCAAGTGTCACTTCTAGTAGCTGCGTACACCTCTTGTGAGACAGTATTGCCTGCTTTTCAGAGTAATAATGGAGCCAAGCCATGCAACTACCAAGTGGCTGTGCTAGGCTTTGAATCTAGTTGGTAAGCTCTTGACAATTACAAGCAAAGGTGTGGAGACAGACGGCTGTGTTCCTTATGCCTAGAGATGGATCAGAGGTCCACCATCTGTCAGTCAGCTTTACTGCCTCCCATGACCTTCAGGATTCTGTCCACCCCAAGAGCCATCAGCTCTTGGAAACTCTAGACCTGTTTTCCCATCCAGCAGCTTGGGCAGTGGGTCCGTGGACAGTGGGTCAGCAGATGACCCCTAAATGATCTGCCCTGGTATTCTATAGACCTGGAGGGAGCAAAGCCTACTGGGCTTTTTGTTTTTGTGTGCTTTGATTGTTTCTAACTTGCATTTGTTTGGAGGAGGACTTTTTCTAAGGTTTTCTGAGATAAAAATCTGCTATAAAGCCCAGATTGACTTCAAAGTTTCTGCTTCAGTCTTGAAATACCCAAGTGTCAGAGTACAGGTGTAAGCCACCATGTCCCAGTATAAGGGATCTTTGTTGATGTTTGTGGTAGTGTGGACTGAACCCAGTACCTCATGCATGCTAGACAGTAACTCTACCAACCAGGCTGTGTCCCAAACTCTCCCCTGCTCCTCTGTGTAGTGCTGAGGAGCCTGGTGCACCATCGACAGGTGCTGTACCTCTGAGTTACTGCCCAGCCCAAGCCCAGCAGTTTTCCTGTGTGATCTTCTGAACCCTAGGAACCCCCAAAGTGCTGTTTCAAGAGCTGCTGTGAGCAGCTGTGGTTTCTTCTCGTATATTGGAGATATACAGGAAATTTCTGCTGTTGTTATTATGCTGGGGATCAAATCCAGAGCCTCCACGTGCTAGGTAAGTGTTCTGCCACTGAGCTTCAAAATCATCTTCGAAGGTGTCACTTTGTGATCACAAACAAATGAATGAAAATAAGTAAAGCAGCACATTTAAAGCCCCAGAACCAGGCAGTGAAGGAGAGAAGTGTGAATGAATGGGTCTGCAATAGCGAGAGAGCTACTGCTGAGGTATGTGTGTGTTGAGAGGAGTTTGTGCTAGAACAAAAAACAAAAACAAAAGAATGGGATTAAAGTTTGAGTCAGTGGAATAGTTAACTGCCATTTTGGAGAAGAAACAGTAGAAAAGAAAGCAGAGCAGGGGCTACTGGGTACCTACCCATGGGCCAGTGTTTCTGCTCAAAGCCTCAGTCAGAATGAAGCACTGGCCTTCCTTCCACCTTGAGCTTTACGGGCAGATGCCCCTTGGCTCGCCATGGGGTTATGTCCCTAACAATCCATTATAATCTGAAAGTCCTATGAACAGAAACTGCATTTAATACACCTGATCCTTAGTCTAGCCTACTTCAAATGCACTGAGACACTTATCGCCTTATGGTTGAGCAAATCATCTACCACAGCAGCTATTTTATAATAAAGTATTAAATATATCATTTAATTTACTGAACACCTGTACCAAAAATAATGCTGACAAGACAAAACACCAGAGAGTGGGCATTGTTTGCTCTTGTGGCCATGCAGCTGACTGGGAGCTAGGGCTGGATGCCTCTTCCTAGCATCAGGAAAGAGTATTCTACCGTGTATCACTAGCTGGGGAAAGAATAAAATTCAAAGAGTCCTTTCCATTAAATGTGTAAGTCTCTTGGATTCATTGTAAAATTTAAAAAAAATCGTTAGTCAAACCATTGTAAGTCAAAGACCATCTGTATTATTGTTCCATTTTAAAGATGAAGGCATTAAGGCTCAGTGAGAAAAAACAACTTAATTAGTATTACGCAGTAAACAAATCAGCTTGCTGCAATTCAAGCTCTGCTCTTCATCCTCAAAACCTACATTCTTTAAAATATTTTTTTCAATAAAATTTTTTGGTTTATTTTATATATGTTAATCCTTTGCCTCCATGTATGTCTCTGCTCTGCACTACATACATGCCTGGTGCCCAAGGAGGTCAGAAGAGGGCTCAGATCCCCTGAAAGTGGAGTTTGGATGTTTATGAGTCAACATGTGGGTGCTGAGACTTGAACCAGAGTCTTCTGCAAAAACGACAAGTACTCTTAACCACTTATCTCTGCAGTCCCTTTATTTGTAATTCCGTGTATATGTGTGTGTTAGTGTGTGCATGTGTGCAGTGCCTGTAGAGATGAGGAGGAGGCACTGGATCCCCTGGAACTGGAGTTTTGAGTAGTTGGGAACTGCCTGATATGGGTGATGGCAACCGAATTGGGTCCTGTGTGAAAACCCTATGTGCTTTTAACTGCTGAGTCACCTCTCTGGCCCTCAAAAGGGACTGCATGAGAGCAGGGTTGAGGAAGCCACGTGAGCTTTGCTTTTCTTGAAATCTTGCAGGTGATACTGTTAAGACACTGTTCCACTCTCCGTCCATTTCCAAGCCAGATCCCCTCTCTCCTCAGAAACTCACTGCTTTCTGCCCATTTCTGTCTGTTTCCTGGGCCCAGAGCACCGCAGGGTATCTAAAAATAGAGTTGTCTTTAAACCTCATGTGAGGTCTTTCCTTGGGAACTGCTTCTCCCATGTATGTTGTCTCAGACAATCAGGGAGCTGCCTCTATTGGGTCTGGAAGGAGGCATCACTTTGACGGTGGTGGGGTTGCACCCTGTGCCGGGTGGTGAGGGAAGGAGACAGACTGGTTGAGTCATCATTGTTATTTCTGTTGCATTCCCATCAATCTCGCAGGGCTATTAAAAGAGTTAGTAACTAAACCATAGCTTGACTCTCATTCTGCAAGTCAAGAGACGGTTGAAATCACAGTGCAAAGCAAGAACAGGAAGCAGAGCAACGGGATGGTACTGTCTCTTGACTCTAGGGTTAGGAAGAAGGGTCTGAGGTGATAGACTCAGGGAACGCATGACCTATGTGCAACAGCTGTCTCTGGGATGTTTTCTCTGACCACTGAGAATGGCTCGGGGAAAGGAGAAGGGACAGAGAGAACTCTGCCACAGTTCATACATCCATGGCATTCACTAAGCTAAATGGGAGAGTCAGATTTTGTTGTTGTGACAAAATACCAGACATAAAGAATTTAAAAAGAAGAAAGATTTATTGTGATTTTGGAGCTTTCAGGCTATTGTCATTGGCCCTGTAGATTCCAGGCCCATGGCGAGGAAGAACGCCATGGTGGCAAGAGGATGTGGCAAAGACTACTCTCCTTTTATCAAATAGGAAGCAGAGATAGATAGAAAGGGGACCAGGGTAAGACAGAGCCCCCGAAGGATCCATCTCCAGTAGACTAGTTCACCCAGCTAAGTAACTTCTGAAGTTACTCACTGAGCCATCTCCCAAGCCCCCTGCTTGGATTTCTAAGCCTTTGCCACTAGCTGTTTGACCTTGGGACTGATTCCTTAACCCCTTTGTTCTCCAGTTTCCTTGCTTATATTTTTTATAATGATTAAGTGAAATAGTATACACAAAATGTTTTGAAGTATGTCTGGAGTATGCAAACCATTCAATCAACATTAGTTCTTATAGGCAATGAGAAAGAATAGCCTCTGTAGAAATGATGGCCAGCTCAGATGTGGGGATGCTAACTTCAGGCTTTCTGTGGAGTATGCAAGTGACAATTGACTACATGGGTTTGAGCTTGAAGACATATTTGAGTCAGAAATAGGAACTTGAGAGTGATCAGTTTCTAAATGGTCATTGAAACCTCCAAAGATTTTACAGCGAGACTCTGCAGGGAAATAAAAGATGGCTTAGGAACAATCGGATCTTTAACATCTTAGGGATGGACAGAGGCAAAGGAGCCCACTGAGATGGTTGGGCAGTACCCAGAAAAGCAAGGGGTGACTCAATGAGAAACAGTTGCTTAGCAGACATGAGGCCCTGGCTTCCATCTCTAGCACTGGAAAAAAAAAAATCAGGAGAACAGCAGCTCCACAGAAGCCAAGATAGGAGCCACTGTCTGAATGCTTCTCTTTCTTAGTGGAATTCAGTAATGGGGGTGTGGCAAGGCTAGAAGCCTGCACATGATAGAGAAGGTCATAATGTTCACAGAGGCACCACAGAGATGGAAAAGAATCCAACAGGGGCTCCAAGATGCATTGTTCAGTCATACTGAAGCCCTAGTGCTTTTATGATGGCTCCCATCTGTGTGCTTGAGATAGTTTTCCAAGCAGTGATTAGTGGTCCTAGGGCAGTAACTGAAAGTTTCTGCATTTTTGGATTTTGTTGAAGTTTGGGGAATTCGCAAAATGGATAAAGGTGAGACAAGGTGAAGATAGTGACAAATGAGTAGTTTAAGTGATTAACTGGTATTTTCCCTGTCCTCTGAGAAGCCCCTGCTCCTGCTGTTGCCAATAATTCCTCTCTCTTTCCCATTCTACTAATTCTTAGCTTCTCTTTACTACAGGCTTTTGTATTGCCTCGAGGCTTCTCTCTCTCTCTCTCTCTCTCTGGTTCTCTGTCTCTGTCTCTCTTTCTCAACCCTCTTCCTGTGGCACTTTCAGATTCCACAGGAGAGCTGCACTGAACTATACCACTGGTCATTACTATGATATTTGACAGACAGCTCAAGACACCCATCACCTGTTAGACAACCTATAAGTTTTTTTGTTCTGAGTCAGAGGATTATTTCTGGTCCAGCCAGCTGTACTTGGCATGAACATTCTTTAGAAAGTGTTCTGGGAGTCAGGTGTAATGGAACAGGCTTTATTCCCTGCACTTGAGAGGCAGAGGCAGGTGGATCTCTGTGAGTTCGAGGCCAGCTTGGTCTACAGAGTGAGTTCCAGGACAGCCAGGACTGTTATACAGAGAAACCCTGTCTCAGTCCCCCCCCAAAAATGTGTTCTGGGGAAACAGACTAGTTAAGAATTTGAGTTCTGGACCAGCAAGATGGCTCCAAAGGGTATAAAGGTGTTTGTTGCCAAGCCTGACGACAAATTCAATGGGCTGAACCCATGGTAGGATCCACATGATGGAAGGGTAGAATTGACTTCTGTATGGTGTCCTTTGACCGCCACTTGTACACTGCAGCACATGCTGCACTCTGGAGGCAGAGGCAGGTGATCTCTGTGAGTTCAAGACCAGCCTGGTCTATAGGGTGAGTTCCAGGACAGCCAGGGCTATGTAGTGAGACCTTGCAAAATAAAATAAAATAAAATAAAATAAAATAAAATAAAATAAAATAAAATAAAATAAAATGATGTAGATTATCACTCAGTGGTAGCGTGCCAGTCTGACAGGTACAAGGCTCTATGTTCAATCCCTCCGCAACATACAGTGTGTTCTGGAATTAGACTACTTAATCTTAATCCAGGCTGGCCCCTTTAGTGTATACTTGGACAATTTACTTTCCCGCTCTTCACCCTAGTTTCCTTCTTTTTAAAATTGGTTTAGCAAAAGTGCCTGCCTCATCAGCTCTTTGTAAGTGTAAAATAATGCACGAATGCAGCCCTGGCACACAGTTCTTCCCTAGTAAACGTTGCTAGTGTGATGTGTTCCCTGGGAAGGAAGTATGCAGGGCCCAGTAGACTTTCAGACAAAGTCTGAAAAGGAGGTGGGATCCAGACTCCATCATCCCAGAAGAACAGCCTTCTTTTCTTTCCAGAAGTCCTTTGCCACTTTCTGGTCTGCTGACCTTTCCCCAGGGAACTCTACCCCGCAGGCTGTAAAGGCCTGAAGTCTGCCACGGTCTGGGGACCCAGCTGCTGTGTCTGCTTGTTGTCAACTGGGAAGAAACCCAGTCTGTCTGACCCCTCCAACCCAGTCCTTGGTTTCTATGAGTCACAGGCCTCTACACTAAGCAACTCCTTTTGGAAGGAGCCTGGAGGAGTCGGGGCCGGGGAGGTGGGGGGGAGAAAGAAGGAGGAGAGCAGCTGCAGCTTTGCTTCTTTCTGAGAGTCTCAGCTAGATCAAGTTGTGGGAATCTTACTTTACACCCATCATGAGCGGATTTGGGCCTCACTGTGACTAGACTGCTGTGGAGGAGATGTCAACTGGTCCACACAGCCCCAGATAGCTGATGTGGGAGCAATACTTTCTCAGGCACCCTGACACCTAGGACATCCATCTCTCTCCTCTGTAACCCCAGAAAAGAATGTAAATTGCCAACACAGGAAAAGGGTATGAGTTGGAAAGGTACGTGGGCTGGAGACAGGGCTTCTGAAAACATTTCCCTCTCACATTCTCACAGAGCCAGTCCCTGGTCACTCGGCCTGAGTTGGTATTTTCCCAAGTCGGATGTACCCAAGGTTCTTTCGTTAAGATTGTGGTTGGTGGTACACAAAATGATTTCAGGTGGTATATGGCTGAACAACTCTAAGCTGTGAATTTATTTTAATACATTTTAGAGTAAAACTTTAATTAGCACATTGAATGTGGGAGCTTCAGGGATGTTATTTGCTTAGAAATGTGTGGTAGTTTGTTTTTTTAAAGCAATTTAAAAAATAAATATTAAATAGATTATTAAAGTAGTTGTTAAGTATGTGGCAAAAGTCATGATGGTGACTGGAATTATAGACTCACTAGTCCTAGGTAATGGCATCATTTCTCTTTTGCCCTTACCCCAAGACTTAGGCTCTCTCTCCCTCTCTCCTTCCCTGCCTTCCTCCCTCTCTCCCTCCCTCTCTTCCTCCTTCCCTTCCTCCTAATTCCTTCCCTTCTGTTTCAAACTCAGTGCTTGCACTGGTCAATTCCTCAATTCCTCTTCATTTTTCCTTTAGAATGTCTTGCACTGTGTATGACCTTCTAGCTGTCATCATTCATCCAAGTCCCACAACCTCAGTCTGCAATTTCACCTCACTACCCAATTAATCTTCCTCCAGTACAACTTTCAGCACCACTTCCTTCCGCACTGATGCTCCAGTGAGTATCAGTCCAGGGCCAGATCCTGAACCAGCAAGTCTTAGCCTTGGGATATCACTCTAGTCTACCATCTACCCGTATCTCTTGTTTCTTGTCTAGGACCCGCCTTATTCTTACTGATCCTCAGACAGACACACTGTGTAGACTTCTAGGTTTGACTCTGGTGTACAGACTCAAAGTGTATAGATACCTTGACTAAGATCCTTTCTTCAGGCCTTAACATTTGTTTGTTTATTTTTTCATAGATTGCTATCTGTGTTGATTTTGTTGTCGTCATTTTGAGACAGGGTCTTATTAGCCCAGGCTTCCTGGGACTTACTATATAGCATTGGCTGGCCTTGAACTTATGGCACTCTTACTGCCTCAGCCTCCCAAGAGCTGGAGTTACAGATATACACCACTATGTCTGGATATTTGCTTCTTTTGTATATCTCTATGTAGGCTCTGTTTGCTTGGGTAAAGAAGCACGCTTTACACTTCTGTAACCTCTCTGGTATTTAGCAAGTGTCAGGTACAGAGTAGGTGCACTTGGGCATGCTCTGTGCTGCAAAGTAACAGAAAACTCAACCTACAGTGGCTTAAATGGATAAAAGTTGCGCTTCTTTTTCACATAATAGAATTTAAAAAGCAGGTGGTTGCCTGTTCTACCATACATAACAAATCAGTATTTGCCATCGTATTTGTTGCCTTGTAGTTGCAAAGTGGCTGCTGTAAACCCAAGTATTACATCTTAATCTTAGCAGGAAGAAATGACTGCTTTCTCCTTGTGGGCTTTGTCTTGTTTTTTTTTTTTTAATTTCTTTCTTTCTTTTCTTTCTTTCTTTTTTTTTTTAGGATTTACTTATCTTTATGTGCATTGGTGTTCTGCCTGCATATGTCTGTGTGAGGTGCCAGGTTCCCTGGAACTGTGGTTACAGACAGTTATGAGTTGCCGTGTGGGTGCTGGGAATTGACCTGGGTCCTGTGAAGAGCAGCAAGTGCTCTTAACTGCTGAGCCATCTCTCCAGCCCAGTCCTGCTGTTTTTAAAGGAGAATTTTCTAAGAGACTGCCCCTCATATTTCGTTAACTATAACTGTGTCATGTGCTCGGTCTTAGATCTGGTTTAGATCAATCTGGGTCTTCCCTGTCTGATATGAAAATATCTTGATGAGCCACCTGAACGAACTGCATGTCTGCCAGTAAGCAAGAGGCATGGAGGATGGCTGTCAGGTAGGTAGCCCCAGTGTCTACATACGACCTAGTAGAAGTTAGTTTAGATAACCATTGAGCCATTGGTCCAGAATCAGGTTCTGAAACTTACCAAGGTTAAGACCAAGAGGTTTTCAGGAAAAAAAAAACCTAGCTTTATGTGCCCATCTGTCTGTAGCCAAGTGTCTCTGACTACCTGTTGGAAGCCCAAGGTGGGTTTCCAGCTCCACCTCTCCCAGCTGAGAGGAAGAACGTGGGCAGATCTGAGTGCAGTCCTGTTAGACAGCTGCTGGGTAAGTGGGCAGCTTCTCTATGTGCTCAACTGCAGGGTGGAGAAAAGAGGGAATGGATATTTTGCTTCTTTGTTGGGCTCTTTGGTTTCCATATTTCCTTTTCTAAAATACTTCTGAAACTGAATTTGTGTCCAGTGAAACAATACAGAAGAGGTTGCTAAAAGTAAGTTGTATAGTGTTCTTTATGACAACAAATAGATACTATTAGAACAGCCAATAATAAAGATCTGATTAAGCAGACTGTATGTGTTAGTATATTCATTTATATAATGTAGTCATCAAATGTGACAACTATACAAACTACTGATATGTGAAAATACATGCACATAATAACATTGAGTAGAAAAGTAGAGCATGATGGTAGTAGTCCATACTATGTAAAAGGTACATGTATGCTTTGGCAAATACCAAGGAACAGATGCCAAGTTTGAAATCAAAGCCACATCGGGCTGAGGGTATAGCTCAGGTTTAGCTCAGTAGAAGGGTGCTTGCTTGGCATGCACAGATTCCTGGGTTCCATCCTAGCGCTGCATGGGGGAAGAAGGCATAAAGCAACTGAGCCCAGTATGCTGAGACTGAACAAAAGTTCTGAAGCAATTGGAGTCATTGATGGGGAGTTCAGTTCACCTGGAGTTTAAGAAGATGGAGCTTCCAGCTCTGTCACCTTTCAGGACAAGACAGAGAGGTTCAGCCAGAGATTGCACTCATACTTGGGCTTATTTTCCAGCAGACTGCATTCTGAGTGTGGAGAGAGATCTAGCATCCGTGGGCACCCTCACAGTGCCTGGCAACTGGTAAGACCCTGTTTTCTTCTCTCTCACTGATGGAGCATTTTGATGGTGGTGTCCACTGTCATTTCAGAATAGTGTGTTACTGTGCCGAGATCCAGTGTGAGTTCCTTCTTGAGGTTTCTTGGTATGAGCCGTGCTCCCCCATCCAGATGTCATCCAAGGTTTAGCCTGCAAATTTCTGGATAAGACATGAAGAAAAGCCCGACCTCCAACTCTGGCTGCTTGGCTGGAAGCTTTGCCAAGGGCGTGGTGTTGATAGAGAAGATAGCTCTTTGCTAAGAGTTTACTGAAGAGGATTGTTTTGCTGGCTCAGGTCTTTCCAGCTCTATTCAAGAATCTGAAGGCAGGAGGGAAGCAGGATGGGTGTGTGAGTGGGGGGTGGGGTGGAGCAGAGTCTTATTTTGCTCTTTTCCTGACCACCAGCTCCCCAACAAGGGCTGTCATTTATTGAGTGCTTACTCCATGGAGTGGGTTTTCCATGACAGGTTGGCCAAGTGTTACCTCTACATTTTATTACTGGGAAGCAGACTCTGACAGAACTTACCCAGTCACTTATTCGGGAACAGTAAAGGCAGGACTCAATACAGTTCCTTGAGTCACTTACTGTGTAATAAACCTTCTGCTGGGTACTGGGAATGCAGTTGTGAACAACAGGCCGCCTCAGCAAACTGTAGCCATGGCAGGTGATGTTACAGACAAGAAAGCTGGCAACAACAGGATAGGATGATGCCTTCCCAGAAGAGGAAGAAACTGAGGCCCTGGGAGCAATGAAGGAAGAGTATCTATCAAATAAAGGAACGGAAAGTGGGGCATTAGCAAGGGCTTGGCAGAGGATGTGGTGTCTGGGGCTGGGGCTGGAGGAAGAAGAGGCAGTGACTGAAGGAGGTGTAGGGATAAAGAGACCCTGGCAGAGAGTTGACCATTGCCAATTGGCCAGCATGAAAAGAGACCACAGAAGCTGGGCATGCTTGTTTACCCAGCTCTTGGGAGGCTAAGGCAGGAGAACCGAAAATTTGAGGCTACTGTGACATAGGGAGCTCAGGGTCAGCCTGGGCTACATAGTCAGTCTGAGATATAGAAAGGTGAGAGGAGGTAGGCTATACCTTGAAAAAATGTACAAAGCCATTTAGTAGGTATAGGTATGTTCTGGAGTGAGACCGAGAAGTCATCAAAGGCTCCTCGGGAAGCGTCTGTGGAATGCAAGAGGTCTGGGTCTAATTTTTAGCGTGATGAGGAGCCACCGGGCAGCTCTGAGAAGGGGAGTGACATGATCCGACTGGCACTCTTTTTGGCTTAGCCTGGCAATAGTGAGGAGAACGGATTGTAAGGGACCAAGAGCAGAATTGGGATCCTGGCCATGCCAGGGATATCTCAGTGGCTTAGTTCAGAGTGGTAGAAGCAAGGGAGCCATATAAGTGGGTTGTATTTCAGGAGGAGCCATGGCATTTCCTGGTGGACTTCAGGTGGGGAAAGAAAGGAAAGAGGAACCAAATCACAACCACTGGACCCTAAAGACCTCCGCTTGCTCTTGAGGTTTCTGGGGCTCAGCTTTGAGATCTAGAAGAGGAGCGTGTTCTCCCTATGCTGTTGGTACAGGAGAGAGAGGAGCCTGCCTGTTGACTTGCGTGCATGAATACCTTAGGCGTACATGCACTTTGTCATGTGTCCAGCACAGCTGAAGTGCTTGGAGGACACTTCATGCTCATAATAAATGCAATCTTCCTGATATGGAAATGGAGGTGCAGAAAGATTAAGTAACTTGACTAAGACCACATAGCTAATAAGTGTCAGACCTGAAATCCAAATTCCCTGTAGTCTCATGCTAGAACTCTATGCTGCTTTGTCGTTCAGTCACAACATATTCTAGAACTAGAAGCAGAACGCTCTACAAAACAAGGCCCAGTCTTGGTCTTCGTGTGTTTGCAGTCCAATGGAGGAGGCAGATACTAACCAAATGGCCACACAGACAGACGCTCGCAGACACGTGTTCTCAGAGTCCACAGAAGGGCCTTAGTCCTAGTCAGGGAGCAGATACTTGAGGTGACATGAAGATGTGTGGTGGTTACTGGGGGAAAGATGGGAAGAACAGACAGAGGAATAGCAGGTATGAGGACCGCGTGATGACAGTGGCTATTCCCCTTTCCCTCATCCCCCTGGTCTTCTGCTCCTCCATTGCCTTCTTTGTTCTTCTCCTGCTTTCCTCCACTCATAGGCCAGTCTTCCTCAGGTGAGAGCACGAGGCATCCCAGCATTTTGACAGTCCAAGCCTTTCTCTTCACTCACTCTAGCCATTCTGGGGCTTCTTATTCACATTTATTTTATTTTATTTTATTTTATTTTATTTTATTTTATTTTATTTTATTTTATTTATTTTTATATACATTGGCTATTTGCATGCATATATATCTGTGTGAGGGTGAGAGACTCCCTATAACAGGAGTTAGAGACAGTTGTGAGCTGCCATGTGGATGCTGGGAATATAACTTGGGTCCTCTGGAACAGCAGCCAGTGCTCTTAACCACAGAGCCAGCCTCACGTTTATTTTTCTATTTCATTTTTGATTGATTTATTTTGAGACAAGGTTTCATGTAGCCCAGGCTGACCTGGAACTCCTAGTCTTCCTGACTCTACCTCCTAAGTGCTCAGATTGGTCCTTTATTTTTTTTCAAGTTACATTTTTATTTACTCTCTGTGTGTGTATGTGTGTGTGTGTGCACGCGCGTGCGCATGTGCATAAACATGTGGAATGGGTTCTCTCCTTGTCAGGCTAGGTGGTAAGTGCCCAAACCTACTAAGGCATCTCATCAACCCTGATCCTTAACTCATGATTCTTTCAAGACCCCCTCAGTCTGCCGAGCTCCCTTCCTGGCCTTGGCCCACAGACATACCCCTCAGCACCCCAGATAGACTAAAGGGATGAACTGAACCAGATGTGGAGGGATACAGTTTCAGGTGCCTTCAGGACTTTTCATACACTGTGGAACAGTTGAGGCTGGGAAGCACCCATGGTCCCATATCACTCCCAGATGCTCTGAAGAAGGAGAGGGCATTAGGAACTAATAGTTGCTGAAATCCTACTGGGTGCCTGGCTTCCTGCTGGATGCCTTCCTAAGCTGTGCCATTCATAGTCATAACAAACTTTATGAGGCAGTGATGCCATTCACATTATCTGACATGTGCCTCTTCCCTGTGAGCTCTGTGAGAATATGGGACACAATCTTTGACTTTGTATCTCAGAAATCATGAGATCTGTGCTTAGTGAGTACTTCGATTTTTTTTTTTTTTTTTTTTTTTGCAGTGCTAGGGTTTGGACCCAGGGCCTTGTGTGTGCTAGGTAAGGATGCTGCCACCTAGCTATACTCCTCCTAATACCAATCCAGTAAATACTTTGTGCGGTGACTTCATTGATGACTCTGTTGTTTCAAGATGCATGACCTAGGACAAAAAAATCCAGGACTTGGGGCTCTTCACTGCCTTTATAACTTGGACTATCAGTTTCATTTTCTGAGCCTGTTTTCCTCAAGTATAAAATGATAATAATGATTCCTTCATCCTGGAGGGCTCTAAGCATGCAGAGGAGGCTCGGTGACCTCCAAAGTACTTTTCAAACTGGTGTGGGGGCATCACATTTACTCTAAGCTAGACTTTTTTAAAGATTTATTGTGTGTGTGTGTGTGTGTGTGTGTGTGTGTGTGTGTGTGTGTGTATTTATGTGACATTTAGAGATCAGTGGTGTGTGTGTGGGTATGGTTCCTTAGGGTTACAGGTGTTTGCGAGCCATCTGATATGGATGCTGGGAACAGAACTCAACTCCTGATAAGAGCCGTAAATGCTCTTAACTGCTGAGTCATCTCTATAGCCCCTAAGCTAACTTTTAGCCAACTAGTTGTCTTCTAGAACTGCCCTTCCCAAATGCAAACTGATGCCCTTCCTTTACAAACTAACTCTTCTGAGTTAAAAAGGGAGAAAAATAATGATATAGTTTTCCATAAAGCCACATTTCTCCTACTTTTCCTTCCTTCTCTTCTTCCTCTTCCTCTTCCTCTTCTTTTTTTGCAGTTCTCAAAATGTCATTCCAACTTAGAGATGTTAAGGTTTTCTTTTGTTGATGACATGTTGGTTTTAGTAGATGACAGTTGTTTGAAAATGCCACTACTTAGTCAGAAGAGATGTTGGTAACACTATGCTCTTAAGTGACAAAGTTGGCAGTGGCTGCCCAGGGAAAAAACATGGACCGGATGGTAGAGATGAGGCTTTGGAGTGGGCTTCCTGAAGGACTCTGAGTAAAATCCAGAAGGTTGAAAAGAAGTGTGTCAGGAAACACAGAGTAGGAATGACTCAGGCAAGAATGCCGGGCCAGGCTGGGTCTTGGCAACTGGATGCTCTAGGTGCCTCTAGGTGCACCTCTAAGCTGCAAGGGTTGTGGTGCTGTGGAGTGTTCTGGTGGGGAAATAAGTTGCTGTAATCCAAACACCCAGTTCAGGATGGAAACCTCTAGGCCACGCATCAGACAGCAACTGAGCACCTCCACTGAAGCCCAAAGATGGCCGCTTAAGCAGGCCACCCTGGTGGGTGTAGCCATGCTGCTTCAGATCCCCAGTCCTTCTTTAAAAAAAAAGATTTATTTTATTTGTGGTGTGTGTGTGTGTGTGTGTGTGTGTGTGTGTGTGTGTGTGCGCGCGCACGCGTGTGCATGCAGAAGTGCATGTGCATGCATGTATGTATGCATGTATGACACCCAGGAGGCCTGAGGTGTCAGATTCCTGGAGCAGGAGTTACGGGTGCCACTTGATAAGTGAGCTGGGGAATGAATTGAGACTGCTAAAAGAGCACCAAGCACTCTTAAGCACTGAAGCATCTCTCTAGACATCCTACCCACCTTTGGACTTCTAGCCTCCATCTCCTTTGCCCTGGCAGCTTCAGTGATGCAGGAATCACTCAGCTCTGCGAAATGACAAGAGCTCACAGCTGGAACACAAGGGCTCAATCAGAAGCTCCACACACCCTCTCGCTCACCTTTCACACACCAAGAACAGACAGGGAGAAGGCAGGGCTGGGGGAGGGGCAAAGCTGGCTTTTGGCCCTGGAATGCCACATGGTCTGCCTGGGGATGCGGGTGGGGAGGTGAGGGGGTACACAACTCCCTGCCTGCTGTGTGACCTCTGGCCTTCAGGCAGCCACAGGAGGCCCCAGGCTGCTGGCAGGGACTTTCCATGAGGGCTGACAGTGTCACTACCTGAGCATGTGCTTTCGCATTCCAAGAGCCGGTCTGGATTATCCATTTCTTAGATTTCTCCAGACCTCTGTTGTAGCCATTAGGATTTTTTTTTCCTACTTGGAATCCTTTGGCCAGAGGGTGCAGCCACAAGTTAGTCCACTAGGGATATAGGCCAGGTACCTGCTGGCTGACCATCTGGCCCAGGCAAAAGGCAAAGGGTAACTTCTAGGAGAAAGCCCACGGGGGCAGGACTGAAAGGCAAGGCCAAAGAGCTGTAGTAGCTGTGTCCATGCCCAGACCCATGACCCAAGCCTAGCCAACAATACTTGGCAGGCTTCCTGGCTCCCTGTTTAGAGCGGGTCACTATGGTGCTTTGCCTGCTGGCACATAGGGGCTGGAAACAGAGCAGAGGCATGAGCCTGAGAGGGGATTTGGGGGGGTGGTGTGGTTACAACAAGGGAGAACAGGGTTCTTGCCTTAGTTCTGATTGGATTTTGAGTCATCACAGCCCACAGCAGGGCAGTGTGGCTGCTATAAGGAGAAGCCCCCAGGCCCTCGTGGCCCCAGGGAGTCCTAGCACTGTGAATGCACATGCTTGTGGTCTCCCCAAAGGGCCTGTTATCTGTGCCATGGCTCTGCTCCCTCCACAGACTGGAAGATTTTTCTTATGCCTCCTAAGCTCTTCCTGTCCCTCCAGCTGAGCTCGAACAGCTTTGTTTACCGTTCCCACCCTGAGCCAACCAGCCACTTCTGTGGGTGGATGTCGTCCATACTCCCTCGATATCTGCTCTGGCTTGATGTTTAGAAGAGCCCTGTGAGGGCTGGGGAGAGGGCTTAACGGTCCTTTTGAAGGAAGCATTAGAGCTAAGTCTAAACTCCTGGACTTCATGTTCAAAGACTTCGACAACTAATCTTTATAACACTCAACATTCCAATGCCACATATTTTGACCATTAACACACACAATGCACACACACAAATATACACACACGTGCATGCGATACATGTGCAACACATACATAACGCACATACACACACTTTCTCTGAATGCTTGCACATCTGGCATTGTGTAAAAATATGGGAAATGTAGATAGAATGCTTTCAATTTTCATGTTGCATTTGATGTCTCATAGATACATGCATGTTGTCAGATTTTATTTGCAAGTTGACGATTTCCAACTCTGTGTGTTTATATGCTTGAGTGGTCAGTATTTAATCTAGAAATTGGTATGTTCGTGGCTGTCTTTTACCATCAGGCCAAGCAAACCAGCTTGTCCTCATTGATTTCAGATACAAAGTTAACATAAAACGCCCCTTTCTACAGGAATGGTGGCTCCTGTTTATAATCCCAACCTTTAGGAGCCAGAGGCAGGAGGATTGCTGCGAGTTCTAGGCTAGTCTGGGCAAAACGTGAGCCCCCTCACCAGAAAACACGAAAAAAAATCACAGACTCTAATATTATTCTTCTCTCAATGTTCAACACAAAGGCCGTCTCCTCCTGGAGGTCCCTCAGCCTCTTCTAGCTGGGCAGCCCTCCCCCTCCCAGCTGTGCCCAGGCTTCCTTGACTCCAGTCCAGCATCTCCAGTGCATTCCAGCCCAGGTTGTAGTTATCAGAGCATTTGGCTCTCCCTCCATGACCTATGCTCCCAGAAAGTACATCTCATTTCTGATTCCTTCTAGACACCATGAGCCTTTACAATCGAGTCTGCACTTGAATACTCCTGAGAATACATGGCTTGCCTCCATGGTGGACTTTAACTGCACTGAGAGAAGCTGCTGAGGTCTCCAGACTTTCTCTTTGACAAGAACAATTATTCCCTCAAGCCTAGGGCAGTGCATGGGGAGGGGCCTCTCACTTTTACTTTCGACCTCCTTTTCCAGGAGTACCTGTGTGACATGCTCCTCCCCACAATTAGTCCTTGGGATCATAAACAAGGTGAAAGAGAGCCTTAGGAGACAGGTCACTCTCAGCCTTCCCCTCCATTCACCTTTAACGCTGGGCAGGAGAGAGAGATGGGGGGGTATACATGCTAAAATCTAAAATCCACATAAAATTTGGGTCTGGGGAAATGGCTCAGTGAGTAAAGGCTGCCTCACAAGCATGAGGGCCTGAGTCCAGATACTTAGCATACTTGGATAGGATAAGTTGGTCATGGTGGCACATGTCTGTGACCATGAGCAGACCTCTGGAGTTCGTTGGCCAAGATCCAGGCTTAGGGGAAGATCCTGCCTCAAGAAATAAGGTGGAAAGCAGACAAGGAAGACACTTGTCATTAACCTGTGGCCTCCATAGGCAAATATGAGCACGCACATGCACATGTATATGATCACTCAAACATATACATACATTACACAGACACATAGGTAATAGAAAAGGAAAAATATTATACATAAAACTTAGCTGTTTTTCCATTTTAAGTGTATAGTTTAGGGTGGCATTAAGTATATTTAAGTGTATAGCTTAGGGTGGTATTAAGTATATTCATATAATGTGCGAGTGTTACCAGAACTTTTCTGTCTTCTCAAAAGAAACTCTGCCCATTCATTAATCAGTAGTTCTTCCTTTTCCTCCAAAGGATAAACCAAAATTTTACCTTTCATCTCTATGAATCTAAGTATTTCATATACACGAAGCCACACAATATCGGTCCTCTATACCTGGATGTCTTTCTCTGAGCATCATGTCCTCAAGGCTTATCTGTATTGTAGTGTCAGAATTTCTGCCTTTTCAGTAGCTGAAGGATGTTCATTGAATATCCTATAGAATTTATCCATTCATCTGCCATTTGCAATTTAGGTAGCATCCACTTTTTCGCTATTGTGAATAGGGTTGTTAGGAACATGAGTATCCAAGTCTTTGCTTTTGATTATTTTGGATATATGTGCAGAAGTAGAACTGTTAGGTTTCTTTTACATTATTTTACTGTGTGTGTATGGGAGGAGAGATCTTTTCACTATGTGGGTTCTGGGGATTGAACTCAGGTCATTAGGCTTGGCAGAAGGTGCATTTACCCACCGATCTTTCTCACCAGCCTCTGTTTTTTGTTTCTTAAGATAGGTCTCATAATCCAGGCTAGCCTGGAACTGCCTGTGTAGCTCAGGCTGGCCTTGAATTCACTATCCGTCTCAGCCTCCTGAGTGGTGGGAGTACCTCATGAGGTGCCAATTCATGTAATTTTCCTGTCTGGTTACTAACCAGCCCTTATCCTGCTAAGCTTTCAGGATCACATGAGATCTGGTACTTTTATGGTGATATGGCTATAATTCTTGTAATTCTGTGCTTAAAATTTTGAGGAACCATCATACTGTTTTCCACAGTGCCTGACTCATTTTACAACTCCTCCAGGGATATATAAGGGCTCTGGTTTTTCTACATCTTCAAAACACCTCTCCACAGTGAGGAGTGTGAAGTGGTATGTCATTGTGCTTTGGGTTGGAATTTGTTAAGTGACTATTGATGTTGAGCAGTACTTCTCCTTTATAGGGCTGCTAAGTCTTTGACCTACCTTTGAGGCTATGCATTTAGCACTGTTTTCTAGGAGCTCTTAGAAGTCAGATGTTCCTGTAGTTTTTCAGGCTAGAATGCTCTTGACTTCAAGAAGTTCTTTGTTGTATGGCCTCTGGACTCATTATAGACTAAAGCCTGCAAACCCACAGCCTGCCAGTTCTGCAGCTTCTCTCCCTTTTGCCCATGATGACTTGTTAGTTTGCTTGTTTACTTGCTTGGTGGTGGTGGTGGTGGTGTGTGTGTGTGTGCGTGCGCGCACATAAGTGACATGCTCTACCACTGAGCTATATACCTAATATTTATTTTGAGAAACAGTGTTTTTCTGAGTTGTCCAGGTTCGCTTCAAGCTTCATTCTTCTGCTTCAGTAGCTGAGATTACAGACTTCTGCTACTAGGCCTGGCTCTATGCATTCTTTTCTAGCTGTACATGCCATGGTCCTTGGATTTCTTCGATTCTCTGTTTTCTGTTCATTGGACTGTAGTATCACCTTACTTTGGTAGCTAGCAAGCCATTCTGAAAGTCATGGAATGGAGAAGAAGGGAGAGGCAACGGGTGACAGATTTCTTTAAATCTATTTTCTGGTAAAAACAAGAAGGTACATAAAGATATTTCTTTCCACACCAAAAAAACCTCTTCTTTTTCTGCTGGGGAGTCCATCACTTCTTAGAAACTTAGCAATTCTCTCTCAGTCTGATTCAAGCTGAAGAAGAGAAATGTCTGACAGAAAGTGTCAATGCCTGCATTTGACATCCAGGAATCACTTTTGGTTTTTATTCTCTGTGTGTAAAGAGCTGGTGACTTCCATGGAGGAAAACACAAAGCCTATGCTAGATGCAGTAGTGCAGGCCTGTAGTCCCAGCTACTCAAGAAGCTGAGGTAGGAGAATCATCAGGTTCATGGTCAACCTGGCTAACTTAGGGAGACTCTATCTAAAAGTTAAGAAAAAATTTCCCCCTTCCATATTAAGGACTGAGGATGTGACTTGGTGGCAAAGTATTTGTCTAACATGCACAAAAAAACTTTAAAGGAAGAAGTTTCTGAGTCCACTCAGGCTGCTCTATCAAAATTCCATACACTTTGTAATTTGTAAATAATAGAAGTCTGCTACTTACTGCTCTAGAGGCTGATAAATCCAAGAACAAAACACTGGCAAATTTGGTGTCTGGTGAGGGGCTATCAATCATAGATAGAATCTTCTATGTGTTCTTATGAGGTGGAAGGAGCAAACAAGCTCCCTTCTCCCAGGTCTCTTAAAAAAAAAAACAGGTCCATTTATTAGAGGGAAATCCTTAGGAATCTTCCACTTCCTATAGGCTCCACAGTTTAGTACCACTACACTGAGGATCAGGCACCAGTATATGATTTAGAGAGCAAGGGGTACCAATATTCATATCATAGTAAAAATACTGCCTGGGCTTCCCTTCCCTCTTAGAATCTTCCTGCTAACCCTCACTGTTCATACATTCAGCGGGTGGTGGCCTGCAGAATGCTCAGTGTTAAACAACCTGGAGATCAGATCCAAAACCTTCTGGCATCCTCAATAGGAACTTTATAAAATGCTACAAGAGAACCAGGAGTGAATTGTTACAGAAATTACAACCAGCATCATATGAAATGTGAGAGCAAGTTTTGGATCTAATAATGAATGTCAGCTGAACCTCAAGGAGCCAAGACATTGTGACTGGTTCTTTACCTGACATCCTTCTAACTCAGCCTCCAGATATGGGTACTATGGTTTGGGGGTGTGTGAAATATCCCCCATAGGCTCATGTATTGGAACATCTGGTCCTGGCAGATCTGTCTTGGAAGTTGTGGAACTTTTGAGACATGGGTCCTAGGTGGTAGAAGTAGGTCCACCACATGATCCCATTACCATGGAATCATCCCACCGTGCCTTCTCCACTATAATGGACTTAAGTTCCTCTGGAACTATGAGCCAGAAGTTGCTTCTGTGGCATATTTCACCGTAGTGCTAAGAAAAGTAACTAGTACAGTGGGTGTCACCTAACTTTTCTCTGGGAGGAGTTTTTCAGGTCAAGGACCAGAGAGATCATGTTCCAATTCATCTCCTGCCCACTCCACCCCCACCTCCAGTCACTACCTGCATCCCATTTGGGAGGCATCTCTGGTACCAGGTCAATGTGCTCAAGGCCGGTGGTCTTTTTTTTTTTTTTTTAAAGCCAGCTTCTTAGCCCCATGTACTCCTGGTGAAGTGTACATCTCTGGCTTTTAGGTTATTATTTTCATAGTGTGTTTTATTTTTATAGTTTCCTTCCATTTAGATCATGTGACAGTGGATTTAATTTGCATGAATGATCTAGACTGTATTGATTACTTTTTCCTTGTGGTGCTTAAATACCTGACAAGAGTACCTTAAGGGAGGAAGGATTGGTTTTTGCTCAGAGTTTGAGGGCACAGTTCATCACATCCGGGAAGAGGCACGGCAGCAGGAACATGAGGCAGCTGCTCACATTACATTCACAGATATGATGAATTGCTTTCTTCTTTTTATTCAGTCTGAGACCCCAGTCCATGGAGTGGTACTGCCCACATTTGGGATGGGTCTTCTCACCTCAGTTAATTCAGTCTAGAATTAGATGTGCTCCCTCACAGATGTGCCCAGAGGCTTGTCTCTTAGGTGATTCTTAATATTGTCAAGTTGTCAATATTAACCATCACATGTACTTTAAATAAGAGTGAAAAATCACAAGGAGAGTACTGATTAAATAATAGTGTGTGTGTGTGTGTGTGTGTGTGTGTGTGTTAAAAAATCAGGAAAGTGTCCCGCAAGTGACTAGCAATTGGGATACATTTTAAAACTATTGAGAGAAGGATTGTGTGACAGGGATCGACAGCATTCAGTTCCATAGCCCTTTCCATTTCTGAATCTCTGATGTTTTCTGGTGAAATCAAGGAAAGCCTAGAATAGATTTCCCTTTCCTCTTTGAATAATTCTATGATAGCTTTCTCTGTGAGTTTAAACATATGGCCATTAGCTATGTACTCTCTCCTGATAAGCTTCCTCTAATGTTAGCCTTGCCAAAATTCAAGGCACAATTGGTAGAGCCTTTCTTGGTCCATTTTCTGTTTCTGTAACTGAATGCCATGGACTGGGTGATTATAAAAAATAATTTTAAAGCTCATGGTTCCAGTAGCAAGGGGCTATCCCTTAATGCTGCATCATAACATGGCAGAGGGCAGCACATGGTAAGATGTAGTAAGCTACTAGCTTGTGTCTCTCCTCTTCCCCTTACAAAACTATCAATTCCATCATAAGAGTCCCATCCCAATGACCTCCTTGTGGAAGTTACTGTCACGTTGCTGGGACCAAACACCCAATAGAACCAGCTTAAGGGAGGAGAACTTTAGCTTGCCTCACAATTTTAGAGGATTTTAGTTCATCGTGATGAAGAAGGAAGGTGATGAGAACATGAGGTGTCAGCTCTTCACATGGGGACAGACCAGAAAGCAGAAATATTGGTCAGAATCAGAAATTGATGTAACCTTCAGAGGCCCACTCTAGTGAGCTGCTTTTGTCAGCTAGGCCCCACATAGAAGGCTCCACAGCCTTCACAATAGTGCCGCAAGTTAGAGACTGAGCATTCAAATTATGATCTAGGAAAGACATTCCAGATTCAAACTACAGTCCTCACTTAATTCCCCTCCAGAGGCCTCTCCTCAGAATGCCACCAATGTACGAATTCAGGGATTTGGTTTCTGTATTAGTTGCATTTCTCACTGCTGTGGCCAAGTACCCAACACAAAGGAAGAAGGCATCGTTTAAGCCCATGGTTCAGAGGGCGTAGTTCAGCATGGCAGGTGAGTTGGTCTGTGGCAGGAGGAGCTTGATTCTCACATAGTGCAGATCAGACAAGAAATGACAGTCCCCTGCAATCACCCCCAAAGGCCTGCTCCCAATAAACCAACTCTGTTATCCATGCCTCCTTCTCAAAAGGTTCTACAACCTTCCAAAATAGTGTCAATGGCTGTGGACCAAGTGTTTAAACACATGAGCCTGTTCAAGAAATTTCACATTCAAACTGTAATGGTCTCTAACACAAGAATTTGGTGGAATGGAAACATTCAAGCTGTGGCGGTGCATAAAACCTTAGAATTACTCTTATTTGGAAGAATCTCTTTAATGCAATAGTACACTTCCATTCTCAGCCTGGCCCTTCCAGAAAGAGGGTCTCTCCTTTGGCTCCACATTCTCCCAAGGCAGTGCTTGGAAAGCATTTGTACAGTTTCTGTTCTGAAGGAATCCACATGGAACTCATCCTTCTGCTTTGTGAGAGTGCTTCTTACTCCCTCTACTTGGGCATTCCCCGGTGGGCTATTCTTATGGAGTCCCTATCTTGACCCAGGCACTATACTAGGCCTTCTAACTCATTGAGCTCTTTGACTAACCTAGAAGGGATCTAACTGGGAACATGGAGGCTTCAGGGAATGGCCCAGACTTGCCAGGCAAGGAAAAGGCTGAAGCCAAGAGGACATGCCTCATGAGGGTCTTCTGATACCCACAAACTTCATATTCTTGGACAGCTAGTAACAGTTCTTTCCACACAGGCTGTCTTTGTGCCTGTGACAACAGTGAGCTAAAGGGGAAACAGATTGCTTTGAGTCCAATCTGTCCTAGTGGGAAAAACGCCAGAGCATCTCTGGAGAGCCTGGGCCCCAGCCCGAGTTACTCTCAGGATGTGGCCTAGAGCCCTGCTTCCCTTCCTGGCCCTCCCTTTATCTTCCTCTTCTCCTCCCCTGCCTTCTGGTCCCTGACCCCACTGCCCCTTCCATGGGAGCTGCGGAGCAAGCTGCTCAGAAGGAAGTGGCTGTTGGTAGTTGACCTGCAGAAGTGTCTCAGTGCACCTGCTCTGAAAATCTACTCATGGCTGAAAAGGAGGACCAGGGTCATCCTAGTGTTTTGTTGGGGGCCTATATTCAAGTGAAAGCAGCACCTTACTGCTTTTCTATCTCCTCTGGGATCTTTTTGTTCTTGTTGTTGCCCAAGCTGCTTCTGGGCTCAAGCAGGTCCCCTGCCTTAGACTCCTGAGTAGCTAAGACCCTATTCTTATAAAACATACTGAATGAGGAATATGCAAATCCTTTACCTGGAGCTTCGGTTACCAACAAGCTAGTCTCAACAGCCTTCCCAACTTCATGGTGACCAGTTTCTTACTCAGTCCTCATTTCTCGCTGGCCATATCTGCCATCCCTAAAACATGCCCCCCTACCACCGCCGGCCTCCTGTTCCTCCCACATCTGCTTATTTGACAGCTTCACAGAGCCCTGAGTTGAGTGGCTCAATTACCAGGCTCATTGTCTATCAGCTTCAGTGTGCTTCTCTCTCAAATGTGCCTAATCATCTAGCCAGCTTTCCCTGTCAAATGGCTGTGACCGGAAGAACTGTCTGAAAACCACTTTGCAAATGGTTCATACCATCCAAAAGCCACTGCTTTCCTTCTTTCCCTATCCACTTTCCCTTCCTCTTCCTCTTTCTTCTTCATCCTTCCTTCTTCCTTCTTTACTTCTCTCCTCTTTGTTTTTTTTGGGGGTGACACAGACCCTCTCTATGAGCTGGCCTGTCATATAAATCCTCCTGCTTCAGTTTCCCAAGTGCTGGGATTATAGGAATGTGCCATCATGCCCACTTCCAATGCCATTTCTTATTGGTAAGGAAAATTCATCAACATTTTGAGGCTCAGCCCAGTGGTACCTCCTTAATGACTTGGCCAGAAGTGAGCACCCCTCTCTCAGCACTTGGAGAGTCTTCACAGGGTACATAGCTTGGAGCCCAGAGGAGAAGTTACCGTGTCCAAGTCTGCTTACGCCTCTCTCCTTGGCTATGCTCTTATGCAGAAGGCAGAGAAGTGGCTCAGGTGTCTTCTCTGTTGATGAATTCCAGTCCTATAGATGGTCAATTCTCAGAAAGAATTCATTGAGCTGGGGAAGCAAAAATAAATAAACAAATAAGAGCCAGTTTCATGTGGCTTAGAAGCTAATCTCGGCAGCAGTTACTTATGTGTCCTCCTGGAAGCTGTGAGGTGAGAGAAAATGACAAAGTGTGCAGGTAGAATGGCTATGGGGGGGGTGGTGATAGGAATCTTTCAAATAATGCAAATTTATTTCCTTGACTCCATTTTTTCCCTCATTTGATTCAGGCTGTGGGTTTTGCCAGAATCTCTAGGGAGACAGAAAAGTTTGTCTTTCCATCCCTGCCTTGTTCCAAGTATCACATAGAAAAGTCAGACAACAGGCTACAGAGCAAGGAGCTTGCCTCCATGTGCCCCGCAATACAGCCACTGAGCAGCAGAGGGGAGTGCCAGCCTTTGGGTGCCACCTCCTGTAATGGCTCATAAGAGAGCTCTCTTAGGGCAGAGAGATGGCTCTGTGGTTAAGAGCACAGACTACTCTTCCAGAGAACCTCAGTTTGGTTCCCAGCGCCCACATGGTAGTTTACCACCACCTGTAACTCCAATTCCAGGGGATCCAACTCTCTCTTCTGGCCTCTACAGGCACAAGACACATATGCAGTACACAGACATAAACAGGCAAAACACCCAAATACAGAAAATGAAATAAAGTTAAAAGAGAAAGCTGCCTTAGGAGTGGTGGGTACGTCCATAAAACAAAGGAAGGAGTGCTGATCTTGAGCAACAAAGCTATTTGGAGGTTACACTACCCACTGAGGCATTGCTAAATTCTTTTGTGGGGTTGCTGTTGTGGAAGTTAATTTTTAGTTATGTATAAAATAATTGTTTTGTGCACTGTTGGGAAAAGGGTTGCCTGCACCTTGAAACTTTTTGTCTGCAGGTGTTGGATTTATGTGGGGGATGTTTGATTGCTCATGATCTTCACATGCTATCAGTAGAACACCTTAGGAGTTCAGTAGCAATAAAAACACCTGAGCTGGGATGCTCAGGGTTTCACTATTCAGGATGTCACCTGCCATGCTAGTGGTTCTGTCTGCTTAGGTCTATCTGGCAAGGTTTCCACAGATCAATCTGCCTCCATGTCTCCTTGCTGAGCCCCCACAGCAGTGTACTACTACAGGTTACATTTGGATCCTCCTCTGACCATCATTTTTTTACATTATTGAGATAAAGTTAGCTCTACTAAATGACACATTTGAAATAGACAGCCTGTGGGGTTTTATTTTGTGTATGAACCTGTTGCGTACTACTAAAATCAGTATAATGACCATTTCCATTGCACACAAACTTTCTTCTCTTGGCTCACATTTACCTTTCTCCACAGTCTGAGAGAGGAGAACAGGGGCCTATTGTTGATGGGTTATTCTAAGATGAGAACATTCTCGGGAGCTATGGCCTTAGATTTTGAGGACTCGAGCCAGCAGAGCCAGTTCATCATGGAAGCTTAGTCCTGTGACACTGTAAGTTGACCCGTGGCAGACCTTACTCTCTTCAGGCTTGAGTGTTCCTATCAATGAAGTGAGATGATTGGGCAAGACTCTAAGATGTCTTGTCAATGTGGGGCACTTGGCACTTACTCTTCTTGTGACAAAACCTTTCTAAACAGCAGTTTTTAAAATATAAAAGAAGTGTAGTCCATCTTCTTTGTTTCCTTTTGTCCTGACTTCCAGCTTTACTAAGTAACTGGATGAGGATGCTGGCCAGCCATGATCCTAATGCAGAGTTCCTGGCCCAGCTCCACTCTCCTCTCATTCTCTTCTCAAGAATGTAGACTTGGTTCTCTAGCCCTTGTTTCTAAGAGATAGTGGTGTTCTCCCCCTGGCTCGCTTCTTTGGGGGAGAATAAGGGTGCAAAAGAATGGCTTTCTCTGTCCTCTTAAACCACCAAATCGGTCTGTAGAATGAGAATCTTCACTTTTCTCCAACTAGAGTTTCCAGAAAGTAGGCACTCTCTTGGTATGTAGCGGCTGAAGGGCATGCAGTCTCCCTGTTCTGTGTGTGGCCACATCAATGCGCCCGGGGATAGAAATACAAGACCAGCAGGCGAGGGAGCTCTGCCTGGCACACTGGTTCCTGCGGGTTGCCTCTGAGTATAGCCCTCCAAGGGGGGACATGCTTTGAAGTGGAACTGGGGTGATCAATATAGGACTTTTGCAGAAAGCTTAGGCCTTTAAGGGATTTTCTCACTCCCCAGAGGAAAAGAGGAATCAGTTACAACTACCCTCCTCCCACAGACTGTTGAGTCACCTGCCTGTCTGCTAGGCCCCCTGGGAATGGTGGGAAAGGAGTACAAAAAGGTGATAGCAGGGCTGCGAGCACGTTCCAGGGTTTGCTTCCTCCATGCTCAGCAAGTGCCCAGTAGGTTCTCAGTAAATGTCTGTTGACAGATGGAGTGTTCTCTAATGCCATGTCGGGCACAGGGAGGGATACAGAGAGAAACTGGCCCCAGTCCCTGACTGTGGTCAAGAAGGAGGGATAAGACAAGCACATAAATAACTTTATACAGGAAAGACTATGGTAAATGCCTCAGGAGGAAAACAGTGCAAGCCAGGGAGGAGGGGCACCCACATCTGGCAGAAGAGGTAGCAGGGCTCCAGGGAAAACCGTCTCCTGGTGGTGCTGAGCAAGCTGATCTGGATGTGGGTTTCAAGCAGTGGCTCAGGAATGTGTGTGTGCTGAGGGTGGGGAGTGAGGACAGGCTGCACTCCAGACCCCAGAGGCAGACTGGGAGCCTGAAAGTTCCTTCAGAACGTCCCCAGCAAGCACAGAGAGAATAAATCACTGACACAATCCAGAGCCTTGCTAGAGCTAATAGAGCTAGGGGTTCTCTGACTTCACTCCGTGCCTCAACCCCCAACTCACAGGACAGACGTGGCAGGGGTCCTTGCTGGTTCAGGGGTTGGCCAGCTCAAAGTGTAAGTGATAGCCGGTCCCGGTAGCCTACCAGTGACTTCACAAAAGCCTTCCTTCCAAGCTCACTGTGCTGCTAGGAACAATAAAACTACTTGACCCCAGGAAAAGGCCATGCAAGGACCAACAGTTGCTGGCTTACTTCATCCATCATTCATGTGACCGAGACGGGCCGTTGCTGGGCAGCACTACGAGCAAGGAGGGACAGGGGCCACATTATTTTACATGAGATCATTTATCTGCCTACTGGCTGCCCCAAAACTACGCAGCGGGGAGTTGGGTGGCAGCATTCCTGGTTGTGCTATACATAGGCAAGAGCCTGGGAAGCAAATCCAGCCTCTCCTCTGCTCTCTGCCTCTTTGTTCCCTGGTCTGGTTCTAAAGAGAGTCAGTTAGTTGCTGCTAACTGATGTATCGAATGATTTCCTTTAACAAGCTATTATTTCATTCATCAGACATTTTCAAATTTATTATCTCATCGGATCTTCGAAAACAGCTGTCTAAGTGGGAGTTGCTATTTTCCTGTGACAGATGAGGAAATAGGCTCAGAGACATTAAGAGTCTTAATCCAAAAATACATCTAAGAAGGTGAGCCTTCAGCCCTGGTCTCCTAGCTGCCAGTGGCCCCAGCTGCAGAGAGCCTCAAGTATGAGAGTTTGAAATTAGTTACAAACCGTCAACATCCGGGAACCAAAACAAAGGAAAAGCAGAAGTGCAAGAGCCACCAGGCTAGCATGCGATATCACTGAGAAAATGTTCATCACAATGGGAAAAAAAGACTTAGCAATCAAGTCCAATATGTAGGCATCTAGAAGTCTGCAGAAAATTGGGAAGAGGGTGGAGATGGAGCTGTCCCTCACTTGAGATCTTGCGTGCCCACCGTGCTATGGTCATGTAGCTATATCAGGTATGTACATTACCTCTGTCTTTAGCCTCAAGGCTGATGGAGTCAAGAGGCCCTAACACTGATTAAATTGAAACCACAAACACTAGCTACCTGTACAAAAGCAAGAATCAAAGTAGATATTGTTGTATGTGTGCATGTGTGTGTTCATGTTTGTATGTTGGTGCATGTAAACATGTGTGCACTATGTGTAGAGGCGAGAGGAGAACCTTGGGTATCATTTCTCAGACTCCGACAGGGTCTCTCATTGGCCCACAGCTCACCACGTAGGCTAGGCTGGCTGATGAGCCAACCCCAGGGATCCTCCTGCCTCCATTTCCCCAGCACCAGGATTATAAGCCCACACCATCAGGTCCATATGATTGCATGGCAAACCAACTGAGCCACTCCTTCTGGAAGGAGGAACATGTTACAAGGCATCCTGGCTATACAGCAGGGCTGTGTTTCAAAACAAAAACAAAATGAAGGGAAAAACTAATGTTCAATTACCACCACAATCAATTTCAGAGCATTTCATCATCCCCACAGATGAGCATTGTACCCATTAGCTTGACCTCCACTGCCTCAGCGCCCTTTACTCCCCACTCCCCATACATAGGCAGTGACTAATCTACTCTCTGTCTCTATGGATTTGCCTATTCTGGACATTTCATATAAATATTATACAACATGTCTTCTTTTATAAATGGCTTTGTTCACTTAACATAAGCTGTTTTGAAATTCAGCCATGTTGTAAGATGGGTCAACACATTCCTTTTTTGTGGAAAGATATTAAATTATATGGATATTCCACATTTTTGTCAGTTGATACAATTGACAATTATTAAAGGTAATTCTTCCTAATCTTTAAAAAAGTTATATTTATTATGTGTGTACACACATGTATGTGCAATGCACTACCACCACATGAGCATGGAGCCCACTATACAACTTGTATATACCATAGGAGTCCCAGGGATTGAACTCTAGTTGTCAGGATTGGCAGTAAGCAAGTCTTTTTTACCCACTTGCTTTTTACCACTGAGACATCTCACCAGCCCTCATAAATTGTATGTGTGTGTGTAAGTAGTATCACCCCTGGGCTGATGGTCCTGGGGTTTATAAGAAATCAGGCTGAATGATCATGGGGAGCTAGCCAGTAAGCATTTCTCCATTATCTCTGCTTTAGTTCCTGCTTCCAGATTCCTGCCTGTACCTCTAAGTGATGAACTGTGATCTGGGCTGTGAAAGTCGACTTCCTTTCCAAGTTGCTTTCAGTTATGGTGTTTATCAGAGCAATAGAAAGTAAAGTAACACAGTCTGCATCATTTCTCCGTGTTCTTTATCAACACTGGCTATCTAATGTCACAGATATCAGAACCATCTAAGTGAGCAAGAAGTGGTGTGTCGTTGTACTTTTGAGTCATATTTCCTTAATGATTCATTTTACCAGATATCTTTTTTTATGTTAGTAGGTCATCTGTATATTTTCTTTAGAGAAGTATCCATTCGCATTCTTTTCCTTCCTATATAACTAGGTATTTTTATTGTTGACTTGGAATTGTTCTTTATATATTCTGCATACTAGAATCAGATAAGTAATTGACAAATATTTTCTCTCATTTTATAAGTTGTATTTTACTGTCTTGGTAGGGCCTATTAATGTATAGACGGTTTAAATGTTCACAAAGTTGAATTTATCTAATTATTTCTTCTATTGCAAAGCTTTTACTGTCAGATCTGAGAAACCATTGCTAAAGCCAAACTTGTCGTTGTCCCCCCCTCATTCGCTGGCATAAAGAAGTGAGAATTTATCTTTATTCCTTTACACAAGAATATACAGTTGTCTCGCAGCACTGTTTATTGAAGAGAGTGTTCTTTCCCTATTGAATGGTGCTGTCTCTGTTGCAAAAAATCAATTGTCTATAAAGGTATGAGTGTATCTTGGGATTTTTGATGTGATTACATTTATATATCAGTCTTTGTGCTGGTACAATATGGTTTTGATTACTGTCGCTTTGTAGTACAGATATTGGTAGATATTGGTGTTCGGTGGGCACCTCCAGAGGCTTTCCTGATTCTTGTGTCCTAGAACAAGAACTTGGAGTATATTAGTTACTGCTCTAGTTTCTGTGTTTTTAAAAAAAAATACAAACAAACAAACAAACAAACAAACCAAAAAGCAGCTTAAGGTAAAAAGTAGTGTATCTTGGTTCACAGTTCAAGGGTACAGTCCATTATGGTGGGAGGTCCTGGTGGCACTTGCTTGAGGCAGCTGGTCACATTGTACCCACAGTCAGGAAGCAGAAAATGCTTATGTTGAGCTCGATTTCTCCTTTTTGTTCAGTCCAGGACCAAAGCCCATAGAACCATGCCACGCACTGTGGACAGGCCTTCCTGCCCCAGTTAACCCAATGGAGAAGATCCCTCACAGCCTAATCTGGATAATCTCTCACAGGTGCTCTAGGACACTTGTCTCCTTACTGATTCTAGATGGTGTCAAATTGATGGTCATTATTATCACATGGACAAAGACATGTGCAGAAGCAGGCACAGGATATTAGAAAAAAAAATGTGATTCCAAGGGAGAAAGGAAGTCGGAGCAGAGAAAAAGCTTATAAACTAATGGTTGCACAAAGGAATTGGGGTTTTGTGTCCTATGGCAGGAGCTTTGGAGGTCATGCACATAATACTAGGCTTTATTTTTAATTTTTAATCTTTATTTTTATTTCATGTATATGTCTGTGCACCATGTACATGCAGTGCCTGTGGAGGCCAGAAGCCACAATCTGGGACTGTGGCTACAGATAATTGTGAACAGTCATGTGGGTGTTGGGAATCAAACTCAGGTACTCTGGAATGGTAATCAGTGCTCTTAACCATCTGAACCATCTCTCCAGTCCACACTGGGCTTTCTTGAGTATGTTCTGTTACATGTAATTGTACATACAAGTTCACATGTATGCCTTGTTTGCATCTGATATCTTCACCCATTCATGGGTGCATGTTTTAGTATTATAAAGAACCACAAGTCATCATTAAACACTCTGCAGTACCTCTGCACCTGCCCAGATTTATGGATTTTCAAAGAATTAATGTTATTAAAATGTCAATATTATCAATACTATCCAAAACAACCTGCAAAAACAGTGTGGTAAAGCATGCCTCTAATTCCAACCCCTGGAGGCTGAGGTCTGAAGATTGTAAGATCAAAGCCAGTCTGAACTACAGTGCTTTTACTGGGAGCAGGGTGGAAAGTGGAGTGGAAGAGTGGGTTACAGTGGAGGGGGAGGGGAAGTAGAGGAGTGGTAGTGTGTTTGAGCCTTCTACTTGCCAATCGGTGTCTTTCATAAGCTAATATTGTAGCCTTTGTGCAAGATCTTCTGGACCTTACTCTCTGTCCTATTCACCTGCCTCAGTATGACTAAAAGTCAAATATGTGTGTTCTCTAACTTTGCTGTTCTTTTCCAAGACTAATTTGACTAATAGGACGACTTGAAAATCCATGTAATTTTAAAATTGATTCTTCCATTTATGCAAAAAGGGACGTTGGGATTTGAATAGGAGTTATATTGTGTTTGTAGGTTTGTTTGTGGGCTTGTTTCTTTGCTTATTTAGATCGGGTCTTCTGCAACACAGGCTAGCCATAAACTTCCTAGGTAGCTGAGGGTGACCTTGAACATCTGATGCTCCTGCTTCCAGCTTCTGAGTGCTGGGATTACAGGTGTGGGCTCTCATGCCTGGCTCTGATTGTCTTCCTTCTAGTATGTGGTAATCTCTCCTGGTTCTTCACATTTCAAACCTTTTCATTGGGAACTTGACATTTTTAGAAAACTAGCACATTCCATCAACTCCTAGCATCAGCCTCTCCACACCTCTTCAGTATTTCTTCTTGTTACTTCCTTGCTTAGTTCTGGCTGCATAATTTTCATAAGGGTTATCCCCTGCAGGCCAGCAGGAGGTGATCCCTAGGGTGCCCTCAAATGTTCTAGGTGTTACCTGGGCTCTTTGGCTGTCTCTTTCCCTGTTCACACCTAGTGGGTAAGCCCCACTGTAGCAGCTAGCTACCATCTTACCCTCAATTTAGGGAAAAAGAAAGGAAGGCTAGAAAGAGATCTTCACCGCCCTTTTAAGTGGCCTTGGTAGAGAGAAGGAGAGAAAGGAATAAATCTTCACAGCCCTTTTAGGCTGTCTGAAGCTTGATGAGCAGGAGCTGACAGTAAGATAGTGTCTCAGCTCACTATCTTCAAACCTAATTTCTCCAACTGATGTTCTCCTAAGCAATAACCAACAAACCAATGCACAAATGACCAACCAACCAACCAGCCAAACCTGGCTCTTTGGGATTCAACCCTTATATACCCTAAGCAAAGTTCCCAGAAGTCCACATGGCATGCAATCATAAGGACAAGTTACAGGCGGCAAAATAGCTGCAGTAACCAAATTATAGGCACCGGCAATGAACAATCCAAATCAAACTCATAATTATCTATCACACCTGGCACAGGATCAGAACCATAGTCCAAAAGTCACTTTGTGTTTTAAAAGAACCAAAATAACAAAACTTCTTCCAAATGTCCCACTATACCCCATTAATTGTTAGATGCTTACTGTTTGTTTTTTTAATAATATTTTTATTAATTACTTGAGTTTCATACAATACATCTCTATCACACCCTCTTCCCATTCCTCTCTGGTTTATCCTCCCACCTTTGTGCCTTCAAGAAAAAAAAAATAATGATAAAATTAGGTTCAGCCTATGTGGCTGTATGGCTCACAGGTTTCACCATGGTTTTTGGAGGCAGCAGGCTGCTCTGGTCATGGACACAGTAGCCTGATATCAAGCATGACCTAGTTCAACCTGAAGTTGGGCCCCACCACCCAAACACACAGGCACTCAGACATCTCACAGACAGTTGGGCATCCCCAGGACATCATGCAGGCATCCTGACATCCAGCAGGCACTATGTTATCCCACAGGTGCCTGGGAATCCCACATTATTCTATTGTTTAAAAAAATACCTAGGGCATAAATTGCTCCCTAACCTGTCTAAACAAATTGTAGTCATTTTTTGAAGTGCCAATTCCCTAGATTAATGTTTGAAATTTGTTCTGACCTCTGGAGGGTTCATCTCTGCTGTCTCCTATTTCTGCCCAGAAAACTACCCAGCCTACAGTTTTACTACATCTTCAAGGCATCCACCATTCTCCTATCCATTGCCTTTCCCCTCACCTCCCTGGTTAGGCATGGATTTGTCCACACTGTTAGAAATGAAGACAATTCCTTTTGGGAGTCATTGAAAACTCTCTGTTCTACAGCTTGCTCTTCTCCCAGGGCAAAATCTATGAGCCACAGTTTTGTTCTAAGGTCAAACACAACGGTTGGTTTCTGAGTGAATCTCCTCCTTCCTGTCAATTTAGAGGCTGAGCACTTACCCAAAAGGGAACACCACTGTTTTGGATTTCCTTGGCTTGCTTTTCCTCACCTGAGCCTTGGAGGCTAAGTCAGAGGACATTAGTATCTTCAGTCGTACTCTTTCTCATGAGAGGGTACTACATGGCAGAAGGGCGTCCCCATCTCTCAGGCTCCTTTACCTGGAACTGAGCCTGAGCAACAGGTTACTAAGGATAGGATAAGAAATGTTTCTTCCGGGCAGTGGTAGTACATGCTTTTAATCCCAGCATTCTGAAGGCAGAGGCAGGTGTATCTCTGTGAGTTCAAGGCCAGCCTGGTCTATAGAGTGAGTTCAAGGACAGCCAGAGTTACAGCAGAGAAACCCTGTCTGGAAAAATAAAAACAAACAAACAACAAAAGCTCCTGTCCCAAGCTGGAGGAGAGGATTCCTGAGTTCCTGGAAACAGCCAGGGTGGGGTTTCTGTCTGTTTGCACTAGGAAGGAGAAGGCGGGGGTGGGGGCATATACCTTGTTTGAAATATCCCAGGCTCAGAGTTCATACTGAAATTTTTGTAGATTTTCTTGAAAAAAGTGGATTTTTTTTTTCTGTTCATTGTATGCTTTTAGGATATTTTCTAGGGACTCACAATTTTATAAATTACACTACTTTATAGAGTGGTTTTTAGGTTCCCACAGAACCCTCCCACCTCCCTCCTACATACATCATGACCTATCTCTTCCAATGCACAGAAGAACATTTGTTATGACTGATGACACATCGTTATCACTGAAGCTGGTTGTTTACATTAGGGTTCATTCTTGGTGTTGTACTAATGTGCAGCAGTGTGCCTCATCTTTTGTATCATAGAGGATACCTCCAGTACCCCAACATCCTCTGTGTTTCACCCACTCATCCTTCTCTTCCCGATAACACCAGACAAGCACTGGTCTTTTTACTGTCTCTGTAGTTCTGCTTTCTCTGGAATATCATATCAAGGGAGGATAGAAAAAGCCAGGGCAAATTAAAGGGACATGGAAATGGAAAGAAGAGAATCAACAACTTCAACACAACTGACAAAATAAAGATTACTTACAGAGACAGTATTCTCCTTTCCAAGAGATGGCTTAAACAAGAGCATTAAAAATCAACAAGTGAACCACACTTGCTTCGGGCCAGAATGTGTGCATCCTTTCAGGTGGGAGGTGGGAGGGAGGGAGCATCAGCACTTCTCCCTCATCCTTCAGCCTGAACAATGTGCCTCATAAAGCTACCTTGCAATTTTACTTGTAAAAAGCAAATTCTTTAAGACAAGAAAGGGAACCAGCTCATATATTTTTGCTTAAATTTTAAATTTGCTTAATCTTTGAACGTGGTTGTAAATTATATCCTCTGAGCAATGCAACTTCAAAGGTCACAAAACCATATGCCAGTAAGTAATATTAAGTGTTAGTCTTTTCTGGGGCTGAAGAGATGGCTTGGTGATGAAGAACACTGCTGCTTAACAGTAGGCCCGGGTTTGATTCCCAGCACCCTCACGGTAGGTCACAATCATCTGTAACTCTACTCTTCTGGGGAATCTAATGCCCTCTTTTGGTCCCCAAGTGCACCAAACACATACATATGCACAGACATACATGACACAAAACACCCCCATACACACAATGTAAATATATTTATTAAAATACTGTGTTTTATAAAACAGTATAAAACTTGAATTTACAGAAAGAAATTCCAACCTTTTTATCTCTCACTTTGTGAGTCTTTTATACCAATGTTTTAAGCCCCCTACCCAACCTAGTAAAACCTTTGTTAACACAAACCATCCCTGAACTTCAAGATGGCCTAGAGCAATGACCTCCTTTCCCGTTTCCTTCATTTATTTTATGCGGATTCTTTTAAAACTAGCCAATCATGAAAAGCCATGAGGTCAGACTTGAGCCAATGGGCAGAGCGACACTCACCGCCTGAGTTGGAATATAAAAGCCAAGTTCATTTCCAGTCATGGTGTGCCTGCTCTTCCGAGTGCAGCCTCTTCATGAAGAGTAACATTTGCCTTTTGAGATAATTCAGTTAGATACGTGTCACTTTGATGCTTTCTCATCGAGCAGTTTGACTATGTTAAGTAGGCCTATTTCTGTGCTCCAGTGATCTATTTGTCTATTCATTCACCAACACAGTCTCTATTGCTGCTATTACATGTGGTTCTTACAGGGTTGGATTCTGTCAGTACTCCAGCGTTGCTCGTCTCCTTCAGTATGGAATTGGTTATTCTGAGCCTTTTGTGTCTCCATATATAAAACTTTTAGAATTATCCTGGTGCTATCCAGAAAATAACTTTCTGGGATTTCTGTTGGAATTGCACAGATCTATAGAGGAAATTGGGAAGAACTGGCATCTTTACAATATCGAATCTCCCCATTGTGAACGTGGAGTTTCTCCTTCATTTATTTGATTTCTATCATCATTGCTTTACAGTTTTTCCCATACAAATGTTGTATAACTCATGTTAATTTTTTACTGAAGCGTTAGATCCTTTGGGAATGCTAATACACAGTAATGTGTTTTTAAACTATGCATAAGTTATGATTACTATATAACAGGTTATAATAAGTTGTACATACTTGATATATACATTTGGATGAGTTTGAGGTAAAGATATAGTAAAAAATATGAAACATTTCACCATGTTGCTTGTCATCCTTGCAAAGGGACCACATTAATATCTGTATCGTTTCAACTTTACATGATACTGAAGAAAACACTATAGCAATGCATTTTTAGTACCGAATTCCACTTATTCATTGCAGTTGGCTTTTGTATGTCAACCCTGTGTCCTGCAACCTTGCAATCACTGCTATTAGTTGCCAGAGTTCATTGGTGTCGTTTTTTCAGATTGTCTACCTCTATGATCATGTGATCTGTGAGCAGAGTTTTCCCTCTTCCTTCTCTCTCTATTTTCCTTTCCTTCTTACTGAATTACCTACGCTTTCCTGTAAGATGTTGAAAAGCCGCGGCGAGAGGGACAGCCTCGCTTTTTTCCTGATCTTAGTGGGAAAGCTCCTGGGTTCTCACCGTTACATATGTTTGCCGTAGATGTTTTATAGATACTTTTCTTTGTGGTTATTTATTTATTAAGATGGGGTCTAACAATGAAACCTAAGCTTGCTTTGAACTCACAATTCTCTAGCCCCTGTTTCTGGAGTGTTGGGATTACAAATATGTATCACCGCGTGGGCTCTTTCACTCCTAGTTTGCTGAGAGTCTATTGTGGTGACTGGACATTGATATTTTCATCAAATTCTTTCTCTGCATCTACGAATATTACTGTTTTTTCTTTGTTACCTTATCGAGTAATGGATTTAATTTTTCTGAGGCTGGGTCTCACCATGTAACTGCTGGCCTGGAACTCACTTAGTAACTCAGACTTGCTTCAAACTCCTGGCTCTGCCTCTAGAGTGCACTGATTGATTTTTAATGCTGAACCGGCCTTTCATACCTCGCATAAATCTCACTTCATTGTGAAGTATAATTCTTTTTCTACATTGTTAGATTTCATTTTGTCTTTGCTTGATTTTAGTATTAGAATAATACTAGCCTCATAGAGTGCATTAAGAAGTATTCCCTCTGGCTTCTAGAAAATGGTACAGCCCCCCACCCCCACTCCCACACAAATATTTGGTAGAATTTACCACTGAAGCAATCTGAGTTTGATGTTTTCTGTTTGGGAAAGGTATTAATTAGTGACACAGCTCCTTTAATAAATATAGGCCTATTCACACTGCCTAGCTCTCTTTGTGTGGGTTTTGGCAGGCTCTGTCTTCAAAGGAATTGACTGGTTTTGTCTAGGGTGTTGAATTTGAGGGCGTAGAGTTGGTCAGTGAATTCCTTTATTATTCTCCTGGTGCATATGGGATCTGGGATGATGCCCTCTCATTTGTGACGGTGATAATTCATGCCCCCTTTCCCCCCTTTGCCTGGCTTTAAGGCTTATTGGGTTTTTATTGATCTTTTCAATGAACTCATTTTTGGTTTTGTTGATTTTTCTCTAATGATTTCCCACTTTCAGTTTCATTGATGCTGCTCTAATTCTGTTATTTCTTTTTCATCTTTTTTAGTTTGGATTCAATTTGGTCCTTTTCTAATTTCTAATGTTCTAAGCTTAGGTTATTGTTTTTATCTGTTACTCTTTTCTGATATTTGGATTCAATGCTATAACTTTCCTTTTAAGCACTACTTTTGCTGCATGTTACACATCTTGAGAACTTGTGGTTTCATTTGCACTTGGTTAAAGTATTTTTTACTTCTCTTGAAATTCCTTCTTTGGGGCTGGTGAGATGGCTCAGTGGTTAAGAGCACTGGCTGCTCTCTCAGAGGACCTGGGTTCAGTTACCAGCACCCACATGGCAGCTCACAACTGTCTGTAAGTACTGTTCCAGGGGATCTGACATCCTCATACAGACATATATTCAGGCAAACACTAATGCACATAAAATAAAAATGAATAAAATATTGAAAAATACTTATAAAAAAGAATAACTGTGGAAGAAATAAACTGTTTAAAAAATAAATTCCTTCGTTAACTTGTATATTATTTACAAGTTATTTTTGATTTCTAAATATTGCCTACAGACAGCTTTCTGTTATATACTTTCAGTTTAATTTTGCTATGGTCTGAGAGTAGACAGAGTGTGATTTCTTTTTCATTAAAGTGGTTAATGTGTGCTTTATGGTCCATAAAAAGTTGCTATTAGCTAACCTCTGTCACTGTGTCCTCGTTGAACTTTCAATATTCAGTTAATTATGATTCAAATTTTCATACCCTAGTACTGTTTTCTGCTTATGAGACCTCCATACCTCCTTCTGCACACATTTTTCTTTTTGAGTCTTGCCACAGTATACTGTCTGGTCTCAGAACTCCTGGGCTCAAGTGATCTCCCTGCCTCAGCAGCCCAACTCCCTGGGGCTACAGATGTGTGCTATTGCAACATGCTTGTAAGCTTCTGCTACATTAAGTTGTCATTCTCTGTATCTGGTGTCTGCCTCCAATTTTAAGGGCAGCTGTTTGTCTTGGGACTTCTCTGATGGACCTAAGAAAAGTTATTGGTGCTGCTCAGCTTTTTACCTGTTGTTAGGATGGAGTGGTAACTTTTAAGCTTTTTATATGCTCAACTGGAAATTAGAAACCAAACTTGGTGCTTTGAGATTTTGGGTTTGTTTGTTTAGGTTTTTGGTGTCAGGTTTTATGTAGGGATTGTTGTGGTGGTGATGATTTTGTATGTTCATTTCCTTTTGGTTTTGAGCCCAAGATGGCCTAGAACTTTTTATGTAACTCAGACTAGTCTCAAACTCAGTATTGACCTGCCTAGCTCTTCTTAGTGCTGGAAATTACAGTTGTGTGCCACCATACCAGGATTTGGTCTTAATTTTTCTTTAATTATTTTATGGAATTTATCAATGAGGCAACTTGGACAGGACTTTGCCATGTCAAAGTTTTAAATTTGTTAATCAATCTTTTTATTTGTTTTAATATTTCATATTTTCCTTTTTTCTTGAGGCCATTTTAGAAGTTGTTGTCTCTGTGAGTTTTTCTGTTTCATTTTACTTATCTGATTTGTTTCCATACCATTTTTCATAATATTATTTTCACTTCTTTTTATTTCCATAATGTTAATAGTGTTGAGACTTCTCTGTTTTTCTATTGGTCTAGTCCAAGATTTGTTTCCCCCACCCACCCAATAACTACTTGCTGGTTTTGTTGATTTTCTATTGTTTTTCTATTCTCTTATTTATTTCCTTTTTTATTTGTTTTTTAGGCCATTTTTTGGCTTTTATTCCCAAGGTTACATTAAAAAGTAGTGGGTAGAAAGAAATATAAAATGTACAGTTTGGAGAGAAAAAGAGCACTCAGAAGCTTAGTGTTACAGCCAAGACATGTGCGGGAAGAGAGGCTGTAATCATCATATTTCTTTCCGCCCCACTTGTTCTTCACTGAAGACCCTCCATAAGTATTACCAGTGATAACCGTGCTGTGTATTTGACCTTATGCTGTTTGAAATTTCCTCAACCAAAGAAACTAGCCCATTACTTTTTAATGTAGCCTCAGGCAAGTTCTTAAAACACAGGTAAAAGGCAGCCAAATTCTTTGCCAAAATATCACAGGAGTGGCCTCTAGCCCAGTTGCTAATATTGTTCCCTCCTGAAACTTCATGAGCCACATCTCTACCGTCTGCATTTCTCTTAGTACTGCTGTCTTCCAGGCTCCTACTAGCATATTCTCTGCTTACAGCTTTTCTAGTCCAAAGTGCCAACGTCTTCCACATTCCTCCCCAAAGCAACATAGGTTCTTCACAGCAACAGCCCACTCCTGGTACCAACTTCTGTATTTATTAATTTTCTGTTGCTGTGATAAAATACTGTGGCCAACAACTTACAGAAGGAAGGAGCTTTATTTTGACTTCCAGTTCTAGAAGGGAAGGCCACAATAGCAGGGGAGGCATGACAGCTGGTGACCTGAGTAGGAAGCTGAGAGATCACATCTTCAACCACAAACACAAATCAGAGAGAGCAAAAACTAGAAGTGAGGCTAGGCTGTGAACTCTTAAGGTATGCCCCCAATGATATACTTTCTCTACCAAGACTGTGCCTCCTCAAGGTTCCACAGCTTCCCCAAACCGCACCATCAACCAGAGGGCAAATCTTCAAATGTGTGAGTCTCTGGAGGACATTGCTTTTTCAAGCTACCACAAGGTGACAGAATCTACTACACGCATAGTCGGCCCACCTATATTCCAAATATAACAATGCTTGTTTATAATTATTACCTTATGTAATCATATCTTTTAAAGAAAATACTAGAAGAAAGGAAAAGTCAAATCGAGTTTTAAAGTTTCTAAAAGGCCATTCTGGTCCTCTTTATTTCTTCCTGCACATTGGACTCAACATCTTCAATGATGCCCTTACAACCAGCACATACGCACAGTAATGTTTTTATCCTAACTACCTCCTTCATGCTGTTTTCAAAAGCGTTTTATTTATGTATGATACAGGGATAGAATATAATTTTATAGATGTTACTCAAGAAATTACTTTTTAAATTTGTTAAATAAAGGAAATAAATTTATTATTGTTCTTCCCCCCCCCTCCCCACCTCTAAGGAATGCTGGGGATTGTACCCAGGGAATGCAGGCCCTTTCAGATTGCTGTGAGCCACCTGACACGGATGCTGAGAACTGAACTCTGGGTCCCCTGGAAGAACAGCAAGCACTCTTCACTACTGAGCCATCTTTCCAGCCCCATGAACCCAGGGTCTTGTACGTGCTAAGCAAGTGCTCTGCTACTGAGCCACACACTCAATTCTCTTTATGTCATCTTTTTATTATTATTTACATAATTACTTTTCCTGGAGCTCCTGGTCTTTTGTGTGACTGTACTATTGGCTGCCATTTCCTTTCAATGTAAAACACTTCCTTTACTATGTTTTGTAAAGTATGCATGCTGACAGTGCATTCTTTCAGTGTTTGTTTTCCTGAGAAGGTCTTTATTTTTCCTTTGTTTATAAAATGTGGTTTTGTTAGGTTTAAGGATTAACAAGGTTTTTTTTTTTTTCTTTTAGCACTTCGGATGCATCATGTCCTCTTGTCCTCTCATGTTTCTGTTGAGAAGCTAACTGCTACTTAATGCTATTGGGGTTTCCTTGTACATGATGACTTAGCTTTTCTCTTTTCCTACTTGGAAGATTTTTTTTCTTTGCTTTTGAACAGTCCAGTATTTCAATAATTGTGATGTGTCCTTATGCGACTTGAAGTTCATTGAGCTGGATGTTAATGTTTTTCATCAAACTAGGTTGCATTTTTTGTTTGGTTTGGGTTTGGGTTTGGGATTTTTCAGTCAGTAGGATATATATATATATATATATATATATATATATATATATATATATATATAGAGAGAGAGAGAGAGAGAGAGAATATGAGTCTGTTTTTCCTCCTTCTGATGTACATGTGCTGGTACACTTAATGGTGTTCCACATTTCTCTGAGGTTCTATATATTTTTGTTATTTGTTCAGATCAAAAAGTCTCTTCTAACTATCTTTACTGGTAGATGAGTGTGCATGTGTATGGTGTGGCTTGGACACTGCCTTCACAGGTCAGGAAACTTAGAAATTTGTCCTCTGTCCAACTAGAGACAAGTCTTGAGTGGGGTATAGGCACACAGTCTTCAAGACTGCCAGGGGTAGGTGTGTTTTAATTTTAAGCCTGGCTTCCTAAGAGTGGCTCTTGGGTGAAAGCCTGTCATTCTTCAAGCAGTGTCAGATCAGAGGTTGTGAGCTGGTAAGGCATCTGTCCTTTGTCATTTCATCCGTATGTGGCTTGGGACTGTTTCCAAGTCTGCCCCATGCTTTGCTCTCGAGGTTGCTCACCTGGATGCAGTCTGTGCAGTTACACAGCTTTTCAGGCCTGTGGGCATGGTATGATGCCATGAGGCATCTGCATAGCTCCCATGTTTTCTCTGGTGCCTCTCTGGCTGGTCTACCATTTTTTTTCCTGTTGCCATTAGTTTCCTATAGCTACCAGCCTCCTTTTAGCTGCCTGGGGCTACATGTGAACTTCTCCACGATCTCTTCTAAATAATCATTCTCTGGAGGGCAGAGCTGGGGTGCTCTCCATCCTACCCCCTGCCCACAGGGCCTGTAGGCCAATGTACGGAGCTGGCAATAGGGAAAGTGCCTACATCTCCCAGACTAATTCATCTCGCCCACTATGAATGGGCAGTGAGAAGACAGTGGTAGTTCCAGTCCTTCTTGCCTTGTCTCTCCACCCTATGGGCAAACTGGGCTACAGTGATTGAGGCCAGTGTTGTGGGCCTTCAGGGTCTGGGACAGACATTCTGCCCTGTAAGTTGGATCTGCTTCCACCCAGAATGGATGTCTATTACACTGACCTGGGAAGATGAGGCTCTTGGGCTGGAATCACCACCATTAGACTGGGAGGTAAGGAACTGGGAACTCTGCTTTCTTGGCCATATCCATCCAGAGCAGTCACATAGAGTGGGTTGCTAGGGAGAATGCTGTGGACTGTGGCTCAGATGCCACAGACTCAAGGTCCTTACTGACATTTAGTAGATTTCCTTGGATAAATATGTCTCCATTTGTGTGTACTCTGAGGACAATTTCCAGAGACTTTAAATAGGTGCTTTTAAATTTTTCACCAGTGAAATGCCTGTTTCACTGGAGAGAAAAACGAGCTTCCCACACAGTCATCCTGGAAGTCCCAACCCTTCAGATTTTTCCAGTGGAAAAATGTTTCTTTTGTTGGAGACTTCGCCACATACTATCTCTCCTAGAATTCAATCAAGTCCAGACCTGAGATTTCATGCAGGCACAAAAGAAAGCGTATAAAATGACAAAATAGGTTTCCAATATTAGGCTCATTTCAAAAACCAACCCAATAAAATCATTTGAGGTGCTTTACAGAGTAGCTGCTCTCCAGAAATCAGGCGGTAATCAGAGGGGAAACACTAGTAATTATGTGTAAATCACTCTAAACCCGGAACAGCAGAAATAATCTCATCCCTGGGAACTGCTTGGGGTTATGTTGGGACTTCTTTGCTGTTAATACAACTATAGCGTTGAAATTTCAATTTAATTTTTATGAAGGTGGGTGGGAAAATTGTCTTTAATAAATATTGGAAAGAACACAAAATAGCCCTCATCTGGTTTCTAGAAGCATACAGGACAGGCTGCAAAGTACAGGAGATTGTACAACAGATGGGTCGAGTGTGACATCACTGTGCCTCTGAACTACTTGCCTTTGGGAAGCCATGTCCTCTCTCTCTGCCTCGATTTCTCCTTCTGAAACTCCTGCCTCACTGGAACATGTGATAATGGGGTGCCCCTGGGACAAGTGCCTCCTGGCTGGATACCTTCTCTCCAATTGGACCTCTCCTCAGTACCACAATTTGTTTAGGAGAATGTCCAGTTGTGATGGACAGCATGCTAAAGAGCAGACAGCCCTAGCAGCCTCTGCTTCTGCCCCCCATTACTCATCCTGTATGTCCCAATTCTGAACAGCCAACATCCTTTGTGCCCCAAGCACAGACATTTTCCCTGGCTTCGGGGCTCACAGGGCTAAAAGGGAAATACTGATTCACCTGCTCCCTGGGGACACTCCCTTACTTGCTTTTTCAAAGGAAGTTCAGGATTGATAGCCAGGGGCACACTGAGGACTGGCTACTTGCAGCCTGTGACTAGTGCAGAGATGACCTGGCCTCTCCTTTTCTGATCCTGACCTCCACTCACGTACTCTCCTTGAACACATTGGTATCAAAATATCCCACTCGTTAACTCTCTATTCTAAGCACAGCCTCTCCTCCCACAGCTTCCCCGCACATCTGCAGTGGGGCCTCTTGGCTTTTGCCAGAACATCATGAATTTAGACACTGCCTCCTCACTTCCCTGCCTATCTGTCTGTCTTTCCCTCTCCGTCTCTGTCTCTCCCCAAGCCCCTCTTCCTCTCCCACCACTCTCCCTCTATTAGTAAATACCTTCCATTCCTTCTCTAAACAGCCTGGGCCACCACGATCTTTGATCTTTGATTTTTGGCCTTTCTAGTCATGCCGGTTGTCTAAAGGCTTACTTTGGGCCTCGTTCCATAGCAGACTTTTCTTCTCCTCTCTTGGCCCTGAGCACTCTTTATAGAGATATCAGGATTCCCTCCATACCCATCCCCCCCAGAATCTAGGTTTGAAGCCTGATGAAAGGCAGGGCTTCTCTTCTCCAGTCAACTGACATGACAGAGTAGGCCGAAGTCAGTCCTGTGGAATGTCCTGGAGTTCAAGGAAAAGTCTGCTGCCGGACCCACCCACCATGTCCTGTTGAAATGCCTACCTGGTGCTGCTCAAACCCCTAGTTGACTAAGAGAAGAAAGAGACCCAGATATTAGCATAAATTGTCCCACTTTTTAAATGTTGACAATTATTCTTTTTTTCTCCTCAAGAACCTGGAAGCAGGGCTGGAGGGAAGTCGTGGAAGTTAAGAACACTTCTGCTCTTACAGAGGATCAAGGTTCAGTTCCCAGTGCCCACATGGTAGCTCACAACTGCCAGTAACTCAGGTTCCATGGGCTCCAGTGCCCTCTTCTGGTGTCTGTGAGCACTGCATACTCAGGATGCACACACACACACACACACACACACACACAAGAAAAACACTCATACACACAAAATTAATCAAATAAAAAGAACCTGGGAACAGTAGGAAAAAATATCTCTGGGCTACATTTAAGCCTCCACCTCCCACAGTAACTCCCAGGCCTGGAAGGTTACCCACTTGGAGTAACCCATTTCAGCAGCCCACCAAAGGAAAAGCTGAGCTCGGTGGCTCACACCTGCAGTGAATTAAGAAATCATTAAGTCTGTCTGAAAGTTTTCCTCTGGGTTTGCTTTTATAGCTCTGCATTTTCTGGTTTTTCATTTTCATTGTCCCATGCATTATAAGCCCCTGACTGCAGTGAGTGCCCAAGAAGGGATCCTGCTCCTAGCTTTACCAGTCTCCACCCTTGGGTGCTTTAGACCTAACCTCAGCCATGATGCTGTCACTTAGTGTCAAGACTCTTAGAACAGCTACTTGGAAATCTCCCTCATATTGTCAGACTCTTAGCCTCACACTATGTAGGATGAAAAAGAAACCAATTTCCTAGCTGGATGTTTTGTTCAGCAGTGGAGGCATAAAATGTCACCTATACCAGATATGAAGTCGTTGGTTCATTCCCTACTCGATGCTGGGCTTTTGCCTGGGTGTGATGGCCTACTTACTCAATCCCAGTGCATGAGAGTCTGAGGTAATAGGAGTGTGAATTTCAGGCCACCCTGGGCTACAGAGCACAAGGCCCGGTATCCAAACCCACCCCAATCCAAATGACAATGAAGATTTCATTTATATTGCTTTTAGGTTATTCGTGGCTCTGGCACCTTTCATGCTACTCTGGCCTCACATTCTGTCCAATACCAGCCATGTACCACACAAACTGTACTACTCATCTAGCCATCTTCTCATATGTCTGAAGCACATATTACTTAATACAGACATACATAAAAGTAGTGAGCGTACAGGGATCAGTGGACAGAATGATGTCTACTTCTGTAGCTCTGTGGCTTTGTAGCACTGAGAGTTTGGGCCCAGTGCACATCTTGGCTCTGCCTCTTGTCAGTTGTGAAACATGGGACAAATTCAGCTGTCCCACTTAGAGTTAGCATTGGTGTATTTATTTCTTTTCTATCGCTGTTATAAAACGCCATGACCAAGGAAGGCAACTATAGAAGGAAGAGATTATTTGGGTTTATGGTTCAAGAGGGTTTGGTGTCCATAATGATTGAGACACCATGACATCATGGGCAGACATGGCGACTGGAGCTGGGAGCTGAGGGCTCACATCTCAAACTGCAACAGGAAGCTGAGAGAGTAAACTGGGAATATGGAGGCTTTTGAAACCTCACAGCATGCCCTTAGTGATGTAATTCCTCCAGCAAGGCCATACCTCTCCATATAGTGCCACCAACTGGAGATCAATATCTAGATTCCAGAGCATATGAGAAGCATTCTCATTCAAATCGCCACAATAGGTTAGAGCCAACAGAGTCCTAACCAATCACGTTTCCTGTTATTCTGAATCATGATTTTGCCTAATCTCAATCCCTAACTGATGCTGTCTAATGGTGCTGGAGCAAGTTTGTTTTCTCTGTTGATTGACACATTACAAAGCAAGAAAGAAGTGTTACCAGAAATCTTGGGGAGTCCTTATGACTCCAGGGAAGCCAGAGTCGTCTCCTCTTGAGGTTGTCTTGTTAATAAAATAATTTGAGAATGAAATCATTTGGAAGCTCAAAGACAGTTAATCAGCGTTTAGAAGAAAAACTCCAGAACAGACAAGCTGTAAATCTTGCAGCTGTCTGGAGGAGAAGAATGGACAAGAGAAGGGGAAGGGCCATACCCTTTGAGAAAAGCTGACATAGAGGTTAGGCACGTGGCAGGGAGAGGAGAGTGAAAATGATGGAAGCATTGGGGAGTTTAAAAGAAAAATCCCAGTGTAGGCAAACTTCAAATCTCATAACTGCCCTTGGAGCCATGTGGACAAATGAATGGTGGGGCATGCCATTTGAAATACATTAACATGGGGATCAGTTCACAGCAGCAGACAGCCCCACCCCCTAGCAGAGAGGGAGCTTTAAAGATGAAATAAGGAATCCCAAAATATCAGGGATTTTAAAAGCATACTTAGGCTCTGGCCAACATCCAAAAGAAAAAAACAGTTAAAAAAAAAAAGAATAGTAGGCCTTCCTGAGTTAGGACTCAGAAAGTCTGCCAGATCCAGATGAACCTCAAGGTGTCTCGTAGAGACTGCATTAGTGGGTGGGAATCCTGGAAGGAAAAGTACATCACCTTATGGGGATCCCACCATCCTAAAAGTGATCCCTTAGGTAGGCCCTTGGGTAGGTCTTAAGGAAAGAGACAAGGGCATGTCTCCACCTAGAGGTAGACTCCATTCTTCACTGTAACAAAACCAGGGTTTGCTCCCAGAAGTAAAAAGTAACATCCATAGGGGAGGGACAGAGGAAAGGTGAACCCTATGTACAAAAGTTAACTCAAAATGGATTGATCAAAGGCTACATGTAAGAGCTAAAGAATTAAAAGTCTCAGAATATGGCATGAATCTTCATAACCTTGAGTAGCCATTGCTTTCTTAGATATGACACCAAAGGCACAAGTGACAAAGAAAAAATGAGGTACATTGAACTTTGTCAAAAGTAAAAAAGAAAGAAAGAAAAAGAAAATGTGCTTCAAAGGACACAATGAAGAAAGTGAAATGATCTCCCAACAAAGAAAAGCCCACAGCCGGATGGCTTCTTTTACTTCTGAATTCTCCCAGACTTTAAAAAGAAGAATTAACACCAACTTGACTTAAATTACTCAAAAAATTGAAGGGGAAGAAAGAATTCTTCCATATTCATTCTATGAGACCAACATTACTCTGATTAAAAATAAAGCATACAAAGACATATCTAAAACAAAATTACAGACCACTGTCCTGAATGAAAACAGGTGAAAAGCTTCTTAACAAAATACTGGCAAACTCAACCCAAGTGATCAAATGAACATTCACCTCAATCAAGGAGGTTTTCTCCAAGCAATGGAAAACTGCTTCAATGTATGTAATCAACAAAATAGCTCCCATCTTTTCATGTGGGAACCTCTCAGCAGACTATGTCTAGATACCCCTGGGTAAATATCAAAGGAATCAAAGCAGACACACAATGGAGGTACCTGAATACCTGTGTTTAATGTCACACTGTTCATAATAGCCAAGATATAGGAGCAGCCTAGATATCCATCAGAAGATGAAAGGATTAAAAAAAAATGTGATGAGCCAATCTTGACGGCATAGGACTCTAATCCCAGCTACTCTGGGGACTAAAGGAGGAGATAAAACCTAGCTGGGCTGTAGAGTGAGTTCAAGGTAAGCCTGGAACACTTAAAAGAAAAATAAAATTGGTGTATATATATACACAACGGAATATTATTCAGCCATGAAGAAGAAAGAAGCCATTTATTTGCAGGAGAAAGGATGAAACTCCCGATCTTCATTTTGGTAAAATAAGGCAAACTCAGAAAGATAAGAATCACATATTTTCTCTCATATATGGAATCTAGACAAAGAAGAAATGAAAATAGAAGACAGCTATTAAGAAAACAAAATCCAAGGAATGGTAAAAGGAAGTAAAAGAGAGGTAATGATGGGTGAATGTTATCAAAGTACACTCTGTGGGTATGTGAAAATGTCACAACAAAACTCATCTTTTATAGTTAGTTTACTTTAATTTTTTAATCTTGCTTTTAAAATTAGGTATAAGCCAAGAACGGTAGTACACATTTAGAATCCTAGTACTTGGCAGGCCAAGGGAGGCAGAAGGATTGCTGTGAGTTTGGGTCCACAGTGGAGTACTTAGTATCAGACTAGCCTTAGCTACATAATGAGACTTTGTCTCAGAAAAAAAGGTATAAGCTTAAATTAAGTGTTGGTAACTCATGCCTGTAATCTAGCAGTTGAGAGGCTACAGCAGGAAAATCATGAATTCAAGCTTGGGCTTGAATTAGCTTGGGCTACATCCCCATGCAACTCCAATTGCAGGGTCTCTGATGCCCTCTCCTGGCCTCCACAGGTAATCAGGCACACAAAAAGTACACAATACCTCTAAGGACTCATTTAAAAATAACAAAAAATCCAAATAGACTGTACCTAAAGAGGACACATAAATGACCAAAAACATGAAGAAAACTCAAACATCATTATCAATATCTGTAGTAGTACGCTGCTGTCCTGGCTCAGCAAAGGAGACACGGAGACATATTCATAGATATAAACCCTGCCAGAACCTCAGCAGAGGGAACCACCATTATGGCAAGCACCATACTGGACAGTGGAACCACGAGCGTCTCATCTCAGGTGTTTTTATTGACTCAGAACTCCTCTTCAGGTGTTCTATTGCTAGCACGTGCAGATCATGAGCAATCAAGCACCGCCCCCCCCCATAAATCCAACACCTGCAGACAATATAAAACAGCAAGGCCTATTCAAGCCTTTTCCCAACAATGCACAAAGCAATTATTTTATACATAACTAAAAATAAGCTTCCACATCAATTATCCTTGAAACTTGAGTCTTAACCACATGAAATACCATTTTACACCTAATGACTATAATCTTTTTTGTATTGTTTTATGTTTTTGTGGTACTGGGGTTTGAACTCAGAGCCTTGTGAACATAAGGCAGGATCTCAATGATTGAACCACATCCCCAGCCCAGGATGGCTATAATCTAGTAGACAGACAATAAAAGGTGTCGATAGAGGTGTAGAGCAGTTAGAACTCTCAGACATTGCTGACAGGATTGTAAAATTATGCAATATCTGTAGGAACCAGTGCAGTAATTCCTGAAAAGATTAAATGTATGACCCAGGTTGTATGTGTGTGTGTGTGTGTATATATATACACACACACACATACATATGTATATATACATATATATGAAATAAATACATATGTCCACCTGAAATTTTTATATAAATATTCATGGGAGCTCATGCATAACAGCTAGAAAGTGAAAATAGCACAAATTATCTTCAGTATGTGAGTGGGAAAGCAATTGTGATATAGCCAGGTGATGGAATTCAGTTTTAAGAAGGAATGGAGTTAAGTCAGGCATGGTGACACATACTTGTAAATCTCCATACAGAGGAGGCTGAAGATTGCAGTAAGTTTGAGACCAGTCTGGGCTATATAGTGAGTTCAAGGCCAGCCTCAGAAAGATATGGAGACCTTGTCTCAACAACAACAACACCCCGGAGAATTAAACAAGTACTGATATGTGCTGTAACATGGACAAACTTTGGAAACATTTGTGCTAAGTGAAAGAAACCAGACACAGAGCCTACATGTTTTTAGTAATTCCATTTATGAGAAGTGCTCAGATGAGGTAAATCCATAGAGACAGAGAAAAGACTAGTGGTTGCCAGGGATTAAAGGGGAAGAAAATAGAGCACTAATAAATTTGGAGTTTCATTGGGAAGGGTTGAAAATTATCTATAGTTAAAATGTGAGAGGGCTACACAACTCTGAACATACTAAAGTCCGCTGAATTATATATTTTAATTGGTTGACTAGATGGTATGTTTTCTATCACTATAACACATAGTGGAGACAATCAACTTATAAACCAAAATGGTTTGTTTCGATTCATGGTTTTGGAGTTCTCAGTCTTTGATCAATTGACCTGGATGCTTTAGGTCTGTGGCAGCCCAGCATGGCAGAAGTGTAGGGCAGAGCAAACCAGCTCACAAATGGCCAGAAGTCAGGGAAACAGAGGAAGAGACCAGGGTCCCACAATCCCTTCAAGAACACTTCCCCAGAGGCCTAAAGATCACCCACTATGTCTCACTCTTAGAGTGTAGACCATTTCCCAATGGTAAGAAGCTAGGGACCAAGCCTTTAACACAGACATTTGGGAGTGCTACAGATCCAAACTGTACTGGCATGTGAATTATACATCAAACTGTTTTTCTAAAAAGGAGTAAATAACTATCCAGAGCCACCGTGATAGATTTGAAAGAAGTCACTGGGAGGCATCTGTGTAGGAATGTGTTTCTTTGACTGTTGTGGCTGTGTACGTGTGTTTCATGTGCGTGTGTATGTGTAACTGTGTTTCAGAAGATTCTGGCCTGGCCTGGCCCTAGGCAAAGCTGTCACATAGGCAAAATTGTTACTCTGGCTTTCCAGATAAAGATGAAAAATGTTGAATTTACTGTCCTTTGAAAAGGACTTTGCACTCCTATTGGACACCATTGTTATGTACAGATTAGGCAGCAATGGATCCTTCTGGATCAGGCAAGTTTGGAGAGACTTTACCATCTATTTCTATTTGCAGACAGGGCTGCTGAAGAGGAATAGTGTTGCAAAGACAATCAGAATATCACCATTTGGCTTTCCAGCCAGCTGTCATGAACTGTTCGTTGTACGGAGCACTCAGGGCCAGAATGCTAGGCCTTCCCAATGGAGACTCTGAGGAAAGCCTTCTCAAATTGGCCTGAACCTCAAGTAGCTGACACAAAAAGCAAGGGCTTCTTGGAGAATTAGCCGTGACAAGTTTTCCCTGCCTTAGATGACATTTGTGGCATAATGGAAGGGGGCTACACTTACACCTGTGGCACTGATGATAAAGTAATGGACGATGAGTGCCACTCTAGACTTCCATATTGTTCTTGGCTGAACTTTAAGTAACTGAAGTTGAACAGACCCATAGAAAGAAACTACAATAGCCCAAGACAGCCCCTCATGCCTGATCCTGTTTCTTCAAGGCCTCCAATTTTAGTCCTTCATTTCTCTAATATAGTATGTCAATTGTTGCTCCTTCCTTTACCAATTTGGGGCGATCTGTTGGCTTGTGCTAAGGTAGTTGAGAATTTAATGCCATTATATCATTCGTCATCATTTTTCATTCCTTTATTGCTCACCCTAGTAGTGGTTGCAGTATACTAACACCTTTATGCTCCAGTCATTGGTTACCAATTGCTTTTCAAGCCCTGCTTGATGAGACAAGATACTGGTACCCTTCTCTTTGCCTTCAGATCTTCTCTCCATCCAGCTCTCTCACCAGGAAGCATGTAAAACATTTGATCCTTATTTTATTTCATTTTAGTATTTTTGAGATAAGGTCTCGTGTAATCCCAGTTAGCCTCAAACTTGCTTTCCAGCCAGGAATGACCTTGAACTCCTAGTCCCCCTATTTCCACCTCCTAAATGCCAGGATTGCAGCTGTGAGGCACCACTCCTGTCTGGTCCTTATTTTCAAAGTCATTTGTCTTAAAAAGCAGATATGAAGGACAGAGCTGGTTTTTTACTGAGTGCGCACTGTCTTATTTAATCTGTGTGACAATTCTGAGAAGGGACTCACATCATTGTGATTTGAGACATGAGAAAACTGTGACCAAACCACACATCTGGTAGGGACCCAAGCTGGATTTGAACCAAAGTTGGACTCCAAAGTCCCTATCCTTTTCCCAGAGGCCCATGATTCCTCAGCTTCGGTTTCATCTACAGTATTTTGAATCCTCTTTCTATGACCAAAGCTTGGACTGAAAGTCATTATCTATTTTTGGAACCCCATGGCGCTTTTGGCTCATTTACCAGAGGGCACAGGAAAGGGCAACTTAAGAGGGACTTTAGGCCATTGCTGTGTCCCTGGGGTGGAAGGAGCGGGCCATCTGCTGACATGCATGGCTTAGCTGCATGCCTGGCAGGCCTCCCTCTCTACCTGGGGCCTAGGCCTTGGCCTTTGGAAGCTAGTTTGGAAATCCCAGGTGGTGTCTAAGGCAACACAAGGAGCCATTTGATAGCACCACCATGCCTCTCCCAGTCATGCTGCTGTTGATATGAAGCAAATTCTGAATTTTGGAGGTTATAGCTGACTCAGAGTATTGCTCTGGCATTGCGGTCATAGACACATGTGGGAAATTCCCAAACTGACTTTCCCACAGAGCTGTTTTGGAGAGGGGGACAGAAAGAGGCCGGGGGTGGAAAATGTATTTTAGCTATTTATTTGATTAGTATTTGTTAAATTGGCAGGACATTTCAACCAGAAGTTCGGAGTGGGATTCCCCGAAGGGCCATTTCTCTGCATATAAGAGTCTAGAGGTTAAAAGGTCTAGGCTCGATTTTCCGTACCAAGGGAGAGAGGCCACAATAGCATAAAGCAAACTATCCAGATTATTTTTAGTCATCTTCATGCTGCTGTCATAAAAAAAAACACTTGAACATCCACACCCATCTGCTTCTCCTCCATCCCCAACCCTGGACTGCTGGGTTCTTCCTCTTTGTCGAGACTGTACACATCCATCCACCTTGGTTGCATCTGGGTCTTTTCATTTCCTTTTGTAGCCCTTCTTCTTGGCCCCTGGCTTATCACCTACACCATCCCTCCAAAGTCCTTCCACCCCTCTGCCTGGCCCCAATTCATCTGTCACCACTGCTGGATGGGTCTGCCTACAGAGCAGCTGTATGAGGACTTCCCCAAGGCTACTATGCATCTTACACCATAGAATCCAAGGCCTCACTTTGGCACTCAAGGTTCCACACTCCCTGCCCTCAGCCTACCTTCTGGCTCAGTTCTTGCCATTCTCTAGTGGATGGAGGACTTCCTTAAGATAGATGACCTGACTTTGGGACTGTGACTGAATAGAAGGTTACTTAGGATGTGGTGGGGTCAGGACTTGTAAGCTGAGGGAATGAGAGCATGAGTATGACAAAGACATCATGGGCTGGGGGTATGCTTCAGGGTTAGATGACCATGGCTGCCATTCCAGTGTCACAAATAAGATAATTAATTTGCTGTGGCCTCTGTCATTGGCTGAATGAGTGACCTTGGACAACTCTTCCTATTTTGGAGCTTCTCGTCTTCTGCAAGAATCTCAAACTTGCACTCAGGCCCAAGTGACCCGAAGGCATTTGTCAATGAGCACATGAAATTCATTTGAAATGTCTTGTGTTGAGCACGTGTGTGCTCTAGTTGTGCACTGTGCCAGTCTGTCCCCACTCCCCCACCCGACCCCCACCCCCATCATTTTCACTAGTTGTTCAATGTCTGAAGGCATTTGCACGTGTGACTCTGGGATTAGGCTGTGTTTACTCCCCTTTCAACTCTGGCATGGTTGGAATTCTGTTTGACCTCCTTTGAAATGAAACTTGCCTGGTGCTTTGCTTAAGTGGTTTGCAATGCCATCCAATATACACAGCCAGGTGGGACTGACCATGCCTCCTGAAACGGCCCACCAAAGGACAGTGGTGAGTGCCTTTAGTATTTCTGACTTGTGTGGTCAGCTGCACAGGGAGATGTTATTCCATTGAAAGTGATTGTCCTTACATAGCCAAGCACAAGTGGTACCCGTCTACAGTGTAGAAAAGACCAAGCACAGCATGCCATTTGCAGTCAGCTGGGCATACAGAGGGCATTGGTTGGAAGCACAAAGTGTGGATTTAGCCCAAGTTGTCAGGCAGGGTACTCTCCAGGACAGAATGTTGAATGGGAGTGTGTACTGGATGTGGCCCAGTCTGTGGAAGGACTCCACAGAGCCACACATAGAGGGCAGGGGGGATTGGGGAAGCATTTTCCCCACTGAGTTCCTTGGCATTAACCAGTCCCAAGGGCTACATGAGCTACAAATCTTCCTGGCCACAGGCCAGCAGAGCACAACTCCCTAAGAGATGTTAGACAGACACAGCAGCGGCTGGAAGGCCCGGCAGTGGCTCGGCCCGGACAGCAACTGAGCCCCACTCTTTTGGGCAGCATCTGGGTGAGAGGTACTGAGAACTGGGTAGGGTGCTGGTGAGGGTGGGGGGGCCCATCATGAGACACAGCCAGGCACTGGGTAGAAATGGGGCTGCTGATGGCCTGTGGGGTCAGAGGGCTGTAGCTACTATGTACACACAATGTTAGGTCTGCCCAGAAACTCCACGCAGATGCCAGAGAGGGGCTGCCCTTTTAGGGGATCACAGTGACTAGTGCACTGCATGTGGGTAGTTGTAGGCTCTGAAATGGTGGGTGGGGAGGGGAGAGGTGGCAAAAGGGAGAGAAAGGGCCACATTTCTGACTAAGCTGTCTCATGTGCCTGGAATAACTCCAGGGCGCTTCCTGGTAAAAGGGATTGACTCTGTGTGGCTTGGCCTCCCTATCTCTGTTCTTTCCTGCATCTATGGCTTATGAACTCAAGAAGACAAATCTCCCATAGTCCTATTTGTCAATATCAAATAGAATGGAGAGGGTAAACTTTGCAAAGCAACTTCATGGAACACATTGCAAAGTCCCGGGGAAATGGTTTGAGACACTTGTTGGGGACAGTTATATGACTACAACCCACTCGTGTCAACCAGGCAGGCACTGAGTGACATGCTTGGGACTGAGAGCTTTGTAGAGAAACAGGCACTTGGGTGATGAGGTTGTCAGGCCTCACGTGTGCTAAAGGATGATAGGTGCTTCCTGGGTGAGGTTTGGTTGTGGCCATGACCAAAGATCAGGAAGACGAAGGAGGGAGGGTATGTGAAGACAGGACACAACCAGAGAATGTCTGGGGTTGTACTGTGTGTTGTGTGTGTGTTTGTGACATGGTTCCCTAAGAACCTGGCTCTGGCTGTGGTATGTGGATTTATTCTGAACAGCTTGAAACCAGGATGCCCTGGCAGTGATGGGGTGGCTAGGAACACGGCCAAAGAGCCCAGTGTCGGCTAGATAGGAGCAGCAGGAACTGGCAGCCAGACCTGTGTCTGGCAGTGGCAGATACACCGAGGTTTCTTTACCTCCCCCTGCTAACTTGCAGTGTGCTCACTGGAAGCCACAGAAACTCACACACTGACCTGTGCCATTACTGACACATTCAGATGCCCCCGAAGCCCTAGAAGTACTGTTTCTCTGAAGAGTAAGCAGAAGAGTTCATGGAGCCAGGATAAAATTCAGACATAAACTTGACCCTCTGCAGCTAAGGCTATATCACCATCACCTGGCCAGGCTGCCTGCTGGAATGTAGTCACTGGCTGAGATAGGAGCTATAGAAGAGATTCTAGGGTCCTTGTTGCCTCTCTTTTCAGTATTAACAGTTAAGAGCATACTTAGGGTTCAGAGCAATCCTGGGCTCTGCAGTTGCTGCCTGGGCCCAGCTCATCTTCCCTATTACTTCCTACCAGGGATACCTGAGAGGCTTTGATCCAGGAGCTAGCAGGCACTTGGCTCTTCATCCTTGTGGCTGCTAAGCAACTGGCCAGACCTCAAAGGTATCCATTATATGAGGGCTCTGTTTGAGTGAACCAAGGACAAGCATTCCTTAAACAACAAGACTTTGGTCCAGCAAGTAGGCTCTGGGCTTCCCTGGCCTGGGGATGCTAACAGATGCATATAGAGCCATACTCCCCACCCAAGTCCTGGCAAATAGCATATGGATAGGAGTCAGCCAAGTCTGAGACAACTTGTGATATGACCAGCCACAATGCCTGTCTCCTCACATTACTTTTGAAAATACTGTGCAGGGGGGAAGAAGGCCAAGGCCAAAGCATCTGTGAGCCATATTCAGCCTCCTTGCTGCCAGTTTGTGACTGATGTGCAAAGCAACACTGGGTTGCACTTCTTTGAGTATTCTTTTCGTTTGGTGAACTGTTTTCTTTTTTAAAGAGTTTTCTTTTTTTAATTTATGTGTATGTGGGGGAGAGTATGCCTTGTGTGTATGGGTGCCCAAAGAGACCAGAAAAGGGCATCAGATCCTTTGGAGCTGGAGTACAGGCCGTTGTGAGCTGTCCCCCGCCCCCAGTGTGCGTGCTGGGAACAGACTCAGGTCCTCTGGCAGATCAGCAGGCATTCTTCATCACTAAGCCATCTCTTCTACTCCAACTTGTTTTCTTGGTCTTCCAAAGCCAGCTCCAGTGGTATCTCTGTATCGCTTTCTCTAACTCCTTCCTTGAGACAAAGAAACACTGTTTTCTTCAATCCCTTAGTATCCCTACTAAGAAATACAGTTGAATATTCATTCATTCATTCATTCATTCAATAAACTTTATAAAGAGATGATGTCTCACCTACACCTACAGTCCTAGCACTGTAGAGGCTGAAGCAGAAGGATGGCAGGTTGGAGGTCAGCCTGTCTTATATAGTGAGACTGTGTTGAAAGGAATGGGAAGGGGAAGAAAAGAGGTCTCAGTGTGTTGTATAAGCTCGTCTTGAACTTGTGGACCCAACTGACACCTGCACCTCAGCCTCACAAATAGCTGGGGCTACGGGCACACACCATCAGGCCCGCCTTTCAACAAGTCTGTATTAACTTCTTTGGCAAGGGTGGTGCTGGGTTGCATAGATAAATTTAAAAAACAATACCTGTCCTTAAGAAGTAGCTAGTCCAGTGGGGAGTGAAACAGAGAGCAAGCAATGGCTCTTAAATGTATGGAAGCTCACATAGAACTCCCTGAGAGGGGCAGCCCCAAGGTTGGAAATAGAGAAGGAGACTGATCACCAGGACCAATAGGCTGAAAACGAACAGACCCAGTGGAGAAACACACAGGGTTTTCCTGGCCTGGGGAACCTTGGGCAGATGCCAAGAGTTCTGGAAAGCAATGGCATGCTCAGGCATTGGCAAGTAGCCCTGTGATGGGTGTGTAAATAATGGAGAGCTGGGAGTAACAGGAAGTGAGGCGAATCTTTTGGGACCTGGTGGGTCATGTTGTGGATCTTGGCCAATTTTTCTTATGGAGGCAGTAGGGAACCAGCTGAGAGGCTAAAGCAGGGCAGTGACAGATCTGTCTGGCCTTGGCTTTGGAAGTTCCACACTGGAGCCTGTATGTGTCAGATGGATAGAAAGGACAGTGGAAAGGAGGCCAGTGGGAAGCTGGTTCCCCAGTGCCTAGACTTGTGTGCTTGCAAGCATGAGAGCACACATGCACACGCCCTCCCACCCCACACAAATTAATTATTTAACTAATTAGGCTAAGGCATAGATCTGTACAGGGTACCTGGTTAGTATGCATGAAGCCCTGGTTTTTTTCCCTGGTACTACAAAACATTAAGTAACATGTAATAGATAAAGTACTTTGTATTGTGATGCAATAATCTAAAAACAAAAACAAAAACAAAAAAACAGCACTGTAGTCAGGCCTGTTGGCATGGGCCTGTTATCCTAGCTATTTAGGAGGCTGAAGTGGGAGGATCAAAAGTTTAAGACTTGCCTGAGCTGGGAGTTCAAGACCAGCCTGGGCAACTTAGAAATACCCTCCCTCAAAATAAAAACTAAAGAAAAGGGCTAAAATTGTAGCTTAGTTTGTAAAGCGTTTATCTAGCATGTGCAGGGCACTACATTCAACCCCTAGTACTGCAAAAAGAAACAAACGGTGTTTTGAGTCTTTTGGAAGTGAGATGAGAAACTGACCAACTGACCTTGCCACTCAGGCCCCAAGGCAGAATGTTCCCATCCCTCTGATTCCCCATTTCTTTCCTGACCTCTTCTGAAACAGTCTTATCTTCAACCTACATCTATAAATAATACCCTATTACAGCTGTTCAAATAATAATGGGAAAAGGGCTGCCAGGCTGCTGCATTCAGCTGAGCCAGCAATGTTCCCTGAAGTGGGCTTCACTCTGGCCAGATGGCCTCACACAGAGCAGTTGGTCTGGGAGAGGCCAGTGGTGGGATGATATCCTAGCCCACTTCTGAGAGCCAACATGCCCACCGTTCCTGCTGCTCAGGTGGGCCCACTTTCTCTGCTAGACCAGATTTTCTTAACTAGTCTAGTCAGAGATTACAGTTTAGCCCGCACCTGTCATTTAAGATTTAATCCTCACTGTAACTGAATGAAATCGATAACTTTAGGACCAGTTCCCAGAGAATACGGGCTCAGTAGAGATCCCAGACAGCTTCTTACTTGTTTTATAGAAGTCATCAGATCTTACTCAGCAATGTCTACGCTGGAACTGTGTGAGAAAGAAGATGCTCCATTCTTTCTTCGGCTTTATGCAGGCTTCAGGTAGAGCCTACAGGAGGGAATGCAGGCCAGGCCAGATGGAAGTCATCACTAGCCCATCAGCTCCCTGGGGCTGAGCAGAAGGGAGGCACCTTCCCTGCCTAGCCCCATCAGGAATGCTGGGCTTCCTAAGGCCAGTTGGGGGGGTGGGGTCAGGTTACTCTAGGTGATGAAGTATTTTCCTTTCTCAATTCGAGGATCCAGCCGCACTTAGTGAGCTGCTTTTTTGTTGCAATAGAAACAGAAAACCAGAAAAGCCCAGTGGGGGTTGATCAAACTTTTCCTTTGTTCTGCTGAGTAGGAGGACTAGGCAGGGGGAGGGTCAGGGACAGCACAAGGGCAACAAATCCACCGTAGGAGATGAGGATCAAATTCTAGCAAAAACAATGACAATAACCAAAAGCACAAAGTACTAAATGTATCCAGTGAGGAAGAGGCCTCCCTTCTCACAGGTCTAAATCTGCAGCCTCCAGAAGGAACCAATGGGAGTCCTAGCATGTATAGCTATTGCTCTCTTGGCCTAGATGTGCTAAGGACCACCCCAAGAGCTCTGTCTACTATGTATTCTCCGAGCTCCATGGCCCAGATATTTTCCTACCTCCACAACACACCTACGAACAAAGAACTCAAATGTTTCTGTCATTGAGTTTGTCAAGCATGTTTGCATAGCACTACCAAAGGAACGGTTGCCTAGTTACTAAGAACACAGGTGCAGAGCCTACTTACTCTTCCTCACTGTGACATTCCACAGCTGTGTGGTATTGGACAAGTTATAGCCTCTGCATCCCAGGTTCCTCACCTTCAAATGGTAATGCTCTTGAAAAGCAGAGATTTTTATCTTTTATTCAGTGCTGTGTCTCTGGAGCCCATGAAGTACTTGGCATCTAGTAGGTACTTGATTCATACTTATTACACATGCATATCACTTAGAATGGGTGCTGGCACTGAGTAGGCTCAAAGATGTCAGTTACTGTCACATGAGCTTTCATATTTTCACAGGGCTTCCAAGAGGAGCATTCTGAATTTCATTCGTGGCAGTGGTATTCTGTGAAAGGTCCAAGTTCTGAGTCAGGTTATTGAAGGAGTAGGCAACAGACTTGGAATTGAGGAAGGGTGCTTGAGTCACAGAAGATTAGAAATGTAGCTCCAAATGCTTGATTTTAAGCATCCATCCATTCATTCACTCATCTATTCTATGAACATGTCACAAATACTCCACAGGCCAAGTCCTGAGCTTCCGGGAACTAAAAGAGACAGTGATAACAAAACAGGCAAAGCTTCTACTCTTTTATTTAAAATCAAGTTTCCTGTAGCCCACATTCGCCTCAAACGTACTATGTAGTGAAGGCAGTAAACATTATAAAGAAAGCAGCGCAGTTCGGAAGGCTAGAGCGGGTGAGGGGGTCTGCCGACAGGGGTTTCACTGCGAAGGGCTGGAGAAAAGGAGCTAGTGAACATGTGGTACGTATGCAGGAAGGTTCAGGCATTGAGTGTCCTCTGGCAAGAGTGGTGGTTGGGTGAGGTCAAGCAATGATTAGCTGGTTTTCAGCTTCCCTAAGGGTGGTCTGGTCCTGCCAGGGAGATGAAGGGTGGTGAAGCCTCGGTAACACTCCATCTGACAACAACGCAGTCACCATCACAACCTGGATTGAGCACCCTTATTCATTACATGCTTGGACCTCTGATGCTCACTATAGACTGGGCACCTAGGAAATGCTTCTTGAATGAAGGAATAAATGGGTGGCCATTGTTTCCCTCTGCTTCCCCAGCCGACTGGGTCATTATCACTCATGCATGGGTGCTCAGCTTATCTTTCCTTCCACATGAAATGCCTCCCCCCCACCCCCGCCGCCTCCTTTCACCTACCTGGAAACCCTTGACTATCCTTAGTGTCCCTCTGTGAAGTCTTTCTTGACTTCCCCAGTCAGGGTTGATGTCTCTGTCCTCTGAACCTTCTAGCACATTCTATACCCTCCATCCTTGCCTTGATCACTATAGATTTTGTTTGTTATTTCTGTCACCTCTCCTTACCGATGATTTTTCTCAGTGACAAGGGCTAATTTTGTCATCCAAATACCTTCAGCACCAGCCCTTAGAGGATGCCAAATAAATATTTGTAAAAATAGGGCCGGGAATATAGCTCAGTAGAGATTTTACCTAACGTGCACAAAACCCTAGGTTCAATCTCCAACACCAAAAAATGGAATCAATGGGGAAAACAGCAACAACAATGAATTGTTAGTCAGCTTCTCTTTGAGTGGTTTGCTGGAACTGGCTTGTGGTGGTTAGTGACAGCCAATTGTTAAACATTTAGGAATGTGTGAGCCAAATGGTAAACATTCCCATCTTTAAAAAAAAAAATTAAATTACACCAGAAAACAGAAGACAAACTGAAACTGAGGGACAGTCAACAAAATAAATGACCCAAAATATGCAATATGGAATCCTGGAGTAGATCCTAGAATAGGAAAAGGGCTGTGTAGGGAAACCTGGTCAAATCCCAGCAATTTTGTACTTTAGTTGCTGTGCCAAGGTTAATTTCCCAGTTTCGACAACTGCTTTGTAATTATGCGAGATGTCAGCATAAGGGGAAGCTTGGTGAAGGGTACACAGGGAAGAGACAGTACAGAAAAGAGATTTGTAAGTCTAAAATTATCCTGGAATTTTAAAATGAACTGTTAAGCAAACATACTAGATTATATAAACCTATAATTAAATAAATTGTGTTGTAAATAAAGGTGATGAACACAACTTCTCACTTCCTAATCCTGCCGCTTTCCGAATTAATCTATACCCTTGTGCTCTTGGTATCTCTTGCATAAGTGCACGGCACACTGCGTCATATCTCCGCCCACTTTTTGCCAAAATTTATGTCACTTTGGAAGCTTGAAATGGGCCAAAATGAGTGTATCTATTTCATGAAAATCTGAAAGTTCCACAAATCAGGGCTTGGGTTGTTGTTTTTGACGGTGTACCGTAGGCTTAGGAAAGTGGTGGAGGCGGAATGGCCTTGGCATGTGTGAGGTCCTCGGTCCCATCCCCAGAATGGGAGTGGGGAGGGAAAGGAGGGGAACAGGAAGGAAGAAGAAAGAATGGGGTGGAGGAGGGAGAGAGGAAAGGGGGAAAAGAAGTAAAAGGAGAGAAGGAAAGGAAGAAGGAAGAAAGGAAGGAGAAAATGTCAATAACTTACATGAACCTTGAAAATGTGATTGTCTATTCCTGTTGACTTCATGGGTAGCACACAAATAACCAAGGAAATAATGCTTTCAGTAAACATTATTATTCAACAAAGATGTTCTCATGGTGAAGAATCAGTGAGGGGCTAGCACTTTTTTACCAGTTTACTTTCTTCTTACTCATGAACATAAATGAAGTATCTACCTTTCTTGTAGGTAGTGCATTTGCCTTTCTACTGCAACCAGAATTTGGCTTTGGATACAAAGGGTCAGCAAGATCAATGAAAGGTCTATGTACGAATCAATTGGCCTTATGGAATCTGCAGTAAAGAATACCTATCTCATCACTGTTTGTAAATTGTGTGCTTATTGTCTTATGTAAGTAAATGTGTAGTGTTTGCCTATCTACATGCACACAGTTTTGACAGCCCATTGCTGAACATTTTTTAGAACACCACTGATCTGAAGGACTCACTTTGTCCTCAACTGCATTGAAGAAAAGAGTATCTGCACCTCTATGCCAGGCCACACGATCCCTACGGAGACCTTGGTTGCTCTTTGGCTCAATGGTGTGAAAGCATTGTGATCTCCACTTTACAAACAGGGATATCAAGACCTAAAGAGGTTAAGTAAGGAGGCCAGGGATAAAAGCACTATGCCTGCATCCAAAGCCAATCATTAGTTCTTGCTGCTTCTGTAACAAATTACCGTGAATATAGCAGCTTAAGGTAACACAGATCTTATGGATCTGGGGGTCAGAAGTCCAAAGTGCTCTGAACTCTGCTCCTCATACTTGTGTGACAAGTGGTTTACCCACTGAACCATCTCCCCAGACCCTTGCTGTTTTCATTAGCATATGTTTATTATACATAATGACAGGTATTGTCATTGCATTTTCGTATATACACACATACAATGTACTTTTATGATAGTCACTTCTTGCTACCTTCTTCTGTCCCCCTCCCATTCCCGTTTATTCTTTTCGTCTCCCACCTGCTCCCTCTTCCACTTTCAGGTTTCTATTTATTGTTTATTTTTGATGACACAATGAGTTTCATTAGGATTGTTCACAGGGTTCTTACAGTTACCAGTGGCTACACCACTGAAGAAATATCTCTTCCTCTGCCAGAGTGCTGTATATTTTAAGTGGCGTATATTTTCAAGGAAGTGGGGAGCCTCCTGATCCCCTGCCCTAGAGCTGCCTGTAGGTCCCAGGAGGGTACCTCATGGGCCCTTCTCCTCCCCTGACAAGATGTTGACAGTCCCAGTCCTGGCAGGTCTTATGCCAGTAATCGCAACTGCCCTGAGATCAAGGGCCCAGCACCTGTGCCATGTTTTAAGACACGTGCTTTACAGCACTCCTCCGAGTCTTCCAGCTCTTGCATGTATTGTTTTCTTTTCTAGACAGGATTTTCCTGTGTGACTCTGGCTGTCCTGGAACTCTCTCTGTAGACCAGGCTGGAATTAAAGGTGTGTGTCACCACAGCCCGGCTCAGCTCTTACATTCTTTATGCACGTTCTTTCAGAATGCTCCCTAAACCTTGGAGGAGGGGGTATAGATGAACTATATATGGCTAAGACATCACTTATTCTCATCATATTGACTAGTTATGAGTCTCTTCAGTTACCACTGACCACTGTAAAAAGCTGACCAAAGCTCATTGTAGATTAATCTATGGAGACAAATGTAATTCTTTATATTTCGATTTGATGGGCACAACCTGTCCACTTAGCAAAACAGCAGCAGTAGCTTCTTCACTAGGACCTATGACCTCCCCAGTCATAGGCTTTTGACCAGGTTTCCAGTACCACACACAGATCCCCTCCTGTGGAGTGGGCCTAAAGACCATGTTCAAAGGTTCTAGGGAAGGATCTATTTTGTCTTCCCCAGCTTCTAGAGGTTGCCTGCATTCCTTGGATTCAGAAGCAGCCATGGCTGGTCAAGTTTCTGTCACATCCCATTTTCATTCTGTTTCTGTCTTCACATCAGCCTCTGCCTTTTGCCTAACTCTTTCACTTTAGAAGAACTCCTTTCAGCCAAGGCCAACTGCTTAGCAACCTTTGTGCCACTTGCAAGCCTTAGTCTTCTTTGACGTGTGAAGCAACACAGCGAGGTTCTGGTGACTAGGGCCCAGGCATTGTTGTGGCCTGGGTTTCTGCCTACCCTATTTTTCTGTGATCCTTCTCCGCACTGCCTCTTGTTTTAATGGCTACATACTCCAGTGTGGGACCCACTTTCTTCTTCCGACTCCTGTGTGAACACAGCCCTTTGGGGGGTAAGATGCTTTTGTCAGTCATTTTCCAGGAGAATGACTTCCAGTGCCTAGAACCTATGATCCTAAAGAAATATGTTATATAGTTATATAATAATAAACAACAATAAAAGTATATATCATTTTTAGTGGTAGTTCTTAGTCCAGAATCTCAGGCCAAGCCTGTGAGCTACCACAGAGCTACACTACCAGCCCCTGGGCATGTGTTTTACCTGTGCTCTTACTAATGTGTTTTATACGAACATTCCTAGAGCTTTGTGTGTCGCTGGCTTTTTAAAGTCTCCTGTCCATCCTTTCCTTTTTCCAATGTGAGAGCAGCGTGGGAACTTCTGACTGCTGTGGTGGGCTTTACCACATTGCCATTGACACAGGCTCATATTCTGAGCTTGCTTCAAGTCACCAACCAGGGTCAGGTCTTATGTATTTCCTTTCTTCCTGTTTGTGTATATGTAACTGTGCACATACACACATATGCTACAGGGCACATGTGGAGGTCAGAGGATAAGTGTGGGGATTGCTTTGCTCTTTTACTGTCAGCAGCACCTATTTTGACGAATATATCATTTATCATTATGTAGAAACCACAAACTGGTGACCACTGGGCTAAATAATAGCCACGGGTTGTGTCCCAGCATAATTAGTGACCTTTCTATGCAGTCTAGATTCCTGGCTCCTTTTGAAAAAAAGAAAAATCTGGTAATACTAGTTCTGCATTTCCACTGGAGAGTAGGTAACTGGATTGGCGTGGTGGCTTCCCCTTTAGCTAAAACGTGTGCTGTCTAGCTCTTCACACTCCCCCACCACTCCTTATCTATTCCCCACCTTTCTTCACTATCCTGTCTGCTTGGCTCCTAAGGGCATTTGAGTTATCTGAACTATTTTGTTCATGCCTAAGTTCCCACCTATATCATGATCTCTTACGTATGTATGAAACTCTTTGAATTCCTTTGTTTCTCTCATGCTGCTGTAGACATAGAATGTTCCATCAATACTGAGAGATGAAACAGCTTCTCTCTAGGTGATGTAATTTTTTTTCATTTTATGTGCATGGATGTTTTTGTCTGCGTGTATGTCTGTTTAGCACATGTGTGCCTCTAGGTGATTTTAGGATGTGTACGAATTTACTTTCGCAGCACAGGGAGGTATCATAAAAGTAACATTTATTGAGAAAACCTGAGTCGAAGCAGAGAGGTAATATTGCTCCCATGTCACGGAGGAAAACTGAAGTTCAGAGAGGCCACACAGTAGGGCTGGAGCAGTAGATCTGACCGTTTCCATAGTCAAAGCGAAAGCCTTTGTTGCATAAAGAAGCTTCTGGAGATGGAGAGGAGCTGCCCCTGGGACTCTCTGAGAAAGTTTGTGCACAGACTCTGAGATTTCCTTTGGCTTAGACAGAGATCAGGCATGTGTCACGCACCTGCTCGGTGCCTCCCACACTCTCGGGAGCTCCACACCTCCCAATAGCCCTCTGAGAAGGTGAAACAGATGAAGTCAAATTGCTGTTGGGATTTAGGGCCCATTTGATGAGTCACATCCAACACCAACAGTGTTGGAGCACCAACAGTCTCCTTTCTCGTGATGTGCTCAGGGCTTGCTATTCCCTCATGCCGTCACTCAGACGTGCGGTGTGGGGTGGGAAAACATAGGGAAATTATGCGTGGCTAATTGTGCAGCAGCAAGCAGGAAGGAATGTGTGAATACCAGAGGCTCCCACTGGGGCAGAAGTCTGGTGTCATGTGTTGCTGAACAGCTGCAGGAAAACTTGTATGGACCCTTGGATGCTGAAGGGTGGGTCTGGCAGACTTGTATTGTAACTTTGGTGGCAGAGAGGATTTATAGGAAGCAGACATTCAGCATCAAGAAACTTTCCTCTGAAGTTTTTGTCTGCTTTCTTTGCCACCCTGTCCCCTCTAGTCACCTCCAGCTCTAGTCATAGATAGGAAAGGGAATATGTAGGAAGACCTCAGCCCTGGGGCCAAAGGGTTCCTCAACATCTGACATGTCCACAGACCCAGCTTAGGGTCAGCAAAGTGTGCCTGCCCAGCTGGGCACACTAACCCCCTGGACCAAAAGCTCCAGGCCAGCCGTCAGGATGGAGTGAGGAAGCAAAGGCTCAGCTGAGAGATTTTCTCTTTTAGACTCTATGGGAAGCCCAGAACCCACAGCCCAGGTACTTCATCTGGTCCTACAAGCTCAGCCTTCGTGGGCCACTCAGCCTCTCCACAATCACACAGTTTAGCGCTTGCTGTGTGAGAAGACACAATGTAATGTTTGCCTGTATATCAAGAGATAAAAGTTTAAGCTCTATAGTGATGCAACTAAACAATAAACTGTTGTATTCCTTACTTGTGTGTGTGTGCGCGCACGTGTGTGTGTTTTGCTAGGGATGGAACCTATACTTTGCACATGTTAAGCAAATACTGTATCTGAGCTATACCCCAGCCTTATTCGTTACTCCGTTACTCCTTATTGCAGGCTCCCTATGAACCAAGTGCTAGTCTAAGATATTTAAATTCATTATTTCTTTAATCCTTAAAAGATCAAGAGCATGAGTTAAGAGAGGAAGCCGAACTCATCAAAAGTCACCCAAGGAGTAAATGACAGATCCAGCATGCGCTCCATGCAGAGCAAGCATGCCACCTGCCAGTCCCACTTGATACACTAAAGAAAATGAGATTTAGGAGGTGACTAGCATCAGGGGCAGGCCTGGAGTTTCCTCTTTTGTCTCTGGTATTTAACTTACTGTGTGACCTTAGGCCCAATGCTCAGCCTCTCTCAGCTGTCTCTTGTTTGGAAAAAGAGTCAGAGTTGGAAAATGTCACAATCCAAAACCTCTGAAAGTCTATACTGTGCAAAGCAGTATTAGCAGGAGGTGGTAAAGAAGGAGGAGACTCAGAAGGCCCCAGAGACAAAGGTTGAGAATATGACCTGGGTTGCTTTGGCTTTACAAGGTGGAAGCAGGCCTGGACAGGAGAGCTGTCAAAGTGGAGATAGCTCACACTACCCCCTCAATAGCCACTCTGTAAGCAGGCACATGGACCAGGTGGGCATGATGATTGCCCTGGTCAGCAGGCACGGTGAGCTGCTGCTGCCACCTAGGGGACAGTGGTGGCCTGGAGCTCCACTGTACAGAGTTGAGATTCAGCCACTTAGCCACTTGCTGCACATTCTCTGTCTCCTGCTGGTTTCCGGAGTGGCGAGGGGCGGCCTGGCCCCGTTTGGCGGTGGGGAGGGGAATGAGGCTGAGCAGCAAGTGCCACCTCTGTTTGGGGAGTTATAAATAAGTCCATCTGGAAGTGTTTGGGGCTGTGAGAGCTGGGGTCTGGCTCTGCAGTTCAGGCCATGTGGCGCATATTTCCATCCACACCAGCCCCCCAGTCCCCAGAGACTGTCTGAGCCAGGCAGGAACGTCTCAGGCCCCACCTCAACTACCAGCCCCCACCCAGGCCTCCTTTACTCTGGTGAAATCCACAAGATCATGGCTGAACACTGCTTTGAACTATTTCAGCGGCTCCTGGATGCCAGATAAATGAATGATTTTTGTAGTTCAACATTTAGCTTGCTAGGCAGGGCCCATGATGGAAGTGAAGCACGCTGGGTTTTTAGGCTTCCCTTAGCTGGCAGCTAAGGCCAGCCCATGTGTAAGAGGATTTGTCCCTTTGCCTCTAACGCCCAGCAGCAGGACACTCAGACAGAATGAAGCCATAGGATGATTTATTAATGTCACAAGCACTTAGTTCACACCCTCCTGTGCTAGACAAGAAGGACAGAAAGGAACAGCTTCAGGGAGCTTGAACTCAGAGTTCAAGTTGCTTCTTTACCCCTGGGGTGTCGGCTCCAAGACACTTATTGGGTGTCTGAACTGCTTTTCGTTTCATAAAGCCCTGTGACGAGGCCCAACTGATAAACTAGCCATAGGAGATTAACAATAACTAATAATGAAACAGACTCATTATAACCATAAACTGCCAGAAAAATTACTTTAAAATTAACAATTTTCTTTCTGGAATTTTCTTTTAATATTTTTAGACTACAGTTGTCAGTGAGCAGCGAAAACGTCAGAAAGTGAAACCATGGGTGCTGAGTAGGGGCATCTGCACTTTTGGCAGTTGGGGTTACACAGTTCTTTGCAGTGTGAGACTCTTCTTTCAATTGTGGGCACTCAATGCCCTGACTTCCTGGCCTGAAATGGCAACTGTACTCTGGAGCCATTGTGACAAGCAGACATGCCTCTACACATTTCCAGGGGACAAGAGGGACAATTCCTGGCTGCAGCTCACTTGTAAGGGATTTAGCAGTAGGCAGCGAAGGAGATGTTTCTCCAACATGGGATGCTTAGCCAGCCTTCTATGTTGACAGGTACATTGGTGCCACAGAACTGGGAAGTTGTGTTTGCTCCGAAGGTAAAAAATGATCCTTAGTTGCGAGGTCAGACCCCCAGAAACCCACAAGAAAACTGGATTGAGGCCAGGAAGCAAGCACAGTCATGGCAGTTAGGGACATGGTGGCAATGTCCATAGTCAGCTGGAACCCAGCCTCAGGGACAGGTGAGAGGTTTGGTAGGTGTAGGTGGATAAGAGTACACTATGGTAGAAGTTGCAATGAAGTCCTGAGATTCACTAAAATGGCCACAGGTTAAGGTGTTGATGTAACAGGGAGCCCACCAGAGATTACCACTCAGACATAGTTTATAGCCAATTGAAAGTCTTTATTCCAGCTGGCTGGAGCTACACTCAGGTATTTGGGACCCAAGTGTAGCCTCAAGTGTTTAGGGTAAGGGGTTTCTAAAGGTAAAAATCACATCCTGATATCTCACTCAGCAGGTGAACTGGGAGGTTTGCACAAGCAAGCAGTTTAACAGAGCTAAGGTAAGCAGTTAGCTGCAGGGGGAGGTTTGCACAAGCAGGCACTTTAGCAGAAGATAAGCTAAGTTAGCTGGGGCATCTTGACCTAAGGTTCCTAGAATAGAGTTCTGTAATTTCCACAGGATTCTCCATCAAGGAGATCAAATTCTAGTTAAAACTAAAATGACTCAGCAAGAATACAAGATGGAGAAACCTCTGCACTGTCTTGCCCCATCACACTGGGAAAGGTGAAGAACAAAGGCAGCATGCAGGCCTGCCATGCAGCAAGCAGGCACTGTGCTGTCTCTTCTCTGTGCCCCACTTCCATTCTTGAGGTGAGCATTCTCATCCAAGGCTTCAGCTTGTGTCAGGACCATGGCAGCATTGTCCTCACTTGTCTCTTCTTCGGTTTCTCTGCCTTCTGAAATAATCATTTTAGTTGTGCTGGGGATGAAGGCAAGCCACACACTCAGTCAAAATTATCTTCTTAAGTCACCAAGTGCCAACTGCTGAGCCTTGCAATCTGGCCTCCATGACCTAGCCCCTATCACCTGTCATTTTGGCCAGCTGGTTCCAGTTAACTTTTCCCAAGCTCCCTGCTTCCCCTGGACCCACCTCCAAGCCTACACTGCCCTTCTCTCCTCATGGCCTTGCCATCGTTCAATGCCCTTTGGACCCTTCTCGTTGCAGAGTAAATGCTCAGGATTCAAGGCCCAGTTGAAGTGTTTTGTCTTTAGAAAAGTCTTCCCCAGCCCCGGAGACAAGCAGCCACTCTCTCCACGTGTGGTCAGTCTCCCCACTAGCTGGCAAGTTGCCTAAGGGACTCAACCAGGCCTCATTTTGCTTTGCCATCCTCCTCATCCCCCAGTGGGAACAAAAGGGAAGGCGCAGCTGGCACTGAGAGAGTGACCCAGTATAAGGTTCCACTAAACCGGATCATGAGTCCACTTGATCACTCTTCACGGCTGTTTCCCTGTGATGACTATATTTGGGTGAGGGTTTTTTAAAGAACCAAGGAAGTAAAGGACAAGATGGAGGGTTAAGACCAGGGGCAGAGGAGAGAGAGGAAGGGAGAAAAGAAGGACAGAACGGATAGAAGAGGGGAATGGGGCAGAGGCCCGTTAGCAGTTCCCAGTCAAAGGGCACTCTGGTAGCACAGAGTGGGGTAAAGACTGGAGGTTCTGGAGATGAAGGCAGCTTCTGTGGTGGGTCAGCCAACAGTAGACAGTTATTAACAGGCATTAGTGCCCCTCGGTGCCAAGCAGTTCATGGAACCATGTCCTGCTAGGACCAAATGACAACCAACCAGGATGCTCTCTTAGTAAAGAGCAGAAAACAGGCATCAATGTAAGAGCTGGCAGGCTCCTCAGAAAGTTCTCCAGGGCTCCAAGGGCCACTGGAGCCCCAGAATCCCCTCTCCCCTGGCTCTTGCCCAGGAAAGGTAGACACAGGGAGAGGGGAGACAAATGCTGAGCATCCAGGATTCTGGGGCCTGTGCCGGACACATGTGACATACAGCACTCATTTGACCCTTTCTATGACTCCATGAGGTAGCAAATGGCCCTATTTTTTTAGATCAGAAACTGAGGTCCTGGTTCAGAATGTTTCCCAAGGACACCTAGCTTGAGAGAATTGGACCGAGGATTCTAATGTAGGTTATCCCTCCCTTGATGAGTGGACCAAGATCTGGAGACTGGCAGCAATGTGATCTCCAGCGTCTCTGACTTTGGCTATGAGGCTCATTTCTTTGGATTGATTTATGTAAGTGAAAACAAAATACTAGCAGTTTCCCTTACCTTTGGAGTGGGGCCCCCAGAATCCTGTGCAGTCTTCACTTTCCAGGCAGGCACCTTTGCTGAGGGGTTTGTAAATTTGAAGCAGCACTTTTAAACTGAGAATCCATGGGTGCACAAAAACATGCGGGGCATTTTTTTGTCCTGAAACGCACCCAAATGTGGGTGCTCAAAGCCTGGGGCCAGGCTCTCCATCCCCTCCCTCTCAGCCACCCCACCACTGGGCTCCCAGCACCCCCTCCATAAATTTCTTTCAGATGTCTCCTCCACACTGTCCCCAGTGCAGTCCACTGCTTTCACTTAGTGGGTGATGGATGCCTTCTGTCTGTTGGCAGCTGTGAATGATAGGAAGTTGGACAGGGCAAATTGGGACAGCTTTTCTTGGAATTCTGTTGTTGATGTGGTTAGCTAGCTCATGTAGGTAGAGCAGCTGGTGTCAGCCAGGGGCCCAGTGCAGGGGACAAAATGGCTTGCAGCACACCCTCTCTCCAGCACAGGTTTGGCTATGAGATGGGACAGGTTAGCTAGAAAGCCTGTGATGGCTGTTTTCTGGACGTGTTCTAGACTCTAGAGTCAGGAATAGACTAGAACCCTTTGAGTTGCCCAGAGTTGTGTCCTGCACAAGTGGCAGTGTGTTGGGAAGCTCCTGCAACACTGAGACCTTCTGAAATCATGCTGACAACAGAACTCTCATTGATTCGCACAATGACATGCAGAGGAACAAGGCGCTGGTCTTGGTTGGGGCTTGTGCTCTGGCTATCTTGGTGGGATAGGGTACCTCAAACACCTTCAGAACCTATTCAGAGGAGGGATAAGAGAAGATGGGTGGATATGAGCAAAGCATATGATATACACATGTAAAAATGTCAGTGAATATGTACAAATCAAAACTGAATAAAGTGCATTGAGAATCAGAGCTGGCTGTAGTTAGTTAGGCTCGTAAAACCAGAAGTTAGCAGATGGAAGCAGAAAGATGGTGAGTTTGAGCTACACAGCAAGATCCTGGCTCAAAACTAAACACAAACCAAATCTAAGCAACAAAGAGTCTAACCACTTTTTCTTATCCTCTGTGTGGAGAGTTTGCCTCCAGGGGTGGGTGTATAGAGGCCCCCCCTTGCAGACAGGGCATGAAAAGCAATGCTCTTGGCTCACTTCCCTTTTTCTTCTCTTGTCCTATAGGTGCCTACCACTGGGTGACTGGGACTCGCAGCCAGAGGGCAAGGGAGCCTGTGGATGCAGCCTGCACAGGTCAGCTACAAGGGCCAGCCTGAGTATGGAGGGGTAGAGAATATTTGGAGGGCAAAGTAGAAAATGGCCAGGCTAAGTACTTGCCTTAGTAGCTGGCTTCTCCACTGCCGACCTCCACGGGGGTACTGCTTTCTCAGTGAGACCTTCTGTGGCCACATTTCTCAAATTGCCCTTCTCACTCCCCATCACCGCACACCTTTCTCCCATGCTGCTGTTAGTAATAGCACTTGATGCTACCCATCAGCTAACTTTCTCGTTTAGCTTGCCCATTGCCTACTCTCCCGGTAGAATGGGAGCTATTGTTGCCACATGGCACATAGTAGGTGCTCAATGAATGGTCAATGAAGAAAAGATGGAAAGGATGAACTGGCTGGGGCCACCCAAGGTCTGTGCTTAGCCTTATATGGAAGATTGTAGGCATCCAACCTTTACTCCTGCCTGGTGGTATGGATTTCTTCCAGAAAGGTTCAACTGCTTCCATGTCTTCAAGTCTGAAGCTGGGGGAGCCTTTGCTGTTCAAAGGGCTCCGGCTGCAAGATGCTTTGTCAACTGGAGCCATCTAGGAGATGTTGCTATGTTGCTGGCTGTGTATTATCTAAGTGGGTTCTTAGCAGCTGGGGGGCATTGGCCCTTCTTCAGAGATAGCCTTGGCTGCTAGTGGGTGTATTTTGAAAAGAAGAGGCCCACTAGTAGGCTCAAGGGCAGGGGATCTGGGAGCTCTGACCCCTGCCACCATGCTGACGAAACAGGTCAGATCCAGATGAGCAATGCAGATTTGAATTCCTGGAACACTGCAGTTGTGTCAAGGATGTCTTTATGACACAAATGATATGAATATATTCTGATGATGGAGCCCAGGCCTTGTGCATGCTACGCAATCGCTCTATCCTGAGCTGCACCCCTAGCCCATGTATTCTCATTGCGAGCAAAATCAATGCTGCTGCCGTTAAAATCCTCTCCATGTCCACCCTGCTCCCAGAGATAGCCACTGTTCTCAGTGTGGAGTGCTCACCTCCTTTCAGGTCTTTATCTCTGTGTATAGCTTGATTTTTCATGGAAACTTAGAAACAACTGGTGGCATGCTAAACACAGTGATCTGCAACTCGCTTTTCCATTTAACAGTATGTCTTGGAAACCTCTGTGTCAGGACGTGCATCTAACTCACCATTCTCATAATGAAACTTCTAATTTCTCAATCATTGTAGAATTAATTACCTGCCATTTCAAAAATAATGCATAAGCTCTTCACCCTGCTTTTCTTCATGGTCAGAGACCCAGGACAACACAAGCAGGGTGCTGACACTGATAGCCAAGAAACATTTCCACACTACCAGGCCATGCCTACCCAACTCCTATTTAATTAACCTCATTAATCCATTTAAAAATTTTACATTTGTGTGTGTGTGTGTGTGGTGTGCACACTGTTATGGGCATTTGCCTAACTGCTTTTTGTGGACTTAAGCTTTAATTTCTCCAGGACAGATGCCCAGTTGCTGGATCATATGCTACTTGCATGTTTAGTTTTTAAAAAACCTGCCAAACTGCTTTCCAGAATACTCTACCATTTTACATTCCCACCAGCAATGTATGAAGGATACAATTTCTAGACACTTTCATCAACATTTGGTGTTGACACATTTTAGTAAAATTTTAGACATTCAGATAGGTGTGTGGTAATGTTTCACTGTTGTTTTAATTTGTATTTCCCTGGCAGTTAGTGATGATGAACATCTCATGGACTGATGTGACAACCATGTCTCTTTTTTCGATAAATGTCTATTATGTCTTTAGCTCATTTTCTGGTTGGGTTGTTTGAATTTTGAACTGCTGAGTTTTCAAATTTTTTATACATTCTAGTTTCAAGTGCTTTGTTAGACATAAGGTTTACAAATATTTCTCCTGGCATTTAACTTTTTAAAAAATCTACTTAATAGGGTCTTCCACAGGGCAAAAATTTTAACTTTGATAAAGTATAATTAATCAAGTTTCCTTTGGTGAGTTCTTTTGTGTCAGAGACTTTGAATGTACCCAATCAGACCTTGAACTCAGGACCCCTCTGTCTCAGCTTTTTGGAGGCAGGGATTACAGGTTTGTACCCTAACTCCAAGCTATGAGTGAGTTTTGATTATCAGGTATCCGCTCTGGCTTATATAGCCAGCTGTAGTTTTTAAGTTGAATTTCCCTCCTTTTTCTGTTCTTCAGATTTTCTAAAAGTATATCATGAGTGTTAGAGTTTATCAGATGCTTTCCTGCATTAATTGACATGATCATATGACTTTTTTCTTCTTTAATATGTTAATATAGTGGATTACATCAATTGTTTAGAATTAGTATAGAATTCTTTGAACAGTTGGAGAAATTTACTAATAAAACCATTGGACCTGGATACTTCTGCTTTGAGTTTTAAATTTTAAGCTCATTTCTCCCTTTTTCTTTTTTTTAAGCTCAATGATCATTTTTATTATTACTTAAAAGAAAACCCCAGGTCAGGCAAGCTGCAAACCTTAGCAGCTTCCCAGAGGAGATGAATAAAGAGGAGGGGACATGGCACTTTAGTTAAATGGGCATGGGGATCAGCTAGATGGGAGCAGGCAGTCACATGGTGGGACAGGGGCCTTACAGAAGCTTTAAGTATTAGGGAAAGCATGCTTAGAACAGAGATAGAAAAAGATGGGAAGTTATGCTTTTCTGAGTAATACAGAAAAGTAGGCTGGCTATACTACAGTAGGGAATTCTGGGAAGGAAAACTGCAGTATCTCATTAAAAGGATAATTATTCCTCTGGTTTCGTTAGTATGGCTTAAAGTGTTCCTGCCTTCCTAGGAGTAGTCTTGCCTTCCTGAGGATGGTCCCTTGGCCAGGTTAATGACCCAGCTAACTGGAATGTTAGGTCTCCACCCAGGCTAGAGATTCTATTCTTTTGATCAGAAATAGATTTCCCTTAATGGGGCCTTTATTGCTATTTAACATCCACCCTCCAAAGAGGCAGGTCAAACCCATTTACACTGTGAAAACTTAAGAGTTCCAGTTCCAAAACTGTCCACCAGAAGGGGTCAGTGTCTAGACTGGAGAACTCAGTATTCTTAATAGCTGCAGAGGTTTTCAAATCTATTTCTTATTGTATAGATTTTGGAAGTCTATGCTTTAAAAAAGAAGAAGAAAAAGAAGCTGGCTCATTTTATCCAAGTTCACAGTGTGCAGTTCCTCACAGCATTCTAAACGTTTACTGCTGTGTCCATTCCACAATCCATTAAGTACTATGGATTTAATACTTTGTATAGTGTATCATCTTTCATTCTATTTTCTCCAAAGTGTTTTAAGCATTCCTTGTGCACGCTCCCTGATTTTAGAATGAGTTTGTTAAATTCAATGAATAATTCCCGTGGAGATTTAGCTGGAATAGCAGTGAGCTTACAGATTACTTTAAGGAGACTAGACATTTTTTTTTCCTCCTTCATGCAACTTTTTCTCCTTTACAAAGACCAGTGGAGCCTGCATGAAAGGCATCCAGGGCTAAAGTGCACATATAACCCACCTCCCTGACCTATGACATCCATGCTCACCCCCTTTTTTTGTGTCTGTTTGTGAAGACCTGGAATTCAGGCTCCAGAAGTTAAATATTTGTTTTAAATCTTTACCAGCCTGTGGACACTTAATCTGTTACTCAGTGGTACTTCCAAGAAGAGATGATACCTACTTTTCCTGTTCCAATGGAAGCAGAAAGCATAATCCAGTGCAGAGTCAAGCATGGGCAGGAGATGGTGGGGTGGTACTTTTCCAGGTAGAGCTCAGGCTGACAAGAAGTCATGATGGATGGGGTGGGTAGGAATACCAGTGTCTACAGAAACATGAAAGGTACCTATCTAACTCTCTGGCTCTAGAGCCACGCTCACTGCCCAGCACCACGTCTGTTCAGTGGTGCTACTAGCAGCAGGTATTCACATGGAAGGCAAATGGGCCTAGATACCCAGCTTGGGGTGGGACTGTCTGAATGATTCAACAGGCTCACTCAGGTGCGAACCTTAAGTCTATAAAGACATTCAGCAGCATGGTGAAGCAGTTGACATTAGCCACAGCCCTCCACACTTTCCCCAAAGGGGATGGAAGGGACTGGGTTAGGGTTTCTTTGGCTTCCTGAGATGCTGTCTGGGAAAGCAGCTCTGCCCTCACCTATGTTCCACTCAGCACACAGGCTGGGCACTGCCCACACACATCTGGATTCTCTTCCACAGGGTTATAGTCTCCAAAGCAGAGGTCGGGCCTGAGCTGCAGGCAGTGCTCTGTGTTTCTTACCATCTAATAAAGCCAGCAATATGTCACTAATCTAGAAAACAAAGCCGACAGTGGTAGACACCAGAGGCAGGCGCAAAGGCAATGTGAACTTTTTGATTGTATCATTTTTTTATCTACCAGTGAGCCCTTCCTGACCCCAGAGCCATGCTCACTTTCGACTCAGATTTTTGACTCAAATGCAATTTCTGGTACGTGCTCCTAATTAAGACCTCTGGCCACTGGTCCCTGCTCCTTTTTGTTTTGTTTTAGAGACAGGGTTTCACTGTATAGACAAGGCTGGCCTCGAACTCACAGAGAACCGCCTGCCTCTGCCTCCTAAGTGCTGGGATTAAAGGTGTGTGCCACTATGCTCGGCTCTGTCCCCTGCTCCTTAACCCAAAACATTTTATACACTCAAGCCCCACACCTGCCTGTCTTTCCCGTTAGGTGCTCTATTACATCTTTTCTTTTAGTTCTAAAAATGGGAAATGTTTGTTATAGTGCTTGAATTTCTAAGTCCCTTATGACGTCGTGGTCTGACTGACTCTTCCTGTTTCTGGTGTGTGTGTGGACGGGGTTGCAATTTGATGTTATGGAAAGCCCATCTCACTGTGAATTTCATAGTCACCCATGACTGAGTCATGTAGCCCCTCCCCTACTCCTTAGCGGTTTGATCCAGCCTTCACTTAGTCCCTGCTCCCATTAGGAGTTGTAATGAACCAATGCGGGGGAGCTGGGGGGCGCTCGTGCAACATTGGAGGTGACAAGGGCTTCCAGCCAGCGTTGGGAGCTGCAACAGTGCTGGGGGTTCACACAGGACGGGGAGGGGGCGTTTGGGAGGGCAGAGCAGGTGCTGCCGTCAGGGTTCAGTGTCCCCTGGGCTGCTTTGCGTGAGCAGAGCAGCTAGTCGCGGCTCTGCACGTCACCAGGCGCGTGCGGAGGCGGCAAGCCCGCGGGAGCGGCGGATGGTGAGTCACGGTCCCCGCGCACCTCCGGAACTGGAGGCTGTTTGGCAGCCGCACAGCCCCCGCCAAGCTCCCCGCTCCTCCCCGCTCCTAGGGGCGGGCAAGCCTAGCGGCAGCAATGCCTGCTACTGGGCGGCAGAGGGCGCTGCGGTGCAGCTGCTGGCAAGCCACACCAGCAGAGCTGCCTCTGGCCAGAGGGGCGGCCCAGGGGTGGGGCTGATGGGGAGTAAACCTCAGGGCAGACTTGGTGTTTTTAAGGGAAAGGAGTGTACTTCAGGTTGATGATTCATCCCTGCACAGAGTGATGATGGAGCTGTTGACAACCCACCCCCACCCCCCACACCCCACGCAAGAGAGTGCCCTTCTTGCTTGGCCCAAGCTGTGTTGTGGGATATTTGAATTAGATATTTTATAGTTATTATGTTCAAGTACACAATAAGAAAAAAGGTCCAAATTCCCATGGCGCCAACCCCATCTATATTACCTTCTTATTCTTAACATGAACAAATGGCTTCCTGTCTGTTGTGGGATGTTTGAATTAGATATTTTATAGTTATTATGGGATCACACTCCTGTGTATATGCTGTATGGGGGAAGGGTGCTTCCTGATGCCTTGCAGCGTGTAATGGACTTGCTTCCTACCTGTTAACACCTCTGTGCTAAAAACAATGGAGTAGCCCCCCCAGATCTCCACATGAACAGCTCATTTCCGGATAGGCACAAGTCTGCTGGTAGACCTTGGAAGTGTTAGGTTCCATTCATTTGTGTAATTAAGGCCTCTGTAAAGAGAGGAGGGAGTTTTTAATCAATAAAGCACCTAGGGGCTAAGGCAGAGGAAAGCAGAACCAGGAGGAGAGAGATGTGAGGAGGCCATGGGAGAGGATATGGCGTCATGGCTCATTATTAACATCTCAACGGAAATAATTAATAATCATTTAACGAAGCTGTCTAAAGCTGACAGCATTCTCCTCTCCTTAGAGAGGGTCCCTAATAGAGTGGGTTCCCTCTTTTCAAAATGGATCTGCCCAGGGGACCCAGCCTGAGACCTTCTTTCCTATGATGAATGCCACTTGAGAGAAGTGGCCTAAGATTTGTGCTGACAGTAATGCAGGGCAGGAGAAAGTGCTCTATTTAGTGGGACCAAAGTTTTACTGTCATTTTTTTGCCTTGAGGTTGCTGTGTGTGTGACTTTGGGCTTTTGTTCAGAATGGAACCCATAGCCTTGTGTATGCTAGATAAGTGTGGTTCCACCAAACAGCCTCCCAACCCCAAACTTAAGCTTGTTATTCATTCATTCATTCATTCATTCAGAAAATGTCCACTGTGTTAGAAAGCCAGTTACAGTGCAGAGAAAGGAGGAAGCTAAATGTAAGAACAATGACCCTGAACAGGAAACAGCTTAAGATTGACAAGAGCTGTGCATCTAAGTGGGCCATAATGCTTACTGAGTGAATAAATGCAAGGACTCCAATGCACACTGGATCAGAGTTGTTTTGATCGCTGATGTGTTCTAGGAACACACAACAGTTACTGACACATAGGCGCTCGTTTGTCAAATGAGTGATAGAGAAATGCCTTGAGTGTTTTGTGGGCCCAGAAGAGGGCGTGGAACCCAGAAGAGTACAGGATGAAGAAGACATTAGCTGGGCAGGTCAGTGCCAGATGAAGGGCAATACAGGAAAGAGCCTTGGCAAAGTACGGAGTTCTCCATCCTCACCTCTCTGTGCCTCCATCTCCTCATTCAAGGAGAAAAGCATAGAGATGACTCTGCAGCCTCTCATATTCTTTTAGCTCTAAGACTGCTTCCAAAAATGAACCCAAGCATATAGGATAGGGCCTGACCAGAGCTTTTCAGCCTTTCAGCCAGGGAGGCTGAGGTTTTGAACTCTGGCTCAGCCCATCTTCAGATTACAAGCTTGGCTATCTTCCATGCTGCTCCCTCCCCCTCACTCTGTCTTCCCTCTAACTCCCACAGAATAAATTATAAATGAATTATCTATAGCAAAAAAGTCTGCTCTTGCTTGTGTTTTGCCATGATTTTTTTCTTTGTATTAATTTGTGTTTCAAAATAAAGTCTTTGTTATTTACAGAATTTTGTACTAACACAGTTTCATTGTAGAAAAACAAGTCAGCACTTTTGTACTAAGAATAAAATAAAATCCAACCATATTTTCACCATCCGGTGTAGTTCTTGGATTTTGGAGTGCCTTCACTAAAATTTGCGCACACTGGCATTCATCCGGCTAGAACTGGCACAGATTGAGTCTTATGTTCCTAACAAAAGCATGAACTAAGGACAGTGCTCACTTACCCTCTGTCAGCTGTAACTCAGATGCCAAGAGATTTTGGTTGAGAGTCCCAATCTTTAACCAGCTGAGGTTCCTCATGGTAAGTCCTAGAGAAGTCAGAGGACTCTCTTTGAGGCCATCTCTACTTCCACACCACTGTATGGATGCCTCCCTAAGCCTTTTGTTGGGTTAGAGTTCTCTTTGATTTCGGAGGGCCACAGAGACAATGCTGAATTCCCTGCTGAGAGGGAGAGCTGGGAACTGGTGCTTAATCGTGGATGACTCAGATTTTCTTGGGCTTCTTTAAAGCTCCAGTGTAAGTACAAGAACTCTTTTTTTGCCTTCAGTCCTTGCTTTTCAATGTGTCCAGTGACATAAATAGCAAAGTCTTAGAAGGTGGTTTGTATGTGGAAGATTGGGAGACACAACCAGGGATGGTGCACTCCATAGGCAGAGGCAAGATGATTGCCACAAGTTCTAGGCCAACTAAGGCTACATAGCCAGACACTATCTCAAAAACAACAGCAACAACAGCAACAACGGTACAAACAAAAGGGATTAAGAGGTAGAGTGTAGATTCTGTTGTTTTTATAATTTTATTTTTTGAGATGGGGTCTTCCTGTTTAGCCCAGCTGGCCTTGACTTGCAATCCTCCTGCCTCAGCCTCCAGAGTACTAAGACTGCAGCTATATACCACCACACCTGGCACATTGTGTTTTATAAGGTCTGGAGCAGAACATAAATGCTTTCATTTTATTTTTTATGTTTTTTCTTGTTGTCGTTTGTTTTAGATAGTGTCTCATACTGCACCCCAGGCTGACCTGAAACTCACTGCAAGCCTCCTGCCTCAGTCTCCTAAGTGCTAGGATTCCAGGCATGAGTCACCATGCCTAGCTTATTTTGAGACAGAATCTGGCTAAGTTGCCCAGGCTGGTTTCAAACTCCTGGGACCCAAGGATCCTTTTGCCTGAGCCTCATAAGTACCTGGGACTTCAGGTGCATAGTCCTCATTCATAGCTATACTTTGCATTTCCTAATAAGCTTTCAAGTTGTTGTGATACAGCCGGTCCACAGACCACACTTTGAACTGCCAAGGTCTGTATTAAGGTGTGTTCAACCAACTACTGCCCAGCCTGTGAGCTACATGCAGCCAAGCATAACCATGACTGAGGCCCAACACAAAGTCATAAAGCTACTCAAAACATTTTGAGTTTTTTGTGATTTTCTTAACATGGTTCTTAAGCCTGAACTTTGTAAACGACAACATTATACCCCAGTATCAAATGGTTAGACATGGCTATTAGATTCATTTTTGCCCTTGTCTTTCCTGGAGGTAAAGGGACAGGGGAGACATGGGCACTCTATAAAAGTTAGAGTATGTATTTTTGGTTGTGAGCCTAGCCTTTAATGGCTGAGCCATCAGAGACCCACAACCAAGCATTAGGTGGAGGGAGAGAGTGCAAATTGGAAATCTCCATTGGATCCCCCCTCCTCAGAGCTTGGGGAAGCCCATGGAAGAGGGAGAGAAAGGATTATAAGAACTAGAGGGGTTGAGGTCATCAGGAGAACATGGCCCACAGAATAAACTAAGCAGGGCTTATAGGGGCTCACAGAGACTGAGGCAGCAATCATGGAGCTTGCATGGGTCTACACTAGGTCCTCATATATGCCCCTAGGACTGTGTATATGTTATGGCTGTTAGCTTGTTGTTTTTGTGGGACTCCTATCAGGAGTGAGGGTGTCTCTTACTCCTTTGCCTGATCTTGGGATCCTTCTCCTCCTACTGGGTTGCTGCATGCAGCCTTGATATGAGGGTTTGTCCGTAGTCTTACTGTGTCGTCTTGTGCTCTTTTGGCTGATATCCCTGGGAGGCCTGCTCTTCTAAAGGGGCATGGAGGGAAAGTGGAACTGGGGGAGAGGGAAAGCGGAGGGGGTACTGGGACAAATGGGGGAAGGGGAAACTTCTATTGGGATGTATTGTACCAAAGAAGAATAAAAAAAGTTAAAGTATGTTAACACCATCCCCTACACACACAAACACACACACATACACCATTGAGATTTGTATCCTGGGTGTTTGGTGAGTGCTTGTTAAGTGAAGATAGAAAACTGAGGAGTGAGCAGACTTAAATTGACACTTTTTCCTCTCCAATGATTTACTCATTTCAGTGGCAATATTGTCAGCTTCCTGGTCATCAAATGGAACCCATTTGACAGCTGTCCTGGCTCTGCCTTTCCTTTTTCAGTGTTTTTGTCCTTACACACTTCTCATCTGTCCCCTGCCTTCTTGTTTCTGGTCGCTTTCCTATTGAATTTAAGATCACTGACTGTATGAGTGTTGAGGGAAAGTCAGTGGGCAAAGAAAGGGAGCTTTTCCTCAGGGCTGGGTGGGACCTAAAACCCCCTTACTATGTGTCTATACCAGTCTGTGAGGCTGACATTATTATTCCGTAGGTAACCGACACTCAGAGAAGTTGAGTTACCTGTACAAGGTCTCATAGCAAGAAAGTGATGAGTTGAGATTTGAATCCAAACATAGCTCACTCCAAAGCCTCCCCATTCACTAAAGCATCCCTTTGTCTTATTCATGTTGAAGATAGAAGGTTAGGTAAGTAGTCTAAGGTTAGCCAAGTGGTCAGAGATTGGTTTGAGATTGGAACGTCCTTTTGGACATTTAAACTACATTTTCATTAGGTAATTCATCTTTTGGAAGCCTTTGGAGACACCCTTTTACCTGTAGACTAGAATGGATGTTTCTGAGTCTGACAGTCAAGGCCCTCCATGGCCCCTTGACTCAGCTCAGCTCTTCTTCCCAGCCTGACTTTTCTCCTCCCAGAATCCTCTTCCTTCGTCCCTTCTGCCATGCTTTAGCATTTCCTTGCTGCAGTGCCCTAGCTCTCTGGGTTTTGGGGGGCTAGGATGGGAAAGGACTCGCTTTATGGCTCAGGCTGGCCTGGAACTTAATGTCTTTGATGGCTAACATTGATTATCAACTTCACAGGATCAGACATCCATGCCCTAGCACTTAGCACCTCCATTTCCTAGAAACATCTGAGTTGTGTCTTTCCCTGAACTCTTTTTTGAATTATATGACACTTGGTCCTAAATGCTGCCTCAGATTGCCCCAACTCCGTGATCTGATCTGTGACGCCTCACACCCAACTGCCTTTTACATTTCGGCCTGAAGACAGTATTCCAGGCCCTTGTTTGGCCTGAAGGCAAAGGCTGCCTGCTTCACTGTTCACATATGTCTATTACTGCTTTTCAGATCATGCCTTCATAAGCAAGCTCTAGCTCCTAGGAGGGGCAGGACTGTTTTATTCCTCTCTTTATCCCTCACAAATCAAACCTTTCATTTCATTTATCCCCTGCCCGCTCATGGTTTTTCTCTTTTCTTTTTCTTTTAAGGTTTGCTTATTTAATTAGTTTTTCTTTAGGCAGGGTCTCATGTAGCCCAGGTAACTACATTGCCAAGGGTGACCTTGAACTCTGAGTCTCCTGCTTCCATCTCCCAAATTCTGGGATTACAGTTGTGTACCACCATGCCCAGCCTTCATTTATTTTTGGAGATCCAAATGTCCTCTTCCTGCCAGGCATGGTTCTGAGGGAAGGCAAAGTGCTCTAAAAGATTCAGATCAACAGGGCAGTTCAATAATGTGAGACTGACAAATTGATTTTGGGCCCAGGCCAATAGAAATATTTGTGAAAATGGTTGGCAAATAGGCGGGGCCCACCCATTCCCAGAGCAGATAAGCAGGGAAGTTGTGTGGTGCTGAGGCTAGCTTTAGCAGTCATGGAGAGAAGCGAGAGAAGGAGAAGGAGCATTGTCTGCATTTTCCAAATGAGCACGTAGAAGGGGAAGTTGTGATTATGTTGCTGTTGAAAACAGCATTCCCACTTGTTACCTGAAACAATAGGAGCTGGGAGTATAGTTCTGAGAGGTAGTGACGTCATGGGAATAGCATGAAACTAAGCTCCTTGCAGACCATGACACTTTGACCTGGGGTTTGGTCCCAGCTCTACTTCTGTCTCGCTTACTGTCGAGCCTCGCTGGGCTGTTTCCCTGGCGTGGACTGATATGGCGGGGTAGGGAGTAGGTTGGTGTGTGAGCAGTTTGAACTGTCTGCTTCTTCCAAGCCCTGGACATTTTTGGCATGTGACAGAGACAGAAGCACAGATTGGGGAGTTTCTCCTGGAAGGCAAGACACAGTCAAGGTGGCTGGAGACATGGCAGTGCCTGGACTCCAGGGCCTGATCCAGGGAGGGCTGGTAGTTTGGTGATGTGTTCAGGAGCTGGGAAGTTGACATGTTCTGACAGAAACTGACTGAAAAGGTTTTGGTAGGAACTGACAGACTGAAGGAGACAGGAACTGAAGGAGAGGGGGAAGCCAGGAGGATGGAGATTTCCTTTGCCTCCAGGGGCCTGAGAGAGAACAATCTTGAGTCCCAGGTTTAGCTCTGCCTGCACACTAAAAAGTGGCTTCAGGCATGCTCTTGCCTCCTTCAGTGTCTCAGCTGCCACATGTGCCCAGTGAGACATCAAGGCTGAACCTCCTCAACCTAAGCTGTAGACAACTGCAACAAGTTAGAAAACTCTTTAGATTCCCAAACTACCTGTTAGTTTGCAGGAAATTTCTGAACTCTTTTTTGTTTGTCCTGGGGTTTGTTTTTGTCTCATTTTGGTTTTGAGACAGGATCTATGTAGCCAACTCACCCAATGTTCTAAATCTTTTTTTTTTTTTTAATGGTTTTTGGTTTTTCAAGACAGAGTTTCTCTGTTGTAACTCTGACTGTCCCGGAACTCACTCTGTAGACCAGGCTGGCCTCGAACTCACAGTGATCCACCTGCCTCTGTCTCCCAAGTGCTGGGATTAGAGTCGTGAGCCACCACTGCCTGATTAAAGTTCTAAATCTTAAATGGGAAGCCTAGGGCCACGCTAGAGGTTGCAGTGAGAGTGGCAGTGAGGGGAGCCCACGAGAGACACCACCGGAAGACGCCTTGGGCACTTTCAGAGGTTACACCTAAGGGTGGACAGACCCTGAAAAGGAGCTTGCTTCAAGACTCAGCAAGACTTGGTTTTTGCAATATTGTAAAAGATTTTTAAAGAGCTCAGGCCCCCAAACAATACAGAAAGTGTAGCAGTATGCCTGCAAACCCAGGGCCTTGTGCATAGCAGCCAAGCACTGACCACAGCATGAGCCCTGTATTGAAGGAGTCCTTTTTGCACACAAGATCTTAGTTGGAGGTAGGTCTCTGGGTTTGGACAAATGAACTCCAAACCCTGATTGGTAGGCCCTTTTGTGGATAACAGTAGTAAGAGCTGACGCCTGATGAAGGTCTCCAGCAACTCAATGTGGAACTAAGCACATCATTTGTGTTCATCAACTCCTTTCATCCTTGCAGCAGCCCACACTTTACAGATGAAGAGACAGGCACAGAGGGGCTAAGGAAGGTGCCCAGATTGTACAGCTGATGAGTGTAGGAGCAGTCAAAGCTCTCTCCAGAGCAGTAAAGTGCAGTGCTCTTAGCAGCACCTGTAACTGTCACCAGTAGAATTACAGCTATCTTCAGATCACGTTATGGCTGTTGCAGGTATCTCAGAAACCATTTATGTTCATCACTATGTACTTGGAAATTACGGTAGTCATTAGATCCATTGCTGGATCTTGTTATATTGAATGTATTAATCAAGCAGCACACACAACTACATTGTAAATTGCGCTTCAGGAGCCTGTCATCAGTTTTCCTTTCTGATCCTAGGTAATTTACTTACTGCATTGAAAAGCATTTTTCCTGAGAAAGGGTCGATGAGCACTGTTTGGTTGCCAAGTCTGTGTATGGCAGGACTGGACAGACTCTGATGCTAGGTGCTGAGGGCTCTCAGTACCACTCCAGGCCCCTCACTTGCTCTCTCACTTTCCCCAAACCAGGCATGATGACCACCAGGGGATCTGGGCAGGCTGGAGTCACTAGCTAAGTGGTAAGGTTGGGACAGACATCTAGGACTGTCTAAGAGTTCATTCTGTGCCTACCATGGCTCTGCCTTCTCTGAAAGTTGAGTGTCTGCCGTTCAGTACAGTTCCCTCAAACAAAAATGACCTTCTTAAGAAAAAGGACATCTGATGAGCAGGAGGCAACACTACCTTGGTATTCCCCTGCCCCCATCCAGTGCATCTCCATTGCTAGCATTTAGAGCAAGGGTCTTTTCAGGTCACAGGGGAACATGCAAGAGTGGGCCGTGTGTGTGTGTCCCAATGTCTGCCAGCTCACCCAATGCTTGAGGCCATATCCCAAGGTTCATGGGTGCCTGCTTGTGCACAGTTAGACTCATGTTAGTGGCTTATACTTCAGTTTCCTCATACCTGTTAGCTGAACTGCCCTGCTCTGATTCCCTGATATGATCAACAATGGACAGCCTTAGCTTCCTGCTTCGAACCTCTGCCTGCAAGTCAGAATGACCGAGGGAGCTGTTTCGTTTGTCTCTGCTGACTTCTTTTGACAAAGTGTCTTACTTTTCAGTCCAGGATGGCCTTGAACTCTGTGTCTTCCTGCCTCAGTCTCCTGAGTACTGGAATTACAGACAGGAGCCTCTACCCCTGCTTGCCTAAGAAACTTTTAAAATAGCCTCTGAATAATGGAATTGGACTTGAGGTAGGGACTGAAAAGAAATGTTGTTTTTTCCCCTGAAATTCCTTAGAATAGTCTCATGTTGAGCTAAGGGAGACCCATGGACTGAGAAGGAAACAGTGCTGCTTTAGGGGATGAGGGAGGAACGGGGACTTGGAGCCCATGCCCCCCCCACTCTGCAGACAGGATGAGGAGGAGCAGAAGTGTGAGTGTGGAGGAAGGCTATGCTTTAGAGAGGGGGGGCTATAATAAGAAAGAGCTGGAGGAAGCCACCAGGGTGGGATCTTGACCCCAAGCCCTGCCAGACCAGTGACCTCATTGGTTTTCTGGCAGAAGGAAATGGGAACTATGGAAGCAAGAGACAGATGGCAATGTGTTTGTAGCCTCCTACACCCAGATTGGCAGGTATGAGGAATGTTAACAGAGAGTAATGATAGAACTGGACTTCTGGTCCAGTGATCTTTGTTCCACCCCCCACACACACAGAGACACACACACACATACACACAGAGACACACAGACACACAGACACACACACACACACACACACACACACCTCCCAACTTTCAGTTTTGGGAAACTGAAAGTTTCCCAGATTAAGCAGACCCTAGTCTGCCTGTGCTGTGAAAAGTGGCTGGCTTCTGGCTACAACCCTGTAGCTCTAACTGGTCCTGTGAGAGAGCCGTGAGTCAGCCTTCAGCTCAAAGCACAGGGCATTTCAGGTTTCACACTTTGTGTGGCCTCCTCTTTCATTGGCTTTAGGGCAGCAGTTCTCAACTTGTGGGTTGCAACCCCTTTGGAGGTCAAATGACCTTTTCACTGGGGTCACCTAAGACCATCTGCATATCAGATATTTACATTAAGATTCAAACAGTAGCAAAACTACAGTTATGAAGTGGCAACAAAAATAATTTTATGGTTGGGGGTCACCACAACATGAGGAAGTGTATTAAGGGGTTGCAGCATTAGGAGGGTTGAGAACCATTGCTTTAGGGCATCTTTTCCCCAGGTGAGAGTTGCCTGGCTCCCCACCCCCACAGGGAGACTACGACTTTAAGAGAGGGCGAGTCAGAGCCATAGGGATCAGTTTCAAGCAGCCCTCAGACAGCAAATCTGGATTGAGTTTGGGAAGAAAAAAGAAGGGGTTAGCTTTGGTCCTGCCTCCTTTCCCTTCTCGAAAGCTTGCCCCTCCTCCAGCCAGCGCCTGGAAATTCACTTCACTTGGCCTGGAGGTTAAGAGCCTGCCAGCAGCCTTAGCCTCTCACCTGGTCCCTCCCCTGGCTCCAAAGCACACCATCTGGAGGACTGCCGAGCTAGTGGCTGCAATGAGTAGGTATGTGTCTGAAATTTCAACTTTCACTTTGTCAAAGACGTCTGGGGAGAGGTGGGAAGGGTTCTAGGGCCTCCAAGACCCCTGGAAATAGGTGGAAGAAGATGGGTGGACTTTGGTGACTCCACCATGGTCTCTGTGTTCTGGCATCCATAGGTTCAGAGAAAGGCCTTGTCAGTGTAGCCTGGCCCATTTCCACCTTGAGTTGCTTACCAAACCCCAAGCTCCCCTTGTGTGAGCTTGACAGAGTAAAGAGCTAAGAGAACACTGAGAAGAAGGACAGACACCAGGACTTGGTTTTTCTTATTGTTGCATACAAAGACTCAGTATATAGCCCAGGCTGGAACTAACCATCCTCCTGCTCTCTGAGTGCTGGTATTATAGGACTGGGCCACCAGGCCCTGCAGAGGGATCTGTTTTTAGATAGAGTATGGAGGCCCCTGGCAGGTCTGCTCAGCTCTCTATGTTGAAGTCATGAAGCTCAACAGCTATCCCCTACCCTAGTGCAGCCCTGAGCAGAGTGAGAGCAAGGTGAGCAGGATCTGCCTTTGGTCTTAGTGTCCATTTGCTCTTCACTGGTTCTGGTGCAAGCTAGTGGCTCTAAAAGTTCAGCCTTGTACCTCAAGCGTCCTTGGATGGAGTTAGACATCTGTGGTGCTTTTACCAGGCCTTTTGGGGAGAGGTGTTTCCTATCACACCCACCCACCACCACCACCATCCCTATATGTCACAACTAAGTTCTCCACAAGCAAAGGAGCACTCAAGAGTCAGTATTTCCAACTGCAGCACTTCTTTGAACATTCTGGGTGGCTGTGATCCCAGCCAGCATGCCTTCTGTGCAAGGTATGACAACCCACTCTGGTCACCAGGAATCAAGTTCTCAGATGTTCTTGGCTGATACAAGCAATATTTGGTCCATGTATGATTCTAATGGTCTGGCCAGGGACTTTGCTTTACCCCTAGTGACTGGAGACCGTGGGTCTGTTCCTTCTGTGTGAGAGGACTCTGGAAGAACTTGTTGATCTCAGCAGGTTCTGACCTCGGAGTCTTGAGTGGCTGAGGTACTGTTTAGGCCAGGCCCAAGCCTTTCAGAAGAAATGGCTGCCAGGTGAGTGCCTACTCTAGTGCCCACAACACCAGGATCTATTATGTCCTTATCAGGTCACCTTGGAACCCTGGAGGTTAGAGCTTCTTCCTTTCTCAAACAGACTGGGTGTACAGGGAAAGGCAGAATAGAGGCGTGGAGAAGCAGCCCAAGTAGAATAATCAACTGACATATTGTGAGCCAGTGTGTCCCTAGACACGCCAAAAGACACCTAGCAGGCATCTGATTACTGAATAAGTACACAAATACGTGCATAATGAATCCTAAAATAGGGAGGATGGGCATGCTAGAGCTGCCCATTAAGAAGTCCTGGGATCCCCTTGAATCTCTGTCACCAACCCAGTTTGTCTTTTCTGCTTCTACCTTTGTGTGGCCCTCTTGTTGCTAAGAGCACTAAGCCCCTTTCTGTGAAATATGGACCTAAGTCCTTAGAAACGAAGAGCCTTGCTTGTGCTCATATAAGCAAATTTAAATCAAACCCCAGAAGAGTTTGTGTGGACCCTGGCCTACTGTGTGTGCTACTCAAGCAGTCTGAAACCCATTCACCTCATCCAAGAGCCACTTGGGGGTCCTGAGCAGACATTTCACTGGGGCTGGTCAGGTTGCCCACTGCTGCCACCACTAGTACCTCTCTCAAGGGCACAGTTGCTTGTCTTAAGAGTTTATTTCTTAACCTGGAAAGGAGTGGGGAATTGCGTGTGATTTCCCAAGGCTATGGCAGTGCCGCATTTGATTATCATTGCATACCTTCCATCCCACTGTGGCTGCTCCTGCCTCCTAGTGATGGGATGCCACTATTACCATTACCACCATCACTACATGAACCTTCTAGTTCCTTTGGGGAAGGCTGCTGTCCTTGCCTGTGCTCTACCCATTTCCTAGTGACCTTGGGCTTCATCAGCCCTTTTCAGAGTAAAGTGGCACTCCCAAGCAAATGGCTCACTGCACAGCAGAGGGGCAGAGAAAGTGAGAGTTCACATCAGGAAGGTTGGATGTCTGCCTGTGTCCTAGAGATCAATAGAGAACTGAGTGCCTTCATAGCAGTTCAATCAAGATTGTTCCCTGTTTTCTGAGTGTAAGTGTGGTGTGTGTGTGTGTGTGTGTGTGTGTGTGTGTGTGTGTGTGTGTGTGTATGTGTGTAGTACTTTATTTCGTTGCCTTTTTGTACCCAACTCTGTTTGTGTAAGGGAAGCTAAAGGTTCCATACACTATTTTTTTCTAATGTGGAAAAAGCCATCCCTTCAATCTAAAGCTGAGTAATTCCAGTAAAAGGATCCAAGTGAATGAGGCTTCTGCCCAAGTATGGGAAAATATCCATCCATCTCTCCCCTTAATTAGAAAAATGGCCTTCCAAGTAGTGAGTCATGCTGCCCGCCAGCAAATTGCACCATCTCTAGCCAGTGCACCAGGGACAACAGAGGTAAGAGATAGCAGTGGCTGCCACACAAGATGTGAGAAGGGACTTGGATTCACTATGCCAGCAGCTCTGTGGCCTACTGTTGCTTGCCCCTGCGCCAAAAATAATTCATTTACCTAGCTGCATCATCCAGGGTGCTGATTCCATGTCTGAGTTCACCCATACATTCTGATAAGTGGAGTGTTGCAAGAGGCACATGGAATCAGCCACAGCTCTTTGCAAGAGCCAGGCTTCTGTTTTTTTGAGGAAGGCACATACAATGAAGATTGTAAAGCACACTGGGCTGTAAAGGTATAACCAGTGAGCTTTTCCATATGTGTACATATACGTGTAACTTCCACCCAGTGCAAGATACAGAAGATTTGCACAACTAGAAGGCTTGCTTTTACCCTTTCCATCAGGGTCTCTCTGTTTACATGTTCCAAGTACTGAAATCCAGTATTTGTAACTGGTACTGTGCAGGGAAATGTGCATATGAGGATGCCCTGCCTTGTAGTGTTTCCCAATTCTTTGTGGTGTAAACATTCCTACCACAGCTGGCTTCAAGCTACCAACAGCCTAACAACTGGCTCAGAAAATCTGAAAAATGAACAGTTTTATTCTTATGTATCGGTCTATTGGACTCTCTCTCCTTCCCTTGTCCCTGTCCCACCTGATGCAACCCCCTCACCGGCAGGAGAAAGGGATGGCTTAGCGAGTGGTGAGTGGCGGGCAGGAACTCAGGGAGGGGCATGGGTCTGGATCTGATGCTGGGATCTGGTCGGGGCTCTGAGAGCCAGACAGGATAATTAATTAATTTACCCTGGGACTTCACATTCAGAGGTAGTCAAAAGTCACTTTATTTGGAGGGTTCAGATGAATATATTGGAGAGTGGTTACAGGCACGGGAGAACAGGTAGCCAATCTGCCAATTGCTGCTGGCCTGATCAGAGCGGTCTAGGGTGTGGACACAGTGACGTGTGGGGGAGGGGGCAGCTAGTGCCCTCAACTGGCCATGCGACGTTTTGACCCATTTCCATGGTACCACACTTATGATAAGCTGACTATGAAGGGGCATCAGAGAAGGCAAGTCCAGTTATGTACCCAATACAGCTTAGTGAACTGCAGTAAGGGGTCTCCCACATATTCTCAGCCCCCTTACTAGGAAAACAACTGTTCACAGGATTTAGAGTGATCACTAAATTCATTTATCCACACAAATGACTAGAGTCACAAACATGAGCAAATTATCAGTGGCTTTATTACTCAAGGTGCTGTAGTAACTTAACTCTTGGAAGATTGATGTCTTAGTTACTTTTTCTGTTACTGTGATGACATATCCTGACAATAGAAACTAAAGAAAGGAAGGGCTTATTTTGGCTCACAAGTTTAAGGGTATAGTCCTTCATGGTGGGGAGGTAAAGGTGGCAGGAACTCAAAGCAGCTGGTCAGGTTGAGTCTCAGGAAGAAGAGAGAATGAATGCTACTGCTCAGCTCATTTTCTTCTTATATATAAAGTCCAGGACCCCAGTCCAGGGAATAGTGCTGCCCACAGTGGGCAGTTCTTCCCACCTCGTTTAACCTAATCAAAATAACCCCTCGAGAACATACCCAGATGTTTATCTTCCAGATAATTCTAAATGTCATCAAGTTGACAACTGAGATTAACCTTCACAAAGGAGCAGCCAGGAAATCACACAGTAGTCCATTCTTATTCAGGAATGTATTCCACAACTCCCCATGGGTGACTGAAACCATGGATGATACTAAATCTTATAGAAACCACTTTCTTGAATTTTCACCAATTTTGCATTCACTGAACGTGAGGATGTGTCTGATTCCAAACAGTTTCATCACATTTACCCATTTCTACAGCCATCATCACCACAGTTGAGATGCTAAGCTGTCCATTACCACCAAGAACCGTCCCATTACTATTACGATCTCCCTCATACTACCTCTTGGTATTTGCACCTACTCAATTTAATTGGGCGGTGGCCTAAAAGGATACAGTCCACCATGGTGAAAAGGCTTTGTGATTGGAGTTTGCTCACATCAGGGTAGATAAGGAAGCAGAGGGAAGGCAGGAAGCAGAACCAGGCTATAAGTTTCAAGACTCACCCTCCAGTGACCCATGTCTTCCCGAGAAACCCTACCTCCTAAGGCTTCAACAACCTACAAAAGTAGCGCTACAAGCTGGGGACCAAGTGCTCAAATACACAAGCTTTTGGAGGAGCTCTCACACTGAAATCATAATGGTCCACCCCTTGTCTTTAGAGGCTCATGATCAACTCATAATGCAAAATGCATTCAGTCCAAGTTGCAAAGTCCCCATAGTTCCAACACTTTTCAAAAGTCCATAGCCTCTTCTGAGACTCAAAGCAATCTTTTAACTGTGAGCTACTGTAAAATCAAAAACAAAGTTACAAACTTGCAACATACAATGGCACAGGATAATCATCCTTGTTCTAAAAGGGAAGAACAGTTGTTGCATCTAGCAGTAATTTGTTCCTTTCATGGCTAAATAGCAGCCCATGACCCGAATGTGCCCATTCATTTTAGCCATGCACCTGTGGAAGGACAGCTGGGTTGATTTCAATGTAGGGACATTATGAAATAAAGCTTCTCTGAGCACTCATAAAATGGATTTGTGTGTGAATATGTATCATTCCCCTGGGATAAATGCCCAAGAGTTCATTTGCTGAATTGTATGGCAATTGCATGCTTAGCTTTTCAATAGCCACACTCTATTCCAGCATGGCTGTACCCTCTTATGCGTCCCCCTAACAATGGATGGCTGATTCCGTTTCTTGACACCCTCACCAACGCTTTGTGTGATCACTGGCCATTCTGATGGGCATGTAGTATACGCATAATGGTCTTGACTTACATTTCCTAGTCGCTGATGATTTTGAAAATATTTTCATCTTTTGTGTCTGTTTGTCATCTATATGCCCTCTTCAATGAAATGTCTGTTATGACTTTTGTCCATTTTCTAGCTGAGTGGTTTGTTTGTATTTGTTTGTTTTTAGAGACAACGTCTCACTATGTAGTGTTGGGATTTGTTTAGCTTTTTTAATGATAAGCTTTGAGAGGTAGCTGCTGCTCCTTTTGGATATGCAGTTTTCTTTCTCCTAATCTATTTTGTCCTTTAATTGTTTTATTTATTTTATTTTAATTTAATTTATTTTATGTGTATGACTTTTTTATCTGCATGCATGTCTGTACACCACTTGTATGCCTGGTGCTCACAGAGACCAGAGAGGGTGTCAGATCCCCTGGAATTGGACTTACAGATAGCTGTGGGCTGCTATGTGGGTGCTGGAAATTGAACCTGGGTGCTCTGGAAGAACATCTCTCCAGCTCCTCCCAGTCTAATTTTTTCATTCTCTTTATATGTGCAAAAGAATTAATTTTGAAGTTCAGTTGACCAGTTTTCCCTTTATGGAACATCCTTTTCCTTACAAGTCTAATAACTCTTTGCTTAACTCTACATTCCAAAAATTGTCTCATCCGCTGCTCCCTGCTCCCCCCCCAAATGTTTGCTAATATTATGTTTACTATGTTTATAATTTAGCTTATCATGTATTTTCAGTTGTTTCTGTTTTTTTCTTTTTGTTTTTTTGTAGTGCAAAGTGTTAAAACTGGGGATCTTGAATATACCAGATATGCTCTTTATCACAATGCTGTGTCTGATGCTTTTGACTAAGTTTCCTATGCTGGGCTCAAAGTTGTGATCCTCCAGCCTCAGCTTCCTGAATAGCTGGCATTACAGGCATTTGCTACCATGCCTAGTGGAGTTAATTTTTTTCTCTAAGACACAAGGTTTAGGTCAAGACTTTTTTTTTTTTTTTTTTTTTTTGCCCATGCATGTTGATTGAATTGGTACCATTTGTTTAATAGGTTATTCTTCCTTCAAATAGTTTTGCACCTTAGTAAAAAATCAGTCAGGCAGGCATATTTGTGATTGTATTTCTGGATTTTCTGTTCTGTTCCATTGATTTTTATATCTATACATCCCATAATGCCACACAATCCTAATACAGCTGTATACTAGGCCTGACCACTGAGTGAAGTGGTTTCTCCCACTTTTCTTTTTCAACATTATTTTAGCCATTCTAGAATCTACTCCCTTTTCACCTAAAATTTAGATATGATCTCTATCTGCAAAAGCCTTTGTGAGCTCTTGATAGGAATTGCATTAAACCTATACACAAAGAATTCATGTCTTGTTTTGAGTCCATAAACTTAGCATGTCTTTCCATTTATTTATGCCTTCTTGGCTTGGCTTTCTTTCCAAAGCACTGAGTGATATTCAGCAAAATGTACATTCTGTGAAAGTTTTTTTTTTTATTTTGAGAATGGGCCTCATATATCCAGACTGGCCTGGATAGATGAGCTATGCTTCTGAGGATGACCTTGAACCCCTCTCTGATTTGCCTGTCTCTATCTCCCAAGTGCTGAGATGACAGGTATGCAGCACCATCCCTGATTCATGCAATGTTAGGGACTAGAAGTCATGTTCAGAAGCATGCTAATTTCTTTGGAGCTGTTGTTAATTGTAGTGTGTTTTTAAGTTGGTCCTTACATGGTTAATACTAGTATAGAAACTCAATTGTCTTTCCGTGTTAACTGATAAAAATCCACCTTTGCTGAACTCATTTATTACTCCTACGGGTTTTTGTATGGGTTACTTGGGATTTTCTATGTCAATAATCATGTTGTTTCAAAATGGGGATTCTTCTTTTCATTTTAAATATATGCTCCCTTTATCCCTTTTAATTGCATAGCCTGGATTTCTAATATTGTGTCAGATAAGAGGAGTGAGAGTAGGGACAGGGATGGAGTGCCATGGTGGAACACTCACTTTGCATACGGCTCTGGGATTGGTCCTCTGCACTGAAAAATCAAATTGTAGGAGAAGACATTCTTGCCTTGTTTCTGGTCTCCTGGAACACCAACTAGGGGCAGTTCGGAATGAAGAAAGGACAGACGCACAGTCGCACGCACAGTCGTGTGTGCAGTAAAGCTGGGATCAGATAGGGGTCTGCTACTGCCACAACCCAGAATCCTGCCATTTGTTATGCACAGCACAGGGGGAAGGATCCGTGCTTCTCAGTAGGGAGTCTCTGTAGGTGAGCAGTCTCAGGCTGTAAACATCTGGGAGAGGAAAGCTGCAGTTGTTAGTCTTTGCACACACTGATCAATAGTGCATAAACACTCATACTTGGACTCCGGAGGAAAGCTTTGCCATTCCTCTGCCTTCTGAGCTTCAACCTGGGTAAGGCTTCACCACTTCCTTGGGGCTGAGGCCTCATAGCCTCATGGGCTGAGCCCATGTTAACAGCATACACTCATTCAGAACTTCTCCCACTCAGGGCTTCCTCCACTACCCGGAGTTTCTGCTCTCCAGGCAATCCCATCAGTCTTTCACCATTAAATTTAATGTTAACTGTAAGGTTTAGTGTGTGTGTGTGTGTGTGTGTGTGTGTGTGTGTGCGCGTACACACAATGCTTTTTGATTCCAACCATCAAGCATACTGAAGAAAATGCAGGTAGAGAGGCAGCATTGTATTTACCCATTTTTTTTGCTTGCCATGTTCTTCTCAGTGTTCCTTTATATTTAGAGAATTTTGTGTAGCCATCATTTCAGACAAGATTTTCTAGGGACAAATATGCAGTTTTCCCAAATGCATTAATTTTTCCATCATTTCACTGGATATAAGACTATGAATTGGGCATAGTAGCACACCTGTGCTCTTTTTGGGACTCTGATGACAAGTCTTTTGTTATTTTCACGCAGGTTGGTAATACTCTGCTTATATTTCCATTTTTTCCCTCTGTGGTTCACATTCTATAATTTCTATGGTTCTATCCCGAAGTTCATTTCCTCTGTTATACCACATTCTTCCTGCTATTGAGCCCATCCATTGAGTTTTAAATTTTTGCTGTTATATTTTTCAGTTCTGTTATTTCCTTTTTGTTTGGTTTTCAAGACAGGATTTCTCTGTGTAGCCCCGACTGTCCTGGAACTCACTCTATAGACCAGGCTAGACTCGAACTAGAGATCTACCTGCCTCTGCCTCCTGAGTGCTGGGACTAACAGCATGTGCCACCATGCCTGGCCAGTTCTGATTTGAGTTCTGTCATTTCTCTCGCTCTTTCTCTGCTTATTGAATTTTATGGTGCTGGAGATAGAACCCAGGCTAGACAAGTGCTCTACTGCTGAGCTACAATCCCAAACTCCCATTCATTTTATATGTATATATATGTGTGTGTGTGTGTGTGTGTGTGTGTGTGTGTGTGTGTGTGTGTGTATGTATGTATATATATATTTCTATTACATATAGAAGTTATCTATATATCTATAGATAGGTAGATATCTTCTATTACTTGGGTAAGATTTTCCATTTTCTTTTCAAGAGTATTAACTGAAGCATTTTGTGATGACTGTATTAAAAATGTTGCCTGGCAATTCCAACATCTCACATCTTGGTGTTAGCCCCCGTAGTGGGTCCCAGTGGTGGCATAATGTGCCCAGCCCCTCCTTGGTCTCACACTGACTTTCCTTAGGTAAGGAATGAGAGGTACCAGGCTTCAGGACATTCAGAAAGCCACTCACAGCCAACTTTCTGCCCAGCTTTGTGCCAACAGGGCTCTCACTCAATCACGGCTAGTGCCACCAGGGAAGAAAGGGCTGACTTGTCACCAAATAGAGGACTGGAAAAATGCTGAGCAACCCTTAAACATAGCATCCAAATCATCAAAGCTCAAAGATTATAATTTGGATGTAGCATAGTGGTGACGGTCCCTAATACCAGCATTCTGGAGGCTAAGGCAAAGGACTGCCATGAGTCTGAAGCCAGCTTGGACTACATAGTGCATTCTAGGCTGGCCCAGGTTATAGACTAAGACCTTGTCTCAAAAGTCAAAACCGAATTCTCATTCTATTTTTCAGCACAGAACTTGTATTCCCAGAGGCAAGGCACAGGAGCTTGGGATCTAAACACACTTCTTGTCCTTGGACAAGTCACTTTGCTTATCTGTACCCCAAGTGCTTCCTGTATAGAATGTCATGCTAGTGGTACCTCCTTCGCAGAGCTGGCAAAAGCTTAAGTGGCCGTAGTCTGTGATACCCCAGGTTCGTTCTTGCTGCAGCAGGTCCTAATTAACGGGCAAAAGGATGAGATAAGCAGGGGTAGCCACGAACAGCTTTCTGCCAAGTTTCAAAATTATAAATGCTCTCAAATGTAGAGCAAAGTAGGGACAAAAATGTCGTATAGAAACATTTTGCTGCATTTGCTAAAGATCTTTTCTAAGAAACAGCTTATTACAGATCCAGCTGTGAGTCCCACCCCATCTCAGCTTAGGAGTAGTCAGTATCCCAAACTGGTTGTTCTAACCTCAATGTCTATATTTCTCCACTAATCACACACACACACACACACACACACACACACACACACACACCACAACTAATATAAATATCACCTTGTATGTTTTACAACTTTATATAAATGGCATTATATTGTGTTTATATATTCTTCCACAACTTTATTTTTATGCTTTGACAATTTACCCATGCTGACAAGTAAATTATAGTCATTTTTATTGCTGAATGCTGTTCTGTAGCACTATACCACAGTGTATCCATTCTCAGGTCAGGGTGTGACTGGGTGGGACAGCCCTTGCCTAACACACAATCCCCAGCATGGATAAAAGACAACAATCAGTACTTATACATTGTCTATTTTGTAGACATTTTCGTTCCTCTCATTTCTCTACTTTGTACGTGCAATGCTACTATGAACTGCGCCTTGGAGCAATTGTGCAGGTCTACAACTTCAAGTTCAGCCAAGTTTAATAGTAGGTTCACTTTCAACCAACATCTCCTACTCAGTGCTTGTGGGAAATCTCAGAAAGATGTTTGTGGTCTGTCATTTTTTGGTTGGGTGGGGGCTAGTTATATCAGGCCAGCTGGGGCAGGTATGAAGTTGGTGTGAATACTCAGGACTCTCCTAGAAGTTGACACACATTTAAGACTCATACGTACTTCTTCCTTGCCCATTCTTGAGCATGGCCTCATCTCACTGTGGCCCTATAGCAGAGGAATATTTAATCATTTAATCCAGCAGCATGGCTGCTGGGAAAGGATCAAATTGAAAGGCCTGTGTGATAGCTAGGAAGGGATCAAATCCAAGGGTCTATATGAAAGGATAACATTGAGAAGCCTATGTGGTCCAGATGGAATATAGAATGTTAGTATACACCTTTAATCCCAGTATTCAGAAGGCAGTAGCGGTATAGGCCTTTAGTCCCAGCAGTTGGGAGACAGGAAGTAGAGCTCAGAAGGAGTCCTGTCAGACAGGAAGTGATATCTGAGATGAGACAAAGTAAAGGGCAGTCAAAGTGATGAAGTCAGAGGAAGAGTTGGCAGAGTGAATCAGAGTGAGGGCACTCCCAACTTTCATGATAGAAACACAGTTCAATCTAGGCAGGATGAGGAGAGACACACAGGATAAGACACAGAAGCAGTCTGAGAAGTCTGAAGCAGAGACACAAAGGCAGCTTGGCAGAAGAGGGTCAGTATCAGACAGGAAGAATGAGTCAGTTTGAAGCCAACCTGAACAGTTCAGAAAAGTTGCAGGAGTCAGCCAGAGTCTGCCAGAGTCAGAAGAGTTCAATCAAAAACAGTAAGCTGGCTCAGAAGATCAGTTTGAACCAGCAGCTTGGAAAAGAGTTTGAGACAGAACAGCAAGTGAATTGAATCAGCCATCCAGCAGAGTCAGTTGAGTTCAAAACAGCCCTGAGTTCTGAAGAAGCTAGTCAGAGTAGTTCAGTCAACAATAAGTCTCAGAGGCTTAAATGTTCTGGATTGTACGGAAGCTGAAGCTTCCAGTTCTAGACTTAAGATGAGATTGTACTGAGGCTGAAATGTTCCAGGACAAAGACTGAGAATTGAATTAGGCAAAGAATAAAAAGCCTTTTACCATGAATCAATGTCTACACCCTCTGCAGTGTAGGAAACTCCAGTCCCTGTGACTTTCATGTCCACCCTCTGCAATATATGATGCACACCCTTAAAGTCCTGCCCTTCTTCATGAGGAAGCCTGCAGCCCTAGGCATTATGGAGTGAGGAGTGGGTGCAGCTGAGATCAGCTGGCCAACAGATAGCCTTAGGTAGAAAATGGAGATTTTCTTTTCCTTTCAGGGGAAGGTACCCTAATCTTTCCTTGAGGGGGTAGCTGGAGTAATGGGAGCTGGATGGTAACACAGATCCTCTGTTCTGGCTTTTCCTTGTGATTTTTGTTGTTGGTTTTGTTGTTTGGTGGTCTTTTTTTGTTTGAGTGCTGGAGATGGGTTCCATCATTGAGTTCTACTCCCAGCCTCATATTAGTGCTTTGGATTTCTTTTCTGCATTTTACTTGCCACCTATTGACGCACACATACTCTCTTACTAACTCAGACTTACAAAGTAGCAGAGTGGACATTTGTTCGTTGTCCTCAGCAAGTCATTTAGCCTACAGGTCTTTATTTCCCATTCATGCTCAGCAAAGTAGTATTTTTAGGTTTGTATGATGACCCTCAGAAAGGGTCACTTCACCTGCCCTTGGTCCCAGATCTAGGATACGCTGTAGGCAGCATTGCACTCCAGAGTTACATGTATGGGTGGCCCTTGGAGGACTCCAATCCCAAAGTAAAGTTCAAGTGTTACTCTCTAGGGTCGGATGGGCTTTCTCTTTGCTTCCATGAACATCTCTTGAGCTTCTGGAATGAGCTATGCTCTGTTGCAAGCACTCACTAGCCAATGGACTGACTTTACAGAGCTGTCACTTCTAGGAGACTAGAACTGCTGTGGTGCCACCCAGTTCCTGGTGGTCCCCATGGAGTAGCAGTCACTGTCTGTACTGAGTGGGTTCTTCACTGCTCACTCCTTCATATGGTCATCTCATCCTTTAGTCAGCAAGCATCCAAGCAACCTCTCTATGGACCAAGGAGGGCCCGTGCTAAGAGTTGAAGACTCGGCATGAGAAAAGCCCATTTTAAGAGCAAATTTGTGTATATTATCTTAGTCACTGTTCTATTGCTGTATCAAAACACCATGACAACAACTCTCATAGGAAAAAAAACATTTAATTTGGGGCTTGGTTATAGTTTCAGAAGGTTAGTCCATTATCATCTTGGTGGGAAGCAGACAGGCATGATGTGGGAGCTAAGAGCTTTACATCCTGATACACAGTCAGCAGAGACAGAAAGAGATGTGCCTGGCATGGGCTTTTGAAATCTCAAAGCCCACCCCAAATGACATACTTCTTTCAACAAATTCACACCTCCTAATCCTTCTAATCCTTCTCAAATAGCCACTCCCTGGTGACTAAGCGCTAAAATATATGAGCCTATGGGGACCATTCTCATTCAAATCATCACACATACAAACATGTTATTGTAATATAGTAGATCAGTGACAGTGATTGAGTATTGAACTAGATGATCTGCCACATTATGATCACAATACCTGGCAGATTGTGATCATGATATCACAACATCATGATTGAGGTTTTAGTGCATCATGAGTAGGGAGGCCTGAGCAGAGAATGCAGGAGGTAGGGTACAGAAGAGAGGGAGTGCAACTCAGTCCAGCACTGGAGTGGCTCCATTTGACATGGGAAGATGGGCCTGGTGATGCTTAATCTTCATTGTAAACCTAACTAGATTTGGAACCACCTGGGAGACACACCTCTGGCTGTATCTATGGAGGCATTTCCAGAGAGATTTAACTGAGGAGGGCAAATCTACCCTAAAAATGGTGGTTCCATAATATGGGCTGGGGGCCCAGACTGAATAAAAAGGGGGAAAGGAGAAAGCCTGATGTGTGTCTTGGTATTTATGTTTCTCTGCTCCCTGATTGACCCTGATGTGAGCAAGGTCCCTCTGCCACAGCTGTGAGCTGCTCCTGTGACCATGCCATGGTCTGCCCTCCTGCCATGATGAACTCCCCTCCACCCATGAGCCAAAATAAATCTTCCCTCCCTTAAGTTGTTTTTAATCAGATATTCAGTCCCAGCAATAAAAAGTATAATGAATGCTGGTCAGGCTACCTGCAACCATAACATACTGTTTCCCTACTTCAGGTTGGTTTTTTTTAAGGTTTTTCAAGACAGGGTTTCTCTGTTGTAACTCTGGCTGTCCTGGAACTCACTCTGTAGACCAGGCTGGCCTCAAACTCACAGAGACCTGCCTGTCTCTGCCTCCTGAGTGCTGGGATTAAAGGTACGCGCCACCACCGACCCAGCCCTATTTTGTTTCTTAACCCTGTCACATAATCATATCCCTTTATGTAACCAATTTGTTATTACTTACTATCATAAATGGAAACTCTTAGGTAATATAACCCTCCCCACACATACACATGACTTCACCCTGAAGACACTGGGGTCTTTACAAACTCAACTAAGTGAAACCAGCATTGGGACCAATCATATCTCAAATGCCGTTAATGACATTACTGCTATCCTATATACCATTTGTAAGCATGTCTTAAATTTCACTGGACACTGTGCATTATATTTAGTCTCTGTACATAAAGTAGATAATGTTATCGTCCTCGTTTTACAATATGAGGAAACTGAGGCAATGCAATTTTTCTCAGGAGATTGATTAAAGTCACAAAGTAAGTGACAGAGCTGAGCCTCCAGCTTCATTTTCATTATACTTTGCTTCCTCGGAAGCATCTGAGGCTCCAGCCCAGAGGTTTGCCATGTCAGGCAAGTTCTGTACCACTGAGCTAAATTCTCCAACTCTTTCTTTATTTGCTTTGGTTTTGTTATTGTAGAAAATGGTGGTATCTGAGACAGAGTTTCACAGTGTAGCCCAGGCTGGCCTTGCACTCAAGATCCTCCTGTCTCAGCCTTCTGAGTGCTAGGGTTGCATTTGTATGCTATCACCTACAGCTCAGAAATATCTTTACTGTGTCCCCTTTCTCAGAGGCCACCATGCTTCAATAGGCCCATGACCTCCTTTTGGCTATTGTGGTTCCTGTCCTTTTAGGCCACACACAATTGTTCATTTTGGCAAATATTTACTCTCCATTTCACCAAGGGTTTATATTCTTAAGCCCTGCCTCTATTCCAGACAAACAGAAATTCAAATAGGCATTTTTCTTAGAAAGAACTGGAGATTCTGTAAGTACAATAAACTGAGAACACCCTGAAGAAATTTGATCTTCTACTCTCACTCCACTGTTCTATTTGTTCCACCCACACTTAGCTGGCCTTTTGTGTCATACACTCAACATGTGGCATGGGGTTGACAGAGATGAATGAACCCCAGCCCCTGCACTTAAGGAGCTACTAAGTTAAGTAGGCAGGGGTTGGGAGCAAATTGATATATGGTGGGTGCTGTGATTGGTGAACACAGCCAGTGAAGAGAATACAGATCAGTCCTAGCTAAGTAGACTGGAGCTCAGGGCGGGACTACTTCAAGATGGATGAAGTGATCTAAAATCCACGCCTTTAATCTCAACACTCAGGAGACAGAGGCCGAGGTAGGCAGATCTCTGTGAATTTCAAGTCAGTCTGGTATACATAGTGAGTTCTAATGAGACCCTGTCTTGCCCTCCAGCCCCTGCCCCCCCAAAAAAAAATTAAAAGAAAGGGAAGTATGTGTTTAAGACCAAAATGTCAACAGCAGAAGGCAACTTGCCTTTTTGAATTTTCACACACTTGAGGATCACTCAAAACAAGAAACCAGAATGTGAGATAGCTCAATGGATCCCGATTTCATGTATTTCTGTATTTTCTGCCAGTGATGGAGAACGCATTGCTCTCTAAATAAGAACCCGGGCCTCCTCCCCATTAGCAATAGCCTGTGTCCCTGCCAGATTGGCAGATTGGCCCTCATATGGTTGAGGGTCCCAGAGAACACTAGACTGTTTTTAAAAAGTGGACCAAAGAAACTTCCTAACTGATGTGGCCCTGGTGGCACAGCATGACCTGTGGGAATAAGCTGAGTCCCCAAACTGAGGGGTGGGCTTTCAGGAGCCCCAGATGGTAGCTGAAACTAAAAACTGGGTGTAAGTCCTTTGTGGGGTGGGGTTGGTCAAGGACATTGACCCACATGCTGGTCAGGAAGGCACCCTTTGTGGCAGAGTGGAGAGGGTCGGTGGCAGGAGGTGCTCTGTGACCTGGACTCAGCTGGCTTTCATCTTCAAATGCAGCATTAAGAGCAGCTGTGTTAATTACTTGTCTCATTGTTGCAACTGGATACTGGACAAAAAGCATCCTAAGAAAGAAAGGGTTTATTTTGGTTCATAGTTTGAGGGCAATCTGGCAGGGACACAGGCTATTGCTAACGGGGAGGAGGCCTGGGTTCTTATTTAGAGAGCAGGACATCTCATGGTGGTGAGAGCAGGAGGCAGCTGGTCATATCAGTTCAGCAGTCAGAAGCAAAAGAGAGAAGAACGTTAGTACTCAGACGGCTTTCTCTCCTTTCCCTGTTATTTGGTCCTGGACCCCAGCCAAAGGGATGGTGCTGCCCACATGCAGGATGGCTCTTCGATCCTCAATTAAGCTTTTCTAGAAACTCCCTCAAAAACACACTAAAAAAATGTGTCGCCTCACTAATGTCTGAAAGGTTTCTAAATCTAGTCGAGATGAAAATGAAGATTAACCCTCGCAGCAGTAGACACTGCAGTACTCTTTGGACTAGGGACATTGGAGGAGGGAACTGTGGCCTTTCAGGGGAGAGCCACATTGTCCTACAGTTGGGCCTGGTTGAACAGGAAGAAGGGCTTGGAGTATCTGGAATGCAACAGGCCCAGATCAAGCAGGGACTAACATCTCAAACTAACTTTCTTTCTCTACGAATTTAAGATAGCCATGTGTGTCTTTTTGTACAATGCTCTGACCACATGTCTGCTGCCCACACAATTTGCGTTTGCAAGTCTGCTCATCTGCTTTAGTTTTGTGATGTGATTGAAAATTTGCAAGTGTCAAGGACACTTTCCGAAGCCCCTTCAATGACAGGTAAAAACACCTAGGCAGAGCTGCAAGCACTGCCCCCCCTGCTCCCCTGCTCCCCTCCCCCATCCACTCGAAGAAGTCTCTGTTCATGACCAATGAAAATCAAGCCTGCCTCATGGCAACAGAGGGGCTCACCCCCTATTGGTCATGGGATGTTGCTAAGTGCTTTCATTGGTCAATTCTCAAAACTCCCTGGGTCCTGCATTCCTAACCTTTTAAGGTGTTCTGACTGTCTTTGCTGCTAGGACTGCCCTCAACCTCATCTGATAAGCAAGGATAGTGTCTTAGACCACAGCTGGCAGCCTGTCCTCCTCCACAAGTACTGAATGTCCCTGGACTGGACAAATCCATCCTGCAAATTCGAACAGCTGGAAGGTAACTCTACATACATAGAAGAGGGATGGACCAAGCAAAATGCTGGAAATGGCAGAAACTTTGCACTTTGTAAATCTTCAGTCTTCAAAGCAGAGAGTAAAGGACTGGCTGTGCCTCCTGAGGGCTGCTGTGAGAGGCATCCCACAGCACTTAGCCAGTGTGGATGCAAGCTGGCAGTGCTCCTTATCACGAAGGAATCTGGCCCAGGCCCTCCTCTTCCAGTGCTAGCAAATGCAGAAAGCTTATTAAACTTGAGAGCCTGCTGGTGCTAATAAACTGGCAGAGCCATCTGGATTCTGCTCCCAAATCCTGAGCTAAAAATTATGCTCCGGGGGCATTTCAAGGAGAGAGCCTGCAGAGCAAAGGTGCAGGGATCACCTTGGCTCCGTGTTTCTGCTTCTTGGTGTCTGTGATGCAGGCCAAGCCCCTGTTGCTGGCTCAGGGGAATATTGAGATGTAGCAAATAAACAGTCGATCCTGCGCCAGGCACCGGCTACTCCCTAACATACGTCTTTTTCCATTTCAGCCCAAACAACATTACCAATTTGGTAATGTTATTACTATCATCAAGAACGTGCAGATGGGAAAACTAAGATGCAGAAAGGTTAAGTGACTCATCCAAGGTCACATGGTTGTTAGTGGCAAAGTTGAGATTAAGAGCTCCAGGGTAGCTGGGGGTAGAATTCTGCCATAGAGTGTTTGCCTATCCCCTTCAAGATCATGAGTTTTAACCCCAGTACACACACACACACACACACACACACACACACACACACACACATTTTATTTCATCCAAATTGCAGTGTAATGCACACACACGAGTAGCTGTTATAACCTTGAAGGCAGTAAAGTTGAAATGTGATTTTGTGATTGTCTAGCTCAGCCTCCCACCTCACTTCCATATCCTCTTCGGTCATCATTCGGAGTCCATGCCAGGAGCTCCCATGCTTCCCCACAAGGGTCTGTGCCATCTGTCCCTCTCCCCTGTGCTTGGCTTTCATTTTCCATGGTTTTTGGCAAGGGGAAGGGGGCTAGTCCCATTGTCTTATCAGTTTTGCATAGGCTGTTCCTAAATGGTCCCTCTGAGGCCAACGACACTGGAAAGAGAGTTGCTGTGTACTCATTTCCAGAACCTGTAGGCTCTCAGAAAGCAATGGCTATGGCCACAGACAGCATGGAGCATTTTAAAGATGGAACTTTTGCCAGCAGCTCCTGAATGACAGAGGAGTCACTCTGGGACCTTTCTTCTGGTTCACAACCTAGTCATCAGTACCAAGATCAGCACCAATGGAAGATTGTTTAGCTCGATATTTGTCTCTGGAGGCTGGGTTCCAGGGAATCCAGCAGGACATCCCAGGATTTCTCACAACTGTCTTGAGGCTTAGCATACTGGGCTGGGAATGGAGAAGGTGGGCTTCACACTCTGGTGCAGGGTAACGGGCCAGGCTGGTTCCTCGTGCCATAGCCCTTGGGACAGTTGGGTCAGTTCACATCAGTGGAGCAAGTGCAAATAGGCCTAAGGGAAGAGGGAAGTCAGGAGTTTCAGGAGGCAAGGCCACCAACTGCCTTACAGAGGAATGTGCCCCACCCGAGTGCTCCAGGATCCTTTTTGGGAGGGCTCCCATCACAGAACAAACCTTGTTATCACTGGTTCAGTTTCATTACACTTCAGACTCATGATCACAGGTGACATTTATTGAGCATCTTCTGTATGACAGGTGCCAAATCAAACCTATTAGAGTCAGTCCTATTAGAGAGATACTCTCTTCTCCTGATGATACACATGAGAAAGCTGATGCTCAGATTGTGTGAGCTTGAGGCAAGCCTGGTCTACATAGTGAGTTCCAAGCCAGCCAGGGCTACACTGTGAAACCCTATCTCAAAAAAAAGGAGGGGAGCTGCCATCGTAAGTAAAAGGAGGTCAGGAAAGGTAGGCCAAGAGACTTTGCTGGAATGGGGAAAGTGACAGAGCTCCTGTCCACTGGCCACCAATATTCTTGAAATCTCAAGAACTTTGTTGGTTAAGAAAGGCTGACGAGATGCCACCAGAGTCCTGTGGAGGTACTTGTTGCTGGATCCCCACTGTTTGCCACACATGCGCATGCCCTTAGACACTTTGTGATGGGAAGAGGGGCTTTCTCCGTAGTGCCACACAAATGTCATCAGCAACACCTTTAGGCAACACCAGGAGGCGCAGCAGCCCGTTTCTGACCTGGGACTTAGGGTAATTTTCACCTGACTTATTTGGGAGGGGTAAGAAGGCTTGGACAGCCTTAACTGAGACACAGAGTCTTTGGACATAGAATAACAGAATTCACTGGAGAACTAATGGCAGTCTCTTGGCTCTGTGGATCTTCTTGCTGAAGAAGGTGTGCTGTGATCCAGGGCAAGGTGGACTGGCAGGAGCTGGGAAGCAGGGACAGCAGCCAGCACAATAGCAGTGTTCCCAGTAAGTTGCCAAAGGGTGGGAGACTACAAAGAAGCAGATTGCTCAGAATACTAGTCTTGGGATGAGAGCTGCTGTGTAGAGTTGGGCATGCTGTGCCCTGTGCAAGGGAATCTGATGCAGTGGGAGCTGAGATAAAGCTCGGGGCCCAACAGTCCTATATGCCCCTCTGTTCTAATTCTCTCAAAGGTATCACACCTGTCTAGGCTGTGCAGTGGAGGCCAGAGCCCACCCCTTCTTTATCAGCTCTGATGACCATTTTGCTTCCCCATGCCCCATCCCCACACCTAATTTGTCCCTGTGCAGATTTTCAGTTTTAGGGATATATGTTGCCTAAGCCTTCCGGCTCAGGGGAGCTCACTTCTCTACGATCCCATCCCTCTTTCTTCTGCCAATCTCTCTATCTCAGCTCCCTGCTCCTACCTCAGGCAGCTGGAGAAATTCTCTAGAAACTGGGAGATGGCTCAGCGGTTAAGAGCACTGACTGCTCTTTCAGAGGACCAGAGTTCATTCCTAGCAACCACATGGTGGCTCGAAATTATCTATACAAGTATCAGATGTCCTCTTCTAGCATGCAGGTAGATAGACCACTCATATAAATAAAAGAAATAAATATTTTAAAAATAAATTAAAATTAAAAAAGAAACTCTCTAGAACTATGAATGTCTGGGTACATCTGAAAATTTTACTCCTTGGACAACCAACACGACAGCTGGACACATTCAGATCCCCCCCACCCCATATCACTCACTGTTCCATTTCAGTCTTTGGACATGTGCTTACTGAATTGTCTGGTTCTAGGCATGGGGCCATTAACAAAACAGGCACAACTAAACCTTTCTAGAGCTTAAGGTGTAGTTCTAGCAAGTTCTACCCCCCCTTGATTCCACCATCCTTTTTTCTTGATCAGGTGTCATGGAAGCAAGCCTTCCTCTCCCTGTCTTTCAGAAGCAACACACACACGCACACACACACATACACACACACACACACTACTGGACCTTGCTGCTTTGGCTTTAGTGCCTCGACTCCCAGTGTCCCATGTGGGGAACATACGTGTAAATTTTGCTCTCCAAGTGCCTTTTTATCCCAGCCGAGCAAGAGCCAGAGAACCTTGAGTCACTTCCGTTCACTATTTCTTGTCTTCTCAGTTGAGCCAGCAAAGGCCAATAAGGCCATGCATTTGCTACATGGGGCAGTGACCAGTTCTCTATCTTTCATTCTTTTCTTTCTTTCTTCCTTAGAAAATGCCCAGAGAAAGTGAAAATATAGCAGATGACCACCCCCACACCCAACATGAACAAATATTAACATGTGTTGTTTGCATATGATGTTGCAGTAGTAGGGATTTAAACCCAGGGCTTTGTGCATGTCAGGGAAGCTCTACCAACTGAGCTACACCCCAAGCCTGCCCACCATGTTTTCTAGCAAAACAAAACATTCCAGTTACTGATATCCTGTGCTCTCCTCCCATCTGTGGAATGTCCTATATACTGCCAGGCCCTGTGGTCACCTCCTAGCCTCTCTCCTGGCTTTCTGACTTTCCCCGCACCATCAGGTCAATGTTATTTCAGATTTTTCCCAGCGCAGCATGTCCAGATCTAGCTCCCCAGCTGGCATTAAGACCTCTGTAGGACCGGTCCAGGCAAACTGCCAGCATCACCGCCTCTGGCCCATGACCCAGTCAGGAAGTCCCGGGTTCCTCCAGTGGCCTCTGACTACAGGATGCATCCTGTTATCAGCACACCTTTGGTCACGCCTAGTCACATTCTTTCCCTCCTACCCAAGAAGACCTTCCTGGATTCTCAAAATTTGCCTCAATGCTACTTTATCTTGAATCCTCTACTGACACCTCACAACAAGGTTCTCCTTCAGTGCACTCTGCGCTTTCTTTCTTCTTTACTGGTCCTCCAGATCCCACAAACCAGAGTTAAAGCTTCTTGACTCTCACTTGGAAAGCACCTTTAGCCAACAGAGGTCTCATTTTCCCTTGTTGATGACCATGCCTCCAACTAAGGGAACAAATGCCTGTTCCATGCCCACTCAGCTACATGTTGAGCAGCCGCTCAGCCAGTTGAGGGCGCTGCGGTGTGGCACTTGCGATGGGAATGGAGGAGAGAGAGCACTTAGGGCTAGCAGCCTCTAAGGAGGTTGGCGCCTTAGAGCCTCTGAGGTACATGGGGCTGGACATTTCCTCACAGTTTCCGTCTCCTGCACCCAGCACTAAGTAGAGGTGAGAATGAGCTTACTGCGTGGCAGGCAAAGCACAGGAAGACTTGGGAAACTGAGGAAGGAAAGCCATGTCTCAGCCAGGTCAGAGGTTCTGGGAGTAGCCTGTGATCTCTAAGCCAACAGGCCTTGGAGTAGCCTGGGAGGTCCCAGGATTTCTGTAAACAGGGAAGGGTCTTGGCTGCCAGAGATAGTCTGAGAGGGGAGGGAAAGGGAACATGGGCAGGTTCTTAGCTGCATGTCAGCCCTCTGACCCTTCTTTTTCCAGGCCACTGTCCCTCTTCCCGTCACCCATTCCTTGGGAATACAGATGCTCTGGCCTGGCCTAAAGAGCTGTGGCTCCTGCCCAAATGCTTCTCAGACCTGTTGTTTCCTGTCTGTGCAGAGGGGAGGCCCCCCTCTAGAGTGCAAATGGAAAAGGCAGGCAGGACTACTTCCAAGCTGTCATTCCATCCTGTTCTGGCCTGAGCTGGCCTAGCAAGAATGGGTCCCTCCTCGGCCCCTCCCTAGACTCTTTCTAACAGGCAGAAGCTCTGGAAGGGAAGCATTTCTCTCTTATTAGCACCTGCTGAAGGGGCCTGCCTCTGAAGAGGAGGCTTGGTTTTCATGTACAAACCAAAGCTATGGGGATGTGATGATAACCTGTTTCTGGATGTTTCCTGCCATTACTGGGTCACTTGGTACCTTGTTAAAATAGCATAACAGTATGTCCTGGCGGGGGAAGGGAAGGGAAAGTACCCCTTCATTTTAGGATTGGAGGAGAGCCACTGTCTAGACAATAAGCCTTCTCGAGTCTTCTGGCCTGCTCTGACTGAGGCCCCATCCTTCACTGGATTCTGGTCTTATCTTTTGGCCCTTTTTCCTGTGCTCTCCTCCTCTCTCCAAACCTCTACCATTCCTAGGAGAGGGACATCACTGGCTCTTCTTTACCTTATGCACAATTTCCTCAAATCTGGAAGCATCATCACAAATTCAAAAGCCTCAAGAGGAAAAGATAGCTCTTTCCATGCGAGTGCCTGCATATCTATCTTTCTATACAATAGGGAAAGTGTAACCAGCACATGAAAGTTGTGATGTTGCAGAGGTATTGCTGAGGACAATGGCAACCTTCAGAATCACAGCCAAAGCTGGGCATGGTGGTGCACGCCTTCAATCTCAGCACTTGAAGAGTCAGAAGCAGGAGCATCTCTGTGAGTTTGAGGCCAGCCTGGTCTACCTATCCAGTTCCAGCTAGCCAGGGCTACATAGTGACACCCTGTTTCAAAAATAAGTAAACAAACAAACAAGAATTATAACCAAACAGAGCTGATACAGTGCCTGGGAGATCCTTTCTCCTTTGCTTTCACTTCCAATTCCCATACTCCTACTCAACCTTCAAAGCCTATTCCAAAGCTGTTTCTTTTATAATGTGTATATTAACACCCCCCCACACATACAAACTCTTCCTGATAAATACCTCTGCTTATTCAAGGAGTACTCTTCTCCATGGTCACCTCACTGAGACTCAGGCAGTATTTGTGAGAGAAATTAATAGTCCTTCCTATGAGCTACAGCAAAACAAATGAGATCTGTTTCTCCTTGCCAGAACAAGAGCCTGAGGCAGACAGTCACAGGGTGGCTTTTGGCGAGGTCTCTGAGAGCATGGAGGTACGTACCGTGGAGACTTCTTGTGAGCAGAAACTCCACCTAAAGACTTGGCCATCAAGACTCTGGTGTGGCCTCCTTTAGCCTCTACTTACTCTGGTCCAGACTCTGCAACAGGTGCCAGGGATTAGGGGTCAGGTAACTTTGTGTCCCCTCTCCCCAGGGAGATGCTGGGATGATGGGACCAGTCTGACAAATATTCCTCTCTGTGTTGTTTGGGAAGCAGAGCTCCCATGTCAATCAATGGCACTTCGGGTGCCATTTTGATAGTTTGTTCTACAGCGATTGTTTTTAGATTAGTGGAATAAGATTTAGGAGGCATCCCTATTCCCAATGCAACAAGCAGAACATTTTCACACACTCTCTCCCCAGGGCTCCTTTTCTTGGTGGGGGGCACTGGGTGTGGAAGCAAAGACCTCCCACATGCTAGGCAAGTGCTCTCCCAGTCACTTTAGCTGGAGTTTGAACTGATTACCTGCAGTTCCTAACAGCTTTCCACTCAAAGAGCCAAAGTATTCTTCTGATCTCTTGTTGGGGGCCGATGATACCCAGGCTATGGATGACAAGGGTCCTGGTTTTCCCCTTAGCTAGGAGTCTGAAGCCCACCAACTGCCTTGCCCCTTTCTCATCTTTACTGTATGGTGACAAAAGCCTCTCATCAATAATATTGTCTATTTTTGGCCTTATAGTTAAACTCAAATCTATCCCTGGGCTGGCTGGGAGAGGAGCAATGCCATCTCAAAGTAATTGTAACAGTCTTACTGGCCTTCAAGTTTTTTGGCATGTGTGAATACTATTCATGCTTTCTGTAGAGATATAAAAAATTACTCTTGGTAGCTGACCTTCCCATAGAGACACAGCCATAGTCAAGAACAGAAACTAAGTCTCAACAGTATGTTAGCAAGCTTGAAATAGCAAATAGATAATTCACCCTGAATGCCTGCCCTCCCTTTATTTGTAGCAAGCATACAGACCTAAAATTCAGCTATTCATTAATAGACTATTGTGTTAAGGCTACCCACTAGAACTAACCTTGAAGATTAGAAGCCTGCAGCTAGGAGGAGATGAGCACTGCCTGAACACCTGCTAGATAAGAAGTTACAGTTTTGCTGTTTGAGTCAGGACAGCTTTCTGTCTTAGGGGGGAGTCTTGTAATTTTTCCCCAGTGTGTACACATTGTTAATTTCTCTCTCTTAACTTGTCTTACTTCTATTTTCTTTATTTTTATTATTAAAGAAAACGCTCTTGCGTGTCATCATCATCATAAAGTGTATTCTATGTGTCTCTTTAAAGCGCGTAAGCGTATCAACCAAAGGGTCTCATAAAAGAGTGAGGTAATGCGCTCACTTGTCATAACTTCGTTGTTTATCCCCATTCGTGGAGGCCAAGGACCCCCCTGTGGACTAGAGCTGGACTCGACTTCCACAATCTCTCAGAGCTATTTTTTGTCCTTAGGAAAAAAAAAATGTGTTTCTTTTTACTCTTTGTCGTAGAGATCATTACTTAAAGCTCCTTGTGTAGTAAAGGTAGTAATCCTTTCTGTCCTCTGCTGCAAACATTATTTCCCAGCTTGCAACTTTGATTTCCAGGGTATTATACTTTTTTTTAAAGATGATGACAAATATGGTAACATTTTTCTCTGTGATTTTTTTTATGCTTAGAAGTCTACACCTTCTCCCAGATTGGATGCGTACTCATCTGTAATTTCCCAGAGTGGTGAGGGTGACACTCAGTGACCCATTCTTTAAGGCTCATCTCCTTTTCTAACCTCCAGGCATCTCTCCCCACCCTCAGCTTAACACAGCCTTTCTTTGGAGGCACAAAGCTATCAATTAGGCTGGAGTCTTAAATATGCTAATGGGGTCACCCTTTCCCCATCTATTCCCACTCTTTCAACCCCTTTGAAAGAGGACAGCTTGAGGTAGGTCCTTTCTCCGGGTGGCCTGTCTCCTTAGGAGGAGGAGAGGAGGAAAAGTGCAAACTAACTACAACTATTGCAGGCTATCTAGCTACCACCCCATTCCCCTCCTTTTTACCCCTCACAAGCAAGTTTAGTGAGATCCAAACCCAGAGCTCCCGGTTAATGGAAAGTCCCCAGACTCTAACTGCTCAGACTTGAGCAAAGTCATGCGACCAGTAGCCCGAGTTCTCCCAGCAACCGCCAGGCCAGGCCACTGCATCTTCTCCATCGAGCCGGCGCGGTTGCCATGGGAACATGAGTGCTAAATTGCTTTGCGAGTGTGGAAGCTGAAGACCTCAGCTTTGACGCACATAGCCCAAAAATCGATTGACCTCCAATTAGGTTTTTGTTGTTTTCTTGAGGCATCTTTCTGTTTTCGTCTTGCCTATGCCTCTTGAGGTCTGCATCAGAGACTAGAATATTTGGCTCCATTTTGCTTAAAAAAATATTATTTATTCCTCGAGTTATTTCAAAAAGGATTTAAGGTGGCTTCTGAAGATGTGCACAATACTTGGAGAGCCAAAATTTGATGCAAGAGGAGGGATGAAGCAAAGAGTAAAGAAGGATAACTTGGAAAGAAGTAGTAAGAGACTGAATGTCAGGAGTCCCTGTGTGATAAATGAGAGTCCCAGATGTGGCTGTTATGATTTCGCGGTAGATAACGAAACTGGGCAAGAGAATCGTTACAAGATTCACAGATAAAAACAAATCAACTGATTAATAGAAGCTCAAGTGTCCCTAACCTTGAAACTATAAGTTTGCTTTTCTCCTATAGACTCTGAAAAATGATATCTTTCTACCCCTGTACCCAGCATATTACATAAGCTAGTTCAAAGTGTATACTAACTTTGGTAGATAGTTTTGTTTCAAAACTTCTCCACTTTTGTTATTGTTGTTGATAAATAATTAATACTTTTTTTGTAATGTCAAAAGGGTAGACTACAACACAGCCTTTAAAATGAGTTGACCAAGGCTGGAGAGATATCTTAGTTGCTAGAGTGCTAGACATGCAAGCATGAGGACCCACTCAGCACCTGCTTATAGATCTGTGTGTAGGGGTGCATGTGTGCAATCCTGCTAGGAAGGCCGAGACAGGACAGTTCTGGAGGGTAACTGGCCAGCCAATCTAGCCTAAACGGTGAAAGGCCCAGGTCCCGGTAAGAGAACCTGTTTTAAAAAGAACAAGATCAAACTGGAGCGATGGCTCAACATTTCAAAGCACTGACTGATTTTCCAGAGCACCAATGTTTAATTCCCAGCACCCACATAGTAGCTCACAACCAGCTATCACTCTAGTCTGAGGGGACCCAATGACTTCTTCTGGTCTCCAAGGGCACCAGGCACACACATGGTACCAAAGACATACAGGCAAATAAAACACCCATATGCATTAAACGAACAAGCAGACAAATGTAGAGAACATTTGAGGTTGGCTCTGGCTTCTACATGCACGCAGACATACATGTGTACATGTATCCTTGTACAAATAAGTATGCATACACATTCATGCACATACAACCACACACACAAATAAGGTGACTGTGTTAAATGAAACATGCAAGGTGCAAAAATGTGATAGAATAATGTCACTAGTGCATCACTTGTACAGAACATTAATTTTAAAAAAATTTGTAGCATCCTAACCCTAACCCTTGCTAGATAAACACTCTATCACTGAGCTATATCCATGGCTTCAGAAATTTTTAAATGAGTAACACAGTGCACACCAGCAAGTTAAATAGAAAGATTAGAGAAATATAGAAAAGAAAATCTCTTTCCCGTTTTTAGACAAGTTATCATTATTATATAACTCTGGATGGCCTGGAACTTGCAATACAGACCAGGCTAGCCTCAAACTCACAGAGATCCTTTTGTCTTTGCCTCTCAAGTGAGGAGGATTATAGAAGTGTATCACCATGTCTAGCTTTTTAAGGTTTTGTACATAGAAGAAGGTAGTCAACCTCAGAGCTCATACATACTAAGCAAGTGCCCTACGACAGAGCTATGCCCTCAGCCTGTAGGTAGCCTATGTCTCATGTAAATCAGTGCAGCCTGTTTGCAGGACAATTTTGCAGTGTGTTTCCAAAGACTTTAAAATGTGCATATCCTTTGATCTGGCAGTTCTACTTTTAGAAATGCATACTAAGGAAATAATCAGAATGAATGCCCAAAGATGCATGTACAAAGATGCACATCAAAACATTAGTTTATAGGGACTGGAGAGATGGCCCAATTTTAAAAAAAAAAGCAGTAGCTACTATTCTTCCAGAGGACCCTGTTTCTATTCCCAACAGCTACATGATGGCTCATAGCCATCTATACCTCCAATTCCAGGGGATCCAAGTGGCCTCTTCTGGTCTCTGCTTACCAGGCATGCAGAGGGTGCACAGACATACATGTAGGTACTCACACATACACATAAAGTAATTAATTAATTAAATTTAAAAAATAGCCTGATGGTGATTGTGGCACACATCTTTAATCTCAGCACTCAGGAGGCAGAGGCAGGAGGATCTGTGTCGTGAGTTCGAGGCCAGCCTGGTCTACAGAGTGAGTTCCAGGACAGCCAGAGTTACAACACAGAAACCCTGTCTCAAAAAAAACAAAACAAAACAAAACAACGTGTGTGTGTGTGTGTGTGTGTGTGTGTGTGTGTGTGTGTGTGTGAGAGAGAGAGAGAGAGAGAGAGAGAGAGAGGGAGAGAGAAGTTGGGAGCTAGGTAGATGGCCCAGCAGTTAAAAGCATGTACTGGTCTTGCAGAGGACCTGAATTCAGTTCCCAGCACTTATACTGGGTGGCTCACAACTGCCTGCCACTCTAGCTCAAGGGGGTAACTCTACACTTCTACTCTCCACAGGTACCTACACTCACATAAACATATCTACACACAGATACAAATGCATACATGTAATTTAAAATACTAAAATCCTAAAATCTACATTTATTTAGGAAGAGGGGGTGCAGGAGAATCAGTGTGAGCATGTTGTGATGCATGATGCGTATGTGGAAGTCAAAAGATGACTTGTGGCAGTTGGTTCTCTTTTACCTATTGACCTGAGTTTGATCCCCAGGATCTCTAAATTACCACACATGTTCTATGGCACTCTTCTCCCCCAAATGATTTCTTTGTTTTTGTTTGTTTTGTTTTTTGAGACAGGGTTTCTCTGTTGTACTCTCTCTGTCCTGGAACTCACTCTGTAGACCAGGCTGGCCTCAAATGCTCAGAGATCTGCCTGCCTCTGCCTCCCAAGTGCTGGGATTAAAGGCAGGCACCATCACCGCCTGGCAAATGAATAAATTCCTTTTTAAGATTTATGTATTTATATATTTGAGTGCCCTATCTGCATGTACACCTGCATAGCAGAATAGGGCTTTGGATCCCATTACAGATGGTTGTGAGCCACTACGTGGTTGCTGGGAATTGAACTCAGGACCTCTGGAAGAGTTGTCAGTGCTCCCAACCTCTAAGCCATCTCTCCAGCCCCCCAAATGAATTTTAAACGTAATTTTTAAAATCACTGGTCATGATACAAAGGAAGGCTGTGCTGCATGCCCTCCAAAAGGATGAGTAAATTGCAGTATATCCATATAGAAGTGTAGCTCCTGGAAGGGGGTGAGGGCTGTTGGCGTCACTCTGTGGTAGAATCTTTGCTCAGCGTGTGTACAAGGCCCTGGCTTTGATTCCCAGAGCCATAAAAAAGAAAAGCTAACTGCTTGAAACAAGAGTGAAAAGTTCTGTTTACCATCAAGCTTCCCAGACTACACCATAATCTCAGTAACGTGCCCTCCCTGTGCCCTGTAGCCTTCCTTCACTGCAGTTATGATGTAGCTAATATGTATTATGTGCTTATCTAGTTTACATGTGCAAGTCAGGAAGGTCCACAAGGGTGGGCGCTAATGCCTGGCCTTGTGTTCCCCACCATTGTACACTATCTGAGAAAGAAAATTAAGAAAGCTCCCAGTCTAATTGAAGAGTAGCTTTGACAAAGCAATGGAAAATGTTCATTTTATTAAATCGCGACCCTTGAGCTCAGGCCATTTTAATATCCTGTGTTAAGAAACGAAAAGCACAGGAAGTGCCTCCACTGAGGACACTGATCATGCCTCCGCTAGCGCCAGGGGGAGCTCAAGCGTGAGCTCGATGGGCCTCTTTTCCGTGGAACATCAATTTTAGTTGAATCACTGGAGTAGTCATACTTGAGTATTTGACAGACATTCTTCTCCAAGATGAACGAAGTGAGCCTAGAGTTTCAAAGAAAACAGCTGAGGACATTTGTTACCAAAAATAAGAAAAGTAAACTTTCAACTGAAGATTCTGAATTTTTGAAATCCTGTTTCTGCCACCAGGGCCCTGGCAGTGTCCCACTATTTAAGAAAGCTCTTCCTACCCCTTATTTTTTTTATGACCTGCTGGGATTCCCAAGTCCCATCCGGGATGCCAGGGTCACTTCTCATCCTGACTTGCTAGGGTCCCATGCATGCATGCACCTGTGCCCACAGTCTTTGCCCTCAGCATAACATGCACATCTTGGCCATGGCCAAAAGATTCATAGATGTCAGACCAATGCATCAGGAAGGCTACCACTGCAGAGCAATGCAGGTGTGCCAAGGTGTGATGCACAACTCCAATATCCATGCTTCCCTTTCTCCCCAGCACCACTCTGGACTGTCTCATCTGTCTTTAGGCTTCACAGTGCCCCCAGAGCTAGTGATGGGTCTCTCCCTCCAGCCTTGACCTCTTCTGAGCTTCCAGTTGCATGTCGTCACTGCCTCACAGCCACATGCACAGTATCCGAGCCCATGTTTAGCCTTCCAGTTTCCACACTGCCCTTCTTCCCTAACTCGGAGACATCACCGACTCTAGCACCACCTCACCAGTGAGATCTGCTGGTCCTCCTTCCCCTTAGTCCCTGCCCCAAGCGGGCCTCCTTGCTTTCTCCTCCCTCCCCTCCCACAGCCCTTTCACTGCTTTCTGTTCCTCTCCCATCAACCTCCCACACAAAGCCACCGCTGGCATTTGCAGACCACTCCCTCACCCAGAAGTCTCCATCATTTCCTATTATCTTCACTGTAAGATCCAGAGTCCTTTTCACGACATCTACAGGCTCAGCTGTCTCATTCACCTGCCTCATCTTCCACCTGACGGGCTTCCTTCCTTCTCTACATACCAGGGACCTTCTTCTTTTTACACTATTGCCATTATGCCTAATAGTTCCCTCTCCAATCTTCACTTTAATAGCAATTTTTTTCACTCTTAGTTCTTAGGGGTCCTATGTCCTTAGGTGCCACCCACATGCTAGGCAAACCTTTTACCACAAAATGATATGCCCAGCCCAAGAACCAATTCTGTATTACCTTGTCTTTTCTTTCCTTCCCTTCCCTTCCCTTTCCTTTCTTGCATTCTTTTGGCTTCCCTTCCCCTTCCCCTTCCCTCCCTTCCCTCCCCTTTTTCTCTCTCTCTTATTTGGAGACAGGGTTGCACTACGTAGCCCAGGCTAGCCTGGAATTCACTATACATCCCAGGCTGGCCTGGATCTCCCTGAGCAGTCCAGGCTGACCCTGATTGAAA